>CM073779.1:62183650-62783650 GCA_037158775.1 Hetaerina titia | reverse complement strand
TACCAAAACTATATAATTTGCACCATTATTTAAAATGTAAATATCCACATTTCAAGAAAAGTTTAAATGTAGGGTTTCATTTTTTGATTAAATGAAAATTAGGCATGTTGCTTTTTGTTCCAAAAAGTCACTGGGATTTGATTTGTTGTTGGTAGAATAAAGTACGGAAGACTTAAAAAAAGAATTAATGGTAAAAAAGAGAAAAAAATCTTGAATTAATTGAAGACCGTCGTTCTTTGCTTGAATTTTATACACACACATGGAGACTGGTTTTACTTAGCCTGGGTGAAATCGGTCGGAGTGTGAAGATTTTGAAATATACTCTCCAATGTATAGCGAAGCGTGGAAAACGTTTTAACATTGAAGGAGCAAAAAATCAACATATTGAGGTAAAATCAGTACAATATGTGTTAATAAAGACATAAAAAAATAGGAAGGTCTTTACTTCAATAGGTATCCGCTATTTCACTAAAGTTATGCTTGAAACTATTAAGTATAAAAACGATGAATTTGAATAACGTGCATTGTGTGGGGTAGGTGCCTTCTTTGTATTGGCTAACGAAGTTCCTTTTTACTGCCAGAGATAAAAAGTTATTACGGTGAGTTTGTACGTGGAAGCAAGTCCTGGTGCGAGTGTCCGCGAAGCAGCTGTGAAATAATATTTTTCAATCACGTGCATAGATCATCACTTTCACGTCCATAGAATTTGTTTGGAAACTTGAAAAATATCAAATGTGGTGCCAGAATCGTACTTTGCCGAATTGCTTAGTCCATAAACATATTGCATTGAAATGAAAAGGCTTGGTCTTTGCCCGCCGGAAATATTGACAAAAGGTTTCGTGGGGCGCTCTTATTACATTCCCATGAAATCCAGGTCGAATGGAGCTGTAAGCAAGAACGTAACTGTTAATCATCCGTAACGGCCCAGAGTAGGTAATAACTTCTCAACTACACCGATGGAAAACGTTATGGAGGGTTTTATACGTCCTTAGTCACTGCGTTTATCTATACCAACATTTATCTCTCCATAAAAGAACTATAGGGAAATATGGCCAGGAATCATCTATAGAAGGAAGTTTTGAATTATGGAAATACCCTGCGGCATCTAACGATATTGAAGTAAACCCTAACTACTCACCATAAAATGCATTAGACTATTAGGAGTTTGCAGGTTTTCATGGCCGTTTTAATGAAATGTTGTCTTTTGGTGTATTTATGCCTTCCGTAAATCTTAAAATTGCTGGTTATTGCCCTTTTTATTTGTTGTGGACATTAAGAATCTGTGTGTAATCTATTTATCTGCGTGTAAATAGTCTTTCAAAACTTCAAGGAGAATATCATATTTTTCTTTATACTGAAATAGATTCCTTTTTTAAAAAAAGCAAAGACCTTGCATTACACTCGTAGATTACATTGAGTTTCTCAAAATTTAGCCTGAATATTTTTGTCATAATTATTCGGAAAGCTTCAAGTTTATATAACAACCTTGTGCAAATTCAAAGAACTGCGGGAGATGCCGTGATGGAAACTTTTGAACGGAATCATCTGCTTATATGAATTAAAATACATAAATTTCAAAGTGTATAAATCATTCAGAAACCAATCCCGGTCAAGGTAAATGATATTTAAGCTTTTAAATTTCTGCCATTTATTTATTATAATTTACTGTTCACCAATCATGATCAAAAGTAACTCTTACTTCAGAATCATTTCCCTTCGGTGCTCTTATTTCATCCTCATTTTTTTCGTGTAATCATTTTTTTACGCAGTCAATGTATTTCACCAACCCATTCTCTGAGCATGGAAACTAATGATGTTAATTGGAAAAGAATATGGGTAGACTTGTAGATTGCACACGTAGTTGCAAATAAAATTTGGATTTATTTCAAAAGTAATACGACAACAAACGTTAGAGGGGTAGAAAGGTGCCTTGTTGCCTTGAACAATCGGTGGAACCCACGACCATTTATTTCTATTTTTTTAAACTTTTGAATGCGTTGACGAAAAGTACCGTTATCGAATTTTCTTCGCCCATGGTTGGTATTTTATTCGCCGTAGGTGGTCTGAGAGGAGTAGTTCTTACGAAGTCATTAATTGATATCGCAATAAATGACACTCATTTCGTAGTAGAACGCTTTCATCGTTTTCATGATGAGAGCCTTTTTGCTATCATGGTAGGCTTAGTTCATTGATTCCCCTTATTTACAGGTGTATCCTTAAATAATTAAATATTGAATGCACAATTTATTACAGTATTTGTAAAATTAAATTTAACTTTCTTTTCACAACATTTCTTAGTACTACCGGGAATTCCAATAAGATCATATGTTATGTGTACCTAAAATCAAAGGGCGAAGTCTTTGGTTTTAGGGATATAGTATTCCTCGCTCCATGGCACTTTATTTAAATTTTGGATAAATTTACGCTTTATGCATTCGTCAATTTTAACTCGCGTCTTTTTTCTTTGATAATTTTCCAATTTCATTTATTTTTGACCTGAATGCTCAAAATACCAAACAAATACCCACAGGCGCCAAAAAAATTAGAGCTTTATAAAAAACGAACAACACGTCTATTTTGTTTGTAATATTTTCAACTACTAGGACTATATTATTTCTTAATTGGTGGTTAAATTTACTAGAATGTTTTGTAGTCATTGACCTTAACTTTTACCAGAAATGATGACAAGTAGTCTTCTCTAACCCCAATCGTCCACCAGTCACTTTCGATGAGTGATTACTTCTTATCCTTTTAAGCAGCGTATATTGAACTCAATTTGAAGATGTAAAGGGTAATGATGACCTAATTTCGTTGCGAATTCCATTGCTCTTTTGGAAGAGTTTTCCAAAAGAGTTTTAAATAAGAGTGACTCGTGACACCAAACTTAGCTATTGATTCTGGTCAATTCACTTCACCGGATAAGACTTAAGACCGTGTGGAATAGAATGGCAAATGATTTACTACATTCCATCTGCCGAAAGTTGCAGGAGACGAAAGCGGGAAGCATGTACCCTTGAATAAATAATTTCTCGGCGATCGTTTTTCACCTGAACTCTGTAAAGGGGAGCTGCATTAATTAAGTTGCTGACAGAGGCATTCGTCGGAACCTACTTTAATTAATTTCGAAACTCGCTCTTAGCCAATACTTCAATCGTTCTTTGATTATATGCTCTCAAACAATATTCGTAGTTGCTTCGCTAATTAGGGAAGGCGATAGGAAGGCTCAAATGAAAAAGTTTTCTTTTTCTGTATGATTCTGACTTATTTTTCTTTAAACTCGGTTCGTTAAGCCTTCGTGCGGCGAAGAAAATACTGCATTCAGAGCATTCACTATATATTTCGTCCTGTTTTAAAACTTCGTATTGATTTTGAAGTCTTTATTACTCAAATTCTTTTGAATAGCTTTCTGTAAGATACAAATTTGGGGATATGTATCCGCGCTGAATAAAAGGAGAGGAGACGTAAATTTACATCGGGTGACCAATAAGTCTAAAACTGTTAAATTATTGACTATGTTCTACTATCATTTAAAAAAAGGGTAAATGAGATATCAAATTTTAACTAACAAACTCAAAACCATAAAATTTTTTTTGAAATTCGTTAATTCAATTTATTTTTTAATTTACAAACGCACAATTGAAACCCTGAACTTGAAAGAGTTTGGCATATTAATATATTTTTGTAGTGCTTTTCACTATTTATGGTTTATTGTATCTCAATCTTTACTTTAATGTCACTTCCAGCCAACATTTCATTTATAAATAGGTCGTTTTTTCCTTTCTTCTTAACTGTTATCTCTTTTCTCGTTGGAGCTCAAGGGTAAATTGGACTCTTTCTACCAGATAACCAATCATTTGTTTGCATTTTTAAGAAAATTCTAAAAAGATAACTATTCCTCTTCAGAGGACGAAAGGACCGAATCTCAATTTCTAATTGGCGTTGGTATCTTTTTTGCTTCGCACCTTTGAGATAGGGAAATTGTGATAACGTGGCGAATTCAGCATACCAGTGATGATTTTAATCGATAATGCCTTATTCAGGCTTCAGAAAGGAACCTACTTAATGAATTTGGTTATGAGAATGTAGGATCTGTTCAACATTATATGTTATAAAATTAAAATGGCAATGTGTGGTTTGAGAAGGCTGGAAGTCTTGCCAGTTTTCATTAGCCATTGAAAAAAACATCTAATTTAAGTTCCATTCCTGTGTGAGGGCATTACAAAGTAATTATTTCATCTCATGCTGTACTGTTATTATAAGGAAGCTGTCATATTTTAGCTGCAACAAATGACATGATTTGAAACTTAACTTAGAAATGAGTGTGAGTGTACGTTTAGTTCCTTTTTTAACGATATTATTAGTTTCATAAACCTGGAAAATGAATATCAAGGGAGTATTTTGAGATCCTTTGATGGTTTATGATACTTTTTGATAGTAGGCATGAACCATGAAATGTAGGACAGGCAAATTGAAGACGTGGAAGACAGCAGATTGAACATCAAATGAAAAATTAAGCCGCGATGATTAACCCAAACTTTTCTTTGGTATATGAGGGTAAAATCACCGCGTAACAAGGCCTGCGCGTGCGAAGTTCACACCTCAGGGTAAGGGAGCGTAGTCCATTATCCTGTGCTGCCTGTGGTTTTCCTGGGAGATCCGCAACCCAAAAATCCACAGTGTGGGTGAGAGCTAGAGTGCCCGGAGTTATCACAACATTTGATCCTTAACGCTCTCATCGGTAGTCGAACACTCTACCACTATGCTACCACGCCACATCAAATGGGTAGATTAATTGAGATTCGATGAAGTTCTCAGAAAAATTTGTTCGGAAAATAAAGTAAAGGGAAAAATCCCACTAGGAAGAACACGGGATAAAACCATAAGCTGGACTAAAGAAAGGGATTTTAGACGGAAATTTTTACAAGGGCATAAGAGAACTAGAGTAAGAAAGGGAAGAATGTAAAGATGCAGCTAACCAAACTTCGGATTGAAAAACTCATTCGCCCACAGAGAATTAGTTCAGGGAGGTGAAGAGGAACAGTAATCCGGTAAAAACGCTTTCGGAAATGATGGTGTAAAGTTTTCTACGTTCAGCGTTGGAAGCGACTTGTCATTGTGCGTTCCCTCCAGGAAAATCCCCCGAGACATTGGGTTGTGAACCAGACGAATTTTTAGGAAGGATAATCGTTTGCGTATATAAAATTTTGGACGTGGGCGTACAAAACTACTCTGGCCGCCTCTACTTATGTGATTCTGAATTCTTGTCGTATTTGCGTGCCACTCCCAAGGGACTTGAAGCAAGCAACCCATCTCAACTGAACTTTCAACCTCGGCAACAAAAATTCGTATTTAATGGAAAGAAGGCATCGTTCTATGCCAGTGTCTAACATTTTGAGCCACCGTGAGCTAATCAGGTAAGATGGTTTGGGAAATCAGCCATTATTACTAAGAATATGTCGGGAACTGTGCTCTATTTGAATCGGAAATATAAAAGCAGTTGACAAAGAACATCTATTTACCGGAGGTTTTGAGATGTATGGTTTTCGCTTGTTGCCATCACTAATCGTGTGGAGGGAGTGGTAGGGTTAATGGAAGACGTAGCAACGCTTCATACGTTTAAATTCATCGTTGCGCTATTATCTTGTACTTAATCAGAATGATTTAGATACTTAACATATTCAGCGTAAATAGGATCTGCCATTTGAGAATTTTGCTTCACTTAATTCTTTGATTTCATGTAAACACTCGACCATGCATTACAAAATGCCTGAATTTGACTTGGCCTCCTCCTGTATGGGCGCTTCAATTAAAATTTCCCCAAGTTTCCATGTGACGCTATCGTCGGGTAAAATTTAGTCTCAAATTTAGTGGATCTTCGTCGAATTTTATTGAAATTTCTTGACTGACTCTTTGACCAGCATATGGTAATCATTTTCTGCCTCGTGAGTCCCAACTATTTGCCTTAAATTCTAATTTTGGACCTACTAAGGAAAATCAACAATTCTTTGCCGATCACTCATTTTTCTAGCGCATGTGCCCATGCCTTTAAAGGGAGAATAGCAGATGGCTTCAGCAAGAATTATTCCTTCAATTCATAAATACGAGAGGAAACGATCACGAAGGACCGTGGTCCCGGCACAGATGGATTGCATTGTGTGGCCGCCGTCCAGGCGGAAGAGGGTATTTGACTGGGGGTTTGAGGAGAGGGAGAGGAAAGAGGGACCGCTGGCAACACTCGAAACAATCGTCTTCCGAGCAGCCTCCGCATCTTCTCGAACGGAGTACATCCGTTTAAAATTTTTACCATGTTTCCGTCTACCGAGAGGCAAGAGGGAGAGGGGGGGTGGCGGGAGAGGTTGGGTGAAGTGGAAGCTGAGTACAATGTTTGCTACGCTCCTCACCGTTTGAACTCGTGTTTGAGCGGCAAAAAAGTTAGGGGGTTGGAGGCAAGGTTTTAGAAGGACGGTCGCCAGGTGGACACGGGGGAGCGGGAGGGTGGAAAGGGGGGTAGGATGCGGAGGGGTGGTGAGGGAATGGTGCGTAGTCGACGGGGAGGGAGGGAAGGAAAGACCAGCGCCGCTCGTGCGGTGCTTGGCGTCCCCGTGAATCGGTCGGGTCCGTCGGTGTGTTCCAGGGGTGGTTTTAGGGTGTTCTTTTTTTTCCTCGGATGAGGCGGTGGAGGATTTGTGCGTGGTGTGGGAGTCTTAGGGAGGGGAGAGGCGGCTTGTTTCCGGGATGGTAGGGGCGGGGAAGGAAGACACGAAAATTCGAAGGGAGGGGAAAGGAGCCCCGGGGCGAAATTTTCACGGGACGGCGAGCATTGACGGCGGTAGTAGGGGGAGAGAGGAATGAGGGGAGAACTTTGCAATGATCGATTTTCATCCCCGTTCCCGAGCACTTTTGGAATATTTGATAGGCTCCGTGGAGACGGGGGAGAGAGACGGGGGGGGGCGAGACTCCCATCTCCTCGCTTGCCACCCCACATCCCACTCCTTTATTTATCTCCATGTTTACTTCCCTCGCCTTCCTTCGCCCGTGTCTAAATATATACGCCGCGCACCACCGTGAACCGTAATGGTGACGAGCGGTGCGCAAGTGGTGCACGCCTCGTCTCAGTTGACCATTTTCCTTGCGCAGTTGCCGTGAGAAGGATTGCTTTTCTTTCGTCGTCTGCTTATTTTTTTCGGTAGCTCAATTTTCAGATATCCGATATGCATTAAGCATATATCGAATCGTCTCAAATTGCGTTCCCCCACCCCAATCTGCGAAAAATAAAAATTTGCAACACATCTCTCTGCCGCATCAATTGGCTCTACCACCCTCTTCTCTCTTTCATGCGCAATGGATGCCACACTCCGGTGATTGCCTTGGCATCGCATTAATAGCCAATAAATTCATCTCCATCGGCGCGTGCTTTGCCTAATTTTTCGGTTTTTCGAAGCTTCACAATGGTGCCCTTTGTGGCTGCGACGTAGGCGGTTCCCTTTACCCCGTTATTTCCGTCGCGCCGTCCCCCACGTGGGATTCACCCTGCTACGCGACAGATTGCTGCATCTATTTCAAGTTATTATTTTTTTACCGATTTTCGATAATAGACCCTGGGAAAAAATCTGCTGAAGGATGGAAGACGACTCTCCATCATGCATGATTAAACTCAGAAGTTCGGCATCCCAAGACTGATATAAATGCAATCCTAGCCAAATAACCTAAATTGTCCAACCTCAATTCGCCTATCAATATCAACAGCCTAGCTACGGCGGCAGCATAAAAGAGGTTTTGCAGGTCAACTCCAAGTTACAGTTCTCCTCTCGCAGGATTCACGGCTAGGGGTAAGAGAGAGTCATTCACCAAATAGGAAAAATGTATCGTTCTTTTAATATCATATATATATATATATATATATATATATATATATATATATAATTCCATGCATATACAAAATATAAAGTAGTGTACAAAGCAAAGAACAATTATTCTCTCTAGTATTTGAATTTCGTAGTTTTATTTCAAAATTGGCCATTTTTCAACTGTAAAATCTATTGCAATACCAGATCCCCTTAGTTTTTTATGTGTAATACACGACCTTATTAAAAAATAATACGATTTTTTATTTTGATATAATAGGTTTGGATTGATTACTTAGCGACGAAAAAGAAAATATAGGGTACAAAACAAAATGAGTCACGTTTGTGGAACATGCTAAATGCATATCTGGGAAGCACTCTAACCTCCAACTTCTCTTAATGGGCAAACAGTAGAATGATTTGTGGGAGCGCCTTTATGAGAGGTTACCTCATCGTACGAATGGCAAGCATGTGTAAATAGGGAATTTTGATTCACACTCGCTAGGACACGTTAAGGATATGTGTTAAGTGTTTTCAGCACATCGTACACCGTGTCAAGTGCCTCAGGAATTAGTTGAACAGCATCAATTTATCTCTACCACTTCGTTGAAAAATATATCCTGAGGCGTAAATCTTATGTAAAGCATTGCATGAGAAACTAGTAGGGTCCTATTTCGTATTGAAGAAGATTAGGCGAGACGAGTCATGTTGAAATTTATGGGGCATTCTAGTGTTTACTCCAAGAGCGAGGATGGAATTTATGCCACACGGCACACCGTTAGACTAAACTTATCATATAAAATGAGATAAATGCATTTCAACACCGTAAGATTGTATTCATTCTTCTTTCTCACGATTAGCGACAATTAAAACTCAAGAATGAAAACCGAATTATTTTTTATGCATAATCTTAATTGAATATTTAAGAGTTTTTGATCCAATACAATATAACGGCTTGTGGTATTCATACATCAAGGTAGGGTGGCCTGTTCCTTTTTCTACGCCACTTGCGGTTTCCCAGAAAGAGCTGGTAGACGAAAAATCACACAGCTTGGGTAGTGCTGACGGTGCCCAGAGGAGTCACCCAGAATCGAACCCGAACCCTCCACTCAGTACCCCAGCGCTCTACTGGACGTCATATGAAATCTTAAATCTAGCTCTCCAATCATTAAATCAGTAAAATGTCAAGATCGATGAAAATCTATAGCCATGTACTTTTAAACTACCCATTATAGAAGCACGTGTTGGTCGCCGTAGTTCAGGGATAGAGCGTTGAACTACTGACCTGAGGGTCCGGGTTCGATTCCCGAATAAGCCTTTCTGGGCACCTGCAGCTCCGCCAAAGCTATGTGATTTTTCGGGTACCAGATATTCCTGGGATACCCTAACCGGCACAGGGAAAGGCAATGATTCCCTACCCTTATGTGATAATTTCACACGCCGTCGGGCTTATTACTGGGTGAACTCTACCATCACCTACCAAACCGACCTTCGGGTTGATTACTGTGTTTATGGTTTATAGAAGCACATTATAAAACAAATGCATATCCATCCCACAGTACTTAAACTAAAGGAAAGTGTTCCAGCATCCCCTGTGATACAGCGTTGTGGCGTCTTTCAAGGAATGATGTCGAGGTAAATGAGTCATGTGGAGGCTGGGATGAAAAATGAAAGATTGGAGGGATGGGGGATGACATGATGGCGAGCTCCCAGCCGTGCGTGCTGCTCTGGTGACTTTTCATGTCTCATGTGTGTGTATGTGTGTATGCGCGCGCGCTCGTACGAGTGGGTTGGGTGGCGGTGGAAGGGAGGAGGCCGGCTGATAAAAAAGCATTCATTGAAAGCAGGTCAAGTGTGAGGTTGCAATGGGGTTCTTATCGATGTCATTACCTGTATGCTATGAGCAAAAGTGTACGCGGGAGGGAAAAGGGGAGTATTCAGGAGTGGGGGGATGGCCGGATTGAAGCCGCTCAAGGAGCGGGGATGGGTGGATGGATGGCGTAGGTACGGAGAGGAGAGTTGAGCGGGGGTGGAATGTGTCCATTATTCCATTGTAACTTATCTGGAGCAGAACCAACCATGCAAATCGCACGCGTTCTCGGGCGTGTCGCTGCCGGGAGCGCTCTCTCATTCGGAGCCATCGCGGACAGCCAACCTCTCGTGCACGGCACACGTCGCCCAAGCCATTCAATTCCCTCGGCTCCAAATCATCCATTCTTCTCCGGCGACAGTGGAAAATAAAAGTAGCTCCTCTCGCGGAGATTCATGACATGATGTGAGGGAGCGGGAATGAGTGAGAGTGAGTGAGAGAAAGAGGACGGAGAGAGAGAAGAGCACATAATGTCATCATTATCTTCTCGCCCTCCCTCAAGCTTTCACAAAGGCCGGGGCTCGGATCGGTGTGGTCGACGGCTTGCATTTCTTCTTGAAGAGTCGAGAGCCCGGGTTTGAAACTCGGCGTGGGTTATATCTCTGCTTTTAGATCCGGGTGTCCCCCTGTCCAGATTCAATCGATGCACCTGGAAATCCCCTTAGAAGGGTCAACTGTGTAGCATTCTGAGCAGCGGAACTTAGGCGTTGTGGGATGTGCCTTTAACCTCGTGATCCCAAGTGTATTTCACAGGTCATGGAGCTTGATTCGCGGTGTTCTCTGCCTTTAGTCTTCAAACCAGCCTTTGGAGCTGCTTCCTTTTCCGAGCCGTCTGAGGCTCGAGTCTAAATTTCACTGCTCTGACCTTCGGATGGAAAGTTAAACTGGATTCTTGCGCGGCATCCTTTGAAATATAGCGATCGGATTTGAAGGATTTCCGGCAGATGTATTCACATTAAGCTTACCTCTGCAAAATAAACATTCAAGCCATTCCTGTACAAATTATTGCTCTTTCAGACTATTCTATTGCCTAATATCTAAACCTACTCTTAAGCATTAAGGGATTATGTGAATGGGTAGATCATTATGGTTGTGGATTCACTCATTACCAGCCACCGTATCGGTAACAAGTGAGATGTCGTACTATAATTACGTGAGTGTAGATGGACGCAATGGAAAACAAAAAATGAAGTCCTAGGTATGATAGGAGAAGAAATTGGCTCTTGGAAGAAATTCAAAGGAGGCAGGACGAGAGGTAAATGAAGGATCTAGAGACAATGGGTTGATGAAAACGGTGATGTAAGGCTATGGGGAAAGCGATACAGAGGAAGGAAAATGAAAAGAACTTTGAATAGGATTTAGGGAGGCAGAAAGTAAACAGAGATACGTACGTAATTAGTCATGGTTATATGCATTGTGGTGTTTAATATTTTTGTGTAATGTCAGTAAGAGTTTATCCGCAGTTAGGAGAACAAGTATTTTCTAAATTAGCTAAAGAAACGTCTAAAGAGTCACTTCGTGAACTTGCTGACATAATACAAATAAAAATAGACTCCAAGAAACCACAGTAGTGACCAGTTATATGGTCCATCGAATGCCTACCCTAACTCGATAGACAACTGCTTACATTGGATGCGCACGCACGTCAAAGGGGAATCTCCTGGATGTGGAATTCGAAAGGAGAAAACTCCGGACTAGCCGCTCGACTCCCGAGTCTCTCGTTAAGAGCGAGCTAATTCCCCCACCGGGTTCCTTCTCGCCATCCTTCGCTCATTCTTTCTGATCGCAAATTGCTCACCCATAACTAATGGCGGGCAATGACCCCAGATGTCTCTCGACTCCCCAGCAACATTTATCCGTTCATGTCAACCCCTCCTCATCCCATTGTGACGTCATCCGTCCCCTCCAAAGTCCCTCTCCTCTCTTCTCCGCATGCAGTATTCAGATACCGTGGATCGCTCCAGCCGCTATTCGGTTTTAATGTGTAGGTATCATGTTGGACATGGGGAAGCTTTACTTTTTCAACAGGATCGAGATTTTAATTGGTCAAGGATTGCCAAAATTTAGCCATAAACATTTCCTCTCATCACTGTCTCCCTTTCCCTTTGCTTTCCTCTCTATGTCTGACTTTTCCTCTCCCTCTCTTACCTGCTCTCCATCTTTCAACTTTCTCTCCCAAACCTTTACTCCCACTCTCCGTCTCTTTCAGCCTTTTCTCTCCCTTTCTATATGCCTTTCTCTGTCTTCTTCTTTCTCACCATATATATATATATATATATATATATATATATATATATATATATATATATATATATATATATATATATATATATATATAACTTTTGGACGGCACAATAGAACACAGAATAAAACAGTTAACATGTAAAAGGACACTCACACTGTAGATGATTTAAGCTTTCGGCCTACTCCGAGGCCTTCTTCAGGTCAGACTCAATCATACTTAATCAGACTTAAATGATCTGTTATCTGTTTTATTCTGTGTTCTATTGTGCCGTCCAAAAGTTATATTGCTCTCGTGAGTACTTCCGCATCATCGATATATATATATATATATATACATTCAAACACGAAATCCCGCCATACGGTGAACAAATATTACTTCACACAAAGAAATGGAGAAAAGGAAAGGGGATAGGAAAACACATAAAAGACGAACACAGGAAAGGTGGGGGTGGCGGATACATGTATACACACACACATACAGTATGTATGTATATCACGCTGTATCTCTTATCTTCTCTCCCTCAATACTCTCGCTCACCTTAAGTCGCTCCCTTTTCTTCTCTACCTCTCTCTCTCACCCTCTCACTCTCTTTCATCCTTTTTCTCTTTGTCTTTCTCTCAATCACTGTCTCTCTCTAACTCCCTCTCCCTCCCACAATCTTTCCCAATATCCATCACTAATTCTGCGCACTCGTAGAAGGGCGAAATTTCATATTATCCCAAGCCAATGCATCCACGTTGCAGCCGGTCAACCATGGCCTGTATCCGATTCAAATCAACGTGAAATCCATAGATGGAACGGTGGTTGCAAAATAATAAAAAAATACAAAGTGTGGATTATGGAAAATAAAATATTCCCGTTGCTTAAAAATTTCATACCCGTTTATTTTATCGGAATCGGCGATCGAGGATTTCCTCATTCAAAAAACTAAAGTTTGAAAAAAAATGTTCGCAGATGGAGGGATAAAAAGTTGACACTTATAAATATATATATATATATATATATATATATATATATATATATATATATATATATATATATATATATATATATATTTTATATATAATTATATAATATATTTATATTTACACAAATATTATTATTTTTATTTATTCATATGGGAGAATTTTCTAATGGAATAGAGAGGCTCGATTTCCCCACAGGCAGGGAAATATTTTCCACGCATAAGAGCCGGAAGACATTGATCATTTGCATTCTAATGAACGCCAGCCCTTGTGTCCCATTAATGTGGATTTATGTCAATTTGAATTCGATACGCAAATACGGCCGGTGCGCGAACCGCGATGTGAATGCCCTGTCATTAGCGAGCCACTCTTTACTCCAATTTAAGGCAATGCACATGCATCAAGTTTTCGCGTGGCCCCTAGCCTTTCCCACTTTTCAGAATGGGAATGAAGCAAGTTATGTGAACAGTTTCGTACACCCTCGTGTGGCGCCTGTTGAGTACACTTTGAAAAAAAAAGATTTTTAACGCGGAAAAGGAGAGTTTTGCACACGTGCCACCTCATGCCAGAGCCGGAGGTAGTTGAGAGCTTCTCAGCAGGGCGAGATAGAGTTTTATGCGTTACTTCATTAATGATCAATATTGACGTTGCGAAATTCAAGTGTCAGTGTACAATCTCCCATGTATTGCACGCGATTCCCAAACTGTATCTTATTTCCATGATGTGCCAAAAATTAACCCGAAAACGTCATCCATCCTTTTCTTCCTCTTTAGTCTCTTGCTCTGCGTACGGGTAAACTAGCGCAAAAGATGGATGCCAGAGGCGACTCCAGGGGGGGGGGTCTCCCCTTCCCTTTGCGCCGGTTCCTCAGGGTGAAAAACTCGAAAAAATAGATATTTCACTTAGTCTTATTAACCAGGTCCGCTTTTTTGAAATCCTCCATCCCTCCTTTTTTCAGCATAAGTGTAGATAATCATACTTTTTCACTCATGAATTTCTTTATCACCCCGGAAGGTACCTCGATGCATTTGTTTAGGTAACCTAGCTGCAAGTAGTTATTCCTATAATATCGCATAGCTTACGAGTTGAATCCATAATTTACATTCATCTGGATCTTATTTCAACGCATGAATTAGAAAAAGAATAAGCGCGGTTTATAATAATTTGAGTGGTTTATATTTTTCGATTTATGTTATCCATCACCTGGTTTTGTGTTTTCAGTAAACTACACATATTCTTATTGTGCATATCTTATCTTTCATAGTATCAAGTTAATCCGTACCATAGTTATCTCGCTTTAATCAAAATATTTTATTTACAAAATCGTATTGAATCCCGTTCACCATATTAATCAATTTGGTGTTCCTGCGTTCTTCAATCCACCGTTATAAATAAATAAATTCTTTTGTCCTTTTATGATGAGGCTGTTGTGATTATCAATCTTGAAAGTGGATTGCATTCAGGTTTTCATTCATGCTCACAATATCGCACATGCGTGACTTGTCCAATAGTGTTTCGCTATTCATCGGCATGGACTGTGTTTTCTTATTTTTATAGCTGTCATTTCATTCATACTACTATCTCAAAGATCTCGCTAGCTCCCATTGCTGGTAGTTGTAGTTTAACTCATGCTTGCTTTAAGGTAGTCCTCCATATCAAGTATGTATTTCCCATTAGACTGCCATTGTTCTTAAACATGGAAACTTACCTAAGTGGGTTAGGGGAAAGGGCTTTGAATCGCGCGCAGGGTTCTAACTTTGGATGGATGGGAAGTCATAAGCATTATGGTACATTTCGTCTCCGGGTAACCAGGAAACTACTCTCCAACTTTATCTCGTCAAGCTTAATCAGAGTATCGTTTGGCTCAATCATCTTCTTTTTACATGATCCCAGTGTGTAATATTTAGTTCTACTTCATTTCTTGAAATTAATTTACGGACTTTATAAGTCACTCTCCACTGTTTGGAATACTACACATTTCGATGTTAGGGTGTGTAAAGGAGAGCGCTAGTTTGTTATTGGATAGCCTGACTCATCGGAAGCAGATAGACTACAAGTGGAACTTATAATGGAAGATAAATGCTAACCATTCAAGTTTACCTGTGCCTCCGAGAGAATCATTTCATCTCCTCATTATATTTGTAGGAGTGACCAAAAGGGCAAGTGAAAAAATAATGGCTCCCGAAAGAACCGATATAAGGAATCAAATTTTCTTTACAGAATACTTACCTTGACAGCAGGAAATACCACGATAGACCACCTGAAATTCCCGAAATGAAATAATAGCAATGCTCTTTTTGAAGTTAAATCGAATCCATTGCTCCAATAGCTGTTTAAATAACATTCCGTGCCACGTACTCTTGTGGTGGCTTTCAGATTAAGATGAAGATGTATTGCTTGTCAGCATCATCTGTTCTTCCATTGCAGGGCGAAATTTATTTCTAATATTTGAGCAGACGTGCATAAACGTGACATTAAAGATGTTAATTTTTTAACAAGCTTTGTTGTACTAATTAATGGTGAGAAACAGAGTAGGAGGGATACTTGAGAATGGAAGATCTATTGAGGAAGACCAAGAGACAAGTACATAGGATAAATTGAAAAAAGTAAAACAGGGAATCGACCAATGTGTTACTGGAATAACACTGCACAGAGAAAACTGTAGGGCTGCAGTAAATCGATCTTGAGATTGAAATATTTATGGTATGTTATTTACAGATATTTCAGAAGAATGGCACATAAAGAAATGTTCCATGCTCTTGGTGGTAATGAGTTCATCGCTGTGGGCGCATACTTTGAATCCGTAACCTCTTTTTTGAAATTCGATTCATCTCAAGGAATGAAAGATAGCATATTATATCAACCCAAATTTTATAGTAATTTTATATTATTCTATTATTTCTTGATGAATAAAACCTTCCTTCAAAGAATATGTCCACATGGATTTAACCAAATCCCAAATAGGTCCACTTTCCATATGTACGCTGTATGTTATCTCGCATATTTGTAATTTTTTTTTCTAAAAAGTTCCTAATATGCCTCTAAAACTCATTTTTTTTCTTTTTCCAGTCACATACTCTTACAGGATTGGACACATACACCCAGTACCTGGTTTCTCTGCAGGTGTTCAACCCGGAAGGACCAGGGCCGATAACAACCGTCCTAGTGATGACCGACGAAGGAGGTAGGTTTCCTTTGTTTGAACTCGAGCCTCAACGCCACGGTTTGGGCTCGGCGAAAGACCGAACTTTCAAGTCCTTTCTGACGGCGTTGCATTTAAACGATGCTGTTCATGACAGTGGCATCTCACGGTGAGCCCTTGAACTATATGCCTTGTCCTCGTAGGGTCAAGTCTTTTAAAATGATGGCGGTGTCGATTCTCCATTCTCTTCTGGAATATTAGTGTTAACATTAACATATTATTTTAAACTAATGTAATTTTTATATTTCATTGAGTTTATATGTTCATTAAACAAGCACACGATTTATTTTAATGCTTTCTCTCTGAGTAAACATTAAATTTATTAAATTTCAAGTGAATTTGGAGTATATGCAGTGCATGAAATTTCAGTAAGCCGTCCCTTCAACAATGTTTGCTTTTAATTGTTCACTCGTGAAATAGCTTACGAACATTTCCATCTACTAGTAATTTCATTATAGTTTCCATGTGAGATTGAGTTCATTATATCGATTTCGTATATTTAATAATGCTTCTCATAAATACATTAGAATTCAAATGAATTATTTCGGAGCATGTACTTATCCGAAAGGCGTATTGAGCGGTAGTGGAATGTTGAAGAAGGTAATAGAGGGTAGAATGTTGGGCAAGCGAGGTAAGGGCAGGAACAGGATAGGGATGTTGGACGGGATGAAGGGAGAAAAGAAGTACACAGAGATGAAGAGGGACCTGATATAGATTATTTTGCTAGGTGGGGAGTCACAAAATGTTTATTTGATATTTGTGTCCATCCAAAAAACCTACCTTAAACGGTAGATTACCTAATAATACTTATCCGAAACATTTAATCATAATTAACTTCTCATTAATAATCATTACCTTAATTTTGAATAAGTTTCCTGCACTTTTGTCGCTTTACAGGGGTATTTCATTGTTCAGCGTGTTCGCTCAGCCTTCAAATGAATATCATAAAATCCTTCATTGATCATTTTTAAACATGATGGATACTTCATAGGACAAACACTCAAACAATGACGAATTACGACTTCATTCCAATTTATGAAAATGCAAAGCAATGCGGGTACGGTTACTAAACATAGCACTTAAGCTTTAAAATATTTTTCACATGAATTTAACTCTTGGTAAGAAAAATTAAGAAATATTTTTCAGCTGCTGATAAGTAGTTTATTAAGAAACTGACCAATATAATTGCAATAAAACTTTAAACTCCCCGAGGGAGAGCGTTGGGATAAATGTATGTTGCTATGAAACAGTTTTCAGCTAGTATAACTGCGTCCAATATTTCAGTTTGTTACCTTGTGGCAATAATAAATTATTTTTTCATGCTGCTATACATTCCTCATGCTTTCCTTGCTGGGTATAATTCCAATATGTGGCAAATGTATTCAAAGTTACGCCACTACCCAATGGCTTAGGTAAAATTCATTTTTAAATCCGTAATTTTTAATTATATATTTTTATGATTTATTTTCTCATTCTTCATAGCCCTGCGGCAAATAATAAGTTTAGTATGAAGTTGTGGCTATTCCTATAACGAATATCTTGCCATTGATTATGTTTTTTTGACATCTCATTTTTTTATATGCCCAAGGAATAGTATTATTGGATGTGGAAAATTTCAAAAAACCTTTTTTTGAGGGCATAACACTAATGAAATGAAAATCTGATAAATAAATGAAAACTAAATTTAAATGAAATGAATGTGTTTTTTCGTACCTATTGCCCGCACATTCACATGATTCTCAGTCGTACAGTTTAGGCTAATTTCAATGTTGGTGGAAGCCTGAACTTGCTCTGGCAGTTCTCGAAGTCAATTCCTTATTTCAATACCTTCCCCCCAGCTACGATCGGTCCCCAGTGATTTGATCAAACTAATGATGAAAAAGATGTTCTTGCTTATCGTGAACCTAGCTCCAATTGTTATGAATCCATAAATAGATTTCCTTATTTTCTTTCCTCGATGGACTCTCTCGGTTAGGTATTATTTTTTACCTAAAGCACTTGCAAGTGTTCTGGACAATAATTTATCTTTAGCAAACATGTCCTATAAAACGAGTCCTAATGTAACATACAAACTGACATTTCACATCCTGTGGAATGCAAATAGTTGATATGAGATTAGTATAAAAATGTGCGGGTCACTTTAATTCTCTGTATTAACTTAGTGCAAGAAACCGTAAATTAGATCGTGAAAATTCGAGAAAGGAGTCCCAGGTAACAGAGAGCTTGGAATTAGACCATATATGAGAGCTCTCCTCTTGTCAAAAGTAAAGTTTCACTATGCCTCTTATTATGTTGTAGTCAACCAAAACGAATCTTCCAGTTAAGTTATCCTCTATGATAAAAGACATCGTTAGTTCTACATAGATTGCCGGTTTTAGATGCCGTATACTCTCTTAAATATTTCCATCTGGCCATTACAATCAAAAATAACGACAGCTAAGGGAAAATTAGAGAGAGAGAGAGTTATCATGTTTTAACGACCTTGTCTTCTACCTTTCATTTGTATCGAAATAGGTACTTTACAATGCTGATTAGTGTGATAAATGATGTATTTTATGGGTAAAATTAGTAATATACCAAGTTGGATTCCACAGCACACGAACGTGAAGTGTATTCTCTAGCTGATGCCAGTAGCTTAAAACTAAGTAGTTTTAGACCCACCTTGGTGAAGGTAATATACGGTTAAAGGAGTGACACAGATGATAATTTTTCACAGTTTTTATTTGCACAAATGCGACCGATTTCATGGTGTTCGACCTCCCTCAGAACGGTAAGCATCCCCTGCATTTCAACGCTTCCCTCAGCGGCACCTTCTCTCTGTCCAGTTCTTTCGATACTTCTTTGACAAGTCATTCTCATCCAAACGCGAATGTACACACAATCATACGCACATTCCATTCCCCACTCCGCTCTCCATTCCTCCCTGCAGCCTTCCCTCTTTGTTTCTCAAATTTACCCTCTCTTCCCTTTCCACGCTTCTTATACCTACAATCAAATTAATGCTTCAGAAGGTTTCCGAAATATGCCCCATTAATCCCTCATAATCAAACCTGGTGAAAGGTTCTATGTCTGTCGCTTCTTTAAATATAACCGTGCCAATTAGGAACGCAAATTAGCCTTCGAATGCCAGACTCTTTGCAGAAATTTCATTTTCGGTATTTTTTACTTCACATAAATACATAAAGGTTTTGTACAGAGCTCGTCTGAGCTGAGCTGAGTGAACGCCAAATACCAGAACCGGAAGAGTTTGAGACACAGATTTGATATTTTACGTCAGACTAAGCTGATTCTCCACGAATGGTTAATGATTAATAGTAATGTTGATTGTTGCGCAGATCAGATAGAAAGAAATACAGGATAAATACAAGGTAAAAAAACTGTTGTGCAGGTGAATTAGCTTAAAAAAGTGAGTAAAGACGTGATAAGTATAACCTCATATGTAGAACAGTAAATTCGAAGATCTGTGTAGTTTTAATAGTGACATGAAGTGTCAGAAGTTAACGGCCGCATATTGATTAAATATTCCAGATTTCCAATGTAGTTTTGAGAACTGAAACCCGTCTGATATATGTAGGATGCCAAAGACAGAAAAGTACATACATACGAGGGATTTCGCATACTCGTACACATATATACGAGTATGAGAAATGTGAAATATGCACACACACACACACATATATAAGTATATATATATATATATATATATATATATATATATATATATATATATATACACACACACAAAAATTTATATATTTATATATTTTTATATATATTTTTTAAACGTAGATGATTTCGTCTTAATAACACGGGAGTGTTGAATAAAAAACCTGGACAGCAACAAACAATATAAGAACACAAGATGTTCTTTTTATATGTTCTTATATTGTTTGTGGCTATCCACGTATTTTATATGGATATATATCCACGTATACCATATATTTATTTATATATATCGTATGTACATATTTTCTCCGGGTTTTAAGACATTTTGACGTAGCAGGCCAACAGGATCAGTGGCGGAGCCCCTTTAGCGGTGAATTCTCAATAAAATAGCATTGTTTGGACTATCTAGCTTATCTTCACTACGACTATCTATCTTATCCATTAACTTAGAACTAAAAAAATTCCGGTGTACCACAAATGAAAAGAAACAAATAAGTAAACATTTGCATTTTTTAGGGATCAAAAATTTCTTACGCAGAACTAATCCACTGGCTAGAAACATTTCATACATCATCACCTCTCGGAAGAACCTAATTTCAGTATTAAAGAAGCTTCCTGTTTCTTAAATATGTTTTTGAAAATTTCATATAAAATCACTGACCGAGAAACTAACTGAAAACGTTGCATCATCATTGAGATTAGGGGTGGATATCTTTGGAAACACAACGATAATGTGAGGCTCGAACTATTATATAAATAAAAATTCTTATAAAACTGACATATAATGAATAATTTTAGCCACAACATCAAATTTTAGGCAAAGCCACAGCTAGAAGTTAAGGAAAATAGAGTGCCGAAGAGACTGCTTTCTTAAGTAATCTTCTTTTTCTAGCGAAGTGATGACAATATTGGGAAGTATAACCCAATTCAATTCCAATTTCCCGGAAAGAAGATGATACCCTGATACCCAATTCTATAACCTCTGATTACCATAGTTTTTAATTATCTCACATAATCTGCCTCCCTCTTCCGCTGTGGCTTGAAGGGTGGAATGTAGTTCGATATTATTATTAATATTACGTCAGAATATTTAGAAACAGAAGTAAAAAACCTTTTTGTTAAAATACCTACTTAATTCTCATTAAGTTAGACACAAGTAAACTCTATTGTTTTTCGGCCTTAGCATAGTAATTTTATGGGTTTAGCATTAAGTCGAGCTAATGATTTTTTTGAGGCTCATTGACACATAGAATTTTTATTTTCCCATTGCCAGAATCATTGTTGCCTAGGTACTGAGAGTTGATTTTGATGACAGTTTACATTGTGTGATTATGAAAACATCCATTAGGGAACTCTAGAAAGTTGGCCTGAAGTCGCCAAAACACATAAAACAAGTAACCGGAAATTCTTTTAAATTCAGTGTATTAAAAGCTGTTCCTGTAGAAATTTCCCTAATGCTATTTTCTCGCTAATTACATCTGTCTGTCAAGCCCGTTTTGAAATTCTCAAAACTCAAATTTGGCCCGAATATCCCTCTGAATTTCAATGGGAAATTTCTTTACTCTCCACAGCATGGCTCTCATAGTAGTAATCTTTTGGCCGTGCACTTATTATGCTGATTTTCTAGGGACAAGTCGATTAATACAGTAAAACTTTTAATCAGCCATTTGTATTCCATTAAATTATTTTAAGTGAACCCCTGCTCCAAGTTTTGAATAAGGCTGATGAACTAGTTCCATTATGCGAAGGACTGCAGAAAATACACTTCTTCTAGAGCCGCAGAATCCTTCCACCATCTCATTTTCCAGGAGCAACGTTTGAGTTTTCTATCCTTTGTAGATTTTAATGCTCTTTAGACAAAAGATTAAACAGAAGTTAAAATATAGGAGAATCTCAATGTTTCTAGCAAAAGGGATTGATTATATATTCTGAACAATGTTATTTCGGTAAAATTTAACGCGGAATGGTGCCCATATTTCAATGTAAGTTTCAGAAATGAGGCGACGAATATTTACTTGATTTTGCTGCTAATCAATGCTAATCATACTTGAATACCTAATTGCTAAGGTGACCTGAATTTATGTTTTTAATTACCCATTTCAAAAAGCTCGATGGAAATGTCAGTTACAGAGATTCAAATATTAATTCCCTATCTGGTATCGATGAGATAACCTTAAAAACGCATACTTTGAGGAATCTCACTATCACAATATTCATTCTCAACTCGAATCTCAGATATTACGCTAATCTCATCCAAGATCTTGGGAATATATCTATTCATATAACCTGACCATTTGGCCGCTTTACCCAACGAGTACACAAAACACTCCGTCTATATGAATTCTTTTAAAAATTATTTCTAATCTGAAGGAGTAATGAACAACTGCCTTTTGGGATCTCATTCCAATTTTACCCGTAGACCGGAATATACCAGAAAATTCAAACAATTTAATTTAAAATAGGTGCAAATTGATAAATTAGATTTAATATGTTAATAGATTTCATTAATAAATAAAAGTAACTAGTTTAAATAGATAGTTAATTTTTTATGCATGAATTTGACCCATATAGCCCCGAAATATACGCCAACGAATGATTACTCACTCTGGTTCAAACCCTTTGTACTCGTAAAAAATAGTATAAATACTTAAGTGATAAGCCTTTCAAGATCAAGGTTTAAAATATCAAAGATGATTGTGTTAATTGAAAAATCAAAATTAATTATCAAATGAAGGCAGGACAGGAGTTTTACGTTTATTGTCTTTCTAACAAATGAAATAAAATAATCATCTTTAAGGTCCATTTATCACTCCATATGAATGAAAGTAAATTTATTATACTGTCATGCTCGCAGTCTTCAACAAATTAAATAAGACGATCGCCTTAGTACCAGCGACGATAAGCCTAAGATTAGATAATCTAAGTCAACTCGTGAGTATACATAATAAGCAAATCTCTCGCTGTTTTTATCAACAGTAATTTGTGTCGTTCTCGCAAAATCGAGTGTTCAAATGTTAAGAAAAATTAATACTATAAGACAGGATTCAAACAAAATATTCTTACACATTCGTTACATGAAATGATCTCTTTTATGCTCTCAATTATCACTATTATTTTTCCTGATCACGGTGTCAGGTAATATCCACCGATCATCAGGATCTCTCAGAGAGTAATGTAACGTAGTCTTTTTCATTTAAAATGTGGCCCACTTCGACCCATTCCACACTTGTCAACTACATGATTCATTAGCTTCCTACCATCATATATAAAGGCCTTGAAAAGTTGATTCACGGGTAAATGACCGAATTCTTGTGGCACTAGAACATTTAGATAAGTTCCAATGGGGCTTTCGTAAAGGTAACTCAACCTCTGAAGCATTTACCAGAATAAGTGATGGCCCCCTGGGAGGAGGTCTCATTTATACAATTTCTAGATTTCATCGAAGTGTCATTTTATATTTGACTCCAAAAACAAAATTTGCCTCTTAGCAAAACTAACTTGCATGGGTTTTTCATTATCAGTCACCGCACAGATTTCTTACCCCGGACCTCGACGGATAGTGGTAACTAGCGTCGCATGTTGCTCGTGGCAATGGCATTTCTCTTGATGTCCCACTGGGTTCAGCCCTCTGTCCGTAAGATTGATTACACTTCCTTTCTATTGATTACATTTCCTCGTCGCTCCAAAATATCAATTATCACCCAAACGAAGCTGACCTTTAAATATATCTCGGTTCCGCTGTTGATAAATTTCCCCATGCCAGGTAGAAAATCAATAATGACTTGAAAACTTAAACAGATGGAGTAAGCAAAATTTTATGAATTTAATTATTAACCAATAACAAGCGTTAATAAATTTCCTTTCCAAATATCAGATATTCATTAATGAATATCAGCTTCGACATGTGCACCTCAAAGGCAAGCCTATTCCATCCAAGAGTGTAGTGAAAACGTAAGACGTAAATTTTTTAGGTGAAAAACTCTCACGGTCCTTCTTCGGATTGAAAAGATGCAGATCCACCATTCCAATTGCTTTTGACATGTTTCATCTATTTCACTAAAAAAGTTGTGAATATCTGAGAAAAGTTCTCTTTTGAGTCCTCACCTTTCCTATTTTATATAGTGTACCACCTCAATCTCTCCCATAATTTGTCACTAAAAGTGTATTTAATGCTTGCATGTATGCATGATTCATTTAAAACATTGAAATTACGGTTAAAGATTTGCATATTTTAACAAATGCCATATCGCAAATTATATAATATTAGGAAATATTTCGGAATTTTGCTGACTTCATTGGCCTTTAACAAATACATATAGTTATTATGCAGAGGCAACCAGCAAGCTCTCATAAACACTTCACAAAACATACAATTTATGGTCACTATCTTTCTCTAGTGAAATCAACTTTCCCCTATCATTATTGAAAACGCTACTCTCCTCTATTTCAAGTGAGCACAAATACCCAGATATAAGACCAATGATGCCTGAAAATATGATATTCCCAGAGATTTGCCCGGAAAATAATGAATCCCCTTCCTAACTAATAAACTTCAAGGACACTTTTAAAATGATACGTCATTTTCACTAGGTTAATATTTACAGATGATTGTAATTTTAATTTAATTAGTCAATTATTTTAATTTATTAAGTACTTGCATGTAAAACTCATTTTTACAGCCTTCAATGAGGTAGCCAAATATCAATAATATGACTTTCAGAATAAAGGTATCTGTAATTGTAAGCGTATCCAGGAACGGCTTGAATACAACACGTATGAATTCCAATAATCCGCAATGATGACTTTTCATTTCTACATCAGAGAAATTTTCAGAATCCTGACTACTTGGTGGAATTTCTGTAATGAGCTTATATTATGTGGGGATTTTATTATCAGGAATAATGTGAAAAGGGGATCAGGATGGTGAGGTATCTAGTTATGTTAGTGCCTAGATACTCAACCAGAGCCCTCGGGGTAGGAAAATTATCGAAAGTGGAAGGACTTTTCAGTGGTATCCCGATCTTATGAGGAGATCACTTCAAGTGGAGTACGCCGACCGTTGGATCTGTGTGAACCCCTTGGGGCCTTTCGTAATGAGTATGGTTAGGCCGGCACCAAGTCCTTCTCCCATTTCCTGAATGCTCCACCCCTGAGGAATTGCCCACCTATCCCTAATGGTGCAAATGACCTCAGCCGTCAATTACCTCCCCTAAAAACTACAAATTCTGCTGATGTGATAAGTTTATTTTTCCTTCTGCTACATATATCTAGTTATGCTACATATGCGGTAGTCATATGTTATGATCGTTTGACAGTTAATACTTTTCTTCAGTTGACAAATATTACTTGGTGGATTGTCACTTAAAATAAAGAAACACAAAACAAAATAATTAAATAGATGGTCGAACATCCACCGAAAATTTAGAAAATATTTTGTGGTGTTTCCGGCTTTGTGTTTGCGTGTTTTGAGTGACTAACGTATCCACGGCAAATTTTCTTCCAAAGAAAAAGTTAGACCAGCTTTGTTTGCCTTTCACTCACTTTGGGCTCTGTCGAATTGGAACCTTGTTAGCGCTTGAAGTCATTGTTTGCTCCTGAGTGTTGCTAAGTTAATAGCTTCCTCGGCCTTCTGACCCTTTGTAATCTTATTTGGTGAATGTTTTCCAACATAATATCGGCTTTCGCCAATTTATATTGTTTGGAAAATACATAAGCCTTTCATCATTACAATTATTATCCACTTTCCCCTATCCCTATTTTTCATTACTATGCCCTCCAGGATTTCATTAATACGAGATGATTATTAAACTTTCTTTTCGTGGTATTTTCATGCATCACTCGTGCCTCCTGGTCGTCATAATATGCCATGAACTGCGCACTTCGGAGTTTTAAAGGACTTAGTTAAATATTTTAACCATAATAATTTTGGTTATTCTATCGCGGTAAGCTACTCGATCTTATTTCGACAGTTTTCTGGAGTAATCCTCAGCCATGCATTTTTAGTTCAATAGTTTGAGAGAACTCGGAGCAAGTAAATGTCATTATTCCAGCAAATTTTGTGGTCCCGTTTCATATTTCATTTTTCACTGGAAAAATAATTACCCTGTGCTGTAATGTGTACACTGAAAAATTCTTCAAGAGTCACAGTGATATTTTTATGAGCCGCAAGCAAAAAGCAGCCTATTAGCCTGAGGTTTCTGTTTTCTGGACACTAAACTTTCGTTTCCAAAAATCACCAAATCACCACGCATTCCAATGTGTAAATCGTAGGAAGTATATGTGAAACACAAACACAATGTTGATCTATCAATTAGCATAACAGAGTATTAATGCTTAAGTTATGGGATATTTTATTAATATACAACTAATTTACACTTCACTTCAAAAATACCTCGGTGCTCGCTGCAAAGTCGATTTTTACAATTATGTTGTGAGGTTGTTAGTTGAGGCAATGTAATTTCATTCTTTTATCATCAAAGAATAATGTAGCACACACTTCTGCTTTATCTGCTGTCTTTTTACCCCATCATTCCTCTTTCTTCCCTTTCCGTCTTAGAATGTGGGAAATTGAGCTCCAGTTTATAGTTGACTTTAATTGCGTTTTTTGAAGTAACTCTTTTGATAATGGTGCTATTGATGAATTTCTGTAAAAAAATGTTTAATTCTAGATTATAACTCTCATTCGTATGGATATTATATTAATTAATATGAAAATTTGTTCCTGCCAATTTTTCCGTTAGTAGAAATTTCCAAAATTACTTTTGTATTACTCCATTTGCAATTAAAAACAGCAATACTTAAATGATCTTCTTCATTTTTCCCAAAAGTTAAGATTAAGGTTATGATCCCAGCAGAACAAGAAAATAAATTGATGCATAGCTCCGAGAGTGCCGCGCGCTATTATGTGTCGTCGGCCTCTGCACAGTGGCGTTCTTAGTGGAGTTCCTCTGAACTACGTGTGATGCTGAATGTAGTACCGTCATTAGATGAGAGAGGACGCTTGACTGTAGAGTAGTCGCCGCCCACGGTCGATACTCGCAGCAGCCAGGCTGCCAAGAAAAATCTCGTGTTCCTTCTACTTCTCCACTATGAATTCA
This sequence comes from Hetaerina titia, assembly GCA_037158775.1. Taxonomy (NCBI): domain Eukaryota; kingdom Metazoa; phylum Arthropoda; class Insecta; order Odonata; family Calopterygidae; genus Hetaerina; species Hetaerina titia. The sequence continues at coordinate 62,756,761 of CM073779.1, read as the reverse complement.
CCACTCCTCTTTGACTAACAACTCATGTTTACCTGATAGTGCTCTGAATGAATGAGTTTACAGTGTGCATCGTCGAGTGGGGTGGTTGTGGTTTTGGCGCCTGTTTCCCAATGCAAAATTGAAACTATAATGCATGGAAAATTAATATAAATATTACCAGCTATTTGATTGAGATCAATAAAATTTTTAAGAACAATTGATTAGGGGTCTCTTCATTGTCTGTCCTGGAATAATTGTCCGAGGCCTATTGGTATTCGAAATGACCAATGTGAGCTTAGCTATGAAACAGTTTTGATCACTTTTTACTCAATAGATTTCATTCTACTCGTATGAAGCCTTATTGTGACTCAGAAATTGATAGGTGAGCTCATTTGTATCGCCTAGGACCGTGATCAGTTGAGGTAGCCGTCGAAATGAAGGAGAGCTATTTTCCCTGCTGCAGATCACGCCTTTAACGAATTAATACTGTTGCGATACACGTCCCGTGTCGTCCTTAAAAACTTATTCGGGTACCTTATTAATGGAACCAAAATTGGTTAAAACCCTTCCGGTCCTTAAGAAGAAGAATGCTAAACTAATGGAGGAGTTTATTTCACGTCGCATAAATAAGTATATTCTTACCATGTAGAGGTGTAGTAATAAACTTTTATACTCCATTTTTTAAGTATTCCTAATGCCCTTCAACGCAGTCCAAATTTGATCGGTACATAGATTTCTAGGTGCCGAAAACAATTAGAAAATGGCTCCAAGTAGGCGGCGGGCCATCTCCCGCGAACAGCCTGCTAAAAGCAAAGGAAATCGATCGAACGTTGGGTCTGAGTTTTGGACGTGGCCCGTAAGTGGGAAGTATTTTTTGGTTAACGTTTTGGCTGGTAGCGTTTAGTCTTACTTTTTGGGGGAAGTATTTTGTCGGTTAAAGTTATATTTATCTCTCTGTTTAAATTAGTTTCGCTATTCCCCGTGCAAATAACTCACTTCTTTTCCGTAAACATCCTGCATGGACTCTTCCACTCAGGACTTCTAATTCCACCAATGATAACTACATTATACTCAGTGTAGCGATCATTAAAATGATTATTGTTTCATCTTTTAAATCACTGTGTGTACTCAGCGAAAGTCAAAAAATAATTTAAATGAGATTCTTTTAGGCTAAATAGTAAAATACTAAACAATATTTCGAATATTTATCAAGATTTTTCTCATTTTGATGAAAACGAAACGCATAATATCAGCTTATAACCTCTCAATCCTTCTAGGCGGCTAAGATTTAACTGGCTATTTACGCACAGATGTGCATAGGGAAGGGTAAGGCTATAGTTTTTGGGATTCCTCGCTCAAGACTTGGAGCCCGGTGAAGGAGGAGAGAGATAAGGGGTGAGAAAGGATTGTGGACGACATTTATGGTTATGGTTTAAACGGTGAGATTGCCCTTTAGGAAGGAGGGAAGATCGGGGAGTGAAGCTGGGACTAAAGGATTTTTCCTTTCGAGTGCCGTAAGAACCCGGTGGATGTGGGGAAGGGTTTCGTAGTTGAAATGGAGGGATCTTGCAATGCATTGAGTAGTAGAGAAATGAGAGCGATAAAGATATGACTCGATCTAAAGAGAACGATGAGAATTAATGACTTAGCTATTAGGTGACATATAGGGCAAAGGAGGAAGTGATCAACGGCTTGAGAGCCTTAATAGCGGCGAATTCTTAAGGTTCGGATCTCATTGGACGGCGCATTGATGGGTAAGGAGTTAAATATGAAGACTGTATTAATAGTCGTGAAATATTACCCCCACGTACCTGAGCGTGGGAGGGAATGGAGACTGGGTGAGAGGAAAGAAATGTATCACCACAATATGTGGTCATCGTTGATAATATTTAGTACTGTGGTGCATTTACCTTAATGAATTGCAGGATAAATGTTACACTGTACAGCGTAAAATAGGTACGGGATTTCAATGTACCGGAGGTAGGGATAGTGCTAGGGAGACTGCGAACATGGTGAAATGTACGTGGATATTTGAAGGAGGCATTGGGAGAAAAAAATCAGATCGTCTTGCAGTGCGGTTTTTGACAGTGCTATAGGGTACCGAGTAGAAGAACCATGTCGGTTTACGTTTGAGGCAAGGATTATTTTTTGGAATTTTAAGGGGGTGGTTTAAATGGGGATTTTAAACGGGGGGGTTTTAGTTGTATGAGAGTCTGTGATAATGCGAGGCTTGTTGGTAGTAAGTTGACAGAGCATTTTTGGTTTTCTAACAGAGGAAACAATCCTTTGAGAGGAAGTCAATTTCCGTTATTCCGGGAAGTACGTGGTCTACAGAACTGTTGCACATGTAAGTGATGGTTTCTTTGTTTCGCGAGTCAACTTTGGCTGTTAGAAGTAGATTTCGATGTTTTAAGATGGGACTGTAAAATTTCCTCGGCTTGTCTTGGATGCGTTGAGCTTGTGCAAATATGCATTAATTTTAGTTACAATGTCACAAATGCGGTAGACTCGGGTGGAGAGTGAGTATGGAAAGAAGCATATGACGTGTGTAAGATGACACCTTTTGCTATCGTATGTAAAATTGTCTCTTGGGTTTCATAGTGATCGAAGATTTTCACTCAAATTTATGGATATGGCTATGAGGATTTCCGAAGTAGAGGAAAGTGATATGGGAAGAGGAAAAAGTGGTGGCGGAGTGAATGGAAAAAGTTACTCGGGGCGCTGAGGAAACTTGCTAGGGAATACTCGACTTGTCCAAAAGGTAAAAATTCCACCAATGAACCCGATCCTGACCTCATATTAATGGGATCTGATACGTAACAAGGAGTACCCCTTCAGGTATCTAATAGAACAGGTTAGTATTAGAAGGACCTACAGGTTGCACCTGTATTATACTTCCATTGCCGTCCCTTTGCTTTTTATAAGTCCTTAGAGAAAGAATAGTGACATTTGAAAATCAATTTCAAAAATTTAACAAGGAAGATAGCAGACGTATTTGTTATGGGTGTTAGATTAAACAGGAAGCTGGTTAATAGACGTGGATTAAACTAGAGCTGGAAATGATTCCTAATTTTTCCAATTTCTTCCAAGTATATCGTTTCATTAAATTTATCTGCAGCTTTAGGAACTGTGCGTGACTTTCCTCGCCAAAGAGAAAAACTTAAACCGAAAAACATCAAATATCCATCCGAAATGCTTTCAAATTCAAATTTTTAACTGAAAGCTGCTTCCTTCTTGTTCATAATGACCTGAAAATGTAAAAAAATGAATGGTATTTATCAAAGCACATCCCCATGCCTCATGCTCTAACTTCAGAATTAACAAAATTAAAATATTTAATGTTTGTCTGGAGTAATCTCCACTCAAATCCGTTTGCATTTTTTTTAGGGTACACATCAAGTTTTCAGTCAAACTGAACTACTTTTGTTTTTATTGTTTATATTACTTGCGTTTGAAATTTTAAAATTTACCTTAAAACTTCTTAGACATTTTAAAACAACTTAAATATACATTTGAACGAATGTGAATTCATAGATGGCTCAATTTTAAGGCACTTTAAGGATGTTCAATTGTTTTTAAATGAAACTCACTTCAACATTTTGTTGCCTCCCTTTGCTAACTTTTAATCTCCTCACCATCTTTATAACACAATTTTCACAAACCGCGGATGGGGCAAATAATACTCTTAGCGCCTCTCCGCCGTATTTCCTCATTTAACCAGCAACCACAGTAATTAACCCGAAGGTTAGTTTGATAGGTGAGGGCAGAGCTCATCTCATACATAAACCCTATATGGCATGATAACTTCACATATCTGAGCAGGGGCGGTTTCAGAATAACTCATTTAAACATATATGTTTACAATCATTTTCTCCCATCAATTTGGTTTCTTCGTTTTCGTGCTGAAATTAGAGCAGTTTCTCTTAAATAAAACCAATATTGAATTGGTTACTTTTTCTTCCATTTTTTCCATGGAAACAACGGCAACAACTGTTATAGCATCCTTGGTAAACAAGATGATGTGTTTCAGGAAAGGGACTCTCTATGCACACATCCACCTATGTATCACCTGACCAAAGTGATATTTCCAGCCCCTGTGACGCCATTGGTTTCATAGGAAGAACTGGTACCCAATAACTCACGAAGCTTGAGTGAAGTTGAGGGTGTCTAAAGGCATCAACTTGAATTTACGGTCAGTAGGTATTCCCTCTATAAACAAGATTGTGCCCGTATTTACTAAGCTAGACATTGTAATCTTCCTCTCCCTCCCATTCTATTATCATCAGTCACCATTAATTTTCTACAATCTTTACGGCTTGCGATAATGAAAGCAATTATCCTTTTAATAGCGATATTATTATGCAAAATAAAATGGTAAATCAATACATACATACATAGTCGTATACATACATACATACATAGTCGCATACATACATACATATAGTATTTCATTGCGAACGATTGGAGCATCCACCGTCCGTACAGCCCCGATTTAGTCCACAGTGATTTTCATATGTTTGGGCCCCAAAAAACCAAATGGGTGGCCGACATTTTGAAAATGACGATACCATAGGCCATAGAGGTTAATCGTTGGTTGCAACAGCAAGCAAAAACTTCTTCTCTGCAGGTTATCAAATACGAGCTCGTACTTTTAAAGAGAAAAGCATATGTATGAGAGGATAAGTGTCTAAATGTACCGGATGAATATGTAGAAAACTGAAATATATTTCGGGGAGAGTCACTTTGATTATTAATGCCTCTATCCTGCTTTTTTAGTTACTTATTGGCTTACCCTCGTATTAATTGAAGTTATGGGGTTTGCTTATTTTCCATTTCCATAGATTTGAAACATTCCTTAATTGTTTTTGAAAATGTACCGTGGACACGCGAGACAAAAGGTGTCGAATTATCACGCTGCTTCTTAATATGTTCACTGTCTGGACATGCTACATCTATCGGAGGTACTTCCTTCAGAATGGTGTTACGTGAATCTAAAACTCTAATGGTCACTCCAGAGAGCTATGTTGTCTTGAGTCGTGAGATTCCACCTGCGTGGACTGGCTGGCACCTGGCTGAACAACTGCTGTAGATCGTAGTCATATTTTATATTTGAATGGTTCTCATTGTCAGAATATTGGCAAAGTATGGTTTCCTTTCTTACGCGAGCAGTAAAATAGTTTATTATTCTTAATTTCAACTCACCATGAGAAATTTCCTTAACCCATATAAAAAGTATGCTTGCAGTGAAAAACATCTTTGAAATGTACATATTGATTTTTAATACTTTTCATTCATCTTTTTTGCATCGGCCAAAACCTGTACGTTATCCAATTCTCCGTTAATTTCCCAGCCGAGGCGCTTTCCTCATAGGAACTTCGATTCTCACCTTAAGTGCCGCCTTTCTGATTCCTACTTGGCACTCCTATCACAATACTTCAAAAGAGACTGTGATGTGAATTATCACGTGAAATAGTTGCCATAATGTTAATCTGTAAGATGAAGAACCCCGCCCTAACTATGTTTACGTAAATTTTCTCACTCTGCAGCTTTAGTTAACACATTATCATTGGCATTAACGGCATCAATCTCTGAGTAAGGGCCTGCCTCCATTATTACGTGCTGCTGAAAGTTATTAATAAGACGCCATGGCGAAACTTCTCACGGGCGGACTATTCTCATTGTGAATTAATTGAGACAGATGCACAAGACTTCTTTGACAAACTCAAAGGATTGCCTCCAGCAGAGGGTCTAGAATTAGGATGGCCTGGATACCGAAATCCACGCCATACTTTTGCACACTTCTTCGGATTTCGAAGACCCATATTTTTCGAGAAAGTGAGGAAACGAAGGAGACCAATGCTAAGGAAATGTGACAACACTGAGCAAATTTCCAGTGCTTCGCCATACTCATCTACGGTGCGGCGCAAGGAATATAATCGGATTATGGCGTTAAGCACGCTGCATACGCGTTGAGTGCCTACTCTGTGCATGCGCACGCAACGCCAATTGTTCGGCTTCGATCATTTTTTTGTATCCGTCAAGAGTCTCTCTCTCTCTCACACTCTCCATGCTCTTGTCTCCTTCCCCAAAACTTACTCCGCCCCTCCCGATCCCCCCCCACCCTTGAGTTTCATTAAGACCCAGTATCAGTATCAATGAGTCACAAAAGCTCCCCATCATCACCTGGAAAAAATGCTCAAAAATGAATTTCACATGGAACTCTTTCCTTCGTGGAGAGAGATAGTTCTCATGAATTTCAAAGAACCGTCTTTCACTTGTTCCATGCTGCTAGTGTTTTCCTTTTTCCGTTTTACGAGTATCTTTACGGTCTCTTTAATGAATTTTTATCGCCGTGCGACAAACTACATCCTCTTTAAAAAAATGTATTTTTCGCAGCTGCTTCCATCTTGTCTCCCTGAAAAAGTCTTCACCGAAGTGTGAGTATGTTTGGGAGATTAGACAATCCTGGAAAAAATATGATATGTGTACGAACCTGTATGCGAAGGGATGGATTTGAATATGCATTTCGTATTCGAGCAGCTCTTGATCGTGGTAAAGTACACGGGCCCAAATACTCTACAGGATAGGAACACTGATCTTGAAATATCCTGGAGCTTGAATGTAAATAAATATTATGCAACCTACGCAAAACTATTCTTATTGAAAAACATTTCTGGCATATTTCAATATACTACTCTGCGTCATGTTTTATTCATGTGTGTTAAATAAGTATGTATATACACTACGTTTAAATGGCTATAGACTCAATGAAGTACTGAAGAAGAATTAGGGCATGAAAGGTATCTTTTATTTGCGCAATATCCTTCAGAGATCCGTGGCGATGAGTGATTTTTTTAAGAAGGGACTATCCAAAATATACGGATGCTCTTGATACTGTAACAGCTGTGCTACATCTTCCCTAACAGTAAGCTCTAAAACCACCTGGAAAAATTGTGCGCCTGTTGAAGAGTGAAAAATGGGTGAGGAGCGATGAATATTCTAGAGGAGAAATAGAAGAGAGGGCTTCAAAGAGAGAGGCAAGTAAATTAAGAAGGACGTGAGAAAAAGGGGGTGATAATGGAGTCGAGGTATTACCAACCTATAAGAGGGCATGGAGCAATGAAGTTACGCTTCAGCATATTGAAAACTAATGACAGTGATGATTGATGGTGTGAGGCCTCACCGTCAAGGTCAAAAGATGATTACTCGCAAGATATTGAAGTCACTATATTGGTGACGAAGAGGTGCATGAGATGGACATAGTTTCATCAAACCCCGTGTGGAAGTATTCGGACATTGGAGGGAGTTCATTTACGAAAATTACACCTCGCCTTGAATAACTTCGAGCATTTTGGTCCCAGTATAAAACGGTTCATTTTTAATTAAATTATATTTCAAGTAAAAAGAAAAAGCACCCGTTCAGTTTAAAAGTCCAAGGAATAGAAAACACCCCATGGTTGTTTAAAAAGACCACCATTAAGTGACATTTTTCACGAAGATTGATCGATTGTCCAACCTATTAAACAAAAGAAATAGTGCCATTTTATATTTTAGCATTGAGAACTTTTTCGTCCCCTTGTTTCATTGGTTGGCGAAAGCACAGAGTGAAATAATCAATTGACCATTATTGTTGCCACTCTTTATCCATGAATACAGAAGTATTTACCATCCCTTACGACCATTAAAACTTCTCGTTGATTACACGGCAAATGATAAAGATACCATTGTTTATTTCTATCTGATGTACTACTCTGCCATACGCCCTTGGGTCTCTTGAACACTTACATATGCATGTAGATAATCAATTTCTTTCAATGCAATTTGGTGTATGACTTAACTAAGATTTCACATTGATGGATTTCGTCCTGTCGTCCGTCACAGTCCACCACGTTTCAGAAATTAACTATGAAATATGCCCCATTTCACTACCCGCTGCTGTTCATTTTCGCATTCCGGAAATGACTACATGTGACTAGATGTAGATGCAAAAGGGTGGAGAAAGGCCTCGATGAAACGTTTAGCTAATGCCAACGAAATTCAAATGGTCATTTTCTCTAAGGTATTGCAATGGCAAAGGCACTCAAGAAATCTATTCATAACATTAGGATACAAAATCGTGATAATTGCTGCAACTACTGCTGCGCTTATGAAGAGTCATCAACAATGATGTCAAAATGGATATACTAAGAGTAATGTCTATCTATTTAATGATATTCCCACAGAAGCTATTTATTTCAGGCACGATAAAAACTAAGTGGATTTAGCAGTAGCAAAAGGGTCGCACCTTTAAATGAACTTCCACCGATCCAATGTATGGGATGATAAAATACACGACTGCCAATTAAGGGATTATAACCTCGAACATTCGCGACAGCCTTGCCGCGAGACTTAAACACCGGATTAGCACGATTGAAGTCTGGAGTGGCTTACCACAGATTCCTACGCTCAATCGCTCAAACACACACCCTCTATGGCATTGTATGACCTTCCCCTCAGTCACGTGTCGTGAATTTTCAATATGTTCTCCTATCGCCATCTCACTCTCCCCTTTACAATTCTTTACAATTTGATTTAAGCCTTTGGTTTTCAATAATTATTGCCAGCTTAATAATTGATCTGTATACCTTCTAATCATTCTGGAGCCAAAAAGTAATTGCACTGAAACTGATCGTGTGAAAATGTGAATTGTGAAAACTTCCGCGAATTCCGTTTGTTATCACATCCACTCTCTCCCGTGCACCATTTTGTTAATAAATGTATTCCCCACTCGCCTTAAAGTTTGACGAAATGTATAGTGTTGATACATTTCTGTTACACGGAAGGTGTTTTTAATGAGTTAATAAAAACCTTATTTCGTGTGAGGCTACGAAATGAGATGAAACAATTAAATACTACTATGGTATTATTATATTTAGCGGGTAAAATCTTGCAAAAATAAATTTTCAACTAATCTAAAAAATAATTTGTCTGAACAGTTTTATAACTATGCAGATGAAATCAATGTTCGTGACGAAACAATTATCAGTATCACTGTCATAATATAAAATAAGCATTACAGGGTATGTGGCAGTCCCGTAGGTGGGGCGTTAGACTACTGACCGGAGTGTCCGGGTTCGATTCACGAGGGCATCTTTGAGCGCCCGATCGTCTTGGAAAACCTTAGGTGGATCAGGGATGGAACTTACTCCCTGATGTGTGAATTTCACATGCCGCATGACTTATTAGTATTACGCGAGCTTTACCCTTGCCTATCAAGCCGACCTTCGGGTTGATAACTGTGGTGGTGTCATAATAATGCATCTGTTTTCATAACTACTGTCTGCGCATTGCGGCATATAAGCCGATAAGATAGAACGGTTAGGAGGGTCTCGGTTTTTAATTCGTATAATGCCTCTGCTAATCCCCATCGCCACCTAAGCTGTCAGTTTTCTGAGTAAATCTTCATTGGCTCAGGGACTGGCATTACCTTCCTATTGCCTTAGTCTCACTTGCCAGAAGACTAAACATAAAAAACTATTACTGCCACTTCTCCTATTATATATACGTATATACATACTCATTCATATAGAAATAGATATGAGGAAAATGATAGGAACATATTTAAAAGACGAACACAGGAGATGTGGGGAAAGCAGAATCGATCAGATCACAAGGACAAAAATATTTCCTTGGCCGAGACTCGAACCACGGATCTTTCAACTTGCCGGAACGATGTTTTAATTTGAGCTAACGAGGAAACGTCAAGGAAATATTTTTGCACTTGTGATCTGCTCGATTCCGACTTCCCCACCTCTCCTGTGTTTGTCTTTTATTTGTGTTCCTATCCCTTATTCTTATATTTATTTCCATGTGAATGACTATATGCTCGCCATACGGCGGATTTTCGAGTTTAAATGTATACTCGTATATATGTTTTTGCATGTGTACCTGGTGTTACACTATCGACCCAATTTTAAAAAACCAAACCAATATGCAGTAACATTGATCTGTAGTAGAAGTCTTTTTAATGGATTCCGCTCTTACCAGTGTATAGTTGACATGCTGGCTGGATCATGCCACATGCACATGTTCATCGATGATGGCCTATGGCGAAACAGTTAGCAATCATTTCTCTGTATGGTGAGGAAATACATATTTTTAATTTCTAATGGAAGAATTATTTGCCAAAGTGAGAGAGGGTATATTTCAAGAATCGGCTCACATCATATAGGTACAGATAGAAAGCTTGTTTAATTTTCACTTATTATCGCCATGATCGACCTCATGAAATACTACCTTGAACAAAAAGTTCCCGGAATAACCACCGTGTGGCGCTCCCATCGTTCCGATTTGAGTTCTGTTTTTTTTTGTTAAATTGGTACATCTGTTGTTGATATTCCCTTTAAATCTTAGTGTCATAACTTGACATTTGCAAAAGTTATGTAGCCAAGAGTACATCTATCTCTGTGTGTGTTGGCGATTTTTTACAATTGCAGAAATGAATTTAAATTTGCAACAACGAACTTGTATTAAATTTTGCGTAAAAAACGGATTTAGTGGCGCACGGACGTTGGAAATGTTGGAAAAGTGTTTCGGTAACGATTCTCTAAAAAAAAGGTCGTTTACCAGTGGCACGAGCGGTTCAGAAGTGGTCGTGAGTCAATCGAAGATGATGAACGCAGTGGCAGACCATCGACATCGAAAGTCGGTGAAAAAATTGATAAAGGAAAAGAAATTTTGGTCAATAACCGCAAATTAACCATCAGAGAAATAGCGGTGGACTTGAACATTGCCTATGGATCCGCCCAAGACATTGTGGTTAATGATTTGGGTTTCCGTCGTGTAGCAGCAAAGTTGGTGCCAAAAGACCTCAATTTCATGCAAAAAAGAGACCGTGTTGACGTCGCAAAAGACATGATTTGCGAGGCTGAATCCGAATAAACTTGTATTTTTAATTTTCTGAATAAATTCCGGGAACTTTTTGATTAAGGTAGTATGGTCACTTAGCGCAAGTCTCGTAAAAACTTTGTTCTAAAACACCGCATTTTGGTCCCTATATCGTTTGTGAACGGTTATTTGAAAAAATTATTTTTTACCTATATCCAGCGAATGAAAATATAAATCTAGTATATTGAAAAATATCCACTATTGGCGGTGTGATCAATAGTTTTTATCAATGCTTATTCAGTCGATGGCAAGAGCATTTTATAGCTAATATGCATTCTCTGTCTGGTGAACCAAGGAACCCTGTATTAAAAATTTCATCGCGATAAACATTGTCCTTGGTATTTTTCACCCAGCATCTTTGCCCTATGAGCTTATGTTTTGAGATAGTGAGGTGGTTAACGCAGATTCGGTGTTAGATTGGGCTCTTTGCAAACTGAACGTATCAGTAAGAAAAGTATGCCATAGTTCGAGCACTACGTATCTTAAATATGTAAATGTTAATATCCGGGAGTCTCTATGCGTCCCTTTCCGATGAATTTTTAATAATGTGCATTTCTGTCTCAATAAAAAGAGAACGAATGACACTATTAATATTTGTGCAAACAACTGTATATTTATACAACAGACAAATGAACATTTATTTATAATATTAATAATACATTGCATTTTCAGCCCTTCGTTTATGTATATTTTTTCCACATGTTACTTTGAAGAGGCATCCAATGACACTTCATAATTTTTATTTCATATCAATTGCCTCACAATTGTGTTATCTATCTGTATCCATCTAATTATTAATTTCACTTTCATTTCTGTGAATGTGACTTAAACATTTTATCGTAGGTTCATTTGTATACATTCAAATCATATATCAAAAGTATGGCTTATTTAAATGCTCAAAAAACTGTCAATCCAAGTTCATTTTCCGAATTTCAAACAAACACGATAATCTGCTGATTCAGCAAATGTATTTTCTTGGTAATATAATCATAAGTATTCTGTTTTAGGCCAGTCAATTAAGGTGACCTATAAACTTTACTCTCCCTAACAGAAATGGTCAGGGAAGTATGTGATTAATAAGCGCGAGGGATTGAAGTGGAAAAAAGAGCATAGTGACTAACGACATTATTCAGGATGGAAATTAGTTACGTTCATGTTTTCCTAGTCCGATCTTCTGTTCTATCTTTAATATTAGTCAATGATTTCCTGTTTTGCGTACGAGGTAAGGCTATCACCATAAATATACTTCTCTTAAGACTTAACACGATGTCGTAACATTAACGAGCGACGCCTCAGGAAAGCAGTCCCATGACTTTGAAGTACCCTTCGCATATGGCACTCGTCATGAGATAAATATAAATGTGCATTGAATGATCAGCACCCAAATGGGATTCGAAAAGCCAAACATGATCTTCATGCACGTATGCCACATGCACGACCACCAATCTGCCTGTTATCAGAAGCCTAATCCTGCAGGGAGAGAGACATTCAGGCTCTGAACGAAGAGGGTCCCAGGACGTAAAACTCAAAATTTATTGTTGTGTAAGTATTTTAAAAAATAATTTCCGAATGTAGATGAGGGTCTGGCTACATGAAATGATACATTAACTTCATGTGTGGTAAAGGGTCAAATGATATGGTGTGTATGGAAAATTTGACGTAGACGATGCACCTTGAGCCAATTAGTATTATCGTGCAGTGTGAACGAAATTGCCAATATTTATTTACCCTATCTCTTTCTCTAAACTTTCAGTTTGTATCGTATACTGGTATACCGTCATCGCTGTGGTATACAATACTATATTGAGGCCTGATAGATTTTCAAAGAAAAATATCGCATAGCTTATTTTGAGTTCCCATACTTCTTCTCATCTTCTTTTCGTGGGTTGTAACGGCAAGATCATCTTAACGTGCAACGTATAATGCACGGTAGATATTACCGTAACGAAATTTCTATAAAAAAGCAAACTAAATAGTCATCTAAATATCCAAATAAATAGTCCCACTGAAAGAACTCGAAGTAGAATGTTTGTGAAACAACTCGGTTCCGTTTCATGCTTCATAAATGGCATCCGAAATGTATGCTTCTTACCTTCGTAAGTAATTATATAGCTATGTTCATTCTGCCTAAGGCTATGCTCACAATATCCATAGGCACTACAACTGAATACTGGTGAATTAATACGTGCATGAATCCTGAATGCGGGAGAAAAGGCGATTTCGAAATAATTTTTTGATGGATATGACATAGCCAAATTATAAAAAATTCGCATTAGAACTAGTCGTCCCAAGTTGAGCCAATTGAGCCAATTTTCAATATCTCTGGTGAGTCCTGTGCAATTTCAAACACTTTCGTACTTTTAAGAAGAAGAATTCAGCCATTCAATCCATGAACGATCGACTTATTGTAAAAGAAATTTTTACTCCGTTTCAAGGCACATTGTTTTCTTCACTTACTCCTAAGTAGGCATGCGAATTTCCTGACCGTTAGGGAAAGATTCGCGCATTTGGAAGAAAAATTCATTCTCTTCATTCGCAGAACAAGTGCCGCAGGTTTCTTCTTTGGTAATGTGGTGCTTTAGTAAGAAAATTTAGAGCTTAGGTAATTTCCTTCAAAGTCGCATCTTGTTTACTCAACCTGTTTGCGTCGAATTCCGGCTTTTTTCATTTCCGGAACCGAGTCCTACCACAAACACTCTGCCTCGAGTTCCTTCAGGGGATATGCCGCGGTGATTACTATTTAGTTGGCTTTTGCCTTTTATCTGTGGAAAGAAAAAAGTGATTCAGGGAGAGGGTATCGCGAAACCTCGGTATCGGTGTGAAATGTTGACCGGGGCCAGGGGACGGGACCAGGGAGCGGAGCTGTTATTATCTGTTTTCTCCGAGACCTTGAAGAGTGTTCGGGCGCGGGCCGCAGGCACGCGTCCTTTCCCGTCCTCACTCGACTCCCTGGCCCCACCCCGCGGACTCCGCTTCCTCCAGCTTCAAATGCTAATTGGGGGCATCTGGTCGAGCCAACGTTTCCCCCTGCTTGTTTCTCCTTTTGACATAATTCGACAAAAAACGATCTCAATAGTATTTATACGGCTGGTATGGTCTTAATGGAATTAATGAATAAGCTCTCTTTTTCACACACACATACACACACACACACACACACACACATATATATATATATATATGTGTGTGTGTGTGTGTGTGTGTGTGTGTGTGTGTGTGTGGGTGGGTGTGTGTATATATATATGTATGTGTATATATATATATATATATATATATATCACGGAAATATGGGTATTCACGGAATATATGTATGTATATATATATATATATATATATATATATATATATATATATATATATATATATATATATATATATATATATATATATATATATATATATATGATTTCTTCGAAGTAACACGGAAGTGTTGAATAAAAAACTTAGAGAGTAACACACAGCACGAGAACACATAAAAAGAACACTCACAATAATATCTTGATAATTTCGACGGACTCGAGCTCCGTCTTCTTCGGGAGATAAGATATGACTAACATAGCTTAGTCATATCTTATCTCCCGAAGAAGACGGAGCTCGAGTCCGTCGAAATTATCAAGATATTATTGTGAGTGTTCTTTTTATGTGTTCTCGTGCTGTGTGTTACTCTCTAAGTTATATATATATATATATATATATATATATATAATATATATATATATATATATATATATATATATAATATATGCACATATATATTTTTCATATAAAACATACGCGATTTGATCACGGTTGTCGGCGTACCAACCCAAGTTAAAAGCCGAATACTTACGTTAAATTTTAGCAGCGTGTTAATTGAACCGTGGTAAGGCTGAGGATTAAATTCGTGAGTAAGATACTCCCTTACCAAAAATAGATTAGATAGGCAACTGCTAGTTATGACCCGAGGTTTGGATTGATAGTTTAAGTAGAAAGTTCTGGTGCTCAGTAAAGCACTCAGATCACGTTTGGGTGACCAGAGGTATACCGAGATTTGAAAAGTGGATCCTCCAAACGCATTGCTCGCTAGATTCATCAACCCAATGGATTATCTTTCAGCAGCAGTAAACATTTCCAAGTAAAAGGATCAAAATACCTTGGGTAACACGGAAGCAGCGCTCCGATGAATTTTGATTCGCTAAGGGAAGTAGTGAAGTAATTTAAATACCTTCGCAAGGCGTAAAGAGTTTTCCAATTTGTTTTCTTTTTCTGTTGAGAACTCTACTCGTTGAGGCACAAATTCAGATAGTCCTCATGCTCGGAATAAGGTTTACATTTGTATCAAACCAATTTGAGATAGCGAATTAGATAGTTCGAAGATTTCCATGCAAAAGCAAATCATTTTTTTTATTGGGTTGGGTGGGGACAATGCAAGCCTGCCCCGGGACCTGGACGGCTTGGTAACGGAGAGAATTGAGCGAGCGGGAAGGTGGGAAGCGCGTGTGAGAGGAGAAGGGGGAGGTCGGTCGTCGAGAAGCAACGTGGAATGGGAAGGAGGGGGGGAGGGAGGTGAGCGTGCAGTAGAACAAGAATCTTCACGAGAAATGCTTCGCGCGAATTTAGGCCCCCGCGAACCTATTCACATATATCACGTGGAAAATGCGAGGAGTTCGCCGGTGGAAACAAGGCCATGGGGAAGGTCGCGGAGATTAAAAAGAATAACGAACATGAAACAATTCGTCTGTGGGAAAACTAAGAAGCGCTCGGGAGGGAGCCCGGAAGATCGAGCACGTGGAAGTGCTGACAGCTCGGCTTTCGGATCGCCGCCTTCCGGCAACCGTGAGGAGGAGGGGGAGGGAGATGGAGGGAACGCGTCGGCATCATCACTAGGGCGCAAGCCTGCGGCTGCGGAGTTGGCGGAAAAATCTTCAACCTGCTCAAAAAGACTTAAAAAGAGTCTCCCTGGTTTCATTGACGTACCAATATACTCGGGAGCGGGAAATATATTGTGTGAATCACACTCGACGGCTGATTTCATAAATTACGTCGTTTACTAAAACGCCACTTCTCTAAACTTGAAAAAAATGCATCTTCGTCGAAACTGTAACAAAATCAGGACTTGTTAACTATGCTTACACTTGACATCAGCTTAAACTCTGTACCATACGCATGTCTTTATTCTTAATAACATATTTCGTGGGGAAGTTCTTTGTAACTTCAGAGTAGCTCTCGAGTTGCTTTTTTCTCTGGCGAGAATAAAGGTCGTATCTATGTCGCATTTAGTTTTAAAGTTTTCCAAAAAACCAAATTTGAATTCAATGAATTCCATTCCATCATACACCCATTTTTATGTGTCCAATAAAATTGTTTATATATCCTCCTTTCTTTGTGTGTAAGGTTGCGATTTAATAAACCTTTATTCATATCTTTTTGCATGACGCGTGTCTTGGTGTGCATTAATCATATCTTTTCCCGTCTTTTCATTACCATATACCTTAAAATTTTTCAAAATTCGTTGACATTAGTCAAATTAACTTGAACAGATTACTCCATTCCATTCACTCTTTTCAAATTTTTTCGTTGCCTTCGCAATTTAATTG
Source organism: Hetaerina titia (assembly GCA_037158775.1). Classification (NCBI taxonomy): domain Eukaryota; kingdom Metazoa; phylum Arthropoda; class Insecta; order Odonata; family Calopterygidae; genus Hetaerina; species Hetaerina titia. The sequence continues at coordinate 62,740,280 of CM073779.1, read as the reverse complement.
AATTGTAAATCTTATCGAAATATTATTGTAACCGAATGTGAAATATTTACGAAAGGGATTCAAATTCAGGCAAATTTTAAAAAATATTAACACCGCGGAGATTAAAATACACAGGCTGCTTTAAATATTCACATTCACACATTTTAGTATTCCATGGTTTATTTATACACCTCAACTCCAAACTCCAAATAAATATGGCAAATCAACAAGCCAAAAAATGAATGTATCCACGACTAGGATTCCCAATTAGGCACCACGATATTGAAGGTTTTTTAGGTGTGATTAAAATTAGATGGCAGCAAGCAGCCAACGCTCACTCGCAAATAGGACCATCATAGAAGTACGTAACTGACACCGACAACAGTTGGTGTGCTAGTCGTCGTTAAAAACATCAGTGGAAATACTAATCATAAATCTTTTTTGATATTCTGAGGAGTCAGAATTATTTTAAATTATTCAGGCTGATGTTAGGACGTGGCGCATAATAATATGTTGGATATTCTGCTAGTGGTGAGCAAATGACTAAACTAAACGAAGTACTTCATCGTACCAAGAGTATTTGTAGTCAACCGGTGAGGGTAGCCTAATATGGATCTTGAAAACTAATTCATAATTCCGTGCTCGTCTTATAAACTCAGCAATTACAGCCTTTTCACACAAAAATCATTTGCATTACACTTAAATATTCCTCATCTCTCCTCACTTTCTGTCCCCCATTACCACTACCAAAATTCATATTCTTCTTCCCCTTCTAGCTCGCCTCCCCCCCAACCTCCCCTCCATCTCAGTCTTCATTGCTTCCCAAAATGCCTTTATTATGGCTGCATTGTTCGGATTTCTCCCAGTAGCTTTCTCTTACTCCCCCCATGCTGTACCCGTGTACCCCCCACGCACTTCTTTGACTGTTCTCCTTTCTTTCGATTTTTTTCTTTCTCCTCCATACTCATATCTGATGAGCCTCTAATCTACGTTTCATATCATCTCTCCTTTATGAGTGTAGTGGGCAACCGCAAACACCAAGAGTGCCTATTATGAATATAAAAAGCAACTTATACCGACCATAAACACAGTAATCAACCCGAAGGTCGGTTTAGTAGGTGATAGTAGAGCTCACCCATGTACCAAGCCCTATACGGCGTGTGAATATTCACACATCAGGGTAGGGGGGCCAGTTCCTTTCCCTGTGCCGGTTATGGTTTCCCAGGAAGATCTGGTACCCGAAAAATCAACTAGCTACCCGGAACTACCCGGAAACTACCTACTAACTACCCGGAAAATCAACTAGCTGCAGGTGCCCAGAGTGCCTTGCCCGGGAATCGAACCCGGGACCCTCCGGTCAGCAGTCCAACGCTCTACCCGCTAGACCACCGCGACCCGCTATATATATATATATATATATATATATATATATATATATATATATATATATATATACATATATAAATGATGCGGAAGTACTCACGAGAGCAATATAACTTTTGGACGGCACAATAGAACACAGAATAAAACAGATAACACGTAAAAGGACACTCACACTGTAGATGACTTAAGCTTTCGGCCTACTCCGAGGCCTGCTTCAGGTCAGACTGTATATATATATATATATATATATATATATATATATATATATATATATATATATATATATATATATATATATATATATATATATATTATAAAAATAATGTGAATCGTGGGATTCCAGGGGTAGAGCCTGCAGCTCCACCCAAGCTATGTGATTTTTCGGGTACCAGATCTTCCGGGAAAACCATAACCGGCACAGGGAAAGGCATTACCCCCCTACCCTAATGTATGAATTTCACACACCGTCGGGTACTGGATGAACTCTACCATCACCTACCAAAGCGACCTTCGGGTTAATTACTGTGTTAATGGTTTTGCATATGCTGTGTGCACCAAAAGCATTGAAACCACGGGCGTAAGCCAATTAGTTAATTTTTGGATAAGCAGCGTGTTTTTTAACCTCGTCTTGAAGAAGTTGCACCAGTTAAAGCGCGCGATTATTATCTACAAATAATGGCCCAACAGAGCTCAAAAAATAGGACTCCCAGGAATTTCAGTAATAGAAGTTATTGTTATAGACCCCGAACCGTGCAGGGACGATGGCAGGGCTTAGCCGAGAGGTCATTCCCGTGTTCTGTTCACCTTCAAGTTTTTCGTACCTAAGCTCCACCAATACAAATGACAATAACGCCAGTGTTTATTTTCTGAGACATTTATAATTCATCAATAATGCGCTTGGCACGTCTTTTTATAATATTTCGTCACCTCGACGTATCTCTAAAGAAATGCCGTTCAGATAGGCCCCATCCGGGGAAGGGTGATCACTCGTTCCCCTCCCTCCGTCCGCGAGCCTGACCACGCTCTGTATCTTTGACTTGAACTCTGACAGCGTTCTCTCTAAACAAAAAGAATCACCTCATTGTGCGGTCAGTTTTACGCATGCTTTAATGAATATAAGATTCCACACATGGTGATAATAATTGGGGCTATGGGCTTGCAGACAAATTTCATCAGTTGGAAAGAATTTTTGCGGGAATAATTCCTGGAAGTTTTTATCACAAGGTCACAGCCTCGGTTCTAGAGAACATTTTCTTCTGCAGTTCTAGAAGACTTTATTTAACTCTTGTGAAATCTGAACCGACATATATGAATCGCATTGCATTCAAACGTGCAGTAACCAAAACTGAATTTCAGATTTTTGTGTCATGGAGCCACCGCTTTACTTTCACTTGCTTGACTTGTTAATCTGGGATATTTACATCTGTTTATAGAACTAAGGTGCGTAGATAAGTACGTAAGTAAGTTATTTCGCATTGTAGTTAATTTACCGTGATTCTAGCAAATCTGAACTCTTCTGAGTTGGAGTGGTGATGTCCTGAACGCATGGGATGCAGGATATAAGGGAAGGGAAGTCTTCGGGCAAGCATCACGTAGCACTCATTTTGGAATCAAAAAGGAACCAATTAAATCGCGATGCTTGTAGCATGTCTGTGTCTGGATTCAGTGTTCACGGAGGCATGAGATTGAAAACTCCCACGTGGGACACGCGGAAATGAATGAGAGGACATTCCTCGTTACCCATGATCATATGTGTCCACGAAAGAAAACTGACAAATTTGGTATGGTTTGTGATGCCAGCGGAGAGGTAGAATTTGATAAAATTTCGAGGATAATAGACGCGACGGAAAAGGAAGTTTCAAGACGGAAAAGGAAGTGTCAAATTTGTCTAAAAGGTATCGTGGCATCACTGGACGGTCCCGGAACAGTGGATGCACGCGCATGACAGGAGGGTGGAGTGGTTTTGCACAACCGAGAGTGAGGAAGAAACTGTGAATCAATTCTCTCTCTTTAAAATACGATCCTCATGTGATGAAGTTCCGTCTTCATCGCGAAAAATGGCTCTGCATCTATAAATGTCAGTGCCGTTATATCTGGGCTCGAAGTAAGCTCTCATTCTCTTAATTCTATTGGAAATGGAAAAGTAGTAACTTTGTGATTCCACTGACAATTTATTACGAGACGATCCAGGTTTCGACGTTCAACGTCATCTTCACCTGAAGAGCGGCAAGCACCAAAAAGGAAGAAATTCATAGCCGTGAATCAGGATGTTACGAGATAAATTTAAAAGGAAAGAGAAGGGCGCGAGATATATTTTTGGATTATATGAAATACGGAGTGAGTAGTAGTCAAGCTCATTACTTTTTACAAATATAGTTCTCTTTTTTCTCCTGTCATCCGCACAACTCAGCCGAGGACGTTCGTAGATCCGAGTAACCGTTCTTTCTCTTTATGAATAAGGAGTTTGTGCATACTCCATGTACGAGTATATTTAGAGATAAGCAAGTTTTGATTTCCAGAGAACTGTTAAGAAGTCAATTCATTTTTAGTGCTATAATATGTTTTTATTCCAATAATTTATCAGCTGATCATGATTGGGCGTAGACCCGTCCTTCCCGTGAGATGTTCTGAGGGGTGATGAAACTCACTGCGTCAACAAAAGTTTATTTGGATTCCGTACAAATCGCATTCAATTTGCACTCTTTGTTTGGTTTGATACTGTGATTAGCCATGGTTTAAAAAGATAGCCTGATGTCACTATCAACTTCTACCAACCTGTATTTCATAAAACGCAATGACATGATAGTATTTCTTCGTGACTGAAGGTGTTGAATTTTCAGCAGAGTTAAATGTATTTTTTTAATTGTCACAGAATAAAAATACGTGTGTACTAGTAATAATAATTGAAATTCCTCAATATGGATTCGAACGTGGAGCCCTCTATGTCCGGCCAAAAAAATGTCATTTTAATATAATCGATGGTTTCAGGCGTTATTTTATGGAAACGGTTCATTCTTAAGCGGATAAAATAATACTTTGTAATTCCACAGATTTATTTCACAAACACACGACCCGGGTTTCGACGTACAAGAAGATGACGTTGTACGTCGAAACCCGGGTCGTGTGTTTGTGAAATAAATCTGTGGAATTACAAAGTATTATGTCATTTTAAGATGATTCGGTAGCTTCACTGTCCAAAGCCCTCTGTCGAGAATCGAGGGATCCCAGTTTATACCCCGGTCTAATTGAACTATTCTCTCACTGTAAATTTCTCACCTTAGTGTTCACACCGGAGGTTGGTTCCATAAATTAAGTCTTATCGCGTTTCTCGCCATTTCTCTGAACTCTCGTGTTTAAGATCCCTAGTGATGTATCAGTACACAGTATGTATTATGGATTGCGCAGATTCAGTGCAGCTTCAATCATCAAACAGAGGACAATTTGTACACTTTTTTGAGGTCAATAAGAAATTGTGAGCTTACCCGCTTATGGAAATTTCGGCTACCAACTTTGATGGCTAATTAGATTTAATGGAAAAACAAACTACCCACTCATAATCCCGAATAAAACTCATTTTCTTCGGTCCAAATATTGTCAAAAATGGAATGTGTCGCAATACCTAGGGAGGACTTTATCCTATGAATATTAAATAATTTGACGCCAGAATGAATAAATGTTTGCGCTTTGTTTTTTCGTAAACTTCTGTGGATAGAAACGGCCTAAATATTCCCACTTCTACACTAATTGCTCTCATCCACTCCATGGAGTCTTTCAGATTATAAAGTTGAGGAAAATCGCTCTTTACTGAGCGTATGGTATTAAGATACTGATTCAAGAATTCTAAAATATTTCTGTCCAGGAAATTGTGCTACGGGATACCAAATGACCTATTACATATAAATTATACATGTCCTTCGGTTAAGCCACCATGGATGATAGCTTTTCCTCTTGCGGAATCTATTTACAAACTTCATATGTATGTACCAGAAAAGTTTCCCATGTGCGTATGCGGAAGAATTTTTCGTTTCTGCGCAAACTTAAAGGAATCGAAACCCAGGATTTTTTTAGTAATAAAAAATCAATCAAATCATTCGCAGGACGATTCATTTAACTATCTCTTTGGCTTTGGTGTCCTTCCTCATCGCATATACCAAGTATGAGGTTTTGATTTGGCGGTCAAAAACAATTACGAATGGCGCATACGGTCGGGGGAGGGGAGAGAAAATGAGGAAATTCAAGACAACCAATTGAGATCCCTATTGAGGTCTTCATTGCCTATCTTGACTTTTCTAATTGCCTAGACATCAAAATTGAAGAAAGTAAAAAGAAATTCCACAAACAAGTTGTATTTGAGTTATGTTAGCTCATTCATTTTAAATTAACTTGATACCCTACTGATTAAGAATCTGTCGCCAATGAGATGAGGTTTTTTTGTTATATAAAGTGATTTTGAGGTGTTTTATGGGATTATTTCACTTATCTATGCTTGCTTAGATTATCTTTTACATACAGCGACTTATTTTGGAATTAATGATTGTTAATTTGTGTTTGATTAATTGTGACTGTCATTTGTTATAGAGACTGGCATTGAGATGTTTCTTATTTTTTCAGAAAAGGAAGTTTGATTGCAATTTAAAGGATGTTTTTGCCATCTTTAGCTGTCTAGCTGCACATGCATATGTTATCAACAATAATATATTTAAAATATTTTAATATCAACCGGTATGTAATTCATGGGCATATGTGACATATCGGTGATTGTTGCAAACCATAAATATGATATTTCAGTTCATGGGTGATCGCCTATCTTACACCTCTAAGTGAATTTCTGTCTTTTTTAGATATTTTAGTATACTGCAAGCCACCGCTAAGGTGTGTGGCAGGGGATGACTACACACCAGACTAATTTTGACCCTAATATGACCCCTACCGCGGTATGATAATGTTAATCTGACACCTCATCATTCGTGGAAAAGCATTTTAAATATGATTGTTTAAGGACGTGGAAAATGCCTTAACCTACGAAAATGTCAATACCAGTAATCTACGACACAAATCCTTCGAGATATATTTCTAAATTTGAATACTGGCGATACTATTAGCTGTTATACGTTTTGTTTAGCATGTAATCGATGTTGTTAAATAGTTCTTTTACAATGTAAATTTCAATTAAAACAACCCGAATTACATAATGAATATGAAAATTTTAAATATTTGAATTAAAATGCAATATCATAAAATTGAACTCGCTAAAAATCCTTCTCCGTTACGCTTGAAGCCAAACATAAACCGGGAAATTTCATGCTCTCCTTTGGAGCGAATTTTGGTGACAGTGTAGGTGACGGGGAAGAAAGACTAAGTGCACAAACTTTCTTTCAACCGCGTGAAATGGAAAATCCGTAAACGGTCTCTCTCCCAAATTTAAAATTCTTAGGTGCATACTAACATATGCAGCCAAAAATATGATAAAATTATTAATTAAATTTTTCCCACGATCAAGTCGGAAATACGATCAGGGCAATACCTGTATATCACTTTTATCATCCGGCATAATTTGCATCCGGTCATTTGTCAGTGGCGTTTTAATTATGAAATAGAGCCATCATCTACACTTCGGCAACTTTTTTCCTCTGTTTCAAACCGGAGTAAATCAACCCGAAAGTCTTTTTTATAAAAAAAAGGTAGAGAATATCTAATAGAAAGCATTGGGCTTGTGAACTTCACACATCAAATGACGAGAGCCAGTCTCTTTCCTTGTGCCACATACGGAATCCGAGGACTGTCTGAAACCCGAAAAATCACACTGCTTAGGCAAATCTATACGGGGTCCGAGGGGCCATCAAGATTCGAACCCGGGCTCTCCGGAAAATAGTCCAGTACTCAAGCAGAGACTGGATTACCACACCCTCCCTCCATTTATCTCTTTCCTTATCTCATCCCGCCTGCACCTTGAGCACACCCAGTCTATAGAACAATATCTCCGACGCGAAAGTGAGCGCATTTTCTTCGCGCCGATTTCTTTGACGCATGCCAAAGTTTCATAGCGAACGCAGTAATGTTGAGGGGATATTCATTGATGGAAAAGAATTAAGCACTGCGGTGAGGAATGAGCCCTGGATACCAACATATCGGTGATATTCATCGAACATGTTTTTCGAATTAATGTCAGAAAATGTTAGTTGCAAAATCGAGTCCTGATTATTGGTCCATTGTACTCCTTTTAATTCTCTATTTTCACGCAATTCGATTCAAATTTTATTCCACTGAGTTATTATTTCATTAAATTTATATAGAGACTTCTTTCGAGTGCCCCCTCAACTTGGAGGCTCTTTGATTGTTTCCACGATGTCCATTGCCAAAATTTGACGCTCCTTGTCATGCTGATTTGTAATATTCTCGCAAATAAATATGTAATACCTATGGAAATCCGATCTTATTCAACGATGTATTTGAACTGAAAACTGAAACTTTTCGCCCCATGTAAATAAGACAAAGGTATAAATAGGTCCACTGCGCACCAGCGGTCGTTAACCTACATACCATATAATGGGATTTATACCAGCCCCCAGAGAAGGCGAGATTCCTTTCTATTATTAGCGAAATGATACCTTCGTAAAAATGAAAGTCTTTATAGGATTATATGATGCTCATCAAATATTCAAAACTTGATAGCTCTTCCCGCCGAAGTAGAAAAAGGTTTTACCCTTGCTGTGCTCTTTCCGTCAAAGCGGACGTTGAGCCAAATCACTATATTCCTTATGTAGTTCACCTTATATTATACCTACTTTGGGGGTTGAATTTTTCGTCCCTTTTTGGTTCAGGAAATCTCTCTTCCAATTCGGTTTATCGTGAGTGACATCATCCTCTCGAAAATACTGTGCACACCTGAAGCTATGTTACCTCGTAATCTTCCTTTAATGAACCACACCATCAAGCCCTATTAATGTCCAACCCGAGATTCAAGTGAAACCAGATAAAGTGCTTGACGATTTCCTAAGGCCTGCTCAAGACAAAAAAGCTATATTCTGTTGAATGTTCTGTACATTTGCATGTGTAGTGTCTCAGCCGAAAGAAGATCATTAATTTTAATGAAATTTATGATAGTTAAATTATGTTAAAATGGATTACCGGGGTAGCCAACTAGTAGCCTGGTTATTTATCGTAAATTTCCCAGTTTCGATTCCTCCTCTGATATGGAATTCATAATTTTTTTGACAACTAGGTATGTACTTATATTAGGAGGTACGACATAGCATTAATTACTGCAACACCTATGCAATAGGTAATACCACCCAAATGGAATGTTGCGGGCGATTATCAAGTCTTAAAAAACTTATGCCCTCTAACCCCACACCCCTTCGGCCGGTCCTCTGCTAAGACGCTGCAATAACGGCAGTGTCCATTGTCATTGTCCATCAAGTAGAAAGAACTCTTGGGAAAATCAAGCTATGCATTTCCACCACAACAGACTCACTGATTTGCAAATCGAGAAGGGCCCGACCGCCCACGTCGACGAGGGATGTTATGAGCTTGGGGGGGGGGGGGGGGACGCGGCCAACTGTCGGAGCGCAACCCTGGGCCGTCGGCCATAGGAATCGCGGAATATCATCTGCCGGCCGCCATGCGAAGGAAGAGAATGGCAAAACTTCCCGCCTTTTACTCCCTTCATCTATGCATATTACCTATCGTCATTCACCTAGATTTGTTCATGAAAAAATATTTCACAATTTTTACTCTCTGCATTGATCTATTTGTAATTAACTAATGAGTTCATTTAATGATATCCCATTAATCTAAATTAATTTTTCCCAGCATTAGCATTATTTTACTCACCGCATAAGAAGTAAAAACAATTTGAAGAGCGTAATTGAAGCGTCAGTTTAATGAATAGTAATGTTGAGTACTCCGGGGATCTTTAATGCAAAGTATGGCCTTCGGTATCCAAGAGGCTATCCTCGAGAATTATTCCGATGACTGTCATGAGTAAGGCGTGATAACCTTGGAATTGATTCTAATTTATTCCTAATTACCGTTTAGCACGGCTGCTCATCAACGGAGCCGACGAGTGCGTTCACACTGTTCTAGAGGTGTGATATCATTGTGGTGTGAAGGGATTGGAGGAGGGGGAGGGGCGTCGGAGTGGGGGAGTTCGCAGAAGAGCGGATGGAGGGGGATGAGGTTGGGGCGCATGGGAGGGATCGGGTGGGGATCGGGCGAAGCGGATGGCGATGGGCGAGGAGATAATACAACGTTGGCGTTGTCCTTCTTCGAAGCGGGAAGCTTCAATGTGCCACTGGAGCGATAGCTGCATCCGCTGAGCCATGTGCTGCACTTAAAAAGGGTATCTGGAGATCGAATTAACCCTTCAATGCCGACCGACGTGATATTACGTCGAGAGAAATTTTCACATGCCGTCAGCCAAAGTTATCGCTTTGCATTTATATTTGTTCAGAGGTCTCTAATTGTTTATTAATGCGTTCCTTATTGTCATCAAATTAGCATCTGCAATATCTTTGTTATTTAGCAATATAAATCAACATCATATCTGATTTCTTTCCGTCCTCATCATCCTCATCCTTAGCATCTCTTTCTTAATCACTATTTCCTCTTATCTCACTGACTGAAAGCCAAATGGAACTAAAACGAAGAATGCCTATATCACTGCAATGCTTTGTAAACATTCTCTCAGGGGGAAATGCAACGGAGGATGGGCAAATTAGGAATAAAATGCGATAAGTCCTTCGACTACGGACCACATCTGCCTTCTGGGTGACTCAATGGAACCCTTCCGGTGCAAAGGGGCCTTATGACCGATAAGATGGACAAGAACCTTCTTTGTTCTGAAAACCGAGATGGAAGCAGACGTCCGAGTTGATTGTGCGTCCTCTAGAATGAATCAGTTGCATTTTATTCTCCGTCATGTGCTGGTGCTTAGGGGTCTCACAGCAGTGCGGCAGTATACATTTGACACGCAAACGTTATTTGCGTTCAGTTTTTATTGCACTAAACCTAAGTTAAATTCAGTGTGTGGATACTAAGCATAGGAATATAATTTTCAGTGCTCTGAAAGAGGAGTTAATTATATTTCACTCTCTCCATTCCATGGAAGTCGTAATTCCATCCACGAGCAGAAAAGGGACTTATTTTGTGGAATAATCAAGTAGTGGTGGCCTTCCTTGGCAGTAAATCGGAGGATATCTCGACGCTAGGTAGTGATTGTGACGATGGGGTTCATGACCAATCGGAAATTGACGTGATATACGTCGGTGGTGATGAAGATGAGGATAAAGTGATTAATTTCGTCTGGGAAGACATGAAATATTTTGTTGAGTGTCGTGAAAATTTCAATTGTTGGTGTGTACCTCCGAGAGAAGTACAGAATTTATGTCCCCGCAAGTATTTTTGAATTGTGTTTAGTACTGATTTTGTCAAAACAATTGTAAATAAAACAAATTGATACGCTGTATAATGCTTTCAATCATGCGGTAGAGTGGTATCACCCAAATCTAGAGAAACCAACGACATTGGAAGAAATGTGCAAAGTTTTATGATCGCTTATAAAAATGGGAATTGATTATAAATCCACAATCCGATCAAATTTGAGTAGAAGGAGAATTGTATCGATACCACGTTTTAGTGATGTCACAACAAGACATAGATTGAAAATACTATGCATATTTCTCCATTTGAGAGAAAATAAACGTAGGGATACATATCAAGGATTGTTAAAGGTACAAAAGATTTTTCCAATGATATATCACCTCAAAAATTTTCAGGATCAGTATTTACCGAACAGATAGGTTTATTTATGGTTCTTCGATAATATTAAATGGTCGTTTATCCTTCAAACAGTGTTTACCCTAGAAATCATCAAATTTGGTATTAAAACCTTCGAGTTGTGTGGAAAATAGTGTATAGTATTCTTCGTCTAGGCTAACACGTATATAATTCTAGAGTCAAAAATACAAGACATTATGACAGCTCAATTGCGAAAATTGTTTTGAAAATTGGCAAAAATCCTACTGAATCAAGGGTGGATTTTATGGATAGACAATTATTATAACGCTTTTGATCTAGCTAACTTCAGGGAAAACATGACACTGATTGTCTCAGAATAAAGGAACCACTTCGAAAAAGTATTTTGAAAATATTCAAAAGAAAAATACCTCAAAAAAGAAGCTATTTCATGGCATTCGGGTCTGGTGACGGGGATGAAGTGCAGAGGCAAGGAAATACGTAACTGTAGTTTCCACTTTTCATTGTGATAAAAGTATGTATGTAAAAAGAGGTGCGAAACAGACTACGACACCAATTTTTGTGTTGAACCACTATCATCGTACGGGTGACGTAGACCTCAAAACCCAGTTGCAGGCATAGGTAATCGTGAGAAACCGTCACAAGAAATGACACACGAAGTCATTTCGAAGGGTGCTAATCACGACCATTCTAAATTCAATGATTATTTAGCGCTAAAATACTGACAACGTAATTGATCAACTATCATTTAGAGTGCAACTGGTGGAAGGTGTATTCGGGAAAATACCACAGGAGCGGAGTATAAACTTCCGGGTCTGCGTTCTACAGATAACACCCTACCACGCTGCATGGAGAAACTTTTCATAAGAAGGGTTTTTTCAACAGATAAAAAGAGTCCAGCCAACAAAGAAGTAATGTATATGAAAAGAAAAAGGAAACCATGTACTGATGTGAGCAATGCACGGGCTCTCTAGATATCTTCGATTCTCACCACACTAATAAAAACTTCTAAGGTAAGGTAACACTTAATATTATTAGGTACCAAGCCATATGTATACTCAATGTGTTCGGAGGAAATATTTATCATACTTTAGGGGTATGAAACCTAAACACATTTTCGAGTTCTTAAAAAATAAACTGACGCACGTCAAATGATGATTCACGTGTATCATTAGTAAACTTATTCCGTAGTAATTATATACAAGTAAATCGTAAATTGAAAAATAAAGTATTATATTTTTAATAACAAATGTAGTTATAACTATGTAATTTAAATTATTGGAGTTTAAGTAGAACATTTGTTAATTCCACGTTCATATTGAGAAACAATAAAACATTTTTTCGCATATGTTTGCATTAATCCCTACTGAAATAGACGATTCCGTTTAAACCTCTTTCGATCGCAAGGTGGGATTTAAGTAAAGGTTTTCCGGGCTTGAGGGATTAATTAATGCGGTCGCTTCGGTCTGGCTCCCCACTCCTCGACCTAGGGTTCCTCTCCCAGTGCAGTTGTGCCATATATTTCTGCGCAAGAGCGATGACGGGTGCTGTGCGATTCTGGCTAATTCTGGCATATCGTAGCCGGTATTAAATAAACGGTCAATAAAAACCATTGCTCCATCTAATGTTCAGACTGAATACAGAGCGCGTGACCCATGATATGATTTCGTGGTTCTTGTAGTTGCACCGTGAAATGCCGTTTCTAGAATCCATTACAATGTTTTGCAAATCTTAATTCATTACATGATAATTTAATAAAATCCTGCTCAATTTACGGGCATCAACTGAAGTGCATGTGGCATTAATGACTCGATGAGTTTTTCTCAAAAGATGACGGGTGCGTTTATCACGCATTGCGGGTACGTGAAACTCATTCAGATAATTTGGGGTTAAGAGATATGACGGTGGTGCTGGTCAATCGAAAGTCAAGCATGAGAGATCGGTCTTAAAGCGGCCGGTTTTTGGCACGAAGGAGTGGACAATTTTCCAATTCCTACTTCAGTGATAGTCGAAGTGATTATTAGCAGGGTTAGTCAACCACTGAGGTAATTTCAGCCGAGAGAGATGGGTGAGTGATGATACCAAAATCACACGAACACACTTTCCGTAATTTTTTGTGGAGGAAGGACCTTCTAAATGGGCCCAAGCAGGTTGAAATGTAGGAAAAAGAGGAGGAAAGTTCAGCGAAGCTTCCTCATTAATCATTACCTTCCCTTTCCCCCTTCTCCATTTTTAGGGATGCCATTTTCATCCAGGATATATTCTTGACAGGTTTAACAGGATGAGCTAACAAAATAAATTACAGATAACCGAAATTTATGAGAATAAAAACAGATCCAGGGGGCAGGACCCCTTGTTCCCCCTTCTTCCAGCGCCCATGACTTCTGCGTAATAGTTGGGGCTCTTTTTACATTTCTCTATCGGGAAAAGTTCTGTTTCTAGTGGGCTCACGTTGCGTGAATGAATTCAATCCAAATATTAGTCAGAATACAGTGATAACAGCGTTTTCGTGTTTTTGGAGGATCTCTGAGTATATGCTTGACGTTAGTCTATTTATTTTACTTCATAATTTGGCATTAAACACTTGTAGATGAAGTCGATGAATCGTTAAATGGGCATGTGGAGTTGTAGAGAGTGAAGTGAGTATTGATGCCCGACGTAAATAGTTAGTTACAATTAAAGAAAGCGCCTTGTGTTCCATAGTTTAATGTCTCAAATGACGGCCGAAGTACTGGCATATACAGCTGCGTTCTCCACATAATGTCTCGGGTAGGGGTATAAACGGCTGCCAGCTGCTCGCCGGTAGAAGTGAGCAACAAGGGAAAGGAATTGGAAATGGTTAAGAGTATGAAGAATTGAATTAGGTGCGGAGATCAGTGAGTTGTTACCATTACGTATTGCTGGCAAAATAGACGATTTCCTTTAATATATTAATTAATTTTTTACATTTCATCTGCTTTTTAACATAATTTCCAATCGGATATCATATGTTGGAATCCGAATAATTGATTACACTGCAGGTATAAACATCGACTTTATTTTTCAAGGGAAATTCCATATAGAATATTAAATATTTTGTTTCCTTATGACTTATGAGCATGCAATGCATTATTTATCACAGTGATCTCTTTGTATAGACATTGCTTACTGGAGGGTATTAGGCCATGGAGGAACTGAATAATGTATTTGGCATGTGGATTTAAGCCCATTTTAGCCCCTCTACAGGAATACCGATACATTGAAGGAGGGTGAGAATGGTTTTTGAAGTAATTTATTAAACTCTAAAATATTCTTATCAGTTTTACCATTTGACACACACACACCCATTATGATTCCAGAAAACAGTTCAGTCTGTAATACCCTAAGAAAACTTTCAGAAACCTCGCCCCGTCTTAGAAATTCACAACAGCAATTGCTTTAAGGTGTCTAAGAGCTTAGTTTGAGTTCCATTACAGCTCAATTCTCTGTCGGAAGCAATCTGCATCTGTAGTGACCGCCTTGAGAAAATGAAAGAAAGTGGTCAATTATCAAGGTAAAATGAAATATTTACCAAAATCCAAGCGAGATACAGAAAGCAATTAACAGAATTATTGATTTTTATTTTTTCCTGCATTTTCATTCGAGGCCAACTAAATTTTCTGTTTGTTAAATTTTGTCACCTGTAGTTCAATTATTTCATATATCAACGAGTGTACTCCTAGAGAATCGCAATACCGCGTTGCACAGAAAATTTACTCTGTCGTCATGAGACGTTCACTGAAGGGTGTGTTTGATTGTATGAGGCGAGATATTGTTGAGGAAACGTATTTGTGCTTCTAATTTTGCAAACTGGAAACTGATCTAATCTTTCACGCCTTCTTGAGCGATAATCAAATTACTGCACAAAATATTTTATAGGTTCTATCCAAAAATACGAGTATACTTCCTAATGTCACGTGCGTAGATAGTTGTGCCTTCTTTAAAGATACGCACTTCCTACTTTAAAAGCTGAGGCGATCAAGGTTTCCGAATCGGTTACATTTTCTGATTTTTCTTTGCGCCTCGCATTCTACTTCGAACGGCAACTCCCTCCCACTCCAATATAAGCTTTCCTTTTCCCTTGGCTTTAGGGACTTACGGCGGTGTAGAAGGGTATCCCTCGAACATAAAGAATTTAAAGACTTCTTCAACCAAATCAAAATTTATCTTCTCACTTCGTATTCCTAAAGAAAGGAATAATATTTCTTGTGGCTTGGAAGAGACCTTACCCCTATATTAAATGTGGGAACTATCAAAGGTATCTGACAAGCTTTCCGTACATTGGTGACGGATTCATGGTAAGTTTAAAATTACGTCATTTATATCGTCGCATTATACTAGCTGGAAATATGCATTAAATTTGATATGGAAATAATAGGAATTCTTTCGCACTGCCCGTGTGCTGTTTCCCAGCAATTATAAATATTCAACGTTATTTCGATCAAAAGAAACGTCTGCCTTGCTCTCTGTTGATAAAATTGTACCGATATGTTTGTTTTGTGAAACACGGGAATTAATTTCGGGACTTTGTGAAAATTGAAGCAAAAATCAAATAATGTCCATTTTTATAAATTTTACATTTCCGAAATTAAGTGCAGAATTGAGGTAAACTGTCTGTCGACTGTACATTTCCATTTGATTTCTTGATGAGAAATTAATGTTGACACTTTAATTGTTAGCAATAAAATTTTGAGAATTTTGAATGCAAATTTATCTGATTTTTCTCTTCTCATATTTGCTTTATTTTTTGTTCTCGTGCTACAGGGATTTTTGTGAATTAAGTAAAGTAGGACTCAAGTTGTTTTTTAATGCAGGAATGGAAAACTTTAGCCAATCCAAGGACACTTAATAAGTATTTAAGGACAAACGCAAATTTTGTATCTTTTTTTTATTTTTGGAATGCCTCGAGCTTTGCGTCCATGCGATTTTAAACACAGCGTTCAAATAAATTGGACTGAATCTTTAACTATTATGGTTGACCATTGAACATCAAAATAAATTGACCTATTAATTACTAATGGCTTTCAAAAGTGGTGGTTTTTGAGGAAATATAAGAATCTGGAGGAGGTATTGCTCTAATGTAGGTCATGGTAACAGTTAAGCGATGAGAAATCAAACGCAATACACTAGAGTTTTATAAAAAAAATTGAATTATAAGACGCCTATGAGTGTAGTCCATGCTACATCAATGCGTAGAAATGAAACGTGGGTGTATTTGTATTGAGACAAATGTTGATAGCGTCTTGGGCAAAGAATACCTACTTGATTGGTGCTGGTGGTAAATATAGGGGAGGTTGACTGAGGAATGCTGGGGTCAGGAAACATCTTGACTTGCATGAACCGGCACAAGACATGTATGAACAAAGTGAGCTATCCTGATCCGTTTATGCTGAAAAAATGGATGAGAGTCATTCTAACGAAGAGAAAAATGGGAGAATGGTAAATGGTTGGAGAGGAAGGTCCGCACCGAGTTCGTCACGAGTTAATATGGCTAAATAAACTCTCGAGACAAGAAATATTGAAATAATTTCATGGACAGAAATGCTTGCGTAAGATGGTGCACGACTGCGACTTAGATTAAATAATTACAGACTAGGATTCAAGGGGAGTGTGGAAGAAACTAGTAAGAGAGAGTGTGTTTGCAATCTTTTCCCATCATCATTAAAAATCATATCTTCGGCCGCCCCTACGCCGGAAGGGGACGGCTTGAAAGGTGCCTACATATGAGCCATAGGGGTGGGGCAAATGATGATGCATGGGGGCGCACGCAGGACCAGTGAGGAGGTGGAAGTAGGGAGGTTTAAGTTGACCCATTGCCATCCACAACCTCCCGCACTCCACGGCGTCCCATATAATGTTACGCAACGAAGTTATGAAAACTCTACCCAGCAACGTGTATATACATCCTGAGCATAGGGTTTAACTTTCCCGTATCATGTTATGCACATAGTTCAGACCACTACTCTATGATAAAAATACACAGAAACATTTAATTATGCCATTACTGGATTTATTCCTTCTCATCTTATCCACCAACTTGTCTTCAGTTTCCTAGATCTATTGAATGAAATATTTTGATTTGAATACTGCGGGTTAATTCCTTCAACCGTAGTGTTTCAACGAGCTAGCTACGCTGGCGTACTACCTAAGTACTTGTGTATCTGTTTGAAGGGCACCCGGTTAGCAGAAATGATCCATAAGGTGAAAAATCTACGTTAGGAGTTTGGAAATTGTACTCCACGGTAAATCAGGTACCACTATCAAAATGTTTTGACTCGTATAATAATCTGTGACCACTAAATTCCTCGTGAACTCCGCGTGCTAACTTAACAGGGACCTGAGGCAGGGCTTCTGAGAACGCCGGAGAGGCCCAGTATGCGTTCATGGCTTTAACGATTCCGAAGTAACAATTCCATGAGGGTTATGAAATATTTGTGCCAAGCCAAAACGATTGCTTAATACATCATCAGATATTTAATTTGAGGCAATCTTTAGAGTATTAAAAAGTGAGTCTGAGTCAAGGTGATTGCAAAAATCTTTAGCAGGCCTGAATTATTATTGCACATGTTTAGGACAGGCACTCCTGCCTCCTGCTTTCCCGTGTTGGACGCTGATTTAGATTATTCGATTTACGAAAACAAAGTAAAAAAATGTGTTAAATAAAGGTTTCCACTAGCTACAAGAGTTTCTATATGGGTTCACATTGACTAAAACATTGCGATATGACGTGCATATTGGTTTGATACTCTACAAGCGTGAAAATCTTACTTTTATGGTTGAAGTATTTAGATCTCTGAGCATACTACAGTTCACTAAATTGATACCCAGAATATTACTAGACCAAAGCGTTTAGTTGAGTTCGCCAAAAGATATTAACCGGACCTATAGAGTATACTCCTAAAGAGACGACTGCATTTGCCATTAAGTGACCACGCTGCCATGCAAGGACGTGGGGTAAGGCATACCCCCTTCATTGCTCATTCTTGTATCTAAGACAGCCTAAAATGGATGAAAGTGGCAAAATTGCTAATTCTGCGCTTATCCTTTTTTGACCTACGTAGACGTTCATTTCAATGCTGCATTGACTTTTTTTGTTTCGTTTTTTGCTGAAATCTACTTGAATTTCTCTAGTAAAAGGCTTTGTCGTGCTTTTTAATATTAACATGCGTCGAATTTGTAAGCAGTGAAATATTATTATTTACCAGATGAATATTCAATGAATCAATATTTGACAATTTTTAGCCAAACTCAAATTCGTGAAATAGTGTAAAAATAGAGTAAATCACAAGAACTCGAATTTATGAAAGAGTTGAATCCAAATAAGGCCATAGTGTTGTGTAACCAAATTTAAACATCACTTATTGGAGAATAGTTAATATTTTCTTCCCCCCAAATGTAGGGTAGTCCAGGGGTAGAGGGTTGGACTACTGACTGAGGGTTGGAGGGCCGGGGTTCAATTCCCGAGCAAGCCTCTTTGGGAACTAGGGCAGCTCCACCCAAGCTATGTCATTTTTCGGGTCATTTTGCCAGATCTTCCTGGGAAAGCAAAACCGGAACAGGGAAAGAGACTGGCCCCCTACCCTGATGTGTGAATTTCACATGCTGGAACATATATATATAATACACTTTTAGAAATATATATATATATATATTTATATATAAACAATTGTGTGCATGTATATACATTTACAATTGATTGATTCTATGCCTTGAAGTGAGTTTGATACGCATTAAAAAGCTGACAGTGAGGATTTAGTTGATATTTTCCAACACTGAACACTTCAAAGGCCCCAGAATCAATATCTTAATATTTAAAATTAGTTAAATATCCAAATTAGTACAAATATTTTTGTAAATCAATACCGGTTCCTCTGCGCGATTTGTGTTTATTTGATTCCAACCTCAATCGAATCCTGAACATTTAAACCAAAAGGATGATGCTAAAACTAAGCTCGATAATGAAGTTCGACAGTCTCTTTCCCCTTTTTTCTCCTCGTAAGAATAAATGTTTGAGTTCCTCATATTTGCATTATTTTTATGCATCTAATTAACGGTTGTTTATGATAATTCAATTAAAAACAATTTATCTAGTAGGTAGGCGCTCTTTCCACTCTTAAAACAGTATTGGAAATTAAGGATGAAATGGGTCGTTTGAACATGATATATGGATCACGTTAATTTATTTCTTTGATATTTTAAGGTTTAATATAGCCTATAAACGAGCGATGGAAGTATTTGAGCTTCAATCGTGAACATTTACATCAATAAGGATAATTATTAGCTTCTTTTTTTATAAACTATTGATGAGAACGATTAAAAGGGAATTTGTTCTCGCTGCCTCACCAGCCTTAAAAAATGCCGTGATTTCATTGGATGTGCGAGCGAGTATGTGTGGGAGATGCCCTTGGCGCAGAGCTTATGAGAAGTTGAGGATCTTGCCGAGAGATGGCTCTCGTATCAATGCATAAGGAACACCCTTTGTAAAGCACAGAGTGTACTTCACTTCTCCAGTTCACAGCACTGCAGTCTCTTATGGAGGTCGGACTCAGGTCTTGTGTGTTCATCGTTCAATCCTTGATATTTTGTGTGATTTTTCTTTGAGTGTAAGTCTGTTGTGTGAAAACATCGGATCTTTTAGTGGTGCATGACCTTTTACTTGTGAACACTTCTAGTGTAAAATGTAAGGGGCAGTTAAATTTCTCGATTAGCTGAGAATGGAGGAAAAAACATTTGGGCAAAAGTGATTTGGTTTTCAAAAGTGATGTTCATTTAACCTCATGCAATGGGTCTCTCTTTCCTGATGGTGACACTAGTCACCTCTCTGTTGAATATTGGCCTGACAGAAGTCAACGAGGACGATATGCTAGGTATTTATATTTTTTAATGATGTTATGTTCTAATGTTTACGTTTTGAGGGTACGAGTCCTGCGGCTGTTTCAGGGAAGATTCAACGTAAATCAAGTTTTCAAGTTGTACTGAATTTTCATGCATTCTGAATAATATTGAACGTATAAATGTTTTTCTCTGATAAAGACTTCTGTGAACATTGAGGTGTACCCAATTTTGATTTTAGGATGTATCTGTAGTTAAGTTTTCCTGCGCTGTGATGTTTTTTAGTGGCTACCGCGTATGGCCGAGTTCCGAATGACAGTTTATCGACTAGCTGAAGCAAGTTTGAGATTTTGGCTCAGCTGTTCGTGTTTGGTTAGGAAAAACATCCTAGAAGCAACCAGCACTTCATTCTATAAAAAAATGTTACGAGAGTCTTGTCTCAGCGGCAGTGAAGTGTTTACTTAATTTTGAACCTCAATCCTGCTAAATGATAATATTCATTTCATAGGTGGAATGTAATATTAACGCTCATTTCCCGAGGATTTAATTAATTTAGTTACCGATTTTGTAATTATGAGCAGCAAGTAATAGGAGGCGTTAAGAACAAGGAAGTATGTAGCAGAAAAGAATTGTGAGTTGTTACGAACCTATCTTCGGATTGATGGCATATGATGATAATGATCATTTTTCTGCTGCATATTTTCCATTTCTACTTGTTTCTGTTGTATGTTAGGAGTTGATTGCATGCATTATTGCCCACCTTAACTTTAATAACCTGAGTATGTATTCATTATCAGTTATTATTATCTAGAATGTAATAGAATATTTATATTAATTTAAGTGCTACGAGAAACACCAATTTGAATTTTCTTTGCTGCATCAACTAAAACCCTCATTTTGTTATTATAATGCAACTGACCTTTTCGGAATTTCCTTCACAATTTGTACCAGTGTTCATTAAATCGCTACTAATAGGGAAATTTGTTTTTCTCTCCATTTTGTACATACTTGTAATCCAGAATAATGGTTAGATACTGTAATTCAGGTATCTATTTCCTGTGCCCACGGATAGTTATTTGCTAATCAAATAAATGTGAAAAATGTTAATGAATATGGTTTGAGTCCCCGCTATAGGAAATGTTAAAGTTGCTCCTTCCATTGAGAAAAAAGTATCTAATTTTCAGATTTTCCCCGTATCACTTATAAATTAGGCGAAAATATCAATATTTTTATAGTTACAACGCTAATACACAAATTCTCATTCCAGTTCCCAGCAAGCCAATGAATGTCACCGTCCTAAAAGTGACGGCAACTTTAATTGATCTAGGCTGGCATGAACCAGTGCAGCCAAATGGTGATATTTTAGGTTACCGAATTTATTATATGCAGTTCAATGAAACATACTACAGAAGCGTTGGGGTTGCTGAACCCTATGTTGAATACAATCTGACCAGCCTCAGTAAGTGTATTGATTATATCTAGTAAAGTTTAATTTTATTGTTAACCCTTTGAACCATATTTGTGTAGCCCTTCAACTTAAATATAAACTAATTAAAAACTATTTTATGTCCTAGGAAAATATTCACATTGGCTAATAGTCCATTCAATGTTCATGTGAATGTATTCATGCTAAAAATTATTTTTCCCAAATGATAAATGTTGAGATTGATAATTTCTCTTTAGACTTTTTTTTACCTCTACTTTCCATGTACATATCTTGGTTAGTTAATGCCTTGACATTATTATTGATAATTATGTGTGTAAGTCATTCCATTAGTAATTTTATATTCCTTTTGATGTTTTATGTTACTGTAACTATTAAGGAAATGTCGTCATTGTAAATGTTATTATTAGTTAAACTTGCCAGTTAAGTTGGGTTGTGACTAGACACAACTTGCAATTAAATATTTTATTTCTCCTAACAAAACACAATCCAATATGCCACTCTACCATAAGCCCCTCTTTATCCCTGTTTTCTTCTTTCCTCCCTTCATCCCATCCAACATCCCTATACTATTCCCTATCCTCATTTGCCTAACATTCTCCCCTCAATCACAATCTTCAACATCCCAAGGCCAAGCAATATACTTTACATACATTTTTCTTGTCTCATAATGATTTCTCCCACAAACCCCTCTCCTCCCCCACTTCCTTATTTATTTTCCTTTTGGTCAATTTCTTCTTCTTCATTCTTCTCCACACCCACATTTGAAAAGTCTCTAATGTACATTTATTATCTTGCTTAAATGACCATGTTTCCATGCCGTACATAGCCTCACTCCATATCAAAGTTTTAACAAGCTTTTTCTTAACATCCTTACTCTCTAACTTCCCATCCCTATCACCAATTCTATCCTCCCTGTGAAAGATTCTTTGCCCAATGCAATTGTTCTCCCTATGTTCCTACTACTTTTACCATTGTAGTCCAAAACACTTCTAAGATATGTAAACTGTTCCACCTGCTCTAGTTTTTCCCTCCTATTTTAATGTTAGGTTAGCCTTTCTCTTTCTGGAAAATCGCATAACCTTTGTTTTATTAATATTGATTCTCATCCCATATCTATCACATTGAATTTCCAACTCACTCAGCAATGCTTTCAACCCCTTGGCTGATTGACTAACTAGGGCTTGATCATCAGCAAACCTAACTGATTTTACAAATTCCCCACCAACTATGAAAGTGTATCTAAATAAATGTTTCATATTTTCAGGACCATTTACTGATTACAAGATTTGGGTAATAGCATTTACTAAAGCTCATGATGGAGTATCTTCAGATCCCATCAACCAGAAGACTGACATTAGTGGTCCAAGCTCACCAAATATATTAAACTTGACATGCCAGGCAGAGGATGCTCTTTTTCTCCAGTGGCAGCGACCACAGGAATTCAATAATTCCATTGACTATTATTATGTTGGATACCGTGACGAGCAGGCATTTATGTATGAGGAGATAGTCATAAATGTCACACCAGAGAGAGTGGAAGAATCGGTAAGTGAAATTTCAATATCTAATTGTGTATATGTCAGTGTATATTTATTCTATTGTATCACTATCACTGTTGTCTTATGGTATCAAAGACAGGACATTAGTCTGTGGAAGTGAAACTTATTTTGCTGAACAAGAAAATGAGAAAACCACAACATTTGTTTGCAACATCCGATTAGATGTAACTCCAGGCTCGACTACTTTTATCTCTAGCAGCAGGAAGTTACCAGGGTTGACCAACAGGGTCAAGTGCTTGAATGGTCAAAGTTTATCATCTAGTTCACCCATCAAAAATCTTAAGCATGAGTGTCTCAAGCATACCTGAAAAGTGAAAGTTTTGTGGAATTTCTAAATATTTATTGAAATATGGGAAAAGTGCTGGATATTTTAGTTTCAACTAACATTTATGTACTATTGTGGTTTCAAAACTAATTAGTAAACCTATTACCTCTTCTATGTCTCATCTTCAATTATCACTTTGTGTAAACTTAATGTAATGCTTGTATAGTTTCATTTACCTGATCATGTCAGTTCCACTTAAGAAGAGGATGGTACCTCAAAACTGATTCTACTACCCCAAAATTCTCATTATGCCTCTTAAAATTTTAGTTACCTAATGAAATTGACCTAATATTTAACATGAACTAGTGTACCATTGAGCAAATTAATGCCAATAATAAATAATTAGGCTCGTCTCCAGGCAAAATATCCTACCTTTTGTCTGTCACTCAATAGTTTGAAACTTTAATGAGCTTTTAATGCTTACATTTTAGGAATTTCTGCATTTTCAGTCTAAGCTAAACAAAACGTAATAAAATACTACAAAATTTTATGAGTTAAAGGCTCAAATATTTGAAATATCTCCAACTGCTAAAATATTTAGGCTGTCAGTAGGACTTTAGAATTTGTGTTATGTCACTGTCGTTAATAACGTAGGTGATAAGGGTAATAATAGCAATGAGGAACAGAGCAGGTATGCTTACAGAAAATATCTCCTTTTTAAGTTCTTTAACTATTATTTGTTATTTTGAAAACTAAACTTGCAAAGCTTGGGCAACCTATCTAAAGTAATGGTACCACAATGGTGTATAGCTGTTATTAAACTTTTCAAAATAATGCTGTACCTAATAATAAATATACCAGATGAGTTGAAATTACTTCTTCAAATAGCATGAATAAAAAGAATTTATCCTGAATCAAATAATGTTGAGTCCTCTCTTATGTACACATATTATTAGTGTGCAATATTGTGCGTAAACATGGTACTAGGCAAAGTATACTTCTTTTTCCTCTTAATCAGTTTCACTTTGCACTGAAGTTGTTGTATGAAAAAATCAGCTTTCAGATAAATCCATTGTACTTGTCTCATTTCATACAATAAGGCCAACCATATCTAACAAACTGAGTGCCCAGTGGCTGGGAAAACATAGTTCAACAACATACATAGCTAAGAATACTGCAAGTTGATTTGCAATTAGAAAAATTGATATATACTTGGCCTACTGGTTGGCTAAGGTTGCCTAACGCCTGACTGCCCTCTCTTTGCTTACCCTGCCGCCACTCGTGCCAAGGATGAAAGGAATAGTACTGTTATTGAACTAATCAGTACTTTATATTAATAACTTCTCTCAAATGAACATTTTTAATAATTCACTATGCATTATTCAACAATGGCACACGTTGCAAGGAATGAATGTAAAATGATCACTCATTTAACAGAATTTCAGGTAACTGCACATTTTTTAGGAACCATACCTTCATTTAAAGTGAAAATGCATTTTTTTTTTTTAAATTTATACAAAATGTGCAGAAATTTGATATTTTCAGGGAAATGCAATTTCTGCTCTTTGTTGGTTCGTATTGATATTTTAACCTTAGCATACTAAGAACATGTTCAACATATTATCAATTGTCACCTTGTTCCTCAGCATGTCACTTGTAGCATTGAAAAAGAGAAGATAGGATTGGAATCTAGACATAGTATTCTTGATTTTTCCTTTATTTAAAACAACTATGTGGGTACTGATAAGTTATTCCATAATTGGTTATTGGTTTCCTAAAGTATTAATATTCCTTCATGTGTTTTAATCTAAATTTTAGTGAATAGTATGACACTGCATCTAATAATTTTTGTATGATATGATAGTACGTATTATATTAAAATAAACACTGATTAATATTTCTTTTCAGATCATTATTCCAAACCTGACAATGGACACTACATATGAGATCAAAGTTCGTGGAGCAACTGTGAGCATATTTGATCCTGTGAAGATAGTTTTAGGAAAAGAATCCGAGCCCAAAAGAGTCTATGTGACCAAGGACTGTGACAAAATTCAGTATTTTCCAGTGAAGAAAACAAATGAACTGAGTGCTGGCATGATAGCTGGAGTTGTCTGCGCTGCATTTGCAGTGGTTCTTGCTGTGATTGCCTACATTCTATGGAGGTATGTTTTCTCAAAGTTTGGTTGTATCTTCTCATGCCTATGAAAATTAGGGCTTGGAAAGTTCATGTTTGTTGCTAGTTTACCAAAACAATTTTCCTATCTTTGACTTAACACTTTAATGATACAATCAGACTATATGCATGTCCTTATTTCATAATTTAATGAATTTTGTCAATACTCTCCAGCAAGTGTGTGTGGTGCGTGTATACAGAAATGTCTATTAGTAATGGATCAGTTTCATACGTTTTGGTTTAAATACTGGTTCAGTTCTTTGCGTTAGTTCTCAGTTATAGTTCCAGTCCTGATAAATGAATAGGTATCAAGCTATTGACAGTTTCAGTAGTAATTAAAAGTTTAATCACCTTCAGAGAAATTATTAATTAATGAGAAATTATAGGTAAGGTTTATGAGAAGTTTCATGCAAATGCCTTTTACAAACAATATTTACGATATTTGCTGATAATCTGCCAAGTTCTTACAAATTATCGATAAAAAATGGGAATGAAATATACTGTATAAGATAAAAAGATCAAATGTATATTTCGATCAAATGGTTTTAAGCCACACGGTCATGATTTTGAGTGCTTTTATAGTTGATTTGGTTTCTTTTTTTTCAAAGCATATTAAGTTTTATAATTAAAGCATTATGGTACAATTTATAGATACCCATGCACAACACAAAATTTTCACAATATCTTTTATACAAATGGTTATATACTGATTAGATTCCCACAATTTCACAACAATGATGTCATGCAAAGGCAAGTAAATAGATGCAATATATTTTATGATATTTTTATATGCATACCAAATATTTTGCATTCTTGTGAATGCAGAAAAATGTTTGGCAGAGAAAATATTTTTGTCAGTTTTTTTCTAATTAAGTGATCTGAAAAGAATGAGTCTCTAGATTTTAGAATCCTCCAAACTTCATAATCGGATTTTGATACATAGTCAACAGTTATAGAGTTCCATACCATTATGCATATAAATCTTCGTTCCTTAAACCTAGTGAGTTTTGAATGGTATTTCTTCACATAAAAAGCCACTAATATGATTGAGATAAAGAGTATAGATTTGTTATTCTTATTATTTATAAATACAGTAGAACTTCAATTATCCGAATCAATCAAGACCGGACCCCGTTCGGATAATCAAAAATTCGGATAGTTGGAGTTTTGTTCAGAGGAAGGGTCTATTCAAAGAAAACTTCAAGAAAAATGAGAAAAAGCTATGTATTAACTGATTTAAAAGAACTGACACTTTGGCATGTTAACCGTACATCGCTTGTAAATACCAACAAATTACTGCAACTAAATCAACTTAAATACCAAAGAAAATACTTCAATTAAGTAAAATAATATGTGCTTATTAATTTACAGTCTTTGGTAAATGACAGTTACTTCTTACTGAACATCTCTGTCAAAGTAAGTTGTTTGGCTATTTTAACCCTTTTTGGGCAGCCAAGTTGCGCATACGCTTGACAGTCAGAAGTTGCATGTGCTCACCCTCGGGCTAAATCTCCATCCAGTTCCACGCAGTTTCAAGACAAGCAAATGCCTCACTAGCACTAGGTCCCGCCTCGGCTTCAACTTTGACGTTGTCATCTTCTTCCTCAACACTTTCTTCTCTCACACTCGCAATAAGCTCATCATCGTTTTTTTCCTAAATCATTCATTGTCCAACACCATACTGCTCTGCCAACTTTTTCCCCGTAACTCCCTTATCCAATTGCTCTTATGATTTTGAGTTTGTCCGCTAAAGATAACACAACACGTTTTCTCTTCAAAGCCATGGTGAACAATGAAATGCACTCTCAAAGAAAACAACAAATCGGCGCATAGAAAACCCCACATAATCAACAAGCAATCAAAACAAACAGCCCTCTACTGGGCCTATTCGGTTTCTAAAACTACAACATGAGACGGTCCCTAAAGTGATTCGGATAATTGGAGTGTTCCTGTATGTGTAATTAATAAAACATGAGTTCTCATAGCATCATTGAAACCATTTGCCACAAATCTGTGCAACAGATTAAATTTTGGGGCACAGTATGATATAGGTACAGTAGACTCAAATATCCTGAATCCATATTAAGTGCATCTCTGAGGTAACACCTGTACTTACTAAATAAAACTGTTTCTGGCATAACTTGGTGGAAAATCTTCATACTGACTTTTAATAATCAAACCACTTTACTTTTCCACATAAACTTTTTAATTTTTACAACCCAGGTTTCATTATAGCATAACCTGATGATGTTATGCTATAACAAAACCTGGGTTGTAAAAATTAAAAAGTTTATGTGGAAAAGTAAAGTGGTTTGATTATTAAAAGTCACCTGTACTTACATATGTTGCGATGGAATCATTAACAAACCAGAATAAACAGTAATTGAAGCTAATTAAGTATTATCTACAAGTTGTTTTTATGCAGAATGCACAAACAATGATGTACAATAATGTATATACATGTTGGACACAGGATCTTTTTCAGCAGCTAACTCCCTGATTTCAAATTATTTATGTAGAGGCTATAGGATATGTTTTTGTGTGAGAAGTGATTGCAATGTGAAGCATTAATATTTATCTTCATCACAAATAAGATAAATGAAATTATGGATGTATGATTGATCAAGAATGTACTCTATGCGTATAGAGCAACCCATTAGAGTAATTCTTTTATCTAAAACACTTTGGTGCCTTGGATACTCTTCAATGGATATGATGATCTTATATGAAGTTTTAGTTTATGAAAATGACTTATTATAGTAGGTATAACTATCAGTTCTTTTAGTTCTGGTTCCAGTCTCAAGAACTATACCAATTAGAACTAAACTTAGAGGACCAATAAGCTAAACCGCTATATTTATGTAAATGCATGTGCAGGTATGCATGCATTCAAAGGCAATAGCACACACTTGCATAGAAATGGGGGAAAGAGGAAGGATCCTGAATGTGCGTAATAGGACAAAACACAACAATTATATACACACAACACACTCACTTTTGTTACACAAAAGTTAAGCATTGCTCAGACAGAAATTGGATGTGTGACTCTCCATAGCTTTACAATGGTGTTCTTGTCCCATTTGCATGTGGCAGGAAGGTTAAGCATGGGTTGGCACAATGAACCAAGAGATTTAAGTGGCTCGAATTCCTATGTTTTCTTGAGAGTAGAGAAGGATGGGGGCATGTGAGTGAAAAAGGAAAAGGGCATGATATAGTGATGTCATATGAATTCCACATTTCCTAATACTAGGGGCAAGTAGGTGGCACTAGGTGGTTGAAAAACTCTTAGCATCCAGATAACCATTATTTCATGATTTCTCTCTTTGATGCCACTAAATTATTTTGTGATAGAGTAATAAAAGAATGCCTGATATGATTGTGATACATTGTATACTCCTTACCCCATTATAAATAGTGAACCAAAAATTGTTTAATGTATGATGTATTTGGTGGGAGAGGCAACTTAAGAATGGTTGAGATTGAAAGGTGTTTGTGGGACAGGATTGAAGGCAGAATTTGCATTTTGGGCAGTAAGAGGGAGGATAAGTGAAGGAGAGCAGTGGCAGTTAAATGAAACAGGCTTTGTCAATTTTCAAATGTTTCTTAAGTTTTGCAATAAGTTTGATGATGATAGAAAAGGTAATCTTCTTGTATGTGTTGGATTTTCTGGGTACTTAGAAATATGTTGGTAAATTTATGTAAATGTTTGAAATTGCTTGCAAACATTGTCAATGCAATGGAAGGTAGGAAGGAGATGCACATAAAATACAAATACACCATTGTTAGGGCAGGTTGTTTGTTGCTGAGTCCAAACAATAGCTTTATCTGGACTGGTAATCAAACCATAACTTCCAATTTTTCGTGAAGATTTTCTCAACACCAAGCTTATCAATGTTGTCCACATTTAAAGATGCATTGCAAACATTTTTTCAAATATCACCATCATATATGCTTAATCATTGTTCTAATTCAAAACATTTATTATCAACCAAGATTGTCCGCACTTATTGAAGTACCATTACCAATTCTTGAACTATCACATATGATTTTGCTTAAAAGAGTTGTGGTATATGTGTAGTTATGACACATATAGGATTATACTTGGAGTTTTCTCATTTATATTATACTAAATTTTTTGTCAATTTATGTGTGATTAAGTAGTTATGTATCTCCTTCTACACTTCACTGCTTTTAGAAGTCTATTTCAAACTGTGTATTTTATTATTTACACTAACAAGTATTTCTTTTCTTTCTTGCAGAAAATGCTTTCATGCCGCATACTACTACTTAGATGATCCTCCAAGGCTTCCACTACCGCCTCTTGTGGAATGGGAATCTAAACCTGATAACTGCAAGCCAGGAATATCTGTGCTAATATTTCCCAAGTGTGTTGCTGATCTTCATGCTGACGGTGACATTGGCTTCAGCAAAGAATATGATAGCATTCAGGCTTCCTCCACCCAGGATGTGTACACTTGTGAACATTCCCAACATCCTGACAATAAGCAGAAAAATCGCTATCTCAACATCTTGGCTTGTGAGTATATTTGCCTATTATGTGTAGTGAGGTAGCTGTATTACTATTATTTTATCCACAAGAGGTGAGAATAATGATGTATTATCTTCCTAGGCAGATTTAGCATTAAATTAAATAAAGAAGATGGATACCAATGCATTTAAATGTGGATTAACAGTCATAAGTTGTTTGTTCTGATAACCAGATAGCTTGTATTCAAAATTCGATTATTCCAATAATGTCTTATCTCCTACTGCTTTGTATCTGAAGTGGATTGTGCATTTATTATCAATGTACAATTTTTTCAGTATGCATGAGTAATATGTACTGCTGTATATTTGTGTGCAGGTGTAGTATTTTTTTAATTAAGTAAGGGAACCATTTTTCCCCAATTACTTAAAACAGAAAGAGTATTTAGAGGAGAGGAGGGGTTGGAAGCCTCACGTTTTTGAAGTTTTTAACCATAGCTAATGAGGAGCCAAATTCATTATTTAATGGAATCTGAATTTCAAATGAGAATCCCTTTTTCATCTGATCTATTTTCATTCTTAGCCTTGATTTCTCTTTCTGAATCGACTATATAATGGAATGAAAACACAGCTTTATTTTTTTATAATAATGCTTGTCATTAGTTTATCTTTTTGAAATTACATCTGAAATAATAAATATAATATATTCCAGCTGAAATTATAAACTTGCATATTCTCAAGTATTTAACAATTTGTACTGATATTCACATTTGTTTGGGATCCATAATGGTATTTACCTTCTTGTGTTGCCTGTTAGTGATGAAAGTCTACAAGTTAGCATCATTATTCATTTTTATAACTATTCCTTGCTGCTGTTAATTTCTCCTTGTACTCTCCCTCACCTGAAGATGATACAGTGCAGACATGCCAACTCTCCCGATTTAAGCGGGAGACTCCCGATTTTTCCTTCTTACGTTCTTGATGAACTGTTCAAATTGTGTACTTAGCTTAACATGTTAATAAAGTGTGACATTCATTAAAAATTGGCAAAGTGTCATAAAGGGATTAAGGTGCCATGCAAATATTGTGGTAATTAAAAGTGATTACTTCATGATACACTTCTAAAAATCTCCCGATTTTTCATTTTTGAAAGTTGGCATGTCCTCCCGATTTTTCATTTTTGAAAGTTGGCATGTCTGCAGTGTATCAAAACCATGGTCGGCAATAAAGTTTTAACTGTGGAAAATTGCAACGAAGTTTTCATTCCACATCTGTGTTAGTCAAGTCTATAGTCAACGTGAGGGGTCTGTGAATCAAATAATTCTCTGTTATTAGATGGATTTCTGAAGATAGGAGAGGACTAGAAGGTGATATGTAGTTTTTTATGGTTTGTTCATGGAGGAAAGAATATATTAATTCTTCCAAATATGTGGACTGAACACGTATTAGTAAGTTTTTTAGTCACCAGTATCAAGTGGCTGCTCGCGCATTAATGTGTTCATGTAGTCTTCAGGTTTTTACACCCGGGTGGATTATTTTTGAACTACTAGGAGCTCTTTCTTTGATCCATTTCTGTCTAGAACCTTTCCCTTTTTTTGTGAAAGTTTAAGGTGTTTTTGAGAGATGTTATATTTTTTTCATCGTTTACATTTATGGTTGCCCCTCATGCAATCATGGCTGCATAGAATAGAAGGGTAATTAGCAAAAACTATATTTTGAACAAAGTTTTTGCCAATAATTTTTCTGATATTCAAAGTAATGGAGAAATTATTTCTGACAAAAACGATAAAAAAATCCCAAGTGACAGTAATGAAGATGTAATTATTACAAAGAAAACTGCTCTACAGTTGCAGTATTCCAGTTATTCTGAAGTTGATGACAGTAATGATAACTAACACGACAAGTGGCGGTTTTATTTTGCTTGGACAGCAACATTATTCTTGCTTTAGAAACATTTGCTGGCACACCAGGTGTGAAAATTACTCCAAATGATCCAAAAATTGTGAGTGTTGTAGTTTATTGATTGCGGATGACCTCTTTTCTACAATTGTAGAGAAATCAAATCAGTCTCATGAGTAAAATGCTCATTTATACAAATAATCTAAAAGTTTGAAGTGGCATGATATAACCATTAGAGGAATGAAATTTTTTTTAGGATTGATTATCATAATGGGGCGGGGGCATAAAGACAGAATAAGTGATTACTGGACAGTGGACCCTCTAATAGAAACACTCATTGTACATTAATGAGAAAGACCCCGAAGTGGTCAAAGAAGACAGTGCTGTATATGATGAACAGTGTCCTATTAAATTCTTTTGTGATCTATGTGGAGCTCAGTGGAAAACAAATTATGTATAAAAATGTTGCATGTAATTGAAAGACACTGGGTTAGTCATAGAGATACAGAAGAGCCCATCTCAAACACTCTAGAGGAAAACATTCACATTTTTCCTATGAGGCATGCATCTAAGAAGGACCCACCGGAAAATAAACATAAACAATAGACATGGAAATAGACAATAGATATGAAAATAGACAATAGACATGAAAAAGCATGAAGTAGAGAAAATAATTAGTGCTGGGAGCAAGGAAATTCCTCAGAGACCTTGTAAAGTATGTCCAGCCAAGAAAAGGAGAAGTGAAACCCGCTTTATTAGCTGTTGAATATGTTGTGTCTCACTCCATAGAAGGACATGTTTTGCACTATCCCACACTCTAGTTTATTACTCTGGTAAAAATCTCTAAGCATTTAAAATTTCATTAAAAATATGTTGTAGGTCAGGAGTTGTTTTTTAATGAATGCTTATACCTTTCATGTGGAGGCACAAAAAATGGCCGGCCCCAAGGGTTGATAAATTTAATGGGAACTAGCATCCAAAGTGTTGAATTGGGTGCTTTTGAGATGTGGGTGTAGAGAGTTTATTGCAAAAGTAAAATGGACTGTATGGAAAACAAACAAGGAAGTTTTAGACATAGTAGGGAATGAGAGAAATTTAGAGTAGGCAAGAAATGTAGATGTTGGGTATTTTAGTGACTGAATATCGGGATGGTGCGGAGGATAACATACAGGCTTTCCACCACAAAGGCCCCGGGTTCAAATCCTGGAGAAAACAAATATTTTTCACTGGTATCCCGATCCCTACTTGAGGTGCTTTGTGGAGAGCACTTTGAGTGAGTATGACGTCCACCGGATGGGACATTAAACTGCGGACCCTTTGGCGCCTTTCAACAAGAGTAGGCTAATGCCGATGCTGGGTTTCTCTCTACCCTTCCTTTCCCACCCATCCCTGATGGCACAAATGACCTTAGCTGTCAGCCGTCTCCCCAACAAAACCCGAGTATTGAAGACTGATAAAATGGATGATATTAGACAAAAGGTGGGGAATTAAAGAAAAGGCATGCTGGACAGAATGAAAGGAGGCAGAAAGTATGTGGAATTAAAAGATTTATGTAATGTGTAGTGTCATGTTGTGCCCTCTTGGTTGAGTGGTATTAAGTTTGTCCATTCAAAACCTACCTTGTTCACTAGACTACATAATAAGAAATTAGCATCATTTAATAATTAGTATAATTTGCAGCAGATAATTTTTTAGTGACCATCTTCATTAGCTACCTCTCTGTTACCTAACTTTAATTATACAAAATGCAGACATGCCAACTCTCCCGATTTAAGCGGGAGACTCCCGATTTTTCCTTCTTATGTTCTTGATGAACTGTTCAAATTGTGTACTTAGCTTAACATGTTAATAAAGTGTGACATTCATTAAAAATTGGCAAAGTGTCATAAAGGGATTAAGGTGCCATGCAAATATTGTGGTAATTAAAAGTGATTACTTCGTGATACACTTCTAAAAATCTCCCGATTTTTCATTTTTGAAAGTTGGCATGTCCTCCCGATTTTTCATTTTTGAAAGTTGGCATGTCTGAAAATGTATTGGAAGCCATAATTTTGGATTAGTGACTTTGGCCTTAAGAATTACTTAATATGGCAACCGAAAGCCTCTGCAATACATTAAGCTTAAGCTAAGAGGTCATTGATGAAAAATGAATCCCAGTTCATGCTTGATGTTTGTTGATCCCTATGTACATGATTTGATACCTGAAAAGAAGATGTAAAATTTTCTGTTGATCTGTGGATAATTCTGTTGGGTGGCTGTTATTGGGTGCAAGCACCAGGTGGAAAGGGTCAGTGATTAGGGAGGATGTGGGAGAGGAAGGCAAAAGGGAGAAGTAATTGTTAAAAACTATCAAATAACATGTAAATTTGTGTAAATGTTGGAGGAAGACCCAATTCAAAATAAGGGTCAATTCACTCTTAACAAACCAGTTATTCGTTATGTGAAGAAAGGGAATAAAAATGAACCAAAACCACCTACATGACTGGCCTCCACCAATACAAGACAGTTTATGCAGAACTGAAAAGTAATAAGGGGAAGTTCCACCATCACTTGTACATGCAACTCCCACCAAAGACACAGGAAAAGCGACACACCATTGCAGGTAGTGGAGGCATCCCCCCCACAGAGAGAGACAAGGAGGAGGATGGTGGGGAAAGCTTGAAAACAGCAAAGCAGGCCAAGCAATACTGTAAAAAGAACTAGTACATTCAATAAATGGTCATGCAGAAGGGGTTTGACAATCAAATGCCCGAGATTAGTGAAAATGTTTATTTGCTAGATGCTGTGTGGCATGAGCATGAGGTTACTGTTTATATGTAAGTAGAGGGAATACTGCGTAGTGTTAAGGCTAAATTTCAAGAAAAAAGGTGGTAGTTAGGTAAAAAAGGTAGTAGGAGATATTGTCTAGTACTTCCAGAATTCTGCTTAAAAAGTTGATTCTCGTCACGATTATTTGGCCCTGGATTTTAAAGTAGGTAATGAATGTGGGGTTAATGTTTGCATGCAAATAGAGGAAGCATTGCTTAGTGTACCAGTTGAATTTTTGAAAATGTTCTAGCCTAGGAGATATTGTCTTGTACTTGCTGGGTTATGGTTGAAAAGACAACTCATCAGGAATTCATGGCCCTGAATCCTAAACTAGGGCATGAACATTGGGTTTCCATTCAAATGCAATTAGAGGGAGTGCAGGTTAAATTTCAAGAAAAAATTGCAAGTTTAGGAGATTTTTGTAATACTTTGTAATATCGCTGTAAAATACTATTGTCTATTTGGGTTAAATACAGTTTAGTGAACTTCGGAGGGCTTTGGATCCTGTCAGTCGCACTATGTACATGATACCTTCGTTAATGTAGTGTGCATAGGGTTTGAATATGCTAGTGATTAGAGGGAGTACTACTGGGTGTATAATGTCAGTTTTATTGAGATTAATGTCCTCATTTTGGAGATACTGCCTTTTACTATCTGGAAAAATGTGTTTGATGGTCTCAGTGGATATATGGAAGACAAGTAATTACCCATACTTGCTAACTTCAATGTCTGCATCACCTGAGAATCTTATTTGAGGTATTCAATAATATCTGCCACAGTTGTATCCTTGAAACATCGCCTAAGGTGCAAGCTGCTCATTCTGGGAACAACAGTGAAATTGCAGCTTTCAGGCTCGCTAACATCTGCAGTGCCTTAAATCGGCTTCTTTCTTCGACGACATTGGGACCAAATTTCTACGAAATCATCATGATCAGGCGATGATGGAGTACTTTCAGCTTCACAACAGATTTTTTCACTCTCACTGTTTTGATTGGGAATTGCATTTTGTTTCACATCGTGACCACTTGCAGCTAATGTGTTCATGCAACTGCTTCTCGTAATGTAGGCATTTCTTTCACACACACACTTTCATGGGAAGAAAGCATTGTAGATACTCTCAAGGATGAATTATTGATCTTTTTCTTGTTGCTGATTTGCATTGGAGTTAGTACTTGCGTCAATGTACTAACTTTTATTTTGGTACTCTTCAAAGTTAGAGTTGGTTCTTTTATCAAGGGAACGGACATATTTTCAGTTTCAGTAAAGGTATCCTGTATAATATCCACAGTAATGGCTTTTGTATGCTGAAAATTATAAGAATTAGTTCATTAGAGACTGTACAATCCTCATCAGTAATAATCAGTGTTCAATGTAGTGAGTAATTTCTTTTAGTCATGAGTAGTTGACATTTCAAGATTCTACTGTGCTTAACTCTGCCCACATTTGCTAAAAATCTAACCCAGTTGCTTCCTTGGTACATTTAATTTTCAATATAGCTCTTGAATTTGGTCATGAACCTTCCTTTCTATGAATGCATAGCTTTAAAATAATCCTTTATTGAATATATAATAATGATAACTTTATATTTATCCTTACAGATGACCACAGCCGAGTTCAATTGCTGCCAGTGCCAGGACAGAAAAAGTCGCTTGACTATGTGAATGCCAACTATATAGATGGATATATGCGATCTCGTGCCTACATTGGCACTCAAGGACCACTCCCGGTCACATTTAATTGTTTCTGGCGAATGGTGTGGGAACAACGTGTGGCCATCATTGTAATGATCACAAATTTGGTGGAGCGTGGCAGGGTAAACACAATTCCATTTACTTTTTCTTTTGGCACTTGAACTTCGTGCATTGATCCATGATTTCTCATTTCATGTATTGGCTTTTGACTGCCAAAAAGATGCCCCTCTAATTGGGAAAACTGCATTAGCTAAGAGTTAGCTAATAATTGAGGATTCTTTTTGCTCGACTTTTCTTCTGGGTAAAATATTACTAATCAGTTCTGACCTAAGCGCACTCTCTAGTATTTATTAATTTTATATTAATGCCTGATAGATTCTTGAAACCCTTAATTACACACATAGAGAATGAAATGTTTTTAATCTGATATATCTGAAAAAGAAAATTTTTCTCCTTTCTCATGAAATATATAATTTTGTGCTTTTTGTCTGTTGTTCTGTTATGATATTTAATTAAAGTCATTCAACATTCTCTCAATCTATGACATTGAATGGTTAGTCTTACGAGTGATTCTTATTGATAGGTGTTGTTTTTTGTTTCGTCTAGGAAATAATTAAAAGAAAACCTAAGCTTGCACCACAATGTAGAGAGGTACTGTATGATGATTAGGCCTGTTGGTGGGGAAACCACATAAACACTTTCTTAAGTACCCATGAAAATTTATTGCTTGAGCAGTGTAGTAATGTTAGAGGCTTAACTTCTGTCATCTTAATGTTGATTATAAGGAGTATTATCTAAATTGAGCTTGAAGCTTTCCTGATTTGCAAGTATAATTGAAAGTGCAAGGTGTAGAAACTAATGCCATTGCTAACATAAAAGTGATTTCAATGCCAGAATTCTAAATTTTGAGTCATTAATTTCATAACATTCTTAAATATTTGTCAATTGCAGTTAGATATTTTTTCTTATGCAGGCTGAATTTTCAAATTTTTTATATCTTAAATATGATACCATTTTATATTCAGTTAGTTCCAGTTCTTCTACACTTCAAATAACCCTTTTTTACTTACAAATATTCTTGAAGGCCTGACTGATTCCATTTCTTTAAATATTTAAGAAACAGGGATAGGTTTTCATTGTTAATATGGTTTTGAACTAACAGAGGTATCATGCTATCAATGCACAAAATTTATTTTTTAATAATAATTCATGTTATATTCATGTTCTTGTTGAGTACCTTTAATGAAACTTTTAATTATGACTTTTTCAGTAACTCTCATTGTCATTTACCTGCTTTTTTTCTATCTGCTTTGATGATAACTTTAATATATTATTGTCACTGTGTTGGATTTAAGATTTGAGAGATCTGGTTGATTAATTTCATATTGCTGTAATACACATTCCAGATTCTCATTTCAGAATTATGTTGTTTAATTTTTCAGAATTACAGTCTGGAATCAGTGGTTGATGAAACTGATTCGAATTCTCTTTCAGCTACAAAGGTAAAGTTTGTGTGTAATTTTCTGTATCAGTGTTAATTGTAGTGTTGCATTCTGGCCATTAAAACTTTAGCTGCTATGTAGTTAATGAAATGGGACAAAGGATGGTGAAACAGATGCAGCATTCAAAACTTATGTATGGTGAGACCCTGACATCAGTGCAAGTGTTGTGCTATTGAGTCTCAATAAAAATCTGTATGGTCCATCACATTAGTGCTAATGGTGATATTTAATACTTGGTTTGGCTCTTTATGCCTATCGAACATATGCTCCTCGTACTGAGCAAGTGAAGGAAATTTGTCTTGCATTTTGGTGTCACTGAAATCATTACTGGCTTACTCACATTAGTTGTTTTTGATGCTGTATTTATTAAACTATTACCACAAACCACCAGTCCCACTCCTTGATCCAGAAAATGTTTCTCATTTCTAACCTTAAGTGATTTAATTACATATTATTCAGTTTTTTTTGCACCAATTCCGATTCTTCATACAATCTTCTTAGTAGTTTGTTCATCAAGAGTTTTTATCGTTGCAATGTTGCATTGACTTTTAAATATGCAATGCTGCAGACCTCCTGCATCTTTGTTATCTATCTATCACCCCACACACACAGCTTTTCTTGAGGTAATTATTGCCCCAGTGTTATGCAAAACTACATCTTTGTAATAGATTTCATAGGCTCGTGCGTGGTATTACAGGTGTCAGTTAACAGCAAGAAAGTTAGGACTAGTATATATGGAGCAGAATTTAGCCTCTTACCTACCAGGGTGTACACAATAGGTTATACATCAGGGGAGAGCTAGAAAATGTTCTGGGGAACAACCCTTACTGACTGAACTGAGTAAGATTGATTTAAGGTGAAACCTGGCTAAATAATTCACATTAACCCTCTAATGCACCTAATTATTAAGGATTTTCATTTCATTTTTTTTGTTTTCTATATGAAAATTGGTTTACTTCAAGGTTGTGAGTGATGCAAAATGACCTTAGCTGCTGATGTGCCCATAACGTTAATAATTACATTAATGTGTGAATAGCATTAATTCCACTATTGCTATTGATATTTTCTCAATTGAATATACATTACCTATTTTTATGCTAGAATGCACTTAAATTTTTGTAGTATGTGAACTTTTATAAAATTGCATCTTTTTGCATTTAAAAATTCTGTCACTTATGCTCCTTATTCTGCTTTGATTTTGTTATATATAATACTTAAACGCCATAATAATTTTTAAATATTCCCCCACAGTCATTATTTTTAGAATGAATAACCCAAGAAAAGATTCACAGTTTTAATTCCTTTCATCTTAGCATCTTCCCAATCAACTTGCCTGCAATACTCACAACAGTTATTGAAGCATTAATCAATATATAAAAAAATGTGACCTTTAATTACATTTACTTAGCGAAAAAGCGAGTGTGAAAGAAATATTCAGTGCCTAAGTTAAGCTCTCTGCTAGGTACAAATGTTTGAAATTTCTCTGAGGAAAAGTTATTTGCCTATCATGTTCATTTTGATATTTTCTATCAAAATAATTCTTTCTCTGCCTTATACATTGTTTCTTAAAATTAATTTAAAATGATCATTTAAGATCAGTGTTTTTACTTCACAGTTCATATAGTGATTTCCAAGTTCTGTAGGATGTTCTGCTCTTATTTTTTTCCTCTTTGCTTATTTTAAATTGGCAGTTACAAATTTAAAATTATTTTTAAATATCCCGCTGATTAATTTTTGTTTCATTAGTCAAAAATTGAAGAAATGTGAAAACCCTTGAGAATATTAGGCTTAATATTCTTAATGGCAATTGGTCATGTGGCAGTTATCAGTGGTTTTATTATTTTCTTATTTGTAAGAGAGTATTCGTACCTTGTGAAAATTTACAAGATCTAAATTTAAATAAATTTAGCCAACTTTGACTGCCTTAACCCTTTAGCTACACAATTATATTTCAGACTAGTTAATGAGGGGTGACATATATCTGTCAAATGATAATTTTTATTTTGATAAATCCATTTCTAATTATTTTATTTTGTATTCCTCCTCAAAATACTTCAATTTTTTGCTTGAAAGGCACACTGGCACTAAATTGACACATCATTCATCCATGGTAATCAGCCCATTAGTTGGTTTACAGAAATGATATTAAAGCCCACTCCAATTTAAGCCTTCCAGCATGAGTAATTCATATATTTAGGCTTTTTACATTTTACATGGCACTGTTTACATACCAATCCGAGTTGGCAAATTGATGAAATATTGTATCTGACATTTTTAAAATGCATTACAGGCTTTTGTTTTTTGTGTTTTTCTTTAACAATAAATTACTTAGAATAATCTCTGAGATGGTTTTATGAATGAAATACATGCAATGTGATATGTTAATTAACACCTCTATTTAAACTCAGGATAGATGATTCTATATGAAGACCTTTGAGTTTTGCATATTGTTTTCACCTGCTGCATTCTCAAATCCAAATTGTTTGTTTGAAGTCTTTGATTTTTTTTATTTGTGAACCTCATTTCAATGTGAATTGTTAGTATGTCTCTTCATCACAAATAGGATAAGCAATATTATGTATACATTATTGCTTTGTGAATTGTTTTGCAGAGGATTCCTTCTCTAATTATAAATTCTTTTATAGTTTTGCTAGATAAACTATTTTGGGGCATCCCTATTAGTGAAGAGTCTATTATATTCTCAAAAGGCAGCATATTTTAACACCTAAATCTCAAAATATTTCATGAGCTTTAATGCTCTGTGATGGATATTACAATATATTAAAATCCAAAGTTTTAACGTGTCTATAGGACTCATAATTTTCTAAATAAAAATATCCCATTGGAGTGAAAACTAGGTTTTTAAATCTTACATATTAAATTTGAAAACTTTATTGTATTGTATTAACATACCAGGTACTGAGATACCTCTGTTTTTTTAACAAATATAATATATGATTACTCACTTAACATTCTGGGACTTTAGTCAGGAGTGTTTTAGAAAAAAGATTTAGATTTCTAAGGCTTAATTTTTCAAATGTGCAGTTATATTTTATGGTTCCATACAGGGTGTCATTTGGGATAAAAAAATTTCTTTTCTTTGAGAATATACAATTTAATCTTTATTTATTTTTAGTGTTGTAATAAGTCAACATTTTAAAATTATTTTCTCTCCTACTCTGATGCTTATTTAATGGTTAACTACCCAGACTCTTTATAAGGATGTTGCTCATGCATCTTTAATTTCTTACCATCCCATCTATGCATTCATAGATAGCACATTTGATGCATTTTAAAATTTCTGGAATGAATTTCTTTGTGTTCTGCCGCAATGTTGTTCATAGCAATTTTTTCTTTGATTAAATATTAAATCTTATCCAAATCTTAGTTAGTATTTTATCATTCTTATAGGGTTAAATGGAAGAATGGACCATTTGGTCTCAATTTCACCCAAATAAAGAACTATTTATCTGTCCTTTCTGAAGGGCAAATCAGCTTAATTAAATTCACTATTAGAATCAGTCCAACTGAATTTTCAATTTTGGCCAAAATTAGAACAGTAGTTTTCTGCACTGTAAGGTTATTAATCCACAGACTTTTTAGAACAGTCTCTTTTGAAAGATTTAAAGTGCTTACTTAGTCCAGGGGCTAAGATGTGGCCTGGCATTGGTGCAAGAAAGCCAAGGGATTCCCTGACAGCATATATGTTTCATTCCAAGTATAGCTCATATTTTTTGACTGAATTTAAAGTTTTTTCCTTTTGCATCCCTATGGTCCTA
This sequence comes from Hetaerina titia, assembly GCA_037158775.1. Lineage (NCBI taxonomy): Eukaryota > Metazoa > Arthropoda > Insecta > Odonata > Calopterygidae > Hetaerina > Hetaerina titia. Next base: position 62,698,701 of record CM073779.1, on the reverse strand, counting down.
ATATAACTAACCTCAGGGGGCAGTTTTTCCAATCTCAAATGTTCAGCGAAAGTTAAAATTCATCAAAAAAAATTTTATTTTTTGGAACCTTTTGAATACTCCTCAAATTATCACTCTCAGAATAGGAGCCCTATCAGCATCAAACTGCTGTCAGTAAAGAATAAATGCAGTGTGATTAAATATGAAGTACAAAATAATCAATTATGATTAATGTAGTGATAACTAACACAAATGTTAAAAGTAAATGGAAGTCATTGAAAATTAACACAGATATAAATGAATCAATTGGGGAAACAGTAAAAAATGAATTCTTACTTTCTAAGAAAACTGCTGAAAATCCAAAGAGAATATGATTATTCAAAATGAAAAATTCAAAATCAATATAAAAGTAATAAAGCCAAATTTACGCATATGTGAATAATTTGTATTATATATCTTTTAATTCATTGAAAATTAATCAGGGAAACCACAGAATGTTATTCTCACTCATAATTTGTCATATTTTTAGCTTTTCAAGTGTGTTGCCTATTTATTCGATGTCTTAAGCATGCTGATTGACTTTGGAGACCCTAGCACCTATATGGAATTGCATACAGATCCCAAGTTTCTTTCAAATTCACTACAATGCCCTAAGCAGACATGCATCCACACTGTCACTGTTGCGTTGTTAGAAGCACTAAAAATTGTTCCCGAGACCCTCACATTTTACAGGGAAAAGTTAATTTTTTTATGTGACCTCTGGCATTAACTTTTATAAGTATCCATTAAAAATTAAACAACTTGAGAAATATATCATTCGTATGAGGACTAAAATGCTCCACAGGTTAAGATGAATCTGGATATGATTTCAAGGTTTCACTGATGTATGATACATGTATAGTAGGTGCTGTAATGCAATGTATGATATTTATCTAGCATGGATAAATATCATACATTGTGGTACTTCGTGTTCACAAGGCTATTGTGCGCCAACTCAGCATTTATTGTTACACATTTGGCTGTAAGACACTCATAGTGTCACATAAAGAGGTGTCATTTTTTCATTTCTTATACTTGACGGATAGAACACTGGTAATAGTCTATAATTTTTTTTATTCTCGCTTGTTCTGTACCTTCTTTGTGAATTTAGTAACATACTGCCTCAATGTGGCATCTTGCATGTAGTTTATCATTTGAGAGGTATTGAGTGAAATGACATTCATTGTTGTATTTTTATTATAAACACTTTGGTGCCTTAAGTCATAGGCCATGAGTTGCAAAAGTTTATAACATTGGCTGCCTTTTGCCCAAGATATATAAATTAAAGTATCCATAACAGATTCCTTTATCTTTAATACATTTCTAACAATACACACTGTAGTGCAACCATGAAACAGAGCATTAACGTATGCCTATGTTAATACAAAAAAATGTGGGTGTGTCTACAGCATTGAATACATGTCTTCCAAGCAGAATTAGTAGCTGCAGTAAAACCTCTATGATAAATCCCATTTTGATGATAGCTCCCATAAATAGTGTTCCTTTGGTATAGGTGTATAGCATGAAACCAAGCCTTGGTCTTCTTTCTTCAAAAGAGATGGTATTATCCTTCAATACAAATTTTCATCAATTTACTTGTAAAATGTTTCAAACGTTCCCTTCATCTACTACCAATCCAAATTGTTGCTAATTAATAGGAGTGTCTGAAGCCTCATTATTATTATTTCAAAGTGAAAAACTCTAAATATGTGTAAAAAATGTCCAAAAAGATTATGTATAAAAAATTCAAAATTAGAGTCATTCATCAAAGCTATTTGACACACATACATGGGAAGTAGGTTAAAGGTTTCCAAGCTATCAAATAAACAAAACATTTTTTCTTCAAATATATTTTCCAACATTGTCTCCTTTTAAGTCAATACACCTTTTCCAGCGAAAAGTACTTTCTTCCTCTTTAAATGTGTTTGTTTTCTTTGCAATTTCTGCTTTAGGCTAGTCAAGTAATGATACATAATACTCTCCCATTATTGTTTTACCTTTCTGAGGTAATCAATGAGCACAATTCTGTGACCCTCCCAGAAACAGTCACCATTACCTTTCCGGTTAATCAAACCATATTTGCCTCTTTCAGACCAGGTTTACCCTTTCCAGTCAACTGTTTTGACTGTTCTTTCATCTTAAGCTTAGGGGTGTATTGGTGGATCCAAGTGTCATCTTTAGTTATGAATCCATGCTTAATATCTTACTGGTTTCACTTAAACCACTCCAAAAGGGTCGTGGAAATGTTGATTCGATTGTGTTTTTGGTCTTAAATTAGCAAATGTGGCATCCAATGTGTGAATAGCCTATGCATATCCAGTCCTACAGTCAATATATGCCAAATGCATTCTTTTGTTATGCCCATAGCATTTGCTATCTCTCTAACCGTATTTTGATGGTTGTCCAGTACCATTTGGTGAACCTTTTCAATGTTATTGGTGGCTGTCATGGTTTTTGGCTATCCCCAGCACTCATTATCAGCCTAGCTGGTATGGCCACATTTAAATTTAGCTGCCCAAAATTTCAGTAATGCTGCAGAGTCCCCATACACAGCGTCCAACTTGTCTCTGCTTTGCATAGGTGTATTACCTTTCAAAAGCAAATATTTTATGACAGCTCGGTATTCAATTTTTTCCATTTTCACAAACCCTCGTAATGACCCACTCAAACGATTTTCAAGCAACATTTCTCTGTCCAAAATGGATGAAATTGTGTTGTACCTTTCAAAGCATGCACAAACACATTACTCTTGTTCCTTTAAAGCCGCCAAAATCTCAGGAGTGTCAGAGGACACCTCAATAGCTTGCTTAAGCAGTCGGCCAGACATCAAGGGATCTGGGCTTGTATCCTGGTCAAGGCAAATTATTTTTCACTCTGAAATTGCTGCATTGTAATGCAAATTTAGTTGAAGGACTCTGTTAAAAATTACTGTTGTGGCATCTCCTGCAGTTTCATGGAATTAAACATTTGATTTACGATGCAGTTTGTTCAACATGGTCTATTATAAGTATTGAAAGAAACTAGAAAATTCCTTCAAATGGCATAATAAATCATTTCTTAAAAGTTCACTTTCCTTATTCACAACAATATGGAGTGGGACCCTAGTAATACAACTGGACAAACCTTTTTCCATGTCATAGTTGTAATGTATCATCTGCTGTGGAAAAGGTCTATCAGAATCTGTCTTCATTTGAGATCAAAAATACCCTGCAGTAAAATTGTATACCCTGCGACGTTTTCTTATATATATGAAGAAACTTGTTTCATTAAAGTAGGATATTTTTGGTGACTATGGTAATACTTCTAATTAAAAATTGAATGTGCATGTTCTTGAAATTTTTGTATGCGCAGTACTGGACCATATTTTTTCACTGAATGGAAATTTAGCAAATTAGCTCTCATAAAAACATGTTTCATGTTTTAAAAGTTGTCACTAATAACTCTTTAATATTTAGGGTAAAAGTGACAAACATGAATTGTTATACTTACATGAACATAATAGTTACCAGGCATCTTTCAAGAGTGATATTTGTGGGCTATTTAACATGTTGAATGCTTCAGAGTGCATACTTATCATCATGGTGTGCTTTTGGATGGTAATCTTTATTGAAGTTGACATAAGCAACTAGAATTTAATTCTTAGCAGTAAAATTTTATTGGCATGGCATTGACGATTCCTTCTGTACATGAATACTGATCAAATGCATAATGCCCGTGGGAAATAGTGAAGACATATATCATATTAGTAAATTTGTATGGAGATCCATGATGCATTGTACAGCTTCTTAAGAAATACAGTAGAAGTAGGTACTTCATGTTACTAGTAGTTTCTCTAAAAGTATGTTTGCTTCCACAATATGATAATTAATGAGTGTTGCTGCTCATTGTCTCACCTGTAATGGGATAAGTACCTAAGTAGGTTGATATGCACACACATGCCATCCTATGCAATAAGGTACTCTGCAATTTTCACTTTGTGGAATGCTTCTATAATGCAATGAACACTAACTGTAATATCCTGTACTGATACTTTCAACCAGCTACAGCTTTATTTATGAATGGAAAGTGTGAAATACCATTGAAAATTATGCAAAAACATTGAAATTGTAGTTGGTATAGCAAAATTCACTGTTGGCTAATTTTAAGATTTCTGTTGTTTCAATGTGGATTCATGAAATATCACCTCTGTCAAATGAATGTACTGTTGTAATTTGTTGTATTTCATAGAGGTTTTACTGTATCCTAAAGAAAAGCTGTGATAAGAGTGCTCATTTCAAAACTTTTGAAGTTTTATATGCTTCCTGTTTTGAGGTGATACACAAATTTAAGTTTCGGAATTGGTATTTTCAAAGTAGTTGTGTATTTTTTGTGTTGATATCTAGTAAATGTATTGTAATGTAAAAGGAAGAATTTCATTTATTAATGAAGCTCAGGGTGGCTGCATCTCTAGGCTTCTCTAAGATGTATTATAACTTTCATGAAATGAATTTTAGATTTTTATGTTTCATTTTCATTCTTAGACTGATAAGATGTGATTAATTATTACTGGTGTATACTTCTTTTCAGATCTTCCAAGGGTATGAAAAATTCTTTGTATTCAGTGTGTTCTTTTGTTTGTGGAAAGCTAATCATATTTATCAAAGATCTGGCTCTGTTTGTGTGTATCTATAACTAAATGGCAATCCTTGCACTTTCATTGAATGCTGAAAATGGAATATATACCATATCTGCCATAACTGGGAATGGCATGTGTTCAATTTTTTCTTAACCTGAACTAAGCAATTGCTTGTTTTTTAATGTCTTTGCAGCATTGTCATTTTATTGTGTTGTAAAGAAAATTAACTATTTGACGATTTTGAAAGTTTGAATAACTAAAAACTTGAATTAAAGTATGTGCTGCTAGAAATTATATTTGTGCTCCTTTTGTGATTGGCACTTGTTGAATTTGAAGCTGGATGGAATGAAGTTTGCTTTTCTAACATTTAATTTTGGTCTGCATCAATTTAGTACTTTTTATATTGAAATTTTTTAAAATTCTTTCTTGTAGAGGAAATGTGACATGTACTGGCCAAAGGAGGGAGCTGAGACATATGGAGTGATTGAGGTTACACTAGTTAAAGAAGATGTTTTGGCCACTTACACTGTGAGGACCCTTCAAATCCGTCACTTAAGGGTAAGCTTTAAATTTAAATTGCATTTAAAGAAGTGTGTTTGCTGATGGTTTTAGTCAAATTTTCCAGACTTTGTCATAAAAGCAGGGCAAACAATCCCATTGAATTATAGTCCCAATAAACTACTATTAATTCAGGGAAAAACTTCTCCCTTTGCCTCAGATTTATTTATGTACACTGCAACCGTTTCATCTTAAAATAGTATTGTATAGCATCTTTTTGAACTAAACAATATAATGTATGAATTTAATGAGCCATTAAGCTCAGTATGAATTATTTATATAAATAACTCTCCAGACTCTATAAGTATTTTGTATACTTTTGTGATATTTATTAGATCTTGAGAAAGAAAAAGCGAGTCAATTTGGCCTCTACTTCTTGGGGAGTTAATTCAGTTGAGTAGATTTGACCTCTGCAGCATTGTGACAAATTTCTAGGCCTAAAGCCGCAAAAGCAAAATAATCCATATTCCTGAAGTTCTTTTTATTTGAAATGCTATCCCATCTAAGTGCTCATGAATGCCCAAAAATCTATGAATTCCTGTTCTTTTGAGATCCAGCTAATCAGTACTTAAGTTTCTTTAAGGTGATTTTGATGGGTTGACCAGCCAAATTGATGCTCACCCTAAGTACTTTTTGTTTTTTTTTAGATCAAAAAGAAGAAGCATGCATGTAATGACCGATTTGTTCACCAGTATCATTATACCAACTGGCCTGACCATGGAACTCCAGATCACCCTTTGCCAGTGCTGAGTTTTGTGAAGAAATCTTCTGCTGCTAATCCAACTGATGCTGGTCCAATCATTGTGCACTGCAGGTATGTTATTTTAGCACAACTTCTAATGGCATCATTCACCAAAATTTTCTTAGTTCTTGAATCAGTTTTACTGAAGAAGTAGAACTGATCATACTTGTTTAACATTTGTATTTGTGATTTCTATGGATAAGTATTTGTCATTGAAGTACCGCTTTATAACCTGTGAACAATGTTAATTTTATTTGTTTTGTTAGATTTTGGCATTTCTAAATTATTAACTTTTTTAGGATGTAAACTGAAATTTTTTGGTTAGAAATATATGTAGGGGAAGCTTAGGGGACAAGATTTAGCCTTTACCAAATATTTTTCAAATGCTCAGCCGATGGGAAAATTTTCTGGGCATTTATATGATTGATGAACATTATGTTCACATATGTTCAACCTGGATTGATATTACATATGAATGAAGTGTAGTTCTTCCATGTGCCTGGAGTCAAATTCGTAGAAATTCCTAAGGTCTTTATTAACATAATGAAATTTCTTTAAAGGCCCCATGCAAGGCCTGTATGAGATTGTGCCCATTTTTAAACTTATCCAATCAACCATTGGATGCTGTGAAATCTGCAATTCCCAATCTTTTGGGAATATGGAATACTTTTTCTCTTATGATGACACCATTCACGTGGGTATGTGATAATCTATCACCTAAAAACCACTATTTCAGTCATTTTTCATGCTTGAAATTATTAATATTCTCTATTTTTAGACAAATATCGGCACAGGTTTGCTTGTATCAGAATTGAATCATGATTTTTCTGTATTTTATTCTGTGTAGAGGCCTGCAATTTTAGGTGTTTCACCAGATCAATACAGATTCCATCTTGAGACTCAATTTGTTTCAAAATTTTTATTTTACCTTCTAATATAAATGTTTTTTTTCGCTTCATCTTTCTAATGTCAAGCAGGATGAAATTTACATTCCTAAGTAATTGAGGACAACTTAACAGATGAGAGCTATGTCACCATTCTGTTAGTTTAATGAGTTTTCCAACTTCAAAATTTTTTGAAGAAGAAAATGAAATAATTTTTTATTCAGTGTAGTCTTGATGTGATAAGGCAAGTTTTAATATATTTTTAGTTCAGGAGCCCGATACTGTTATATCTGTTGCGTTAAGGCAGTGCACATGATCCCATTTATCAGTTCTTGTGTTTTTTGCACATCATCACATTTTGGTCAAAGTCATTTTATTTCCTCATGCTTTCAACTTATACATGAATTATGTAAACAAACATAAAATGTATTCATTTCATAGCACAAATCTTTTCCTAGCAGACTAAGATTACGAGTTCAGCCAGTTCACTTTTCCATCACTAGCCGTTGGCTTAACTGACTAAAACATTTTACTGGAAATTGAGGGATCCATCCTATGCAGACAAATTGTTTTTCCATTTAAATTTCTTGCATCTATCCACATCATTGAGTGTCTCAGCTCAAGTTACATTCAGGACATTTCCCAGTTTCTTCAATTTTTTTCCATTTGATCATATTACATTTGCATTAGCACATTACATTTACTACATTGGTTCACCTATGATGAAATGATTAATGCATTTTTTGGAAGTTTCTCTACTTATCATTAAACTGTTACCATCCGATATGATTGAAACTTGGAAAGGCCAGAGTTTATAGTGAAAAATACAGTATATGCCATATTTTCCTGAATGTAAGCCAATGTCTGTTACAATTCTTAATAAAGAAATCACCCAATGCCATGAATTTGAGCTTCAGGAAAAAATTCTTTTAATTTCACTGAGCCATGCATCATGCCCTAAAGAGTAAAGGTTAGCATGAGTTTTCATTAAAGCCAAAGGAAGTGTTATCAAATTTGTTTTGATCAGTACTTTTTATATTTTTCTGACCAATTCCCTGGTTTTGTTAACATTTGTTTTATCATTTAAACTGATGTTGTCTTATAATTAGATGACAGATATCAATACCTGACTTTTTCAATTTTTGTAACTTTTGTTGACTTGTTCTACAACAATTTGATCTACACTGTAAACTGTAACTCATCTGAAAAGAGCAGACGGGCTCCTGATGCAATTCATTTAGTTGATCATATGAGAGGTGATTGAAAATTGATAACAAAACTGTTTTTAAAAGAGCAGAGCACTCATGATACTTGTACAATTTCTTCTGGTTCGTGTGACTTAGATAACCAATCCCTAGCTTAAGATATGCATATGCAGGATTGTAGTGATTTAGAAAAAGATAATGATGTAAAGAAGTGGTATTCATTATTTTAATCATGTAAGAGTGCCTTAAGGGGTGTTTTCAAAGAAAGGAAATGATGCAGCTGAATTCAAATAAAAATGGCAATGGGAAGCTGAAGAGCATCTGCAATAATCCTTAGATATAATCGTTTTTGCTTTTGAATTCTCTCCAGATAAAGTAGTCTCACGGTGATAGATGTATTGTGAACACCAAAGAGCAGTTCAAGACAATATTAGTCAAAATGAATTGGCTTGCCAAATTCCATTACTCCTATAGGTGATTACCATGAGAGTATGGAAAGTAAAATTTGTTAAAAAAAATGTATATGCTCATACTGCCACTCTTCTTTGGAGCTATTGACAAAATTAGCGTATTTTTTCTTCCACAAGATCCCATAATCATTAAATATCTAGTTTTGTATAGATTCACAAAGAATTAGCTATCTACTTCAAATATGTATCTTTTCCATTTGCAAAGCACAGTGTTTAGATAAACATGTGAATTATCTAGATATATAATCATTGTAGTAATAGTTATTCATTATTTTAAATATACCTGTGGAATATTATAATTATATTCTACCATATTCATTGAAACTTGCCAGCTTAACATATATTTCTGAGGAGTACAGTAGTGCTGCTTCTTGTAACTCCTTAATAAGCCAACTGCAGTACATTGCGGAACTCCTTCCCGATTAAAATGAGTCTGGATTAGTGATTTCTGGATTTATGGGGGCTCACTGTAGTAGTCCATACAAAAATATGGAGCCATTTTCCCTTTGATGATATTTTTTGGCTACTTTGTTTTTACTTTATAAGAAAAGCTCATGAAGTAGTAATATATTGGTTCAGACACATCAAGAAAGCCAATTGTCAAAAAATCTGATTATTGTCACAATAAGGTTTGCGGTCACTTTTCCTAAAAGTTTGTAGAAGCCCCAGGTACTTCTGTCTGTTGGTTTTCAACGTTTCTCAGTTCTTTCGTGCATCTTTTTTAAAGATATGATTTCTACAGCCCTATGCGTGCTTCATGTCTAAACTTCCAGCATTTTGGGAAAACATACTGTGCACAGCATTATTCACTAATGCCTTTGGCAATATTTGAAATAGTATCCCAAGTTCTACCTTATGTTTATTATGATTAAACAACAGCTCATCAATCCTGTTTTCTCAAGCCATTATGCATCATGCCGGCTGCAGCCTCTGTTTTGTAACCTCAGCTATTGGCTCTCCTAAATGCTTAAAGTCTGCCATGACTATCCCATATCATAGAAAAATTAAATAAACACTCGTTAGAAAATGCATTGCTAGGGACAACATGTGAATCAGTCATGTGGTATGATGAATTCTTTTACTAATGTATAATAATACTTTAATATAAACTAATTCTCTTTTCAGTGCTGGGGTGGGAAGGACTGGAACATACATTGTCCTTGATGCTATGCTGAAACAAATTCGAGCCAAAGGAGAAGTGAATATTTATGGATTCCTTCGTCACATTCGCACACAACGAAACTATCTGGTGCAGACTGAAGAGCAGTACATTTTTATCCATGATGCCCTGCTTGAAGCCATTGAAAGTGGTGAGACCAATGTGAACCAGGCTTATCTGTCCCGTTACATCCATAGCCTCATGACCAGTGTGTATGAAGATGACAAGGGAGAGGTCATGAAACTTCTTGATCGCCAATACATGGTAATTGCTGAATTTAACTGATAAAGTTTAATTTATGCATCTATTCTCCTCTGTTATCCCTAAAATCATTACCTTGTTTTGCAGCAAGTGACAATGTTTGAGCCAAAAGATTTCCACATCATGTCTGCCAGGAAACCGTGCAATATTATCAAGAACCGTAATACCGACATTGTCCCTGTTGAAGCAGCAAGGGTACACCTTACTCCCAAACCTGGTGTTGATGGAAGTGATTACATTAATGCAACTTGGCTGCAAGGTACCTTATCTGTGATATTTAATTATTTTCATACTATGTAAAATGTGTCTCTCTAAATTATATATATGCATCAAGTAGAGAGATAAATATGGAGGTAACATACTATGTGCAGAGTTTCAGGTTGAAGTTCCAGTTAATAAAGCTATATTTTGAACCATATTTAGCATTTTAAAAGTCTTTCCCCTTTAGCTATGGTGATTAATCTCTTTAATGACATACTCTATGCAGGATCTTTACTACAAATCAAAAAATCACCATTCAACTTGTGCATAACATTTTTAAATTTTATGTTTTATAGAAGTGCTCCATTCCCTCTTTTTCTTTCATTGCATGCTAATAAAAAATTTTATATGTTTATGGATTGACATTTGTGTTGCTACCCTCCTGAAAATTAACCTAAATCACTTGTTCATTATGATATACATTATTGTATTTTTCATTCATTTTTATTGCCCTCATAAATTCCTCTACGTCAGAATAGATATTTCTCTTGATTATACAATTTTATGTATAATTTTCCTTCTGGTAGATCTGACTAATTATGGTAGTTGCTGGGGAATCTGGGGAATCATTATATAAAACAAACTGTTAGGACTATCAGTCATAACAATATAGTTAGCATAGTGAAGTAATTTCTTTGGTTTTTCCTATTTATTTCCACAGCTGTTAGTAATTTTTTCCACTGCTAAAATTTAACTGTACACATTTGACTCGGAATAAAAGTGTTAGGGTTTATATATTTACCTTTACGGTGGATATTTTGGGTCCTGATTGAATTCTTATTAAATCAATTTGAAAGTTCTGCATTTGGTATTTAACATTTTTATTGTATTGTGCATTCAAACTTTTTGGCTTGGGCAACATATTTTTTTGGTTTAGCATTTTGAGTAACATCATAGCAGTACATTGGCCTTGACAAGATTTAACTACCTCTAATAATTTTATTATTTTCAGAATGGAGGATATTAATGAAATTAACCTTTGCCATAATTTTCCAAAACTACTGTAAAACCTCGTCAATGCCAAATTAAAGTGATCTTTTTAATTGGACTATTATACTTTTCGATATGATACTATTGGACAATTTTTTGGTTCCAAGTGAATAATCTTTGAATGAATGAACTGTCCAAAATTTTCTTTTATTGACATGAAATTTCTTTTGCAAACAAACATCTTATAGATATCAAATAATATTAGCTGTGATATAAAATGTTTTTGGTATGATTTATTTAGGGTGAATATATCACATCTCTACTTTTAAAATCATATTGAGAAGAAGTTTAAGTATGTGGCTCAAAGAATTAAATTATGTTGGTGACTTTGAGTGTTATTTATTGTTGAGTAAAAATTAATCTTGATTAGCAATTAAGTATTGTTGTTGAGATTTCGTATTCCAAAAGTTCGCATATAAGTTATTTGTTGATATTTAAAAAATTATATCATCGATTAATATTTATTCATTTTTCAGGATTTAACAGGCTGAAGGAGTTCATCATTTCCCAGCACCCACTTGATGTTACAGTATATGATTTTTGGCAAATGGTTTGGGATCAGAATGCACAGACCATTGTCATGCTGTCTAGTCTGGATGATGAGGTAATAGCTGTCTTGTCATTTTTCAATACCAATTTTGTGACATTGAATGGGACCTACAAACTAAGATTTACACCAAATTTTTTAATCGTTTAAAGATTTTTTAGAGTTAAAGTGAATTTTGATTATCAGGCTCTAGAACTTGATTGCTTTAACTTTTACAGGACACTTTAACAAACAAGTGATTGTATGTGCAATTTAAAATTTTAGTTGATGTGGATATATGCATCGGTGAAAGAAGTCATTCCATTCTGATTTACCTTGTGAATTCTTCTGTAACCTCATTAATAGTTAAGGTCATAGATAAGGATATGATTCTAAAGCTATAAATGTATTGTTTTGGCATATAAAGGAGCTAATTGGAGTGAACTGAAAACCTGACATATTAATGCAGAATAGCATTTGGCTTAAGGGTTTTGTTATAAACATTAAGTTGAGACTGATATCACTACAGCCGTGTAAAAATTTGATTGAATTCGAAAGCTATCTATAAATCCATCTTCATAAGTGAAAAAATTGTGGCAAAATAGCCACATTTAAAATTGGCATAATTTAAAAGAATGACAATGTTAAAACATCCAGTTGTCAATGGTCAAATTTTGATATCTCAGAAATTTGCAACCCAGTTAACTTTAAAATTCTTAACTCTTTCACATCTGATTAGTGGGCCTACTTCAACTACGTTGACAGAGCTTCAAGACGAAGTGGACTTTGGTATCATTAGCAGCAGTGTTTCTTCACCAGATAATTATAAATTCAACCCATCTCCTTTCATACCTCAGAAATGTCTTTCAAGTCTCTATCCTTTCTTTTGACTATCTAGTATAGTTAAATCTTGATAAATTCACCATCTATGTGATGAATCTTATCCACATGAAAATGAGTTTGAATATTCACCATCTAGCGACAAAGTAAATGTGTAGCAAGGAAAAGAGCTGTGAAAATATCCCTGCAGTTTTGCAGAAGCACAGAAGTATGACATCTTTAATTTCACGTACTGTTGGATTCAAAATTATAGGATCATGAAATTTCATAGTGTTTTTCTGATCATTTTTTTCAAAAAACTAAGTACAATACATATTTTGAAAGATTTATGTATATGCTTATTACATGGTACAAATTTATTGATTTTTTGATTCAATAGCTTTCAACAAGAGAAAGCCATGTAAAAGAGCTGAAAAACAGGGCAAAGGGAACATTTGGTCATATTTTGGCCTGAAAAACTATTCAAGCTCATGAAAATTTCAAAAATAAAGGAAGCCATATCTCCTTTTGTTTAGGCCAAAGAAAATTTGGCCTTGTAATCCATAGCTCTACTGTGGGTGGTGGAGTTATGTGAACATGCTCACGAGAATTCAAAGGAGAGCATTGTGCAATTAGCTCCCTGAGATCAGCTCAAGGGTTTTATTGTGGTCATTGTAAACTCCTTGACGGTCATTACTTCCTAGAGTTTCTTGCTATTGGAAATGCACATTAACGAGCCTTCTGTATGAATAAACTATGAGAACTTGTAAATTGACTTGTGGCTTCAGAAATGGACCATTAGTGGAACACTAATGTTTCTCTATTTTGATAAGTGAACATAAATATTATAACTTAAAGTCATAAATTATAAATTTGGTGTAATATTTTTTTTACTTGCTATTTATGTTTAAAATTAGTTCATCACCACTAACATTTCCATTATTTTAGGAAAATGATTGCTACTGGCCAACTGAAGAAGGTGATCTTGAGTCTGATAACTTCAAGGTGAAATTCATTGAAAAGCATGATCATATTGGTTACCAGACACGTGATTTCACCGTACATTCCCTGCAAGATGATTATGAGTTACCTGTTCGACTGATTCAATGCACCAACTGGCTTGATAATTGCTCTTCAGTTGTATCAATATTTGACACTATCAATATGGTTCAAGAATGGCATGCTGGATTTCAAAATGGCCCAATGATTGTGATTGATAAGTAAGCATATTGAAAACTTCCATAGAAATTAATGTATATATATATATATATTTTTATAGAACATATTTCTTTACATTCCATTTTACCAAAATTAATTTTTATTATATTCTCTGCAAATATTATGTATTTATATGTCTAAATTGCTGTTAGATTTTCCTTACATTGTGTGAAAAGTCATTAATGTGTCCCATTAAATTTTCAGCTATGGTGGTACAGAAGCTGCAACATTCTGCTGTTTGACTACACTGATGAAGCAATTGGAGTTTGAGAAGCATGTTGATGTATATATGTATGCTAAGCTTTACCATAATAGGCGTCCTGGAATCTGGAGGAGTCTGGTAACATATTTAAACTCTATACATAAATATTTATTTGCCTATCTTTTATGTAACATTTGCCATTGAAATTGAACATGATAAGGCAAGCACTTCCAGTGATATATTTACAAATATTTTCACATAGTGTGTATGTTTGTGTTTCTTAATTTCTTTATAAAAATTGGATTGGTTTTTCTAATTTTAGGTAAATTTATGTATATATTCATATCTATATTTGCAGTTCTACTGCATTATCTCTATTAACTCATCCTTCTCTTGACAATGTGACATTTTTCATTTGATGATGCTCGAGTCATTTACTGTGTCATATGAAATAGGAAGATTGTAAGCGCATTGATGAGTTCCTGATTTCATTCCAGGATGACTATCTGTATCTTTATCGTGCCATGGAAGCTCTGATTGGAACTATGGGAAATCAAGTTGCTGCCCCTACACTTGCTCCGGATATATATCTTACCATAAATGGTAATGTTAATGGTTATGTCAACAATGGGAATGGGCATGTCAATAGTGGAAATGGAATTACTCGTTTGTCCCCTGAAGGAATGGAGCCAGCCCAAAAAATTAAAGATTCGATGGCCTGACTTGTCACCTCCTGCTAATGATCATCACCGAAATAAGACGACGCATGTTCCCAACTTAGACTTTCACATTTCCCATTTTAAGGACAGATAATTTACAAATGGAGTGAGAAATTTGTTTCACAGTAAGAGATGATAATTGTGGTAATGCTGACTATTGATATACTGAGTATGAAGAGAAATATTTTTCAAGCTAATCGATGTAAAATTGACATATTAATAACAGAACTTGACATACCAAGCATGAGATGACATATTTTTCACACGAATAGTTGCTTAATTGCCATTTAACAGATAATTGCCAAACAGAACTTGAGAAAACATATTTTTCACCCACTTCAAGACATAAAATTGACATTATTAACCAATCATTGACAAACTGATGAGGAGTCATATTTTTCACATTGATAAGTGCAAATTTGCAGTATTGATAACTGATAATTGACAAAATGAAGTCAAGAAGATGTATTTTTCACACAAATATATATGCAGAATTGCAATATTGATAATGGATTACCGACAAACTGATGATAAGACGTATTTTTCATGCCAAAAAATGCAGAATTGCAATATTGAGAACTGATCATTGACAACTGAAAATGAGAAAACTTAGATTTCACACTGATAAAGAAAAATTGCTCTCTGCATTTTCTATGTATCTAGTGTATTCAGCTCTGTTCTTTCACAGGCTGGATATGACAAAAATTTCATTTGCTGTGTTCTGAGCTTTGTATTTTCTGAGGACTTGTTCAGATTCCACTGTCTCTGATATTGTAAGCATGGGGGGATGAGTTTGGTGTAATGTGATTCATGGACTATAAAGGGAGCCTCCTATTGCCGATAGATTTTTATTCAGATTAATAAGTGTGGTGTACATGCATGTGCTGTTGCATGTTGCTTATATGACCTAATGACAAAGACTTTGGTTATTGATGCATTTTCATTCTGTGCCAAGAAGAAATTGTGCACACGTTTTTCAGTCTTTCATTAACAGATGTGTGATGTATTAAATACTGTGCAGCTATATTTAGCTAAACTTGCTGGTATGATTGGAACTGAATGATTCATACAATCACCGGCCTTCTTAATCCAAGTGGTGTATTTTCTCCCATGTAAAATTTAGATTGATATGATGTTTTAGACTGGGGGAATGTTTTAGGAGGCACCAGTAATGTTGTGCATGTTCTATTTGTGTTTAACAATAGTCATATAGGTGTTGTCACCTACTTCCTTTTTTCTTAGTCATTTTTCCCCAGTTGAAAATTCATACCGTGGTAGATCTAGTCACAGCCTGAGTTGTGGCGAAGGGAAATTTTTTTATTAATTTTAATTTAAATAGTCTTAATTTTGAGCAGCTATATGTCAGAGACATTGATGTATGCTCTTGCCAAATGTTTTATAAATACTATGTGTTTACATGTGCTATATGCAAAACTACATGTAGTCCTTCAGTAGGTTTGTGTTTATTGACATATTTATATTTCTTGATATTCATTTTCACTATGACTGACTGATATGTAACTGTGTTGAATTGATAGTCACATATTCTAATACTCTGTGTCATGCCTATAAGTTGTTTCCAACTTTCAATGTTTTATACTATGTATTTTAATGATTTGAAATGAGAATTTGGAATCCCATCTGAATATACGCTTTTGGATGTTTCTATTTGCAGATCCAAGATGTGCATTTAATCAAATACATTATTTGCTGTCGTTCGCTCATATACATGTGCTAAGGTTTCCATATTTGTTCAGTGTATTCAGGTGTGCATATTTTAAAATGGTGTATACTCTGATTTTATCATTGTTAATACAATAGATTATAATCATGACTGGACTAAATGGTTAGAATTCACTGTTTCAAGACTCATAGTTACAATGAAAGTTATATGTGTATATGTATTACAGTGTATGTTTTTCTTTGTGTGCATAAACCCATCTTCTATTCCATTTAAGAGTACAAATGTGATCTGCATGCCAAACTTGCTTGTTATTAACTGTACTCAGTGTTATAGTGCTTATAAGTTGTGCAGATGTAGGGAAGAAGTTTCCCTCAATATTCATAATTATTTACAGATTTTTTCAATTGCATTTTTTTACTTCAGATGTTTTGAGAAAACATCAGACTTTAAAAGCTTTGATTTTTACTTAATCATTGCAATTGTAACTTTATTTTTACTATTTGTGTTGTGCATAGATATTTGTAAATAATACATGGATGAGTGTGGTGTTGCTACTTCAGAACATCCAGGTGTTCCTAGTTGATGCAGTAGCTAAATGGATCTTTAATTTATGAAGCCAAAAACATATACTGGGTTTTGCAATGCAACATTAACTTCTTTCAAGCATCTATTGTCAGAGTAGGCTATGATAATGGGCTTTGTTTGTTAAATGTGTGTTTCGTTGTCATAGCACCTGCATGTATATGAAGTTTTTTCAATTTCTGTAAACATTTTTTTTTGACCCGAGTGACCAATTGTTTGATCCAAGCGATATTTTTTTTTTACGAGTTTGTTTTAGTACAGATGTCATATTATTTTTATATACCCAAATTGACTTTTATACCAATCTTAGTCCCAGCCAAGTGGCAAGTTAATGTAGCTTATGGACATAGATAATAGATATTGTGAGCAGTTACAGGCTATTTTCAAAATATCCTTTATTCTCCTCAAAAATGTGTAATGGCTGAAGACAGTGTTATGGGCTGCTCTTTAGGGTATGGAATTTAATGTTATCATTGGCAAAGCTTCATAAATATTGACATCAATAATTTGTGGGCATCCAAATTGTTGTTAGATGGAATGATTACTATCGCGGGGGTGCGATTGATGGAATGATTACCACCAAAGGGTGTGCGATAAATGGGATGATTGCTGCCAGAGGGGTGCAAATATACCCAGAAGCAACACCCAACTTCACTTATCCTCTCACCGTCTTCAGCCGCCTGTCAATCATAAAAATTACTTTTCTCAAAAGTAAATGTAATTGTGAAGAAAAATAAGTGTTCTGGTCTGAATATAAAAAATGTATGTTTTAAGATGTGTAATGTAACTGTTTCAAAATTTATTGATATTGTTTCAATTACAAAGGAGATTTGACCTAGTGTAGACTCCTTGATGTGTTAATGTTTTATGTATTGTAACCAGCTTCACCCATTTTGTAAAACTGTATATTCTGTTTCTCGATTAAAGCTTGCAATGTATGAAACTCTGAACTTATTTATTGGCTCAAAATATGAAAACTCTTCCTTCTTGGAAACTAAAAATTCTTCTAATAAAACGCAACATTTTCCTTTTTATAATGTGTTAGTAGAAACGAAATACAACATTTAATTCCTAATCAATGCGACTTAGAACAACATTCAAGTGAGAAAAATTTAATGGGGGTGCATCTAGCAGCGACGTAGAAGTCTATGATTGAGTTTTATATTGGTGCTCTTGGAGCTAAAATTGTTCTAAAAGAAGATTATTCAATGCAATGGCAAACTAGTTGGGTAAAGGCTAAGTTCACCTGCACCCCACAAGGTGCCACCCTTGTGTTGGAAAAAAATCTAGACTTGAAGAGAGGTTGTGAGGAAGGGTCAGGAAAACTATAAAGGACAAAGAGCGATCTCAAGAGAAAAGATATTGATACGCAGGTATGGAAAGTGGTCCTAATAAGAAGATAGTGATCAAGAGAGAGTATTCATGGGAAGTGGTGGGAGAGAACAAGAAAGGGTATGAGAATTTGAAAGAGTGAGCATTGGATGCAGAGAGACTGGGAGGAATCCAAAGAAGGGGGTGTGTATCAAAAGACAAGAAAAGAAAGAGAAGTGGAATGAGACAGTTTTATTTTTTTAATTGATATTCTCTTTATTTATCCTGAAATACTGAGTCAATATTTTTCCCAGTAATAGGGCCTTTTGTGTGATACAGGTCACAATAAATATAGTTCTACAAATAGGTGCAATGTTCAGTAAATGAGTCATTTTATTTTTACAAATCATGTATTAAGCCGTAAGCTTCCAAGTTAATACATGATTTCAAAATTCTTGACCGTAGTAAAAGAAAAATATCTCAGAGACATTTTAGCATCCTTCTTTAAAAGTTTCTTTGCCATCTCCCATGAAATATGATTTCAGTCCAGATGGATTCTAGCTGTAGGGAAGATACTTTGTATGCATGCATAGGCTACTGCTGGATAAAACTTGTGCCATCCCTCACTTCAAGGGCCCCTTCTTATCTTTATGGATCCAACTCTTTCTTTCCATGAGAGGGTCAACTCCCTCCTGCCTCAAATTGGTTTCCCCCTTGCTCATTATGGGTTGCATTTCACAGTCATAAGATATGACCACACTTCCCAACATTTTCCACTTTTTATAAGTAAATATTATGGGAGGGTCTGGGTTCAATTTCTAGGGATGTCAGGACTTTTCAGTACTATCCAGATCCCTACTTTGGGTGCTATTTGGAGAGCACTTCATGTGGAGTATGACTCTTGTTGGATGAGATGTTAAACTGTGGACCCCTTGTTATCACTTTTTGTTAAAGTTAGCTTATGCTGGCATCGAGTTTCTTTCCACCCTTCCTCTATTCCCTGTACCACTACTCCTACCAAGTCATCCACCTGTCCCAAATGGTGTAAATAACTTTAGCTGTTGGTCACTTCCCCTTATAATTAATACTACAACATTATGGGACTGAAAATTGCATGGAGTTACACTGATGTCAAATCCATCAGACTATCTCAAGTAAAATGAATATGCTGTGAAGTTTACATATATGTTATAAAAAATTTCAATTGATTTTCGGACTTAATGACTCCACCAGGGAGTCATCAAAATGCACTCTGTGTATGGATGCAAGAAACGAAAAGGTACACCTTTTAACTCTCTCCCTCCCTTCCCCCACTCCTCATGCACATCTCAGAATGTAATCTATCTTCTGACTTGCAAACTCTGCCCGGCATTTTATATAGGCCAGTGCTCTACACCCCTGAACATCAGGGTGAACAATCATCGCGCCTCATGTAATCCCTCCTCCCCGTCCGCGGTCTTCCCATCCCAAAACATGCCTCCCACCACAACACCCCCTTCAACCACTGTTACATGTTTCCGTGCTAGCATCCCTTCCCCCATCCGATAAGCCTATAAAATTAAAAACAATGGAATTGGCATTTATATGGCTGTGTAAAGCCTATCAACATCCGGGTCTCAATGTCGTTCACTAAATGGGGGGTTGGGCTGAGATGGATGGAGGTGGATTTGTTTCTTGCGAGGTGGTGGGACAATTTATTCGTCCGCATACATTTTGTCATCCTTGTCCTGTGTTTTGACTTGTCAAGCCCTTATGATGACTTGGTGAGTTGATGCCTTGGTCATGGGTGTTGTGGGATCTGTGGATGAATTGTTAGTTTTCTGTGTCGCTTGTTACTATTTCCGTATCCTCCTTATTCCATCTCCGCTCCCCTCTGGCCTCCCTTTCCCCCTCCATAACCTCCTCCTTCACCCCTCTCCCACCACCTGTTCCCCGCTCCGCTTTCTCCCCCTCCATATACCCCTCCTTCACCCCTCCCCCACTACCTGTTTTTCCCCTCTCCCTCGTCCCATACTCTCTCTGCACCGCGTACCCTTTTCCTTAGTCATATCTTATCTTCCGAAGAAGACGGAGCTCGAGTCCGTCGAAATTATCAAGATATTATTGTGAGTATTCTTTTTATGTGTTCTCGTGCTGTGTGTTACTGTCAAAGTTTTTTATTCAACACTTCCGTGTTACTTCGAAGAAATCATATATATATATATATATATATATATATATATATATATATATATATATATATATATATATATATATATATATATATATATATATATATATATGTATATATATATATGATTTCTTCGAAGTAACACGGAAGTGTTGAATAAAAAATGTGTGCTGTGTGTTACTGTCAAAGTTTTTTATTCAACACTTCCGTGTTACTTCGAAGAAATCATATATATATATACATATATATATATACATATATATATATATATATATATATATATATATATATATATATATATAACTTTTGGTTTTGGACCAATACGGTCAAAGTGGTAGGGACGTAAGGAGAAGAATTGTGCTAGGCAAGGAGGCTTTCTCAAGGAGGAGGGAGTTGATGACGGGGCCGTTGAGTAGGGATGTTAAGACAAGACTCGTAAAAACTCTGATATGAAGCGTAGCTATGTACGGCGCGGAAACGTGGTCGCTGAAGCAGTAGGATAGACGTAGATTGGAGGCTTTTGAAATGTGGGTGTGGAGAAGAATGGAGAAGGTGAAATGGACCGAAAGGAAAACAAATGAGGAAGTACTAGAAATGGTGGGGGAGGAGAGGGGTTTGTTGAGAGAAATCCTATGGAGGCAGGAAAAATGGATGAAAGGCGTATTGAGCGGTAGTGGAATGTTGAAGAGGGTAATAGAGGGGAGAATGTTGGGTAAGCGTGGTAAGGGTAGGAACAGGATAGTGATGTTGGACGGGATGAAGGGAGGAAAGAAGTACACCGAGATGAAGATATAGATTAGTTTGCTAGGTGGGGAGTCACAAAATGTTTATTTGATAGTTGTGTCCATCCAAAAACCTACCTTGACCGGTAGATTACCTAATGATGATATAACTTTTGGACGGCACAATATAACTGAATAAAACAGATAATACGTAAAGGTCTGACCTGAAGAATGCCTCGGAGTAGGCCGAAAGCTCAAATCATCTACAGTGTGAGTGTCCTTTTAGGTGTTATCTGTTTTATTCTGTGTTATATTGTGCCGTCCAAAAGTTATATTGCTCTTGTGAGTACTTCCGTATCATCGATATATATATATATATATATATATATATATATATATATATGGCGGTGGTCTAGCTAAGATATTTATGTATGCATATAAATATCTTTGAAATAGACTGCTCTTCAGTGATGCAGATATATATATTTTTATATATTTATTTATTTATGGTACTAAAAAACCGTCATTTTAATTTCTACATAATGGCTAAGTATATGTATCTTGCAAGAAAGTAAACAAAAATGATGGAGTCTCAATTTATGTTAGTGAAAACATATCTCACAGTGTTAATTCTTTATCCAGTTCTTGCATTGTGTTACATGCAGAAATAATGCAGTTTATAATCAGTCATATTAAACTTTTGTACCATTTTTCTTACATAGATTTTCAGGTATTCCATTGTATTATTGAAAAGTTCATTAAACTTTTCATAAGCTCGGGGAATAATGTATGTATTTTTCTATGTGCTGGCTTAAACATTGAAATGCTTAAATCGTTTAATAGTACCAAAAGATAATCTAATTTTTTGAAAATTTTCAACCTTCATTTTACTAACTTTGGAATCTACCAAATTCTCACCATATATTTACAATAATATTACTAGCTTCAGTAAGGATCCGGCATACAGTATAAAATCCTTCATCCATTGATCTCTGCTTGTTGGTTGGCAATGTTTTAAGTATACAATTATGTTGTAATGATGGTTTCATCCTCTTCAGCTCGATCTAACAATTCCTGACAGACTTGAACTCGACGTTGTTTCTTGTCTGCTGTCATCAAGCGAGACACGAATTTGGTGGCGACTTGATGCATCCTCAATTTTTCAGTCAGAATTTCATAGCACAAAGCTATCGAGATGCCACACTCTTTCGCAAGTTTCCTGACGGTCAAACTTCGATCAGTTTTAACGATATCGTTCACTTTCTCGATGTGAGGTTCATTAGTCGACGTTGATGGTCTTCCGGAACACTCGTCGTCTTCCACTGATTACCGGCCCTTTTTGAAGTGGGTAAAAAACACATCAACTGCGGTACGTTTCATAGCAATCTCACCATAAGCCTTGGTAACCATCTCAAATGTTTCCATGAAGGATTTGAAGTTTCCAGAATTTCACAGAACAACGCTGCTCCTTCAAAGAGTTCATTTCTGCAGATCCGATTTTCCGTCGAACTCCACGAACACCCCTTCACATAAACAGCCGTAGCTAGTCAGCAAAACAAGATATTAATAAAGAGATTAAAGGGGGTTATTCGGGAAGTTTCCGCAAACAAAACTTCGTCAAGAACATTAAAAGATAACCAACTGGAGGCGCGCTATTCAGACCTCGTAGATGGACTATATTCCGAGATATAGATTACTTGTAGACGCAGCAGAAAAGAAAAACTATAATGATATCTGTTATCTTCACTTGGGGACAGTCACATCATATCTCAGGAAAAACTAAACTGTGATCGTTTGAACTTCTCTCTAAAGAGCGGTCTGTCCAAAAAAAGTAAAATTTCTTTAGCATTAACGCAATGCACTGTGGTTTTTGTAATATTGCATTCTGACACTCGGGCATCGATTGGAATTGAGCATCTCACTCACTTTTGGATGATTCTCGTCGCGCTGTGTCGTTGACGGATGTTCCTCGTCGTCAATCTCCTCTCTACCCTCCCGGAGTATCTTGTGCCAGCAGAAAAACCATTCCTTGGGACAGCGCTTCATATTCGTATGCATTCTTAACCATGGTCGTTATCTCCGAACCCGATTTTCCGAGCTTAAACAAAATTTTATCACGTATCATTGCTCCATGGATTGTGTCACCGTGAATTCGTGGCGCGACCTTCGAACAGGGGTCCAGTCCAGCAGCTATGTACACGCGGTAACGGTCCGCAGACAACTTACGCGGTTCGCGTTGCTTTTCCATGATTGCCCACCACCTTTCTGGTCAAAATCGCGGCACTCCAGCCGTTGGCGTGCGTATTGACGTACGTGCAGTTGATCAGGAAACAAGAAAAATTACCTGAAGGCAAAATTGAACATCGGGATGTCGAAAAAAAATATTTTTCAATATTGTAATCAAAGTTAATTAAAAAAATAAAATCGTGTCATAGAATTGAGACGGATGAGAACGGAACTGAGTTCTCGGATCAACAGATTATAGCTTAACTACTCCTGCGAAGGCACGACTTCGACTCAGTGCGTAAGTCATGCAGGCAGACTTAAAGCTTAAAGAGGTTTTAGATGTTCAAACACATTTTCCTCTTGAGCTCTCGGTAATCTCGAACCAAACGAGGTGATCTAAGATTACAATGAGCATAAATATCATCTATTGTTGAATTTCGTATCATACCAGTATGCTCCTGACACTTAATATACTAGTACGCTTAATATGTCTACAGTTTATGTATGGTATATTATATAAAATATTAATGCAAGATTTCTCTTAAAGGAAACAATTTTTTTCTCTTTCTTTTAGAATATTTAAAGTTTTTATTTATAATTTTGTCATGGATTAGCAGATGAAGAAACGAAGTTAAGGAAAGAGCTGCAGTGCCTGAATACTTAGTAGTACTTGTGCATAGGCGAAGATCAGTTTAGGTTTAGAAAGGGAAGAGGGACGCGCTACTCCATTGCAACCATGAGATTATTTGTAGAAATGAATAGCGATTATACTACTTAATTAGCAAGTATAGTATTTCGTGGATTTTGATAAAACATTCAACCGAGTATTAATACAAGTTGATGGAAATATTGCGCAAAACGGGAGTAGACTATGGCGATAAACAACTTATTCGAGAGATGATCATAGCGCTTCATAATTAAATCGGCAAGATTCATAATCAGATTACAAGAGAAAGGTAGCTTAACTGGCTAAAGCACTTGGCCGAACTTCGAGGGATCCTGGTTTGAATCCTGATCAAGGTGAATGATTTTCATACTTGAAAATTCTGCATTTTCCCATATTTTCGGTAATAAAAAAATATAATAGTGAAATTGAAATCTTTTAGAACTAATATTTAGTTTTCTTCGTTTGCTTGGTAAATCGATTGAGTCGACACTACAGCATTTGTACGGTGTCATAATGTACTACCCTTTGGACGAAATATTGCAGCCAAAGTAACACCTTTTGTTTTGCAGGGATTGGTCGAAAAAAGTACTCGTTTAACTTAAAATAGTAGTATTTATTGCAATGAAACATTCCCTCTCCTTTCAATACTCCATTATTCTCTTCCACACAACCAG
This sequence comes from Hetaerina titia, assembly GCA_037158775.1. NCBI lineage: Eukaryota > Metazoa > Arthropoda > Insecta > Odonata > Calopterygidae > Hetaerina > Hetaerina titia. The sequence continues at coordinate 62,674,018 of CM073779.1, read as the reverse complement.
TCTCCATTGTATTTCCTCTTCTTCTCCACCCACACATTCGCAGCCTATATATCTGAACAATAGCCGTTATCACCCCACCGGAAAAGCCTTCGCCCCTGTAGTGTTAAACAGCCATTGAGACTCGTGGGTTCTCTCCCACTACAAGTGGGCATTGACATCCAGCAATGTCCTCCAGATAGATTTAAAATGAGAGTTTTCAGTTGAAACGTAGATGAAACTTATTTTCGCCACAAGACGGCCTGTAACTGCACGAGATTTCATGTAATTAATAGTTTAACAAAAATTCAGTTTTTCGAGTGTGTGCCAAGAATTATTCCCGATGAATATTCACAAGTTTAGATGTCGTGTGAAGATTTGGAATTAATCCTAAGGCGACGTTGGAGAGCGCAACAAACTGCTCAATATTTGGGTACATCACGCGTGGTTTATCGAAACAAAATTGGAACACCTTCGGGTCACGTTCAGGCATCAATCATTGGTAAAGGTAAATTAGTAACATCTCTACCGAGGACGGGTTATAGACATGTTACGAATGTGAGCGAGGAAAATTGCCCAGACGAAGCAAAAGCGTCAGCAGGGGTCTGTGTCGTGCAGAAAGGAGACTCCTCAGCTGGCAGCAAGGAAGGCGAAAGTTAGCAAGTCCCCCTATGCGTGCTCATGCATTCTTTTTAAAATCAGTGCCCCCTCTTTCTTTACTGTAAGGGTTTCCTAATCTTCCGGGCTGTTGAATTCGTGAGTGTTGGACTGACCTCTTCCATTCTACTTCTTTGATTCAGGTGAATGGATGTCGATATTGAAGCGATGGAGAAATAAGGACGTTTCAAATTTTCTGACAAAATTGCCCATTAATATTTAACAATATATTTAATGCCGCAATTCAAAATAATTCGTATAATTCTTTAAAATTTTGCCTAAGAGTGATGAAAAGAGAATTAAAATATCCGATTAAACAAACCAAAATCCATAATGATTGTTAAATAAAAATCCAACACAAAATAAACAACCAAACTCCATGATCCAAAGTACATCAGGAATGGTGTTACTGCATTAAAACTATAAAAATTCTCGGAAAGCAAAATTCGTCTTATTTTGTGGTTTATATACACGGAATAATTCAAAGAAGACTTATCGTTTTTAAATAAAAACAATAAGCGGCCTATTTTAATTGTTTCGTCGCATTTTACGAAAATAATCATGGTGTAGACACTATAGAAAGACTGCACCCTGATGGTTATGCAATTAGCAAGACGTATAATATATGCTGTTAGCATATCCTTCAGGATGAATCAATTACATAATATTTGAGAAATCACTTCTGAACAGGTTTTCTCTCCTGGTGAGTTTCCACAATAATTTCATATTACAAATTTTTCTAGTAGGTAATTGACCGAAATTTAGTATGAACTGGTATTACTCTCAAGCGAGGTTGTTAAGTGCGATCGCATGGATTTCATATACGGGAGAAATTCCGCGACTTGCGTAGGAGAGTACTTCCCTCCAAATGCCCTTGTTATGTTAACCCTTTCCCTTGTGCTCTTGTCTCCAAGTGGGGGTATGACCTTCGTTTTCCGTCCTGCTACGAGGAATTTAATCGATAAAGTATTTTTTTGGCCACACATTTGACGGCGAGCAACTGTGGCGCAGCAGTCGGTCCGGGGAGAGTAAAAGGGGGGCATTTCAACCTCCATTCGGTGGCCCGGGGATGATTGAAGGTTAACATAAAATGATTAAAGAAAAGATTTTAGAGTATTTAACCTTTTCACCAGTATTTTATTGGCCACAGATGTATGTTCGTGTATATGATGTATATGTATGCTCGGAACTGCTCACTAACAAAATTGCGACTAGCTACGTGCAAAATTGCTACGATTTCTACATAATTATCCTACATTTATTTTCATCATCTGAAAAAACATTTAATTTTCCTCCAAACTCGTCGATTTCATTGTTTAAATGTGCAAAATACTTCCTCCTACAATGCCAAACTCCGCATTCGTCCAGATAATCACCATTCTTATTCTTCATGGATTCACTCTTTCGCCATCTGTATTTTTTTCTAAAGTACTTTTTCATTTCTCTCAAGATTATTATGTATAATCCTGCCGTTTTAATTCTTTCCTTAAAATATTAATGATATTTTTCTTTCGGCTTTTGTTCATTGAATGCCATATGCTATCAATACAGATATGAAGCCATATTTACCAGCCAAATTATGTGAAGTGATCTAAATTTTGAGGGAAAATGTATCAGAATTAAAAGAAATTTCCTTCTCATCCAGAAATTTCAAAAAATGTTACTTCATCTGCGGTCACAAACTGGCGCAGAAAATCTTGTTGGTTGGTCTAAAGACGTGTCAAAAATTGTACGGAAATTTCCATTCTGGTGCGTTTGTGATCCTGCGTCAAGAGTGGCGGCACACATTTAGCAGATAATTTTTTCTTATCCAATTCCCCTGCCAAATGTGATATGCCCGTTCAGATGACATCCCTGCAACTTCAGCGATTTCTCACACTTTCAGTCGTCGATTCTCGATGACCATTTTATGCACTTTTGAAATAATTTCTGCGTTAGTGGCTCTTTTTGGCCGACCACTACACGGATCATCATCTAAGCTGTCCCGATCAAACTTTAACTCGTCTTTACCTTGCCAACAGTTGGATATGAAGGCTCAGAGTCCCTCAGTGTTCTTAAAGTAAGCAGGAATTTCTTTTACTTTTTTACCTTTCTTTACGAAGTATTTAATCACTTCTCGAATCTCAATTTTTTTCATCTTCACAAATCACAATACGGGAACCACAACACAGAGGCGTCCGCACCACAGATATCTTCCCAGAGCAATGACGCGTTACGTGTTACTTATAAAGGATTGCCTATTACTACGTGGGAAACTCTTTGCACTGGCTCTGACGTCTGGTGGTTATTCCGAGGACCTTTCGAACTACCCTCATATATCCAGTGCCCTGCGTAAGTTGCGGCCCGGGGGCGTATTACACATTCCTTCGTACATAAAAATCAACTTTATTGCAAGTGTAACTGTAACCACAATGAGGCAGCCAGGTTGATCAAGGGGAACGTTGTTACTCTCAGATGATAGGTATTTTATCAGATGAATTTGGATTTTAAAAGGATTTCTCTCACTGAAGTCCATTTAGATATTTAATATTTAGGTATCCAATGATACATTGGAGGAGCCTTAACTGCAATGTGTTTGTATTTTATTCTCCTTTTTTCATCACATTTAATATCTTACCGAGGTTCCTTTTGGTATCATTTAATTGTGCTGCAATATTTTTGATAACATTTTGGTCAATTGTGCTTTTTAACAGACTGAATACAAGGACTGTCCCAAAATAAGTAGAATAAATCTGGGGAAAAAATATATTGCTGATCAAAATACAAATTTCTAAAATTCATCATTAAAGCACCCTTATGTATCGACACACCAATGCCAGTGCCTCCACAAGTTGTGGTATGCTTCCTCTAAGCCATCAACAGGACCCTCGTTCAGACACCTCGTCATGACTTTTTGACATAATCAAGTGGTTCAAAATGGTACTCAAAGGGGTTATACTTGGGTCAGACTCAAAGACCCATGTCTCATCACCAGTAACCACCTATTCTAAAAAATTTGGGTCACTTTCACAGTTTCCCAACAGGTTCAAGGAAAGATTGTCACAGAAGCAGTCTTCCGACAGCACCTTGGGGACCGTCTTGGCACACCTTTCTCATGGTTAAATCTTCTAAAAGAATTCAATGCACTATGGTTTTCTGAATATTGCACTCTTCTGCTAACATCTTGACACTTGGGGGTCAATCAGAATTGAGCATTTGTCTCACTTTTTGGACATTTTCATCACACAGTGTTATTGACAGATATCCAGGGCATTCCTCATCGACAACCTACTCGTTACCCTGCCAGTGAAAACCATTCATTGCTGTATCTCCTGAACCTGATTTTTAGAGCTTAACACAAAATTTAATCGCATATTATTGCTCTGTGGAAAGTAACATCATGTACTCATGACACGACCCTCGAACAGGGGTCCGGTGTTGTAGTGATCAACACACTGTAATGGCCCATAGATAACTGATGCGGGTCTAGTTGCTTTCCCAAGACTTCCTACTATCTATCCTGCCACAAATCGCCCCACTCCGGCTATCCATGTTGGCGGAAAAAAACATTTCACATTTTTTTGGACAAACTATTTACCGCTGGAACCTGATAAAACGCCATTTTTTAAAAAAAGAAGAAAATTTGTAATGCCCAACTTTAATATCAGGGTGTCACCAATTAAGATTTGAGTGTAATAATTTTAAGTTGTCTACCATAATTGTTTACTCTTTAATTATTTTTACTGTACTTACTTACTACATATTTACTTGCAGGTATAACAATAGGTTTCTTTTCACTCTCATAAATACTTCTCACTAAATCTATAAATCCATGATTCATTTTCTTTCAATATATAAGACCTGGTGCAGGTGAAAACTCATTTCCCCTAACATACCTAGAAGCTAGACAAAGAGAATAGTCTGACACTTTGGATGTTTCATTTTTCTAATTCACACCAGAGATGCAAGAGTGGTTAATTGTTGAACATGCTGTCCTCATTTTTCAACCAGAATTGCTAAAATAATGATGCACATCTGTGAAGTGAACCAGATTTTAATTATAAAGCTTTCTTCAATAGATTTGTAATAATTTAATCCTTGTTAGCTGCCCTGACAGCTGAAATAAGCAATTATAATTGTGTTACAATAGGTGTCATTGAATGCAAAAATGTTGTTAATAATTGTTGAATCAGATGCTCCACTATAAGAGAAGTCTGTTTGATAGCTGAGTTTCTGGTTTTAATAGTAATATCCCAAAAGGAAATGGAATCATCATAGGCAAAGAATCTCACATTAAGACCAAATTGTTGGGCCCAGTTAGGGAAAGGTGTCATGTTTGGTGAATAGTTTTGTTATATTTTCATAGTTGAGCCAATAGATTACCATTATTCTAATGATATTACCATCAAACTCTGATGAATTTTACTTCGCAGAAGGCATTACACCTTTCATTAAATAGACACACATCCAGTTTCTCTCATTCAAGGTTTCCTGGGAAATATTTTCCTAATTCAGTTCATTTCTTTCATATTAATGTAGTTTTTTATAGAGGCTTACATTGTTTGTGTTTTTAGACCATAATTATTTCTGAACATGATTTGATAATTTTATAAATATGAAAATAAATAATTTTCCTCTTATCACATTCTTTTTCATGGAACTGCTTCATCATGTATTTGATTCAGATGAGTTTATTTAGTACACCTCAGAAGGTATTGCCTGATTTGCCTTTCTTTTTTGTTGTAAAATACTCCAGGTTGCCATGGTTTTCTCCCAGAATCTATCAGGTGATTGAACTTAATTAGTCATACTAAGGGATAATAAATGAGAAAGACGGAATGCCAGAAAAAAATATTTGTCCTCCTTAGAAGAAAATTATGAAGCATAAGAGTTGCTATAATCGACTCTCACCTTTCCAACATAATATATACTCATCTCTATCACAGATGTACACTTAACTACATCATATTTTAAAAGTTAGTCTCTTTTTTCGTTATTGTCCTAATAGTGAATTTAATGGAATTCTTGTGCTGTATGGTTAGCCTGTCCAAGAACTTCATTATTAATTTCAAGAGTGCAAAACTAAAATAAAAAAAAAAAGAATTCTGAAATTTTTCAATGAGTATTAAGTAGCCATTTACTTTGAACAAAAACTTTGAAAGAATTTAGGTACAGTGCGATATCGACCGTGAAACGCCCACCTCCCTGTTAAGACTTAGTAAAATTAAAATGTTTCCCTCTTCTTAATTGGCTGCCGAAAATTTTCGAGACACAATGGCGGAATTCTGGAATTTTCACCAAGAGAAGAACACAGAAATCTTTTCCTCCTCCGTAGCGACCATGACAACAAAGCTATGGTTTAAGCGGAAAATGGATCTCTCACGGAAAACTCTCCATCCCCCACACATCTTTTTATTGAGGGGGGCGAGGGGGTAGGGTGTCGCCTTCCCCTAGTTGGGAGACCTTCTCGAAGATGGCGGGGAAGCTCTATCGAGGGGTGTTTATCGGCATGCGCTAGGTATCGATCGAGGAATTGTGACAATCTCGACGCGAATTCTGCCGAAAAGCAACAAGAATAGCAGGAAGATAGCTACCCAAACCCTGAATAGAACCTCGAAATTCGCTAACTTTGAAGGATAGTAATATTTGAGCCAGCAGTCTCCGGTGAAATAGTTTGGTTTGGTCATGTGAACAGCATAAAATTCATTAGGTATCCGCGACGTACATGATACCAGGTGTTAGAGACGCTGTAAATATTAGAGCGGTCTCATTGAAAAGATAGCCGGGTCGAACTCTCGTGTGATTAATTATTACATTTTCACTCACCTTTGCAAGATCTCCCATTTATTCGGAGCAGAAGTGTGGTGAAAGAAAGCGACAAGTTATATATTTATTTTGTTTATTAGGCTTATATTCTTGTTCAATATCTGTGAATTGTATTGCTAATTTTGATAAGAATTTTTCTAACAACCTAATTAGGAAGTTACGTCTCAGTTTTTCGTGAATGGCAATGCAATTTTATTCTTTTAGTATTATCAATGACTACTCGTATTTAGGTATACACTTTGTAGTCGGGATTTCACAATTCTACCTACGTATGTTATATCTAACGTTTTCAACGAAATGGGTCTCGAAACTGACGAATATAATGTTCTTATTCACGTCCAAGTTCAGAGAAAAAATAAATTATAGGTGAGGGTAAACCCAGAGTCATGGTAAGCATCTTTCTCGTTGCACCTGATGTTTATATCAATGAAGACGAAGTTATTACGATGGAATGAGAAGATTGATTAGTTTCCGCGGGTAAGAAGTTTTTCTTCATTTTACTTGTAATTATCCATATCCCTGGTAAATATTGTTCTCATTTAAGGACAATTCTCATTTAAGGCGCAGTGGTTCTTGTCATAATTTTAATAGTTGACAAGTTTGTTCTTGGGAAACACTGAATAATATGCTTAGTCCAGCCCATGAGATTTTTCTGTTTAGAAAACTGATAGTGGTTCTTTTTCCTCCTTTTATTGCTGATTATAGCGTCTTTATTTAATTCATAGTTAGTTGATTTCGGATGTCTCAAAATGAAAGGGAATGTCATATTGGGTTTATGACGAACACAATCTCTTTATACACATTCTAATTTTTCTGAATCGTTTTAACAACCAATAATGTAATAAACGTAACCAACATTGTGTATTCATATCAATTTTAAAGGTCTAATTGCTACCCTATCTTGATAAAAAGGCACATCTAATACTTGAACTAATAGAAGTGCTTTCACTAACAGAATACATGGTGACATTTTTAACTCTGACACTAATTCAATATGAATGCTTGCTTTGATGCCTTATAAAATACTTGTCATGCATTTCCACCATGGTATTTCTTAAGTAATGGTTCAGTTAAATAACTTGAGATCTCCGTTCATCAAATATTAGCACATTGATAAATACCATGCATGGTGTACCATGTATATGCTTTCCATTAATATCATTAAAGTCATGAAATTGCCTTTACATTAAAATGCATTGCGGTAAATTTTAAGCTAATTCCTTCATGAAAACTATGTGCTCACTTTAATCAATCTTAAAACTTACATCACCGGTACTAGCTCATCTAATAAATTGTCATTTCCATGTATATCAAATAGGTGTGTAAGCAAGCAATCCTCTTTAAAATATCGAATTTGCCCTGTTGGGACTTCCAGAATGACGATAACTGCTGAAGATATAAAAAAAATAGTTGAAATTCTGCCAACTTTTCCTAAGAATAAAGTTTTTTCTTTCAACAAGTGATGGTCTCCCCAAAATTAAGTTATGGTGATTTGAGTTGGCTAGGTTGTAATCAGACTGAGAATAGATTTCTGATTGATAAATGAAAAACTTTGCAGCCAGCTGATACATATGTGGCATACAATGAGGCATGGTCAAATTACAGCCTCTAGTGTATAGAAAATTTCTTACTGCCATTCAAAAGTGGGTGTCCTTGGATAGACGGGTGGACGAAGACTTAACAATTGCTCATTGATCAGCTGAAGAGGAAGAATATAGTCTATGCAAGGTGGGGACATTTTTCTTTAAATGTGGACTGTTTCTTGGAAGAAATTATTCAGTCTTGGGTGCATCAAGTGGTGGGGTACAGCAAGATTGTCTTCAGGGTCAACATTCTGTGTTTACATTCGGTATAAATACAGTGGATTGGAATTGAAAATATAATTCCAGCAGACATATCTCTCTGAAAATCATCTCCAAATATTGATAAATGGAAGAAGAAAGGGATATTTTTGGGTTGCAATGGCAGATTTTGTCAAACATTTGCAATCATTGGAGTAGAATTTTTGACCACAACTTAAGCAGGTACTTTATTTAAAGAGCAATGAAGTTTTAGTAGTAAAATGATTTTTCGGTGATGTCAAACTTTTTAAACTACCATTTTATTTACTTATGGAACTGGATTTGAGAGAGATATTTATTTTGCTGGAATTCTTTTCCAATTGCAAGTCTCTGTAAATATGGATAATATCTTTAAGCTACCTGGACATTTGTCCCCGGAGACAACTTTTGTGAACACTGTAATGGTATACACAAAACTTATATCTAATATCTGATGTTCCTAAGTTTGTAAAATTTCTCCTGAGAAACAGCCAGCATATAGAAATTTTTGTTACAACCTGTCCTCCACTATATTCCTCACTTATTCTTCCAAATACCCTGCTACAGGTTCATTATATACATATTTTGGAAAGTAAAAATTTTAGCCTAGAGAGTTTACCCATGTAAATCGTAAATATTGTGATTCGCTTAGAGAAATATGCATCAATCGATTCCAAGAAGGTAAAAGTGAAAAAAAAACCAAGGTGTTGGTTCTCATGCACAATCGGACTTCCAAATCTTCAACTGTTTCACTTGGTTGCATGAGAACTCAATTTCTCTCCATGTCCAGTAATGCCCAAGATTTAAGTTCCCCTAAACCCATAAGGATTTCATATCCAACCACTAATCTTTTAAATAATTTATGGAAAAATTCTGTCTCTCTTCACCTGAACTATAGTTTTAATAATATAACTGCCATATTTGCATCTTCAGCATATGCCAGAGGTTGTATGGTGATTGAGATCATTGCTGGACCTTTTGTCCTGCATGTTGCTGTCCACTTAATGTCTCCAATGGCCCAGCTAAATCCTCTTGGTAGAAAGATATTTTCTGTTTGGTTCTAATCTTAATCCTAATGGGCAAGCCCTCACCCTGATACTGCATACAATCTATTGGAAAGTTATCTCTGCCTTTCATTATAACTTAACCCTACCCAAATCAAATCATGCAGCCAAACCAATGCCAGCTTTGTGGGTGCTACCTTTATTAGATTACTCAGATAGGGTAATATTTCAGAGATAAACTTGTTACATAAGCATTTTTACTCTGAAAATTAAATTCCAGGATACAATTTTATTGCAATAATGAACCTCATAATTAATGATATTTATGGCAGAAAAGAATTTCTTTATATTGCCAATTTAGATGTATACTTTTGGCCAAATAATGTTGAATTCTGCATATCGTAAAATAGAAGTGAAGTACGATTTAAGCAGATTCGGAGATTGAATCAATAGTTACAAAGGTAACAGTCTAGTGTGCTTTTGAAATGTGTAAGTTATTACAAATGGGGAACCTGTTGATATGCTATTCAGGTCAAAGCATGTGCATTTTATTTGTTTTACAAAATGTACACATGTGATGATGTCATTCCATTAATTTTAAAATGGCTAGAGGTGCTTGAATAACACAAAAAAATTGGTAAATGAATTAAAATATATTATGAAAAAATTCTATGCATTCATCATAGTGAGTAAAGTCTACAAAAATTTTTGTTGCTGGATTATAGGAATATTACAAAGAGAAATTTATGTCTTGGTCATATAAGATACATAGGTTATGTATCAATTTTAAATGCTAATTATGTACTTAGTCTATGTATCAGTTATCTAGACCAAGGAATCATTTTTATATCATGCCTTTGTAGTGTGTGTAGATAATAATAATGTAGCAAGTCTACATGTCTGTTACGTAGTAAGTCTACACATTGGTAGCATCATGTGCATTCACTGGGGAACCATTTGTAGCTCACACTTACGTAGCATGTCTATGTAACTTGTCTCCTAATAGAATGTAATATTTATGTTGTGCTTATGTAACGTTCTATTGGGGATCTCTAAAACGAAATGCACCTGTATAAAAGTGGTGAAGTGCACCTTTTGTGAAGAATAATTCGTTCGTGTACCAGTGTTACCACAGGATAATTGATACTGTATAAAATTATTGTAATTTACCATCTTTTAACCATTTTTATCAAATTGATTGCTATCCAGATACCTTGAATGGTCCATGTGCCCAGGATTCTGATGAACCATTGCCAGCTAGTGACCTGGTCCTCCAGAACCTAACCATCAAGAGTTCCCATTGACAGCCTTCTGGCTAGTGACAAGTGTTAAGAGAACAGCGGTGCAGGAGTTCTCAACTGTATTTACCCAAGGTAGGAAAGCTGCATTCAGGAAAATGGTTTTGAATATCTGGGCTGAAAGTTATAAAAGCATCTTAAATACACATAATCTTAAATCATTTTGCTTACTGATGTATATAATTTGTCACCCTTACTTTAAATAAATTGGTAAAATTCACTTTTGATGCCATAAACCCATGAGCAGATAGTAATAATTTTATTTATCCAAGACACAGTGCACTGTAATAATACTGGCAAGTGTATAGGACATTTCAACTACAAAGTTTACAAAAACAGAAAATATTATAAATTTGACCCCAAGTATTCTTTGACACTATAAAAATACTTATTAATGAGGTATTCGCGGACCTCTTTCTTAAAGACTGGTTTACACTCTTCTTTTAATACTTACTGGAAGGTTATTATATAATTTTACACACACAAGACTTTGGACTGTTTGAAGCCAAGGATAAATTTGTTGACTTAATTTGTAAGTTGTTGCATTGCCTGGTATTATAAAAGTGGATGCTATTTTTCATTTCAAAATCAGCTCTATATTAATTCACAAGTAATACAGGTTGTTAAATATATCCACAAGGAGTGGTAACAATTTTAAAATTTTGAAAAGGGTAATAATTTTGGTTACATATTGCTCTTACCTTCTTTTTAAACATTTTTAATACACTGAGAAGATGAGAGGGCAGGCCCTATAACACTATTCCCTACAAAAATGTTGAATAAAATAATCCATAATACAATTTCAATAATACATTTTGGCTTACTGAATGTCTTGTGATGGAGATAAATAGAACACAGAATATAGCTTTTTAATTAGGTGCATAGCATGGAAATTCCATTTAAGGTTACTATCAAGTTGGAGTCCTAGGAACCTAAAATAATTCACTGTATTTAAGTGACTACCATTTTTTGAAAAGAGTTAATGTTATTTATGTTATGTGAAGTAGAGGAAGCCATTGCTTGAGTTTTTTCAACGTTTAGAATCAAATTATTACCTTCACACCATGTAGCCATACATTTCAGCAACAATTCACCAACTAAAGCCAGATTACATAAATGTTTACTGGCTGTCATAACATTCACATCATCAGTATCCGTATACATAACACATTTTTTAACACCGTTAATCTGCAGCTCCCCAGGAAGATCATGAATAAAAATCAAAAGCAATGCAGGGCCAATCACTAACCAACGAGGTATTCCTCAGTTACTCCCCGGATGCCCAATAGATCACATTTTGAGATCAACTTACTGTGATCAATGGCATCAAATGCTTTGCACATTTCAAAGAAAATGCCCAAAACCTTACACTTAGTCAATCTCTTGAACTATGTGATTTACAGCTTCAAAAAGGGGATGATTTGTTGACTTGTCCTAGCGGAAACCTAATTGGTGAACAGATAGCCCATTTGGACTTTCAATATACTCTTACTATCTTTAACAGAAAACACACTTAAGACAAGATACAGCTTTACCATGTACAGACATGCCAACTCTCCCGATTTAAGCGGGAGACTCCCGATTTTTCCTTCTTACGTTCTTGATGAACTGTTCAAATTGTGTACTTAGCTTAACATGTTAATAAAGTGTGACATTCATTAAAAATTGGCAAAGTGTCATAAAGGGATTAAGGTGCCATGCAAATATTGTGGTAATTAAAAGTGATTACTTCGTGATACACTTCTAAAAATCTCCCGATTTTTCATTTTTGAAAGTTGGCATGTCCTCCCGATTTTTCATTTTTGAAAGTTGGCATGTCTGCATGTAAATGTAAAATTAGCATGCCTACGATCATGAAACAATGGAAATGAGATAGCCAAGACGGTAAACTTGATTGGCACTAGGTTGTAAAGGGGGGGAAGAGTTTAAACAGAGTTACAAGTAAGGAGGACACACCCAAGTGACCTAGTGTGTCTTACACTAGGTCACTTGGGTGTGTTTGGGAAACAGTGATCCATGTATACTTCAATCACACACAAAAAGACCAAGTTAATATTGAAAAATAAAATTAAAACAAACTTATAACCACTCGATCACTAGGGTGTGTTAAGGAATAAGTTGTTCTGGTGAATTGCACTAATACACACACTCAGGGTTTACAAGGATTCCTCCTATGTCAGTGACCTGTCAATTGTACAGATGAATACAAAATTAAAAATGGATATACGCACACTCTCGCTCATTCACTCAATCACTCAGGTGTGTTCGAAAACAGGGACCTTTGCGATTCACAAGTACTCACTCGTTCAGGGTTTGGAAGGATTCCTCCTATACCAGGGACCCGTCATTTCTGTCATGATGTTTCTTCACTTTTCTAAGTATAGCTGTTACAAGGGCATTATGTATGGATGCTGCAGTGGCATTACTCATGCAAGTCCAAGTGCCGTAATCACTGTAACCATGATTACCACGATTTGGGGAATGGCCACCATGCTCAAGTCATTCCAATACTGTGATAACCTTGCTCTCTCTCCTACCCTTAGGACACGGAGATCGGCACGCATGACCCTTGTACCTTGAAAACCATGTGTCTGTGCTGGACTCTCCAGAAAAATTCACATATGACTGCAGATACAATAGACCGAGGATCTCTTCTACGAAGACCTGGACAGCTACCGTCCATGACTGCTCCTGGAGACACTACCAGTGGTGATGCCTTCAACTTCTTACAACACTATCACATAGTCACTCTACTCTTCTCAATTAATACAAAGCAATTACTTTTATAGACTGCAGACCTCTCTCATGGGGACTAAGACTGATGGTCTCTATCAGCCCTAGATGTTGCTGTCTGGCCTCCCTCCTAGCAGTTATTATTAATTTTTTAATATTATCTTATTGCTTTTATTTATATATATGATAATTTAAGTTAGAAATTATATCATCATAATGAATATAGAGGAAATCACAATAACTCAAATTTATGAAAGGGTTGAATTGAAATAAGGCCATAGTATCGTGTAACCAAATTTAAACTTAACCTATTGAAGAATAAGTCAATATTTTCATCCCCGCAAATAACACTTTTGTAGGGGGTCATGGTATTCCAGGACTAGAGACTACTACTACTGAGATTGGACCACTGACCAGAGGGCCCGGGTTCGATTCCTGGGCCAGCCTCTTTGGGTACCCTCAGCTCCTCGCTAAGTGTGTGATTTTTCAGGTACCAGATCTTCCTGGGAAACCATATCTGGCACAGGGAAAGGAACCGGTCCCCCGACCCTGATGTGTGAATTTCACTTGTTGTTGGGCTTAGTACTGGGTGAGTTCTACCAAACCGACCTTTAGGTTGATTACTGTGACTTTTGTAATGCTTTCTCATGATGAAGAGTAGTAACTCCTCAAAACTCTAAAACTATTCTTCAATGTCATCCTAAGGAGGTCTATAAACACAAAATCAAATCCCTTCTGCTTTAATATTCATGCATAATATTGTATGTCACATCAAATAATCTTTGTATAATGATATAAATAGGACATATAGCATTTTTGAGTTTTCTACCATTGAATATTACCAAAAATCTTGCATAAAAATATCTTAAGACTTTGGCTGGTTTACAGATTGTAGAAGTGGAATATCATGTCCTTGCTTCTCAAATGAACTTGGAAAATGCATTATATTCTCTGACCTGGATTTTGGGCTCTATTATCTTTATCATTTATGTAATGTTCTCCAAATAGGCATTCCTATTTTGTCATTTCCATGGACATTTTTATCTCCTCTTCTGCACATATTGTCTCTTTAATTGTTTGTATGTATTGTTTGCTCACTAATATCATGTAGTATTTTAATGATATTCAAAGATTTTGTCTTCTGGTTTTCCTTTCTTGCTTCATTCCTCATGTATGGAGTGAATGGTGGTATCCTCATGGAGTCTGCAATGCCATATAAATATGCTTTCATTACTAAAATGGACTTCTTTTAAATTTTTTTATGGTTATTGGCCCATTTTAAAGTGCATAGTTTAGGGAATTAGAGAGGATTCTCTGACTATGACTGAAAGCAGGGCAAGTACACACAGTAAGGTGACAAAAGGACACTCAGTAAAAAATTAATGGTTGAGCAGCATGGGTGTACTGTTATTTCCAGATGGTTCTGGTTACTCTACCTTTTTGGAATTTCTCCTGTTCAGGAATAGGAAAACAATTGACTTTGTTTCAGTTTTTCTGTCCCCAGTATTGAACAAGCATCAAGAGGTAAACAGTTGGCATTTTCACCTTCGAATTGTGGAATTGTTCCTGTTTCAAAATTGGTCTAGGGTTATTTATCAGGTTAACAACATGAATTTTTACAAATACTTGCACTACTTTCTTGTAAACATGTGTATGGAGTATAATTTTTTCTCATTTCTGTCATTTGTAGGATAATTTAAGATGGAGCAGTTTTGGACATTTTCAGGTGTATTTTGATGATAGAATTTAAGTTTCTTAACCCCTTGCGCTGAAATGACAAGTCTAGCTCATCATGAACTTCCGATGCCAGTCTGATGACTGATGTCTGAAAATCTGATGACGAGTGTAACTTGTCATCAAATTTTCATAATTTTAGCACTCTTTAGGGGAACAATATAAATATTTTGAAAGTTTAACAATGTTAAAACATCCATAATGTACATAAAGAATTCATATTTCATTAAATACAAGGTGGGACCCAAAAGTAATGGGAATTGGGCTGCGGTGGGGAGTGAGAGTAGGGGAAGCCTTTGTTTGGCCGGTCGTACGTCAGGCTCATGCCACCTGCATCAGTATGCACAGCGCTATTGCTGTGACTGGATCAGTCCGTCTGTGAGAGCTGTTTCAGTGAAGCAACTTGTTCCATTTCGGCAAAAAACGTGATGGCGGATTATCAAGAGCAACCAGCTGCAGTGAAATTTTGTTTCCTTTTGGGGAAATCGCCACGGAAACTATTGTAATGCTAAAGACTGCTTATGGGGAAGCTGGCCTAAGCAAAACCAGAGTCTATGAGTGGTTTACATGTTTTAAAAATGGTGAAATGGCAATTGAAGACCAACCCTGTTCAGGCCACCCTTCAACATCAAGAACTGAAGAAAACGTCAACAAGTTTCGTGAAGACCGCCGCAGAACCATTGATCAACTCTGTGAGATGTCTGGATTGTCATGGGGAGGATTCGTCATTTAGAGGATTCTATTGGAAGATTTGCATTTGAAAAGAGTTGCAGCCAAATTTGTCCCTCGCCATCTCACTAACAAGCAGATAGAGCATTGAGTTCAGGCATGTTTTGAGCTTCAAAATCAGCTCAAAGAGGACCCTGATTTTTTTTCTAAGGTGATTACTGGTGATGAATCGTGGTGCTATGAATACGATCCTGAAACGAAGCAGCAAACAAGCCAATTGAAGACAGCTGGCTCTCCTCGTCCAAAAAAGGCTCACCAAGTGAAATCAAAAAATCAAGACAATGCTCATTTGTTTATTCTATTGCGGAGGTATTGTGCACTTGGAGTTTGTTCCCCCCCCGGGTCAAACTGTCAACCAGAAGTTTTACCTGGAGGTTTTGAAGAGATTGAGGGAGAGTATCTGGGAGAAATGAGCAGATCTTAGGCACACAGGCGACTGGTTCTTCCATTTTGACAACGTGCCGACTCATACCGCTCTCTCTGTGATGCAGTTTTTGACAAAAACGGTATGACAGCAATTGTCTACCCCCCCTTCTCACTGGATTTAGCTCCCTGTGACTTCTTTTTGTTCCCCAGACTCAAAAGGGACATGAAAGGAAAGCATTTTGACACTGTGGAGGAGGTAAATCAAAAATCGCTAGAAGGCCTAAGGACATCCCGATTAATGAATTTCAGAAATGTTTTGAACAATGGAAGCATTGTTTGGAGAAGTGCATTGTGGTCAATGGGGGGGGAATACTTTGATGGTGATCAAAATTTAATGTAAATATATTGAGAAATGAAGAATCTATAACAAAATTCCTGTTATTTTTGGGTCCCCCCATATGATGGACTGGAAGTAATAAAATGATATTATATGAATAGCGATAGCTGTGTTCTCGATGTTCTTATGGGAAGAGGGTTCGTTCTTCAACTTTTTAAAATCCTACTTTGGGCAGCAGACTTGAAATCACACTTGCTCTGGAACTACTGCCCTGATCGCCATGAAATAAATTGAGTTCTCTTCCATACATATTAAATAATTATTATATAATTATAAAAAGATTAAAAAAATGGTTTGACGTGACGTCCATTTTAAAACTTATGTTGGTAAAGACAAAAATTTGGTAGGTGATGTACCAACCTCCGAAAGTGTGGCTATGGAAATGGCACACTCTCCAGTCATATATTGCTGGCTTTGAGGTAGTGTGACAAAAAAAGACTTTTACATGCTCAGCACAAAACATTCAAATGCTAGCATGACGGATACAGGAAAGAAGAGAAGAATGAAAGCTAGTAGCAAAGGAAGTGTCTCAAAATCAGCTTGTGTGATTGATTATAATCGAGGAATGGGAGGTGTGGACAAACAAGACCAGCAGCTGGCATGCTTCCCGTTGATGAGAAAGTTCATGAAAGAATATAAAAAAATTTTCTTTTATATGTTTGATAAATGAGGAAGTGCTGGAGATGGTGGGTGAGGAGAGGTGTTTGTTGAGAGGAATCCTATGGAGGCAGGAAAAATGGATGAAGGGCGTATTGAGCGGAAGTGGAATGTTGAAGAAGGTAATAGAGGGGAGAATGTTGGGCAAGCAAGGGAAGGGCAGGAACAGGATAGGGATGCTGGACGGGATGAAGGGAGGAAAGAAGTACACAGAGATGAAGAGGGACCTGATGTAGATTAGGTTGCTGGATTGGGTTTTGTTTGGAGTTACAAAATGTTTATTTGATAGTTGGGTCCATTCAAAAACCTAACTTAACCGGTAGATTACCTAATAATAAGTAATATGTTTGATATTGCACTGTTTAATTCTTACATTCTTCTTACTCGAAAGTAGAAGAAAAGTATAACTAGTTTTTGTTTGGATGTTGCAGAGGCCAGGCTTGGTACATGGGTGAGCTCTACCATCACCTACTAAACCGACCTTCGGGTTGATTACTGTGTTTATGGTTGCAGAGGCATTATTGGCAAAGGTCACTCTGCCAAATTACAATGTGTGTGGACGACCTTCACATAGTGGCATACCTGTCCGACTGCAGGCTAAAAATTGGGCTCATTTTCCTGAACATATCCCATCAACAGCAGAGAAACAACATCCAGCAAAAAGATGCCATATATGCTTCAAGAATAATGCCAGAAATAAGACAACCTGGCAGGGTAAGCTCTGCCAGGTTCCTTTACATTTGCCAGAGTGTTTTGAGAAGTATCATACTTTCTCTGATTATTAATTATATACGTGGCGTGTTCTTAAAGCAAGGCCCGTTTGGTCACAGGAAAAAATATACTCATATGAAACACATTTTATTGGCACTTTTAGTTAGCTACAAACCTACTTCACTTATCTACATAATCGCCGTTCACTTCTAAGCATTTTTCGTACCGCTACACCAGCTTCTTTAACCCCTTTGCATAGAAACTCGCCGCCTGAGGGTTGAACCAATCGACAACGCCATTCTTGAGTTCCTCTTCGGTTTCGAAACGTTGTCCACCGAACCACTGTTTCAAGTGCAAGAAGAGGAAGTAGTCGCTGGGTGTAAGGTCAGGACTGTACGGTGGGTGGTTTAACGAGTTCCCAACAACCCAAAAACTCTCGTCCACTGGGCATTCTTTGCTCTTTGTGGTGGTCGGTGAGCATTTTCGGTACCCACCTTGCATGCAATGTGTGGTATCCGAGGTTTTCCGTAACAATATTGTAGACAGTAGTGCGTCCAAGTTGAGGAAATTATTTCAGCCAGGCCATTAATTGTCAATCGACGATCACATCGCAGTTTTTGTTCCACTTGCGAAACAATTTCATCGGTCAGAATACTGGGCCTACCACTTCGCTCTTCGTCATGGACATTTGTTCGTCCATTTTTAAAATCACAGCACCATTGTCTAACCTTTCCTTCACTCATAACTGTAGGTTTATAAACTAGGCATAATTCCCGATGAATTTCAGGAGCCGACAATCCTTTTGCATACAAGAATCGTATGACAGAACACACTTCACAGCTGGCGGGATCAACGATTGTCGCGGACGTTGTTGTTTGCATACACGGACAAGCAAACTACTTCTGAAACAAAACAAATGCTGCTATAGCTTCTCAATGAATCAGTAGAGGAGCAAAACTGTGTTCTGAAGCGCCAATATTTAAATATAAGCAAACGGTACTTACTTTAAAAATACGCCTCGTATATGTATAAAATATTATGTATTCCAATCTATTGTATAATAATGTTGTCTTACTTGAAGCATGTATATTTCCCAATATTTAACTTTATTTATAGATTTTTCAATGGCATATATATAATTTTCTTTTTTGTTAATATTTAATATTATTATTATTACAGTTGTTGTATATTAGAAAAATTTCTTGATACAAAATAAAGTATTAAACTAGATACTTCACAATATGAAATAATAATCACTTTTTATTTCACTGTTCTACGTTGTTTACAAACTACAAAATATCATTTCATTACCTACCATTCCATTTGAAAAGAACCACAGAAAAAATAAACAGAGGATAGGAGCACGATATTCAGGAAATAAATTGAAGTGGAAGGGGTTAACCCTTTCAGTGTCAACGATTTTAAGCTGGGTACTCCAGAAAGTACCACAATTTTTTTTAAAGAATTTTGCATGCTTTTTTTTTTAAATTCAAAATTTGTTTATTACTCCATGGTTTCCTCTACTTAGGAAAGTGAAAACTTACTTTTTATACAGAAAAAAAATCTCTCGGCAATTATAATATCAAAATAATGATCTAGTTTCATTAAAAATTTACAAAATTTTAATATTGACAAAGGTTTCTCTTTCATGAAAAAAGTCAAATGCAATCAAAATTTTCATGTACAAGATCTGTACAAAAAATGTGACTGTACTTCCTATGCACAAACTGCTTAACATATCACAATCAGTGAGGTTTTGGCTTTTAGCAGTGTATGTGAGAAGTAAAATACCACCTTGCTTGTGGCCCTATCTTGATGTGTCTCCACACAACAACAATTCTTGCCTGAGATTGCACTTAATACAAATTATTGTGTTAGTGAGAATGAAGGTGTTAAAGAAGCAGCATGCTCCATGCATTTAATTTTGTTTCAACCTTGGGAAAAGTACAACTGAAACTTATGTGTTGATTCAAGAGGCATTTCGCCATGAATCTTTGAGTCAGACTCCGTTTTTTCGTTGGTACAACCACTTCAAGTCTGAACTCACCTCGACCAATGAAGAAACAAGAAGTGGACAAGCAGTGATGTCAACAAACAATGCCCACGCCAACAGTGTGAATGATTTATTGCATGCAAACTGTAAGTTAACTGTCGGGGAGATTGCCAATGAAGTTCACATTAGTGTTGGATCATGTTTTGCCATTTTGACTGAAATTTTGGGCATGCAACATGTTGTGTCCAAATTTGTGTTAAATTCGAGTGTTAACAGATGAACAGATGCAAAAAACATCTTGACATAAGCCAGAAGCTGCTTGGTCATTCAAACAATGACAGAAAATTCTTAAAAACCATCATCACAGGTGACAAAACTTGGGTGATGATTATGAAAGGAAACCAAAGTCCAGTCTTCACAGTGGAAGGGGTCATCTTCCCCATCACCCAAAAAAAGCTCTAAATTCTTGATCAAGCATGAAGGTGATGTTGATCGTTTTCTTCAATTGGGAAGGGATTATTTGTTATGAATATGTCTCTGAAGGACAAGCAGTCAATAGAACATGGCATTTCTTAGCCTTCTATCAACCTCTACTATGTTGAGGTTATTAGAAGGCTAAGAAATGCCATGTTGCAGAAGAAACCACAAGTGTGGAAAAACAAGTCGTGGTGCTTTCATCACAACAATGCATCGACACACACATCATTAATTGTTTATTTAATTAATTAATTTATTTATTTAACAAAGCAGCCAAAAACGTCACCAAGGCTTTTACATTGGCTGACATATAACATACACTGAGAAAAAAGAATGAGTAAAAGCAATAAACAATAATGAAAAGTTAACAAATAATGTCAAGAACAGATATAGGAAGGCAGGAGAGCACATATACGACCAGAAAGAGCTAAGTTACTATATGGCATTTAAGGAAGGAGGTGAAAGCGTTGAGGGAGGAAGAGAGGTCTAGGGAAGGGTACTGGATGCTCAGGGAGTTAAATGTAGCAGGAAGTCGATGGAATAGGGAACATTGAGAGACCGAGAGACAGAAATTTGGAATCTGCAGCAGACTCAAGTTACGTGTTGGCCGAGGGGAACACGAATTAAGAATAGAGGAAGAAGGTCGTTGGTACGGAGAGTTCCGTTAAAGATGCTATGTAAGAATTTCATATCACATATTAACCAATGGCGATGGAGACGGGAAATACCAAGGGATGAGAGAGTGAAGTCCAGGGTTGTATATATCAAGGGAAGGGATGCAAAAACGGGAAAGAGCAATAAATAAATTAAGAGGTCTGTTGATTAACTCTAAAAGTAGTTGGGGAGGGGGTCAACCAGATTGGTGAACAGTATTCTAAAATTGGGAGGACACAACCAAAAACACTGTCCTAAGGGCAAGAGGATCACGAACGTCATTGTGGCAGTAAAGTAGGCTGACTATTGCCATCGCTCTCCTGACAATCCTTTGCACGTGCTTGCAAAAGGTGAGCTTCACGTCAAAAATTAGTTTCTGAGTTTTTAGCTGAAAACAGCAGACTGGTGATCACCCAGCCATCCTACTCTCCAGATCTTGCTCTGGTGGACATGTTCATATTTCCTAAGTTGAAATCTACTGTGAAAGGTTGCTGACTATAGAAGCCTTCCAACAAAATTGAACACCAGACTTAAAGGCTATCTTCAAAGAAGCATTCCAGGTGGCATTCGAAAGCTGGAAAAAGGTTGCAAGAATTGTATTGGTAGCCAAGGGCTGCATTTTGAAGGCAACAAGCATGATTAAAAGGTAACTAATAATATCAAGTATTTATTCAAAATATCATCTTTTTTGAACAGACCTTGTAAGAAAATGATAAATACAAAATATAAATATATATTTAGGCAATGATTTTAGATGGGCCAAGGATATTCCACATATTTTCAATCATTTTGCAATTTTACAATGCGAATTTCATAAGGTTGGAGAGGTCATCAAAATGTTTGGTCGAATTCGAGTTGATTCTTAAGTTGCAAAGAAAAGGCTGGATGTAAAAATGTTATGAAATATGGTATATTCTAATAAACTAGCAATAATGTACTTTTATTTATTACTTTAAAAAGAAAGCAGTAGTACTTTTTAATAACAAGGTCATTGTTTTTTCATGAATATCTTGGTGATTATTATCTAATGCTCGATGAAATGTTCCAAGTCAACTGAGTCATACAAATTGTGTCATCATTGGCTTGGGTTTCCAAAAATTGGGGTACACTTCTTAACATCCCATGGACATAAATAGGGCTAAGGGTGGTCAACATTTTGGCATCATGGTTATCGCTGCTATTGTCACTCGTATAAGTAATACACTTGGCTTGATGAGATGACGATATCACCATCTTTTAGTATGTTTGTAGAGGCAACATGATTATCTACCTCAATATTATCAATATGTGATTTTTATCGTCAATTTCACTACATAAGGCATTCTGATTGAATGACTTGAACCTCCAGCATATATATTCTCCAGTGCCTTCTCAACAGACTCTTTAGTGCTCGTAGATATTCACTTTCATTTGAGATGAACATATAGCTAGGCGGAAGTAATTTGTTGTGTCTGCTGTTTCTAATCTCCAAGTGGCATTCATAAAATGCAAGGTTTCCAAGAGAGTCACAAGCTTACTTTCCTCATTTCTTTCAATATTGAATAGGCACTTCTGGAGTGTGGGTTCCCTCATAGTAGGGGGTAAACTGATTTGGAAGTCCTTGCCCTGCTGTTGACTGCGGCACCTAGGGACAAGCGAAGTCAGGAAATAATCCCAGCTGGTATAATTGAAAAATCTCTGTGGGAATTATTCTAGGTTGGCTCTGAAAGAACAGGCAATTGGGAAATTAGTGGATCAGAAAATGCAGCTTCAAATACCATTCTTTTCTACACAAAGAATTTTGTGGGGATTTTCTATCTGTATTTCATGTTCAGCATTATTTTGTACTAACCATTTTCATATTAAGCAGTTTCCACTGTATCTGACAAAAAGATTTTTATTATAGCAAAAACTATGTGAATTATTTGAGTAAGGCATACACTTTATTTCTCCTAAGGGACAATGCCAGCATATTCTGAATGGTCGCAGCATTTTCCATTATAATGGCTATTTACTACTAGTCATTATTATGATTTATCTGAGAGTGGATATTTCTTCCTCCTTTCTTCCAGTATTTCTTTCACCTTGGAGAGGCTTGTGGTGCTGAATAGCAGCAATTCAAAAATCGCAATAAATGTCAAATCTTCCACAATGGACTCTATCCATAGTATATTGTAAGAAGAAAATATTCAACTGTTCTAGCAATGGCTTCTAACCAGTACCATTCACTTTCTAACACAGTAACTCACTCATTTACAATTAGAGGTTAGGAATCTTTTGAAATTGAACCCTACATAATGTGAACTGTAGCTTAAATTGCCTGGCATGACCTACTATTATTGTGCTTTTGGGTGCTGCAGAAATCACTGACAGTGAAAATTTAATAAAGCCATAACCTCTGTACAACCTATAAATTCTGTGGGTGCGACAACCTAGGTATCCAATCTTGTGTTACCTTAATTTCCTTTGGAATTGTAAGGTTTTTAGTCAGTAAAAATTACTTGAAGATAACCACGTATTTTAGATACATTAATTAATTAGAGATATTAAATACATTAATTAGAGATATAAAGAAATCTATGAAGGGGAATCTGATGTGGAGTAAGTTGCTGGGTTATATTTTGTTAGGAGTCACAAAATATTTATTCGGTAATTGTGTCCATCCAAAAACCTACCTTAACTGGTAGATTACCCAAAAATAAAGAAATTTTTATTCATGGCTCACTCAAATTCAAACATTTTTATTATTTTATAAGGCAAACAATGTGTATCGTATGGTTATATTTTACCATGTGTTAAGAATTCTGATTTTTGTGATGAATTGTAAACAACATTTTTGCATTTGTTTGACTATGGTCTTTTAGCCCTTAGTAAATCATTATATTATTTATGAATAGATGCTTATTATGATATTCTCATCTCATTATACCATCTTATTTCCAGGCATCTCTGAGTAATGGGGTCTAAGGAGTTGGGATGCGCAACAAATAGCCTCTCCCACTCAAATACCATCCTCTCCTTCACGTGGTGGACCTTGTTTTTACAAATGAGGCTCTGGTGACCGAGTCAAGGGCGGTATAACCCTTCAACCCGGCATGATTAAATACCATGCTTCAGCAATTAACTCAATGCATTTAGTGATTGCTTGGCCGGTGGAATTTGGGAGACTTTATTTTTCCAACAGGACTGGAATATTTCCGATTTCCGATTGACATATTTCCGATTACTTGCCTCATATTGTACAAACGCATGATTATGACACATTTGGAGAAGCCAATACCATCACTTTTATGGTGCTTCACATTTATACAGGAATAACTCATTCTTCAATTCTGATAATTGATAATTTGCTAGGAGGTTTTATTTAAGCCCATATCATGCCACATGTACCTTAGTATAAAACTTCATTGGTTCTCTATGCCTTCATGATATAATTGAAGCACAAAACTCCATGAAATATTGATACCTTATGTTGTTTTAACGATGTTCATGCATTTTAAAACAGTGTAAAATAAAGAGTAACAAAATATTGCCTACATGACTTAACTCTAGCAAAGTGTTAGGGGAAATCTTTTCATTGACATTTTACCCCATTAACATTCATCCAGTTAACCTCATGGAAGTATTTGGTAATTATTAAATGTGATGTGAAATATTAAGACAAGTGATTCTGCAGCATGCCCTTAAATATAATTTTTTTTGAAGCTACAGTAATGGTTTAATGCTGAATTTGTCTTCTTATTCTGGACTAGTTATGCTTTTTTCTCTTTTAAGTATTGCAGCACAGTTCAAGTCAATCATATACTAAAAACACAATGTGCGAGTTGTGGCGTAACACTTTATTATGTCTTGGAAGAGAACTGCTCTGACACACAGGGACATGCGTTCTTTAAGTATCAATTTCAAGTTATTATCAGTAAATATTTAACAATTTAATGATAAAATACAATATGTTTATTGCATATCACTCAATAGCACAGCTTCATTTAAAAACAATATTATTCACATCAGATGATCAAGGTTGTCAATGAAGTATTGTCATCCCTAATGTCTAGCCACTTTAGCATATTCTGGTATCTACTTCACTGTGTGCGATGTCACAAAACCAGGTCACTTGACTCACAATAAGAAAATCTTCTCTGAGTATTAATGTTTTTTTTAAAAATAAAACCACTTTGCTTTTCCACATAAACTTTTTATTCTCACGACCCAGGTTTCGTAACATCATTGTTATGCGACAACGAAACCTGGGTCGCGAGAATAAAAAGTTTATGTGGAAAAGCAAAGTGGTTTTATTTAAAAAAAACGTCAATATGAAGATTTTCCACCAAGTTACACCAGAAATTGTTTTATTTTACTTCTCTGAGTAGGTATGACTGAGTCTGGCAGAGGGTGCTATGTCCTATTCTCAAGTGTGTGATGACAACTTCCACTCTGTGGCTGCTCTTGATGGAAGACAATCATGCTCATTTTCTGGGTTTTACGCCGTGGAATTTGTTTGCTGTTTGGCCCACCTTCGTTCCTTTTATTTCTCCAGGTCTACTGTTCTCAATGAAATCTTAAAATTCTCCAAGCCTATTTACATAGAATAGTGTTTGGTAGGTTCAAAGTCTCCTCAGTGAAAGCAGCCTTCTCAGCACCAGGAACTCCAGCATACCCAGGGACCCACACTAAGCACTTGCTGGATTTCTGTTTAAGAAGAATAGGGTTGAATATACATTCTGGGAAATAGGGTGTGTTGTAGAGGAGCCAGGAAATAGTAGAAGGTCATCTGGATAGTGAAGACTTCTGCTGATTAAATGCTACATAGGGGGTTAAGCCTTGTTTTTGAATTTAGTGTCGGGATGAAAATAATGTGCAGACTGATTCAGAATTCAATCCTTCCATATATACCGGGTGAAGTCCTAACAAGTCTGGTGTATTTCTTGGAACATTAATTATTACTCCTGTGTGTTGGAACCTTTTGAGTGCCTATGCAATTTTAAATTCAAATCTGGCGTTAATAAAGACCCTGGGAAGTGTAAAATCACTATTCTCCACTAAATATTTAAAATGAATGAGCAGTTGGGTAGACCTTGTTTGCCAGTTAAATATTTCTAAATAATGGAATTTAAAAATATTTAAACTGGGATAGGCCCTCTTAGGTAAAATGTTTGCTTCAAAGTTATGCATCAATCCTTCTATGAGCATTAAGAGGGGTCTGACCAGCTTTAGCATAATGTTCATGACTGGAGATAACCTTAACTATCCGGTCCATAACCGGGTACCCAGGTATCCATTTTAGCTTCGCAGATAGAATTAATTGATTTTCCCTTAAAAAAATTGTATGACCACCTGGATCCCCAAAATTGAAGTAGTTCCCACCAATTTTTTGTAAAACTTTTTTGCGACCAATGATTCAGTTATTAACAGAACAGTTATTAACTATCAAACTTAATGCCTTCTCCATCTTGACCGGGTACCTACTAAGGTCTTTGTGTATGAAAGTTGAGTTTATGCACACTAAAGAGACCATTTATCAAAACGTTTATGTAACTTTACTTTCAAATAAATAATCAAAAATATCATTTGTAATTTCCGTCATTTCGACGGTAGGCGAAGGAAGAGATGGTGGTGAGGTGGGGGACTATGGGTTAGGCACGAGGAATGAACGCGGAGAGAAAGCAATTGAATTCTGCAGGAGACAGGGGTTAGTCATCACCAACACATGGTTTAGACACCACAAAAGGTGTAGGTATACATGGAAAATACCAGGTGACTCAGAAAGGTATCAGTTAGATTATATTATGGTTAGGCACAGGTTTAGGAACAGTGTGATAAATTCGCACAGTTTCCCAGGAGCGGACGCGGACTCTGACCACAATTTAGTTGTTATGAAATGTAATGTTCGTTTCAAGAAGATAAGGCAAGGGCGGCGGGTTAAAAAATGGAATTTAGAAGCAGTAAATGAATTAACGAAGAAGGAGTATCAGGAGGCTGTAGAGAAAATGATGGATGACAGTAAAGAACTGAGTGCTATCGAAGAAAAATGGGAATGTATCAAGAAAGGGATATTGGAAGCCGCTAAAGACACTATAGGAACTGTTAACGGGAAAAAGATAAGGAAACCATGGGTAACGGATGAGATGATTGCAAAGATGGACGAGAGAAGAAGATGGAAAAATGTAAACACAGAGTTAGGCAAAATGAAGTACAAAGAGTTAAACAATAAATTGAGAAGGGCCACAAATAAAGCAAAAGAAGAATGGTGGAAAACGCAATGTGAGGATATGGAAAGACTACAGAAGAAGGGTGAAATTGGTGCTCTATACAGCAAGGTTAAGTTATTATCGGGAAGTAAGAAGGCAAGATCTGTGCTAACAGTTAAAGATAAATGGGGTAAGATAATAGTTGAACCAGGAAAAATCCAAGAGAGATGGAAGGAATATATAGAAATACTGTATGGTAAAGAACTTAGGCCGACAAGGTTAGACATAGAAAAGGAACATGAGGTAGAAGAAGATAGCTTAGGTCCAGGCATACTCGACGATGAAATAGAAAGGGCATTAAAGGAGTCGAAAGCAAACAAGGCTGTGGGGGTGGACAATATTCCTGTAGAAATGTTGAAATGGTTAGGGAAAGGTGGGAAGAAGGTCATATATGGACTGATTCGTAGTATCTATGAGGAAGGAATCTGGCCGGAAGATTTTGTGAGATCGGTGTTAGTTCCTATTCCAAAAAAGGCAAAGGCTTCGTCATGTGAGGATTACAGAACAATAAGTTTGATATCCCATGCAGCTAAAGTTATTCTCAGGATCATCAACAAAAGGATAGAGAGTAAGGCAAATGTTTACTTAGGGGATGATCAGTTTGGGTTCAGAAAAGGAAGAGGTACGCGTGATGCCATTGCAGTAATGAGATCACTAGTCGAGAGAAATATAGAATACAATCAGGACGTTTTTGCCTGTTTTGTAGATTTCGAAAAAGCGTTTGATAGAGTGAATTGGGAAAAATTAATGCGTGTATTGCAGAAAATAGGAATGGATTGGAGGGACAGGAGACTGATCCGCAACCTGTACATGTCTCAGACTGCTCAGGTGCGAGTGGGGAACGGAGAGTCCGGATGGGCAGTGTTAGGAAGAGGTGTAAGGCAGGGTTGCCCATTGTCACCGGTACTGTTCAACGTATATGTAGAGGAAATGATTAAACAGGCATGGGAAGAACTGGAGGTAGGAATGAAAGTCGGAGGGGAATTCGTAAAATCGGTTAGGTTTGTTGATGACCAAGCATTAGTTGCTCAGTCAGCCAAGGGGTTGCAAGCATTGTTGAGTGAATTGGAGGTTCAGTGCGATAAATATGGGATGAGAATCAATATTAATAAAACAAAGGTTATGCGATTTTCTAGAAAGAAAAAGGCTAAGCTAAATATTAAAATAGGCGGGGAAAGAATAGAGCAGGTAGAGCAGTTTACATATCTCGGAAGTGTTTTGGACCAACACGGTCAAAGTGGTAGGGACGTAAGGAGAAGAATTGCGCTAGGCAAGGAGGCTTTCTCAAGGAGGAGGGAGTTGATGACGGGGACGTTGAGTAGGGATATTAAGACAAGACTTGTAAAAACTCTGATATGGAGCGTAGCTATGTACGGCGCGGAAACGTGGTCGCTGAAGCAGGAGGATAGACGTAGATTGGAGGCTTTTGAAATGTGGGTGTGGAGAAGAATGGAGAAGGTGAAATGGACCGAAAGGAAAACAAATGAGGAAGTACTAGAAATGGTGGGGGAGGAGAGGGGTTTGTTGAGAGAAATCCTATGGAGGCAGGAAAAATGGATGAAAGGCGTATTGAGCGGTAGTGGAATGTTGAAGAGGGTAATAGAGGGGAGAATGTTGGGCAAGCGTGGTAAGGGTAGGAACAGGATAGGGATGTTGGACGGGATGAAGGGAGGAAAGAAGTACACCGAGATGAAGAGGGACCTGATATAGATTAGTTTGCTAGGTGGGGAGTTACAAAATGTTTATTTGATAGTTGTGTCCATCCAAAAACCTACCTTAACCGGTAGATTACCTAATAAATAAATAAAAAACAATTTTTATTATAAATAATAGTGAAGATAGTATAATTCGTTGTCACGGGCGTGACTTCATGGAATCGACTTATCATAATGAAAAGAGAAACTTCATAATTCCACATAGATTTATTAGACGGACGACCTAGGTTTCGACGTGCCACGTCGAAACCTAGGTCGTCTGTCTAATAAATCTCTGTGGAATTATAGTTTCTCTTTTCATTATGTGAAGACAGTAGTTAAAAAACATTTTTTTTAAATTTTAGTTCTTTTTTCTTTTATTTACAACAACATAGTTCCATACAAAAACTAGTATTTAATTATTATAAATAACAAACAATTATTTTGCACACTCCTCACATGTTGTGATTGTAATACAACATTCATCACAAACAGAGAACTCGCCTACCAAATGAGTTTTCGAGTTTTGCGATGTTTTTTTCCTCGTGATTTGTATTATTTGTTTGATTTTCGACAGAGTATACAGCTCTCTGCCCAGTTGCCGATAAAATAATCATCATTCTTAAGTTTTTTTCGAGGGCAATTTATTATTCCCTTAATAAGAATATATGCTGCAAGGCGGGCAATATCGAGAATATTGTAAAAAATACTAGAGGCCACCTGCAAGTTGATCTCTTTGTAGTTAATCTACCAAGCATTTTATCGATCATGTCCACTCTAGCTTTTGACCAGTTATAAAACCCAATAATTTCGGATTTTTTCTTTGCACCATCACCAATCTTTGGATCCTGATGCATCGATGATCGAAGAGAAATACTGTCTTTTTTTATTTTGGCACATATGTGCCATGGTTACTTTTTCATGAAAGCCTAACACAGGGGACAATTCTTCTTGTGCAACCATTGCTGGTGGATTTTACGGCTTATTTTTCTTCCAAGTGCCAACAATTGTTAAATCCCAGGATAGTAAACATTTTGCCAATGGTGGAGTAGTGAAGTAATTATCCAATGTAATATTTCTACTAGATTCTTAATATGGTGCCACCAAGTCTCTCTCACCAACGTTTTTCTTGTGCCTAGTGTGTTCTAGTGTATTGGCATTAGAATAATTGTTGGAGATCAAGAATGTGGGATTGAGGTGGTCTATTAACACAGAAACTTCATGCCCTTGAATATGCAGCTAATAGGATTTTATTAAACGATTAAATTAATCATTCTGAGTAATTGTCAGGTCTTAAATAGTCTCCGGTAAGGAATGCTTTATAATGGCATCCACCTTTATGGGAACAGGAACAGTTGCTGTAATTCTCCCTGGTTCACAATTTTTTAGGGGAAACTTCTGTGAGAGAAAAAAAATTTTCTGTGTGAAAATGTGGGTCCCTTCTGTCATGCATCTTTTGTAGTGAATCCTCTCCAAATGGGGCTCTGCAAAGGCTTTTGGAATCTCTGCTGAAGGTTGGCCTGAGATTCCAGGTGTTGGTGCTTGTGTATGTGTTAATAAGGATAATATGCTCACAGACAGTTGACAATGGGTAGAAGGAAGATTGGCTAGAAAGACCCAACAAGAGTTTTGTGCCAAATTTGAATAAAGGAAAAATGTTACCTATTTTCCAGTGAAAAAATATCCCTCGAGGAAGCAATGTTTAAAAAGAATAGAAATGGGGATGGCCAAGGTTGGAGGAGCATTTCTCAGCATAGCACCCAGGTGATCAGAGCCAGTTGCATGTCTGGTGTTAATGGAGGTCAGCAGTTTAAGGCATTCATCAGGGGAAGTGAAAAGTAATGAGAAAGAATGGGAACGAAGGCATTTTAAATGGAAATTTGAAATATCCATTTGTCGGTTAGCCATAAAAGAGGTTTGATAAAATTTGTTGAAAAGGTCCACATGTTGGGCTGCAGAAACCAGTTCTGAGCTAAGTGACATTTCAATTGATGTGCTAGCAAAATTACAATGGAAATTGAATTTTTGTGAAAAGCACCCCAGGTTGGTGACACATTCAGAGGAAATAGTGGCTATATTGGACTGTGGCCCAATTTAATAAGGTGATTAGCAAGCCGCTGTCTTTGAATGTTTTGAAGTGTTTGCGTAAAGACCCCTCCATTTTTTTAAGGCCAATACTGTCTCACATGACCACCAGGGGTGAAACTTCCTAGTTCAAAGTTTGCAGTGAGTCATGCAGTCCCTTACTTCAACTGCCAACTAGTCTTAAAAGAGATTGAAGGCATTGTCCACCTTTCCTTCTTTAAAGACATGATAGGAGACAACTAAGGGTGTTATTAACATGAACCCATTTGATCTTCTTCTGGATGGGGATTTGAGGAAGAGTGAAAGGTAGACCAAGGAGACAAAGCTGACTATCCACTGGATTCTAAGGAAATCTTTAGGGATCCATGGTCTGAACATAAATAGTTGCCCACATTGGTCGCTTTCACTTCCAGTGAGGATATAACTAGATCCAGGATGGTCAACTCTCTGGTTGTTAAAAAGTTTAATTGTTTGAGAGCCAACTCATTATGAAATATTCTTTATGGTTGCTAATGCGCTGAGCCAATGCTTAAGTTAAAGTCACTCAGCAGAAGAACTTTACTAGCCTAATGACCAACAGTATGGAAACAAAATACTCTTCTATCAAAGATAGGGCACATGACGGAGGACAGTAAAAGGTACCAGCTAATAATTTTCTTCCGACACTAGTCCTGGATGATGAGCGTTGGTGGTGGCATAGGCAAGATGTTGGGTGGGAACCGGAGAAGCTCGTTTCCCGAGGCGTCACTAAGGCGCATGGCTGTCTTCCAGCCGTGTTGTTGGACTATAGTGAGAGTTCTGAAACGGTTATGGAGAATTACGTTGGGTGTTACAGGGAGCAAATCCCAATCTGACGCCTGATTGAGGAGGGCATTTCACTCATGCAAGTCGTGGCGAGACAGCCGGCCGATGCCTTTGTTGTCTTGAACACTGAGGAACAGCATGAGGCACTCCTGCTGCGCTGGGAGCTGGATATAGCGTGCCGGGTTAGGTCTGCGCAGATCGGCGAAACTCGGGGTAATGGGTGGTGGCAGGATCTGGATCGGTGCTGCTGGCGCTGGCTGTGGTAACTATCTGCTGGCTAAGGGAATTCATGTGTTCAGCATTACGCTGAACCTGGTGGCTGGGTTGGGCCATGGTCGCAAATAACATATTAATTGGAGTAAATCGGGTAATCTCAGCGTGCTCCTCTTCCCTGAGAGACAGCCGTAGGGAAGAGGTGGCCATCACGCGCTTGACGATAGGACACTGGGCCCTGACTCACTCTTACCTCTTCACGGAGGAAAAAGTGCAGCCTCACTGCGATGAATGCGACCAGCCCCTGACGGTTAGTCACGTACTGAGGGAGTGTGTGACATATCAGAGGGAACGTGAAAAACTGAATGTGACGGGGGACCTGGGATCCATCCTAGTCGAGGACCTGAAATTTTCAGCCGGGTTGTAACATTTTAAAAAGAAACTGGGCTAATTAGTAAAGTCTAGTTTTTAGTGCTTTAGTTTGTAGTGTTTTTAGTATTTTAAATCTCTTTTTTTGTAATGTATTACTGTATGTATGTAATGTATTATTTTGTATGTATGTAATAATGTATTACTTATTTATAAATTAATCATTATTACATTGTTATTATCTTTTTTATCTATTTATTATAATTTAGTTATTTCATAGAACTTTACGTAAATATCGTTATACATATGTATTTATTTGTTTATTAAAATTGTTTTGAGGTTTTAAACGTTTTGACAGTGGTGCATGGTGACCATAGCTGTCGATGCACCCTTAAAACCCCAATACTACTACTACTACCAATAAAGCCGGTCGTTTCAGCGTGGCCCTCTTCCGTCCCAAAAAATCGGAGGGAAGAGGTCGCCAACACGCTCTTGAGGATAACACTCTTACCTCTTCACGGATGAAAAAGCGCAACCTCGCCGTAATGTTTGTGACCTGCTCCTGACGTTGAACAACATTTTGACACAGTGTAACATATATCAAAGAGCCAGAGACTCTTTTAAAATAAGGGGTGATTTAAATAGTATATTAGGAGATGACCCCATCTCTTGAAACAGAGTTTTAACATTTTTAAGGGAAACTAGCCTGATGAGACAACTTTAGTTGTCCTACTTTTTTTTAGGGCATTTTGGTTTTAATTAGGTATGTATATAATTATTTACCTATATATTTATTAAACTGCAATTGAGGTTTTAAACATTTTGACAGTGGTGCAAAACGACCATAGCTGTCAATGCACCCTAAAACCCTTACATCTACTCCTGCGAGGAATGTTCATAAAGTTCGGGAACTTTTTGAATAGCGCACCTCCAGTTGGTTATTGTTTAGTTCGCTTGAAGGCGTTGGGTCCGCGGATGTGTCGTTTTGTTGATTAGTTACGGCCGTATATGTGAAGGAGGCGAGAAATCTCGTGGAGTGAGGCGAAAAATCGGATCAGCGGAATTGAGCTCTTTGATAGAATTCTATTGTTCTATGAAATCTTGAAAACTCTGCAAAACCTTTATGGAAACTTTTGAGTTTATTACCAAGGCTTGTGGTGAGGATATTATGAACCGTACTGCGTATTATTAATGGATTACCCGCTTGAAAAAGGGGCGGAAATCAGTGGAAGATGACGAGCGTTCCGGAAAACCGTCGTCGACTGATTGCCCCCACATGGAGAAAGTGAACGATATCCTTCGAGCTAATTCGTATTTTTGTGCCAGAGAACTAGCAGAAGAGTGTGACATTTCGATTGCTTTGTGCTATGAATTCTGACTGAAAAGTTCGGATACACTGAGTCGCCGCCAAATTCGTGCGTCGCTTGATAACAGCAGACCAGAAACAACATCGAGTTCAAGTCTGTCAGGAACTGTTTGTTCGAGCTGAAGAGTATGAAACCTTCTTGTCCAAGATCATAACAGTTATGGGTTAATGGATATGATATCGAAACAAAAGTGAAATCTTCGTAATGCATCGGTGAAACATCCCCCCGCCACAAAAATCTCGGCAAGTTTGCTCGAATGTCAAAGTGATATTGACTGTTTTTCTCTATGCAAAGGGAGTTGTGCATCAAAAATACCTAGTTAAAGGGCAGGCAGTCCACATGGAGTGCTAAATGGAGGTTATGAAACACCTAAGAGAGAGAATCAGGCGAAAACAGCCCACGGGAGGGGAGGTGAGTGGTTGCTTTACCACGACAACGTGCCGGATCATTCGTCTCTCAGAACTCGTGAGTTTTTAGCCAAAAACAAGAACTCTGTACTTCCCCACCCATCCTACTCACCAGGACGGGCCCCACGTGACCTTTTCCTGTTCTCCAAACTACAAACCCGGGTCAAAGGAAAAAGATTGGCCACCATTCCAGAGATAGAGGAAAATGCGAGGGAGGAGCTTCTGAGCATTGCGGAAGAAGCGTTCCAGGACTTTCAAAAAGTGGAAACATCGTTGGGATAAGTGTATATGCTGGATAAGAGACTGCTTGAAGGAGACCCTAA
Organism: Hetaerina titia; assembly: GCA_037158775.1. Lineage (NCBI taxonomy): Eukaryota > Metazoa > Arthropoda > Insecta > Odonata > Calopterygidae > Hetaerina > Hetaerina titia. The sequence continues at coordinate 62,639,518 of CM073779.1, read as the reverse complement.
CCAAAACTTTGTTTGTGAAGTATTTTTTTTAATAAATAAAATTTGGGAACTTGTGAGTAAACCTCGTATATTCAATGTCTGTTCCAGAGGTAGTAGGACTTATTTTTTACTGATAGATGGACAGACGGGTGGCGGTTTCTCTGGCTGGAGTCGAGGGAGGGAAGTCAGGAAAGGCTGGAGGCCGGGGTTAGTTTTCGCCCAGCCTTTGCGGAGTGTGGATCGTTCGTTTGCGAAACATCTATAACATGACCTCATTTCGCTACATGTTCATGAGCCGGATATTCGAACAGCGCTACGTCATGAAAGCTTGCATGAAAGTGGGTAAAACCGGGAAAGATACTCATGGCAGCTTATGGTGAAAATGTCATCGATAGATCGTGCGGTTTGGAGGGGCAAAAGTGGTTTGGGGCGGGTAAAGAAGATGTTGAAGACGCCGAACTTTCAGGATGCCTTGCGACCTCAAAACGTGACGAAAATCTTGCAAGAGTGAAGTCTTTGTTTGACAGGAATCGCATATTATGTGTTCGCATGGTTTCTGATGAACTTAGTATCAGTAAAAGTGATGTGCATCGACCTGTGACCGAAAATATGGGCATGAGAAAGGGTTAGTGTGGCGAGTGTCTTCGGACGAACAAAAAGAAACTCGCACGGGGATCTGCCTGTAGTTTTTCGCACATTCCTCACCCACTCTACAGCCCTGACGTTGCCCCACCAGACTTCTGCCTCTTCCACTCCTCAAATCCGGACATCACCATAGCTTGGTGGAAGTGTTACAACAGACCGTGACTAGGGAGCTTAGCAGCATTCCACGCCTCGTACGCCTTCTGAAAGGCGTACATGGCTTGGAAAACCCGCTGGCAGCGGTAAGTGGACGGACAAAGATGTTAATTCGAAGACTTTTGGGTCAAATATCGCAATAATTCATTTTTAATCGACTCAGTCCTAGTACTCTTGGGACAGTGCTTGCCTTTATGCCTTGCCTTCTAATTACAGACAAAATGAGAGCTTAGGTTTGAATATTTATGAAAATATGAACGCTTGTTCGCTTTAAAATGAGTGTCTGTCGAATGAATTACAAACATGAAATTGTCTGTACAATTGCACATCTCCCCACATAAGTATATGGATTTAGTGCCTAGGTACCACTGTAATCATAAACACAGACAAAATATGGCCGTTGTTGAATAGTCGAGGAATGCCTTCTTGAAAAGAAGAAATAGTGCGAGGAATGTGAGGGTCATAAATCAATTTGGATTGGATGCATAATTTAGAGACAAATAAAAGTGTGCAACGCTGGTTTCAATATGCCGAAAGAAGAGATAATATTTGATTTACCAAAACGTTTTATATGAGTCGGTTTTCAGAGGAAGGAGACGAGCGAAATAGTCATAAGGCATTGTGCAGAAGATTCTAACATGAGGAGGAATAGTGGCAATTGAAGTTAAATAAATTCATGCGTGGAATTTGACTTGCAGAAAAAAGTGTGTAAGGTCAAAGTTGCATGGAAGAAAACGATGAAAGAAATCAAATTTCTCAGCAAAACAGAAAAATCAGAAATTTTTCCACTAAGCCTAATTCAAAAGGAAACTGCAATCAAACACATATAATATCTCTTTCATAAAGGATATTTAGAATTTGGTTGCGTTACCTGGAAGACATCTACACTAGTTATTTCATGTAGTAGGAATTGTTACTAGGTAATCTACGGGTTAAAGTAGCTTCTAGGAGTAGTAGGAATATTAGTGTTAAAATTATCCCCATTTTAAAATGACCAATAATACTTCGGAAATAATAAACCAATAAATATGAGAATTTATTTCATTACAATGATTAATTAAATATTTCCTCTCTCGAGGTTTCAGGTGCCATAATATTTTATTGATCTGCCATTATGCTCCATTTTTCGTGGTTAAACTTTGATGCGTGAGTACATCAGTAAAATCTATGAATGTGCACAAAGAGTAATGCATATTAGTATGCAGTGTTATCATTACATACTTTAAGTATTTTTTGAGTTCGAAAGAGATGTCCTTAGCATTTATGCTCAAAGAATGGAAAGATCACTTAAGCTGAAGTCTGTTTACTGCGGGAATATTTTTAAGCGGAATGGAATATTTTTGGCTTTAAACGAAATATAAAAGTGATTTCCATTGGCAATTTGAATAAAATGCATAGTCTGTTGAGCTGTTTTCGTATCTTTCATATCTTTTCTGGGGAACTTAAAAAGTTTTAGTATTTATATATTGTGATTAATATTTCCCAGAACTAGGGAGTTGTTTTGAAATGTTTATTAATTTATCGTTAAGATCGAAACTTCACAAAGGGCGATTTTACTTTTGTTATGCCGTCAACAGCAGACATTTTTATAAATTCCGATCAATAAATGACAACTCAATTAGTTAAAAAAATAGATAAATTCTTTAAAATAAATTAACCAGGATTACCTATATTGAGAACTACAGGCAAGTGCATCTCAAAGAGAGAAAAAAAATGCCTTTTTATGTGCCTACTACTTCTCAAGTTAACATAAATATAATGAGACACGCTCATAACATAACATATAAAAATCTTGTGTCCATTCGGGATATTTGAAAGAAGTAAGCAAGATTTTTTGAAGGACACAAAACTGGGAATATGAGCTGTTGGTTCGGATGAATGACGTATATGAGGGTCATGGTTTCTTTGGCCGTATCTGCTAGGCAAGGGCTTCCGTCTGAGTTGCTTGACACCCCATAATAACAGGAGGACGTTGGCTGAGGACAGCAAGACAATTTTACGATCCTTTTAGTGTTAGATTGGCTCGTCTTCTTACCACCCGCTCGGGGATGCTGGCGGTCGGAGGGGGACCTAGTGGATTGAAGAGGCACGCCCACTATCCTATCCTCTCGGAACACATTTCATGGGATTTAAAGGCGCTGATCTACGCAATTTATATGTCCCACTAAAATGCTGTTATGAGCTAGGATGGTTGGACGAAAGAGAGATGCGATCTTTGATTTGGGGGGGGGGGGGAGGGTACTCTGGCGTTCTCTGATCTATTCTGCGCCGGATGCACAGTCCTCTTGTCAATACGATACTTAATTCCATTTATCGATAACGCCCTTCTCTTTTAGTAACATGGGTGTTGAAAAAGCACGTCTGGTACTCTATAAGGGATTTAGAATTAGATGATGGAGAATCGCGATCGCTTCTGTGCAAAGAGGACTTAAAGTGGGACAGCAGCTGACTGCTTGACCTGCATGCAAATACGTGTATTTTGCTTTTCAATTCATGCATCTGTACTGGGAATGATTAGATTGTCGGTTTAAGTAGGATCATTTAACCTGTCGCGAATGCTATTGTGGAGGTGATGAGGAAGCCTATGCCGTGAAATCTAAGTTAAAACTTAACCTTCGATTGGCAATACATAATTTTTAATTATGAAAAAGACTTCCCAACAAAGGTTCCTCTTCTCCCTTAGGTAGAATTGGATTTTGACACCATGCCAATTGACCCTGAAATAAGATAGAAGTGTTCATGACCAGGACATACGATTTTCCCAGAAAATTGAGTGTAACTTTCATACATTATCTGTTTGGTTTTTCATTCGGAAGGGAGTACGAGAAAAAGAAATGTGTGAGTGATATATTTGAAATGAAATATTTGAAATTACAAGAGGAAATACCCGTTGGAATTTGTATTAACGTAGACTTTAGATCGTTAGATGCTTTTAGGTAATCTTGAAGCAGCATAACTTTTATTCAGTATTACAGTTAAGCTTTAGTTTAATATACTAAAATAGCCGATTGAAAATATTTAAATAAATATGTAAATGGTATTCACCCCTTCCCGATTCGAGTTTGCTAAAATATAGTCAACAGGTTAGCAATTTTTCAAATCAATAGTAAATAGTTGCAGAAGACATTAAACGAGGTAATGGACAACAGTCAAAAGACCTGTAATTATATGGTAAATAATTTTAAGTTCATTCAATTTAAGAAAGTTTCAAAACCAAATTCATATAAAATATTATCCAGAATGTCACGAAATATTTTTAAGACTTTTTCTCTTTGATTTAAAGACAAAGTCTCAGATAAGCCTACCATATTCGTTCGCGAATAACTACCCATCTGTTTGAAAAAATTTGAAAAATAGTTATTTTGAAACCCTCCAATCAATGTTGGCGAAAAACTATTATATGATTTTAATTACAAATCTAAGGAGAAATATGTTTCCGCCCATCTGTTCAGTTCGGTAGTTAGCTACTTTAATTCTTCGCCGAAATGGAATATTATGCCGATATATGACGGATTCTTTGATTTAGATGTATGACATCTTCGGAGAAACTCGCAAAAACTCATTTTGCTATCACTGAAGTACATGTTTACGTTGTTATTCCTTGCAAACGGTTAAATATAAAAATAAGCGAAAAATATCATGAGATACATTTTGCTTTAATGGTCAATAATAATTTTCAGCGTCTCTAAAACGTGAAATTTATAATATTTTATCCCTCTTTCTCCTTTATCCCCATTTTCATTATGACTTCTGTAATAAATCCATGTCACACATAAGCACACATTTCAACCCTTAGAAATTGACATGTAGTAATTGACCGGTAGTAATTGACATGTAGTCCATCTGTTTTTTATGTCTAGTTGTGCGTTGGCCGAGCCTTCCTAGCTGGCGGGCAAAAAGTTATTCTCCACGTGCGAGGGTAAGCCTATTGTTGGAACTAGACATCACGTAGGATCGGCGGCTAAAGAGTGAAGGGAGAGAGAAAGAGGGGAGGGGCCACTCGGAGGCTGACCCAAATACGTGTTCCAATTCCGCTCAGGAAGTGAATGTTGTGACTGGGGTGTTGTAAATGTCCTGGGTGACCTCTTTACATTCACGAAAGGATCATCGTGCTGCCGAAGTACTTGCGAGGGAATTCTACTAATGATACATGTTGTTAATTTGCACTATTGAAGATCCGAGCCATTATATACGTAACTTAAGGTTCCTTTCGAAATGGTAATGAGTTGTTTATTTGGAGCTTGGAATCCAATTTGAAATTATGTTTTCCCTTCAATTTATTTTCGACGAACGTAGGGAAAGAAATAATAGCGTAAATTTGTAACACTTCATTTCTGCCTGCCCCTATTCTTTTACATTTCAACCAAAACTCGCTGTATTTAAATGATCTACTTCTGTAGAAATGAAAAGACCCAGTCAATTGATGCAGAGGGTATATTTTAATTTCATTCATCCAAGAGGGTAACCACAAAGCCAAACGGATCTGTTGAATCATCTGCTGTAATAATTGAGGCAAGCGTGGAGGTTAATAAAAAAATCGTGTTAAAGTTCGACTTCTATGATTCCGTGCTGCAAGGAGTCACTCCTTTGAGCGTTCATGTCCCACACTCGGCCCGCGGGCGTGTTTGAACGAGACGAGAGAAAGGTGAAGTGCGAAGTGATCCCGGCAACCAATGAAAGACGACGGGTGTCAATCGTGAGGGCCACTCTCTCGTTTGCCTTCTCGTTAACTTGCCCGAAGTGCGGCTTTTCTCCTCACATGGTTTTGCTATAAAAAGAGGTGCATCAGTCCAGCCCACGCCCAATCATTATGCCGTGGCCTACTCTCTGCTCACTTCTCCCCTTTTACAAATTGGAAACGTGTTACTTAAATATGTGGTTGATTGAACGTTCGAAAGTGTAAAGCAAATCCATACCGTCGTCTGACCCGAACTCTTTGCCGACTTTATTATTTGATCAGAGCTCTTAGATAGAATACCAGATCTAATTTGAGTCATAGTCGGGAAGAGTTATCATCGATGTGATGCAGCATGTTAATTGAGTCAATGATGGCCATTCCCCAATTCTTTTGTGCTGCATTATTATCTATCACCTTGAAATTGAACCGGTAGATTAAATCTCAATCAATGAGGAATTTTAGGAAAATTTGCTCCTTCAATCATTTTTCACCTCCCGCTTTCACTTTGCGTCCCGCATTTCCCAATAGAATGGAAGACACTCTTGATAGTTACTATGAAAGAAAGGAATTCCAAAAACAGTAGTATTCCTGAATTCCAAAATTCCAGTATTGCCTGAAGGAACAAAAAAAATTATCCGAGACCTATTAAACAAGATGTAAAATGGGTACATAGATGAATTGTAACAGATATTAAGCAGTAATAGGAATATTATCAGGACCCATACCTGTATATGCATCAATTTGTTGTAATTTGGCCGAAATACCATCCGTGGAGAGCATCAAATTAGATAAACTAATTGCAGTTAAATTCCGTATTTGCGTTATCAGAATTCACGTTTTCCTGTTTTAACATGCTTTTTAATCCACGGTTTTAGACATATATAACACGAGGAGGGCCACTAGGTCCCTAGCCGTTGGTTTCAATGATTTACCCGTGTATTTAATTTTACTTTTCTCGAAGAATACCCTGAGGGTATTCCTGAAAGTCCTGAGGGAAAAACTGAGCACGTTTTTCAGTATTTTCACAGCCGAATTGTTAGCAGTCAAGATAGGACTAAATTCAAGAAAATAACGGCTCTTTCCTCATCTTCTCGGATTCATTGAACGTGTTTGAAAACCATATCGGTCTTTTCATCAATGCACCCGATAGTTCAGGAGATACATTCCGCCCTTTTATCTCTTCAGAGAAAAGGCAATAGGGTATACTTTATATGGACTCCTCGCCATGTGGGAATGCCTGTATGCGGCAATGAGAAAACCGAAAAGGCTTCCAAGGTAAGCTCCCTGGGTAAGCTCGAGGCGATTAAACGTTGGTACTTGTGGAGGACCTTAAGGCCCCCTTGCAGCACCTGGTTTTAAAGCAGTGGAAGGAAGCTCGGCCGTCCATGGATAAGAACAAAGTGAGCGCAGTAAAGTCGGTCGTTACAGCGTGTCCCTTTTCCGTCCTGAAAAATCGGAGGGCAGAGTTCGCCATCACGAGCTTGAGGATAAGGCACTGTGCCCTCTCGCCTTCGTACCTCTTCATGGAGGAAAAAGCGCAAACTCGCCGCGATTTTTGTGACCTTCCACTGAACCATATTTTAACTTATATCGAACAATCAGGGACTATTTTAAAGTAAGGAGTGATTTAAAAAATATATTAGTAATAAATAATATATGAAATGAAACAAACCAAAATCGCTAGGATAGATTCCTTTAAATACTTGGGTGTAACAATTACTCACGATCTGTCCTGGGGAAAACACATACGAGAAATATGTGGTCGTACTAAAGAAAAATTGGGATTTGTGAAAAGAGTGCTAGGTTAATGCGACGAAAAAGTGAAGGAACGTTGTTTCCTTGCCTTGGTCAGGCCCCACGTAGAGTATGCTGCCAGAATATGGTATCCTCTATCCTCAAAATATAAATTTGATTTCGGAATTAGATCGAGTTCAGCGGAGGGGGTCTAGATTTGTCAAACATTGTCATGACCAACGTAGCAGCGTATCTACTTTGCTAGACAGTTTAGGTTGGGATTCTCTTACGCAGCGGCGTTTACAATATCGGTTAAACTTATTAAGAACATTTAAAGATGAGCCTGAATCTGTTGAACCTATTTAAAGATGAGCCCTTTTTCGATGACATCAAGACTATAATACGAAGCCCAACGTATTACCGTCGGAGGGATCACCAATATAAGATTAGAGAGATAGACTGCAAGACTGATAGGTTTAAAATGTCATTTTTTCCAAGAACGATAAGAGACCAGAATGCTTGTAGTCGAAATCCCCCAGGAGTCAGTTCAACACAATAAGTATTAACTTAGAAGTTAGGAACTGCGCGTGGATATGTATATATTTTTTGTTACAGGTTCCCCCCACCGTCCCTCACCTATTTGAAAAACCCCAACCCCCTCATCCTTTACCCTTTCCTCCTGGTGCAACACTCCCTGCCGCACACCTTTTTTGGTGACTCGTAGGGTATTTATGTAGATGTAGATTAGGGAATGACCCCAACTCTTGAAATAGAGTTTTGACAGTTTTAAGGGAAACTGGCCTCATGAGACAAATTTAGCTGTGGTACCCTTTTTTAGGGCGTTAGGTTTTAAATAGGTATTTATTTTTTTATTAGACGGCAATAGAGGCTTTGATTTTTGGAATTATGACAGTGGTGCAAAATGACTATAGCTGTCGATGCACCCTAAAACCCCAACTACTACGTACATGAGTTTGATATGAACCTATAAACCTATCGCAGCAGATAATGTCGCAAGCTTCAATCGCAGAAGCTAGGCAATTGGAGTCGCAGGTTTACAAAGCATAACTATTTTGAATACTTATGCTTTGCATCATTCATTTTAAATTCTTACTAATGAATATTTCTGCAAATATATGTTGCCAAAAATCTCTAAGTTTTACTAAGCTGATATTTTTGAAGAGCTATCGAACTTGAGGTAGTTGAAGATTGAGTGCGAATGAATATCACTCAGGATCATATATCTGTTTCATTCGTCATACACGAGGCTACTTCATTAATTTATGTGGGAATTAGTAATTTTCACGTACATCTGCAGTGATGATGTATTAATGATTTCACCGACGAAGGGAAGCTCTTTTATGGCTCTAAGTCTGAGATTTGAACTATGGTAATGCCACGAGAAAAAGAGTTCTCTCGCACTAACTGTCCGGAGAGGGATATCTAATCCTATTTAAGGGAAGGGAAGGACTCGATAGATGGTCATCCATCTTTTCAGGGGATGTGAGTCACTTTCTATGCTTCGTGCTCTGGGGAATCCACGATGTTTTTGCCATCCTCGCCTTTTGTCCCTCTATCTATTTGCCATGTCCTTCCACCGTGCCAGACTGGCTCCTCCTCTATTCTAACTTTCTACGAATTGTGTGGCTCTGTTCGACATCTTCTACAATTCTCAAATGAAAGATAAGGAATGGCGATAGGTTTTCAATCGCGACAAAGTGCACCACATTCTTAGGTACCCATTCTCGTGGCAATTGATAATCTTGATAAATATTTTGGTAGAAGCCTTGTTATTATTATGTTAAGCCTTGGAGAAGGTGTTATTATTTGGCTTCTACTACACTCAATTGTTTCTATACAACGAAAGTTTCGTTAAAATAAGGAAGAAACACTCTCTTTTGTAATTTATGTGCCAAACTGGGTTCAAAGGTTATTGAAAATATTTGTCTTGTTTATCATTAGGAGAGGAGAGAAATCAGACGACTCCTGATAAATTATAATTGAAGCGTCTCAACTATTATAAGTTAATCTGGTCTAATATTTAGTTTCCTGAATTTATAAAAATCAAAAACTCTGTCATTGTTAACCCTCATCATAAAAAGTGTCAGTTGTCCTTGAAGAAATGGAAAATCTGTGTCTATAGACAAAACAAGGGCCAGTTTTGAGAGATTACACTTCTGAAAGCTATATATTTGTCAGGACGTGGGGTATCTGCAATATGTGCCACAATTGAGTTTTGCTGAGACTAATTTTACAGCTTCTTTTCACTGTTTTACGAATTAACTGCTTGGGAATCATTTATCGTACTTCACTTCTGAGCATCGCACGTAATGTTGTAACATCATCAAATAATACAGACTATTCATCCATTTGTTTGATATGTAATAAAGTTTGGCACGTCTGATTTTTTCCCGCTTGCAAAAACCATATGCTTCCAATATTTCCTTTCTACAATTTAAAGTCACTTGAGTATTATTTCACTTCCACCTTCACGAAATTCTCTGGTCTTTCCTCTCCGACAAGAAAATATGTACCTTCTCCCTGTGAAAGGGCAACCTAAATTATCTTGGTGCATCGTATGGTATGATATTCCCTTCAAGAAAACTTGAACTTGGAATGGCATTTCTCTGAATGGATCGAGGACGACTTGCCAATTTTTATTTGCGTAAAATTAATCAACTGAAGAATAATTTTCCTGCGAACCTAACACTGAAGGATTAAAATAGCTAGATAGTTATAAAAAGGCCATGGTAATAACATATAAATATTTCAATCAAATTAATGAATTTTTTTGTGTTAAATAATATGAAAAGCGCTGCCTCAGAAGGAAATTTTTCATTACATCTAAATTCTCCCACACAATGAAAGTTATTTTTCTCAAACAATACATGAGTGGTATTTAATTGAGGTATTTCACTTCATTATTAGTCATGACTACCACTGAGAGTTTATTTTTAGAAGCTAATAGGGTGCTGACCAGAAAATAAACAGAAATAATTGAGGGCAATTTTGAAACACTGTTTCAACTTATAATATTGAAAAAATATCTGCATGATTTCGTGGATTTTTCTGAAAAATCGGGTCCCCGGTTTTAAACACAATACCACATCTATTCACCAATCTAGTAAGTGTAATCAAGGGTAAACTAGCGCCAAAGACACATTTCAAGATCCGCTTTCCATGTTAGGTTGTAATTACATAAAGAAAAAACACGTGGTCAATCCACACAATATCTATTAACTGAGATTTGAGGCTCTAAGTAAAACGCCATCATCACTGGATGACCTTCCTTGTGGAGATTTCAAAAGCTACTTACCCCCAATATTGGGGTGGTGATATTTCTGGAAAATTTTGGGAGGGGATCAATGGATGAGTGAGGGAAAGGAAGTTATTCAAAAGAGGAGGACGTTCGTTAATGATTACCAAGGTAATGAGTTTGAAATAGATATTTAAACTACTAAATGTTTTTACATTTAGAAAAATTAGTTGATATTTTTGGAACAGGAAATTGAAAATTCTCTTTTCTTAAATTTTAATCTTGAGATTTTGTTGCATAACGTAGGATTTCAAAAATGTTATCAGTTTTATAATAATAATTCAACAGTAGTTTAGCAAAAGAGGAAAGGCATGTCTGCCGTATCAGTTACTCTTTGATTTGTCCCTGGTGTGTCCAAGTCATGCGGCTGCTTATTCAAAGTCACTTATTACTGTTTTTATAAGTTGAATTTTTATTTTATTTACAGTCCCTCTTTACAGCCTTTATTCACAGCTAAATTCCCGCATTGGTGTTCAGGCCATTGTTCAGCAGAGGAAAAGTTTATGCCTCACAGAGTCTTTGTTTCTTAGGAACCCTCTATTGCCAAACTATAACAATAATAAATACTAAATAGGTATTTTGGAAAATTCAATGAAGTTGCAAAGATACTCTCCGCCCATTATGTCAATGAGTCACCCAATTTCTCCGGCCAGTGGAAATCTTTCTGATTCCCATTGAATTGGAATTTCATTATCGCCGTTGTTTTCCTTTCAAGATGAGCTTTCGTTACAAGATTCTTATTAATCAATGTCTACCTTTCATCATAAATATTCGTAATTAATCACATGTTTGCGTTTGAGTGGTAACTTTACCAAATAGATTGAATGAACCATTTTCAAGAGCTACTATATACATTTTTCTCATAGGAAACTAATCTCAGAGGAATTCGCACACAGGGGGTGGAGGGAGGGAGGGGGGCCGAGTATGATGTTCCTTTCTTGTCTCCGTACCACACGAATTTTTCATTAACAGATACTCGGGATTTTGAATATGGAAACAATTGGTCAGTATCCGGATACTATCCACTAGGCTACCTTGTAATCTGAAGAGTGTAATTGAATAAGGCTGAAAACGAAAACAAATTTACGAAGTTATGAGAGCAGTTTTTACCTGGTTAGTTTTGGAGACACTCCAGTTCGTTCTCATAAGAGGTAATTCTACCTTTGAGCATCGGGTTCCGAGGTGGTATAGTGCCTTCCACTCTGTCCTCACCCAAATGCTCCGGTAATGCGTGGGAGAAGTCTCTCTGCCAGCCGCAGTTCGATCGAAGGAGACGAGGAAGGTTATAACTCCTCGGGAGATGGCAGCCGTTGGATCACCTCTTGTCCACGCACACCTCAATAGACCACGCCCGTAAATTTTCCCTCTCTCTCCTTTATCGCATTCAATGGGGACGGAATCCCCTGCTGCAAACTCCCTTCGCACCTTCACTGTCGAGGTTTGGGCGAGATGTTCTTTGGGCGGGTTCAAGAACAACCGTGCTCAACTCTCATTATGTCAAAAGTGGCGGCAGTTTAAAATCTAGTGGGGGATGAAGATAAACAATACCTCTTCACCAATCATTGCCTTTTCTTTCCCCCATCACGCTTTTTTCCCGCATCACATAGTCTAATTGGGGCATTAATTGTCGGGTGAACTTAATAGATCATAGAAATGTCTGAAGTGGCATTAAGAACCTTGAGGAAATGAATCATTGTCCACCCGTATCCCCTTTGCTCATAGCCACGCTCTAAGCGCGAATCAACACACATGCACGTCTGTCGAGTTGTTAACGTCCTTGCTTACAGAACCATGCTACCTATACCCGGCAACAGCCCATCCCAAGGGTTGACTTCAATTCAAACAGAAATCAATTATTTCATTTCCGTTCCACTTTGACGCAAAACAATATTTTAAATGTTTGATATCGCTCTGAAGCATAAACCCTATGTATTTCAGGTATTCATTTCACTCCATGTGTTTGATGTCTCTGAATACGACTACATTTGTTTTCTGTTGTGAATTTCACGCCATTTATCTTCGGGTAAACATGCTACGCAGTAGCAGGGAGAAATAAAACGGAAGAGGATTGATTAGATTTGGTTTTTCATTTCCGGTTCGTCTTTTAGCTCCAGATTCCCAGCCCTTTTGGTGCTTAAATTAATATTTTGGAAGGTGGAACATTATGATTACGGCGGAAGTAATCCGTACCGACTAGAATTTAGGTCCATAGCGTAGTAACTGATGGGGAAACAAAATTAATGTGTCAAATAGGTCTCTTTCGAAGCATTTCTTGCCTTCTTCTATTTTATCACGGAATCGTTAAGTTTTAGAAAATAGAAAAGCTCAACTCGTTTTACCATATGATTACATTCCTATTGCAACTAAAATAGATGATGAAACTCAAAATAATTCCTATTTTTCCGTCTTCGGTTCGAAATGCAGGCGATCAAACGCAAACAGTTACTCCAAGTATTACTTATTTTATCTCTACTCCAAGTACTATTTTTATAGGGACCGTAGTTACTACTTACGGCTACTCAGAGATTTTCAAACTTTCAGGGTTGTTCTAGCCCGTGACCCATTAATTTAACAATTCGCAGGTAAATCAATAAAAATTACTGATGTCTTCTGAATCAGATACTGGGTAATCTATATTTGTAAAGTCTTTAACCTTCGAATTTTAAATTTATTCCTCGCAGGGGCACCTGTGGCGTCATTAATGTGATCAAATGAAGCGAAAAAGGATTAATGAGTTTTGCAGAATAATTGGGTGAAAGACCGCCCCTTTTTTATTTTTTACTGGAAATCAGGGAGACCTTTTGCTTGTTAATTGGAAATCTTATTTTCGGAATTTCATTTTGTGTTGAAAAGGAGAGTCATTCGGAGATTGGACGCGTGCCCTGGCAGATATACTATTTCCCGCGTCGAGGTTCCAGGTTCAAATCCCAACGGTGGAGGATATAATGGTAATATTCCGGCTGAAGCCCCGTTTCATTATTCTAATTTTCAAAGTCTCCCGGCCAAATTCCTCTCATTTAAATGCTACTAATTAGTACAAAAACATTCTCCCTCCAGCCTTTACTAAAACCTTTTTGAGTAGTTCTTCAGGAATTTTATCTACTCTCACTACCTTATTTGATTTCAATTCCCCTAATGCCCTTTCTATCTTACCGTCAAGCAGGACTGGACCTAAGCTGTCCTCATCTTTCTCATATTCTCTTTCTCTGTCTAAACTTGCTGGCAGTTTGTCATACAGTTCTTCCTAATATTCCTTATCCCTCTTGGATCTTTCCTGGTTTGACAAGAATTTTCCCCGACTCATCTATAATTATCAACATAGATTTTCTCTCCTTTCTTCCCGTTAATGTTTTAAACTTCTTCTTTAGCGCACCAAATGAAAAAAATCTTCTTCTGAAAACTTTACATATCCTTGCACCGCATCTTTCACTACGCTTCTTTTGCTATAGTTGTTATTCACCTCAGTTTATTACCTAACTCTTTATACTCCCTTCTCTATTTCACGTATTTAAAATTTCGTCTATCTTTCCGATCATCTCGTACGCGATCCATGATTTCCTTACTTATTTCCTATAGATTCTTTTTCGGCCTTCGATATCTCTTTATTTCCTCAATCGTCTTCCCTATTTAATCCATTTGAATCTGAAATTACACTTCATTATAACTAAATTATGATCTGAATCCACATCCATTCCGAGAAAATGTGAAAATTAATCCAGCTATTCCTAAATCTGTGCCAAACCAAAATAGGGTCTGACTACTATATAATTTTTTCTGAATTCCCGGGAATCACCCTTGCAAAACAACACCTACTCTAGTATTTCAATCAATTTTTCATCATAATTTAGCACTGTCTCCCGCAGAAATATATTTATTTTCCCCGCGGTCACTGCGTATTTCTAAACCGTAGTCTCCTACCTCAGCACCATTTCTTCCTTCGTCTAACTTCGTGTTCCGATCCCATGTCCTATCAAATTTTTTCATCTGAAATTATTTCTGGCATTTTGATCGTATAACCTGTTTCTTCTTCTTCTTCCCTATGACTGCTTGGTGGTGCAGAGAGACTGCACAAGGACCAAGTTCGTTGGTTCAGCTTTTACTTCTAGCACTAATATTATATCAGTCGCTTGTTCTATGTTTATTACGCTTTTTCCTTACAATTTGTTCCATATTATGGCCCTCCCTCGGTGGCTCTCTTCTTCTCCTCTGTATATTACTTTGTAACTATCACTTCATTAATCCGCACTATCCCTAAAGCTCGCCTCATTAAACTCTAATAAATTAATATTTTCCCTATCCATCTTCAGCTTTAATTTTCCTCCCCAATACATAGTCTACAATTTCAAAATCCTATATTGACTAACGTGGTCCACTGCTGAGTCTTCTGCGCTGCAACTATCGCTTATACTTTACTAGGATTTCGTGAGACGACGGCGGTAATTTTGCCTCTCCGGCAACTAGCCGATGAAGTTTGGTCCCATAGTTACCAATACTCATTTACGTTATGATGTCCATCATTCGTTTCCAGAGATAGGTAACTGAGGTAGTTTTCCGTCGTCTTCCCTATTTCATGAGCAATCGAAATTTTTAACTTTTTGCATTTTTCAAATCCCACTACCCCAGATGCTCGGACATTTTTCTGCTGTGCATACTCTCTTTTGCTTAACCAGCGTCAAGGATTCTGCAAGGTAACCGAATGGTTGAAAACAGGTCAGATAAGGTAGGGTACCACATCTGAATGAGGGTGGAATTAAGAAAATCTCATATCTATTCTTACGAACACATACGGTTATTTATGTATAGACGATCACAGTTTTTATAGGTCCATATCACTATCCTCTTTAATAATTCGATGGAAATCTAAAATATTCGCACAAGATTTGAAAACACCAATGGCTCGCTTACTTGGACCAAAT
The DNA here is from genome assembly GCA_037158775.1 of Hetaerina titia. Lineage (NCBI taxonomy): Eukaryota > Metazoa > Arthropoda > Insecta > Odonata > Calopterygidae > Hetaerina > Hetaerina titia. The sequence goes on along the minus strand of CM073779.1, from coordinate 62,624,097 downwards.
TTATAAATCTCTCACCTGATATCATTTTAATTATAATCGGATATATCTTACTTTATTGTATGTTAGTGGTGAACCGAATGAAAATTTTTACAGTTAAAATCATCAGGTCATAAAAAAGCCGTTTTTCGGGCGGCCAGACTCCAAATATGGTTTCCAAAAATGTCAAAAGAATCATTTGCTGGATTATGACGCTATACAGTCCGCTATCTCATTTGAAATATTCCAAATATTGGCACGGCCACTCATTCAATATTTATCTTTGCCTCAAATTTTGAAATTTCATTGCAAAGAAAGAGTATTGCGTTAATTTGTGGGAAATGTTGGTTTCTTATTCGGGAAACAAGCACTTCTCTTAGAGTTGACGTAGGTATTATTTTAGTGCGATATTATTAAACGACAGAGAATCAAAGGAGTTAATACCGCGATGTTTTACGAGTGCTGTTCAATAGGTTAAAAGGTGAGAATAAATTTTTAATTCCCATCATTTATTGCCCAAAAGTGTGATTTTATGCTTCCTTGTCAGTTAAATGTGGATGTATATGTGATATAAATTTTATTAACTTGAATCAAGTAATCCTCCAGCGGAACTCATTGAAATTTGAAACGTTCAGTTTGCCTAAAACAACGGTGGTGGCAACAGGGAATGAGCAATGCGTTGCATTGCAGTTTTACTTTATTATCATAATTAATGCTATATGAAGCTTACGGAGAGTGAATTTTTTCCTGTAGCATTGCTAGGAGACACTTCAAAACGTTCAATGAGGGGAGACAATCTCAATGGAAGGTGGACTCGGAGCTCCAGTTACTGCTATTTCGGAAGTTAACATTAACCCTGCTGCCACCATTATGAGATAAGATAGTCGAAAAACGTAAGAACCCCTTAGAAAAGTAAATACATTCACGGTGAATCACCCATAAGCTGGAAACAGAAAAATTACACATGAGACATATTTGCGCGCAGCGAGTTACGTGAAACCACCCCGAAATTGCAATTATCGCCTGAAACTCAAAGTAAAGTTGTATCCCATGTCTTTGTGTTCTTTACTTCGGGCCTAGCCCCATGTGACATTTTCTCCTTCTCCAATCTTAAGACACCTTCGTGGAAAGCGCTTTTTATCACTGTAAGGAGGCGTGTGCAAACTGAATAATTGTCACATTTCAATGACTGCCGAGGACGCAATACTGATTTCAATTAACAAACTTGTACAGCATATACATTGTTTATGAAAGTAATATGTAATATAAGTTAACGTTTTCAATGAATCATGGAAATAATAAATTTATGATTACTCTTTATTAAATATACATCGTAAGAATGTTTCGAGAGCCATTTGCCCTTCTTAATCCTTGAAATATTGCAAATAGGACGTTCTCAAAAAGTGCCATAAAGCCCGTCCGACTGAGATTTATGGATTAACTAAACGAAATTTTCCACCATTACGGGTATAGAGTAATATTAAGGCTGATTTCTTCAGCTATGTTTATAGAATTTTGTGAAGAAGTCCGTCGGAGGGTTTTAAGTTTAATCCCTGGTTTCCCTCGATACACTTCAGTAGACCCTTGAGGAGAGCAAGAGTGTATAGGATTAAGTAGAACAAAACTTCGGTAAGGAGGAAAGAGAAGAGCGTGGAGGGATTATCAAGAAGGGAGTAGGAAATAGTGTGGTAATGCCCATGGGGCCTTAGCGTCAAGGCATGCAGTTCAACCATCTCACAGAATGAAGTTATTGTATATTCCATAATGTAATATTCATAGCTTCAAAATAAATTTCGTACTTATGTTCGCGTAGTGGTATAGGGTAATGAATTGATCGTCGTATAAGGCATGCTAGAAGGCGTCGTATAAGGCGTATAGCATGGTAGAACATGCTATACTAAAATCGAATAAGGTAAACGTGAAACGCGATTAATTTATTTATGCAAAAACTCTGACAACTTACCCTGAATTTAATATCAAAGTATTAATTAAATGAATGCTACCTTTTAGTGAAACTGAATAATAGTGAATCACAATTTCCCTCTCATTAGAATTGAAATCATAGCGACGATTTCTGATGACCTCTATGTGGCATCGCGTGTTCCTTGAGGATGTTCATCAATAATGACTGGATAGAACTCCGCTAGTCATTCACAGATGCATTAAGACAGTAAAATATCTACTCTTCATCACTAACGGTAAGTGATAAGAAGTCTGATTTTGCTAGAGCACAAAAGTTAAACTCAAAGTGCTTTTTGGTGAATGTATGAGACCGGACAGTTTAAAGGTTTTAAAGAAAGGAAATGTGACTTGTACGATGATAACTTGGCTAGAGAAATGTTAGATAGTAATTTAGAAAAAGCACTTAGGTTATAAGGAAGTAAGTATAGATAATATCCCGGAGAGTTACCGAAGGTATTAGGGAAAAATGGAAGGACCAGAAAAAAAATTATTTTAACTTCAGCTAGATTTTTGTGACGAAGAGATTTGGCAAAATGATTTCCATAGATTTCCATATTTTCCAAGATGATGCCAATTGTAAACCCCATCCAGAAAGAAAGTGAAGCGGAGATATCTTAGGGCAATAATTTTAATTTTATTTCCAGCAAAGTTAGTTCTGAGGATCATCAATAAGAGGCTATAGAAAGCGAAAAAAAACTACCTTGGAAAATGTCAGTTTTGGTTTAGAAGCTGAAGAGGTAATGAGGCTGAAGGTAATGATGAGGACTCTAGAGTTAAAAAAATGGAATGTGACCAGGATGGCTGTGTACTTCGTGAATTTTTTTTAGCGGGTGTCCGGCCATTTAGAGTGGACGAATGTATTATTATTATTATTATTATTATTAAAATTTACATGTGCAAATAGACAAATGTCAGGTGGCACACAAGTTCCAAGTGTTACAATAAACTTGCCTTGGAAAAATAACATGGTTTCTGAAATACAATCAACATCACAAAAGATAATAAATAAAATAAGTCTGAAAAAATACACTTTAAGAAAATTTCCAAACACCAATCTGTAGTACACAAAAAAAAGAAAATCCCCATTTCATTAATATTTGTTTCCCAATCAACAAGAAAAAAAATTAAGCTGTTACATTTAATTTTATACAACACATCAATCAAATGATTACAGAAGTTGTTTACATCTTTTCTTAAAAGTTTGGACTCTGTTAGGAAAGGGCTTAAAAATTTTTGCAGGTACATTGTTCCAATCAACAATTGTTTTATTTAGAAAAGAAAATTTTTTTTATTCGTTCTTTGTCCCCGGTATTTTACCTTAAATTTGTGGTCATTTCTCCCTATAAAATTCGGGTTCCCCGCCTCTTTCCTTAGATCTGCCCAAGCCTTCTCCCCATTCAGAATGCGGAACATTCCACCAAGTCTGCTTACTTTCCTTCTAGTTTGTAAAGGTTCCCAGCCCAGCGTTTTTAGCATGTCAGACACACTATCCATCCTCCTATGCTTCCCCAGTACATATCGGGCAGCCTTTCTTTGCACCTTTTCTAGTTTTTTGATTTGTCCTTCTTCATAAGGGTCCCATACTAGAGAAGCGTACTCCAAAATTGGTCTTACCAGGGTCTGATACGCCTTCTCCTTAGTTGCTTTAACGCTCCCTTTGAGGTTTCTCATGACCCAATGAAGAGTTTTCAAAGCTTTCTTAAAAATGTAATCCACATTTAGCCCCCACCCTAAATCCTTGGTTAAATATACACCTAAGTATTTGCAACTATCACTTCTAGGAATGACATTTTCTGAGAATTTATATTCCCTATTGTTTCCATTTACCTTGTTACTAAAGGTGATGGATTTGCATTTGCTAACATTAATATCCATCCCATTTTTTGTCACCCACTCCGCCATTTTATTAATGTCCCTTTGAAGTATGTCCCTTTGAATGTAATGATTGTAATGTAATTGATTGTAATGTCCCTTTGAAGTATGAGAAATATTGTCGAATGTAAAAGTCAATTGTGATATTCTACTTATGCGAAAATTGCATGTGAATCAGACGGTAGAGGTTAGGGCAGCAGAGGAAAACTGAGAGGATGGACAGTGATAGGCAGGGGAGGGAGACGGATTTTCCCAAGGCATTACAGTTTTAATTGAGCACAAGAAAAATACATATATGAGATGTAAATTGGCCACAAGAATTCTAAAGCAATTAGTTTTTCGAGTAGGAACGTTAACTTGAACATTAAACTAAGGAAGGAATGAAAACTGGCAAATGGAGAAGTTCATGTATTTGGGAAGTATTTTAAAGGGAAACGGTCAGAGGAGTGGGGGACATGAGTAGGAGTGTTGTGATAAGATAAGAGTCATTTAAAAGAGAAGAGGTTTGATTTTAAGTACCCTAAGTAAAGACATGAAGAATAAATTAATAAAAAATTTAATATTGAGCTTAGCGCTTTATGAACGGGAAACCTGATCTCTGTGAAAAGAGTATAAACGTAGTTTGAAGGCTTTTGATATGTGGAAGGTACTAAGAAGACAGTAGATAGATAATAATTTGAGTAGGAAGGAGAAAAACACTGAAACTTTAAACAGGGTGAGTGAAGAAATTTACTTTGGGAAATATGAGATAGGTAGAAAAATATGGGAGAAGGACCCATTGAAAGGCAGTGGGATGTTGAAAACTGAAATTTAAGGGAGAACGTTGTGTAAGAGGAATAGAATAAGGAAGAGAGTAGGCCTTTTACACATAATGAATGCGAGCAGAAGAGATTACGAATAAATGAAGAAAATCATGTAAGGCAAATAAAAGGAATTTTCCGTAATAAATGCAAGATAATAACCGCTTGAATCCAGGTTTTCCGGTCAGTATCTGTCCATTAGACTTGTTACACGTATTTCGTAAATAGATTGGTCACAAGAAACATTTCTATGCAAATTCGGTCTTGCCCTAAGATAGAGAAGTCAAAGGATGGACCTCTTCCAAGGGAAATATTATTTTGTAAGGCTCTTTATAAGAATCTGATCTATACATGGACAGTGAAGGCTTTAAGTCCCTATGTGCACATTGTTATACTACGGGCCAAAATTACGAGTATACACACACATAATTATATAATATAAACCTACATTGAGGTTTTCATATTATCATGAACATATCTAGAATTGCGTCGATGCATGACAGTGAGGTGATCAGGGAACTTAATGACTTCATGGGCGTGTTGCTCCTATGTATTGATGCACACGTAAAAGATACTTAAATTTTAGGGACGCTGACATAACCACTAAGGAATGGCAACCTCTTTGTGTATAGATAATGTAAGGAAATTACTTTTTGCTAAATTGTAAATATCCAGGAGCATCCTCTTCATACAATTTACAGTCTTTGAGTCGGTAAAAATGTCGAGTGTTCAGCATAGTGATTGGCAACTTAAGTGTCAAGAAATTCTACACAACTCGTTTTGCGGCATCATCGTTGATCACAACCAATTTTTCACATTTTTTGAGCCATTGAAACAAACCATTATATGAGTAAACACAAATCCATTCATATAACGGAGCTACGTAAACAGGCGACAGTCCTTCAAAATTCCATTCACAAAACAAGTTATGACAACTCTAACCGCCTTTAGATACGAAAAAAATACTGTATTTTTCCGATCGCTACGTGCTTACACCAAGGCTTTCATGTATGCTTGGTAGGGAAGGAGGAAGTGTCTTCCGGGGGCAAATTCGTCGCACGCTAGTTTCTTTTTCTTATGCGCAGTTAAGTGTTTTCGGGGCCATGGGATCAGTGTGTGTGTGTGCGTGAATGTGGCAAATGAATTTGATGTGTGACTATGAATCTGACGATCCAAGGAGAGGGCTACAGCGGGATCGAGGGGAAGAGACCCTCATGAATGTGAGTGGTGGGGAGGGCCTTCGGTGTAGGCCTCCCTTAGCTTCCCTGCAATTATAACATTCCATTTTGTCTGGTCGTTTTCGTATCGAACAGCTTTCACCCTGCTTCCCCACCCTCCTTCGGGCTCTCTTGCAGTCTCCTCGCTTCAATGTTCCTCCAATTAAATTCCTTCCAACCCGCTCCCTTCCTCCCTCTCCTCTCGCATCCCCTTCCTACACTATGTACATTACGAAGACTCCTGTCTACAGGGTCGTTACAACCAATAGTGGCAGAAGGAATGAATGAGTAGGTTTTTTTTTAATATATGCCCCTAATGTATTAGCAGAGATTAAATTTTGTTTTTTCAAATCCTTTAGTTATTTATTGAATCAGATGTTGAAATATATGCATTACCGCTTTTCAATAGCTCGATTCGTCAATGTATAATTATAATTGATCCTTCTGTGGTAGTTAAATATATTTGTTATGTCTACACTTGCACAAATAATAGTTGATATCTAATAATAATTGGGATGATGTTTGATATATGTTATTCGTTCACCATATTTTATGAGTGTTAGGTATTATGAAGTGAGAAATTATTAATTTAAAAAAAATGTCATTAACATGATTTTTCAGCCTCAATGAAAGGAAATTATTCCAATTTTATCTAGATATATAATATAAATGCTTGTATACACCACTAGAATTTTAAAATAATGGAAAGTTTATAATGTAATAGAATAAACAGTTTCACTGGACATAGCGCTGTTATTAATGGTATGACTGCTTAGAGTATATAAGGCCTCATCATTGTTCCATAAATCTGAAGATTCCAAACTGAAGTATCCCATTTTCTGGCGAAAAAATATTTCTCATTATAACAAGATAGCTCTTCCATCCTTTTTTTATCTGGCCTACATACTGTATTTAGTCCTTAGCCTTTTGTTTTCTATTTTTAAAATATTATATCCCTAAAAATCGATTGTGTTCCAAAATGTGCCTTCCCCATTCAATTTTCTTTCTGACTTCCCTTAGTTTATTCTTGTAGACGTATCTTTTCTCTTTTTATTATCCCCTTATTAATTCTCAACCGCCTCAGCACCAACTTTCGAGGACTCCTAGCTCCCGCACCAAAGGTTTGGCTTCTTCAGTAACCTATTTGTGGTTTTCATGGAATTTTAAAAAATGAAAATTTTCACGCGCAGTTTGACCATGTATTCGTGGTGGGTTGCAGTGGTTGCTTCAGCAAAACTGAAGTATACCATTTTTTGCGCGCTGAAAAATACCTTCTTAGCTTGAGCTGTTTTTTACTTGGTGTTCACCTCATTCCTTCCACTCCATTTTGGGCAACTTTCAAGGTAGCTGGATATTCCCACTTTCTCTAATATCTCTTGTCGCCATCTAAATACTGATTACCGTAAAATAAAGTTTTAATCTCTTTCTAAATGTCTTAAAGTGAATTTATTGACGTACTTGATACTTTGTGTTAAAGAATTTGGTTAGGACTAATGCACACGCAGAGATTTCTGCGAGGTAATCTGTGAGCCGGAGGATATTACTTCTGTATCCATTAGCCTTCAATCCTTTATTGTTCCTTTGTTTAAACCAATATTCTTTTTTTTGCCTCTCTACAGAGTTCGTTCAATAGCGCTAGTGAGACATTTCATCATTGTCTATCTCCTTAATGGAAGATGGATCGATTTTATGCCCTAATTTTCTTCCATCTTTCATTAGCAACGTAGCGGCTTGCTTCTTTAACTAATGAAGTATCTGATGTCCTGCAGCTAATATGTTCCCAATTTGTCAATCTACATGTATGTGAACGTATTTTCAATACAACTTGCCAAATTCATGCTTAATGTCAAGTTTATGCTGATGCAAAGCTATGTTTAATTGTTTTTAAATATCTCAACAAGCATGGAAATATGATAAGGTTTTAATTTCACTCCAAATTTTCTTGCATAATTTTTCCTTGCCTCGTATTGCTCCCAGTGTTCTATCTTAAGGTGTTTACGTTAACTGCAATGCCGAACATACGTCTTGATAGACCTGTGCTACCATTTTCTTTATACTCCTTGATTGCATAAAACCAACTTCTAAGTGTTTTAAAGAATTCAGTACTTGTGTGGGTTGTTATTAAACCGTTGTGATTTTAGCTGAAAACATCACATTGAACCTTTTTCTCGGTAATTGAAGGTCGAAGCTTCGCCTGCTGAATTGAATAGTAGTTTTGAATGTGCAAAGCCGTTTCTTTGGGTGGAATGTAGTGACATAACATAAAAAATACTATTCATTAAGTGCTATAGAGATAAAGATCACTCACAGGCAAGACGCAATACTACCCCGTGTAGATTTGTGCTGGACAGAGCCAGTAAATTTATTACACGGTCACACTCGAAATTTAAAGGGAATTACTTCAACTGAAGTGTCCCACCGGGCATACAAAATTTAAGAGGTTGAAGAAACAAGTAATATAATCATATACAAATACTCTCTCACTTGGTTTTGCGCTACACAGAATTCTGGATAATTACTCCCAAGCAGTATTCTTCTAAACGTAGACTATTGCTGTGAATTAAAATTATTTATATGAAACTAAATTATTAGCATCAAAAAGATATAAGTAAAATTAAACTTATCAAAGACACGAATTATCATTTTTTTTAAGCACACATTAGTCCCGGCCAGATGCTCAGAATTTAGGAAACAATGGTAATATAAATATCATTAAACGTTTTTATGCAGTCCTTTGGGTTTTTACAATTGCTATTTGACTCTCTGCATTTTCTTCGCTTTCTCTAAATACCTCTCGGATGTTATTGCATTCCGAACGTTTGGCCTTTTGGAATGTAGCTCATCTTGATAACGCAAGATTTTTTTTCCATTTTCATGCCTACAGAAGCTGCCGTTAAAATTTATGTAATGGCCTTTAGTTAATGTATGATGAATGGATAGAAAAAATGTCGAATCAAATATAAAAGGATATTTTTTCCAAGCAATACTCGGTAGAAAAGTGATAAGAGAAAATTGATTAACTTTATTGGGTTTGCCAAAGAAGCAGAAGATACGGTTTTTTTAGAATTTCTTGAATTTAAACTGACGATTTTGATTTTTCAGGTCGAATTCTGCGTTTATTTGCGTTCAGCTGGTGTTTCATTGGCATGTTTTAGGCGAAAAGGTCAGCTAGAGGATTGATGAATCTGTCTTGATTTAAATAAGTACACATGGATTGAAGTCCCAATGACTACCTCTCTCCCATAGAAATGCTGTTTTCGCTTTTCCAGAGTAAACATCGACCAGGACGTATTCATAAATTCTGTCGAGCGGGGGTCGGAGACAAAGAGGTCCGAATCATAGAGGCTAGAAGAAAAATTGTTGCTTTGGTTTCCTAATTGGATTTACATAAACTGTGAGCCCTGAGCCGCATTTTTAGCAAGGTTTTTCTAATCGATTAAATTTCACAATTTTAATTTTCATTTTAGTCAACATGTGACTCCAAATGTGAACACTTTATGAGTTTTCACCAAGTTGTGATTCACAACAAGATCAGGCCTCGTTGGTTAATTCTAATTGATGTGTTGTATCGTGAAAAATACGAAATAAATTACGATAGGAAACCGAAAAAGATATATTATGCAAATAAATAAATGGATTCTCAATTCGGAAGAACAGTTCAACTTCTTAGTAAGAATAATGTCAAATTAACCAATCAGTTGTTCGTAGAATATGGAGTGGTAGCGTATTCCTAGTGTTTTTCCGAACTTCGGCTACTAATACATATTCAACTCGATTCGCTGAAATCATCATTTGGATTATAGTGGAGACTTCCTTGTTCAGACGTTATTCCACATTTTAACGAGATAAAATATTCCAATTGAATAAAAATATCGTTTAAGTTTTTCAGTAGGTGTTTTCCGTAGCCCGTTTGTCATTCAAAATTTTGAAATCAATAACTTATAGTTTGTTTTACTCGACTGGGATGGGCTACTGATGAATTATAAAATTAGTAAGACGAACTTTTCCCTTTCAAATGGAGTAACCACTTACTCGTACACTAGATGGATATAAAAATCTCTGTCGTAAAACTTCAATATCCTTAATCGACTGTCATCTCTATTTTTTCTTAAGGAAGTTTCGTGTAAAGAATGAGGTGCTACATCTTGGAACTTTAAAATACTGGATTTGAAACTAGCGTTTTACTGTATGCCCAAAGTAGGATATTTTCACAGGAAATATGGGACATAAAACAATCATAAATTCTGTCAAACTGAAGTCGGAGAGGTATTTATGCAGCAAAATTAATCAAATGTATCCCTTCATTTATAATTATGATGGAGCTAAAGATTTTAAGTTTTAGATGAAAAATGAAGCCAATAATATTTACAACGACGGTTTCCTCGGTAACGTGAAATGTGCAACGTAATAATTTAATTACTATGAGTATTAATTTGTATTTCGTCACAAAAGACTACGCAATCAATACATGTAAATATGTTTTCTCCGAACTTCCAAAATATTTTACTAAGTGTATTTCTAATGTCAATTTGTTCCGCCTTCAAACGCTAACGTCCTAGGTTCGAATTCCATCGTTGAAATTGGATTTCTGGTCCTCTGATGCCTTTGATTCTGGAATGAGACATGTTATTCAAACGTATTACTCTGATTATAAATGCTCTGAATGTAGTCCGAAATATTACTTATACTTTTGGTAGTATACTGTTTTAGATGGACACTGAGTAAAACGCACTACATTTTCAAGGGCTTTCCAAAAAGACACGGCCTGACACCCCACACTACATCAAGCACTTTAAATTTAGCATATTTCCTTTCTCCCTTCATTTAGTCCAATATACCTATCCTTTCCCCCCCCCCCAACCTCGCTTGCCTAACGTGCACCCCCCTAACAGTGTCTTCGGCATTCCATCGCCCGGCAAAATTTCATGTATGCACTCTTCCTGCCTCCTTTTTATTTCTTCCAAAAAGCCTCTCTTTTCCCCCAACATGCCTATCGGTATTCAACATTTCATCGTCAATCAAAATGCTCGGTATTCGTATTTCCTGTCTTCTTTGAGTTTCTCCCAACACTGCTCTCTACTCCCCAACCATTCCAAGTACTCTTTCGTTTCATTTCCTTTCCGTCAATTTTACCTTCTCTACACTAACATTTAAAAAAAAACCAATATATGGCTATCATCCTGCTCCAAAGACTATGTTTCCGCACCGAGCAAAACCATGCCACGTCAATATTTTCACTAATCTTTTCTCAAAATTCTCACTAAACGTCCATGTCATCAACTCCCTTTTTGTGAAAGCTTATTTGCGTAACTCCAATCTTCTCCTGACGTCCATGCTATGTTCCCTACCTTGGTCCAAAGTAATTCCAAGATAGGTAACTCTTCTATTTTAACGGTTAAATTTGTGTTCCTCTTTTTCAAATAACTCTTAAAATTTGTTTTGTTTACATTGACCTTCTTTGCATACCTATTTAATTGATTTTCGAATACGTTCAGCGATAATTGGGAAACCTTGGCTGACTTTGAAGCTGGACCATCGACAAACCTATCTCTTATTATGAATTTACCGCCAATTTACTTCCAATTCTGCCAGTTTAATTCTATTTACTCAAATATGTTTACTAACTCTACCTAATTTACTCCATTTAATGTGTCCTCCAAATCAAAAAATAGACACATCCAGATATATTCAATGTTCTTTTCAATTAGTGACATTACTACTATTGCATCATGCGTACATCTTCCCTTCCTGAACTCAAACTGATCATCCTCTAAATAATAATTTGCTCTTCACTCCAAATTCTTCTAGAAGACATAATATTAAGCACCACATTATTAGGTGAAGATGTTGAACTTATTGTTCTAGAATCAAATACAGTTTTCTTTCCCTTTTTTAGAATGGGAGCTAACACTGATCTTACCAAACCTTACGGCTAAATTCCTCGTTCATAAATGGTACAAATTAGTCCATACAAACTATTCCCTCCACGTTTTCCTTAACATTTGGGTAATCTTGCGGGAGTTTTGTCAATCCATATGGCCATATTTGATTTATTTTCCCGTAAGGCTCTTTCTACCTCGATAAAGGAATACCAGGTCTCAATCAATCCCCATCTAAGTAATATTTTCTTACTATGTCAAAAGTTGCTAGCCTAATAATTATATAATATAGATAATGTAATATATAAACCATAGCCATAAACACAGTAATCCACCAGAAGGTCGGTTTAGTAGGTGATGGCAGAGTTCACCCAGTACTAAGCCCGACGGCGTGTGAATTTTCACACTACAGGGTAGGGGGGCGCATTCCTTTCCCTGTGCCGGTTATGGTTTCCCAGGAAGATCTGGTACCCGAAATCACATAGCTTGGGTAATGTAATATATATGAAAAAAATAAGATAATAATAGTATGATACATAATTTATATTTTAATGATATATATATATATCATTAAAAGATATATATTATATAGATATATATATATACGATATATGTATAATAATATTATATATATGAATAAAAATATGTATAATTGTAACATAATATAATAATATACATGATATAGATCTTCATATTTCCATATTATTTGAATCTTTAGTGATTCGATTAATAATTATCCTGCAGTGTATCTAACAATGTGCATGGTTTTCCTGTTCTTACTTTCTGATACTTCTTTCACCGTTCTCTGCAGTACACACACTTCTCACTTCCGTTGTGAATTTCCGTATTCTCGCACTGCATCCTTCACCACGCTTCTGTTGCCATATTAGTTTCCCTCCTAAGGTTTTTTTTTCTCTTTTGCCATTTCTTTTGACTAATTCTTAGTGATCTTATATCCTGTTTCTTCTTCCTCTCTAAAATTCTTGTTATCATATTTTACCTGAAAAATGATGATTAGCGCTGGCTCTGTTTTTATTTCTACTCATTATGCTTATCACTCAATCCACAATTTTCTTTTCGCTTTTATTAATCAGCACTATGTTTACTACACCTCTTGCTAACCTCTTTGCGAACCCTCACTGGATCTCTTTCCCAAAACTGTTAATTACTCTAAAATTAACGCTCCAATAATCCGAGCTATCTTTTGATCTCACCTCGAAAAATCGTAAAATATCTACATTTCATATTTTTGTCTTCCGGTATTAATTTATGTTTGTATTCTACAGGTTAAGGTGGATTTTGGATGAACACAGCCTATACTACCGTAAATAATACATTTCCTTGCCTCTAATAATAAAATACAACCTGACGTCCGACACTGCAGTAAGTCTCCCTCCAATTCCACATACGTCCTTCCTCCATTTCTCCCTACAGATTGTATCATAATTCTACCCCTTCCTAGTTTGCCTGACGTTCTCTACGTTATCTTCTCTTCACAGTCTTCAGCACTGCTTTTATCGAAAACTGCATATTATTTGCGTTGTTTATATTGATTATCATCCATTACTTATCGCGCCAACTTTCAAATGCGCTCAGAAACGCTTGCAACCTCTTGAGATAGAGTCAAACTTAGGCTTAATTATCCGCAAACTCATCTGATTTTTTTGAATTTTCTACCAAATATTATTCCTATCTACAGTTTTTTCCCATGCCCCTTTAAAAATTGTAAATCATATACACGTTGAAAAGCACGGGAGACAATGAACACCCTTATCTCTCTTCCTAGCCCTGGTCATCCTGACTATCCATCAGCCAATCTCACCTAAACGGTATGAGATATACACAGGTTGCATATAAGTCTCCTATCCCTCCAATCTACCCCAATTTTCTACAATACATATATTAAATTGTACATAATTCACTCGATCGAACGCCTTTTCGAAATCTACAAAATACTTTCCGATTACATACTATTCCTTCGTAATAGTGACCTCATTATTGCTATAGCATCACTTGAGCCTCTCTCCTTTCATAATGAAAAGTATTCATCCCCTAAGTAATCATATTATCATCCTATTTCCTCCATCCTTTTACAATTGATCCTGAGTACCACTTTGTATTCTTTAACTTTTTTTTCTCGTTATCGTCCCAACGCTCTCCATTCTAATTGCTTCAATTATATTAGGCGTCTTCTTCTCTGTTGCTACTTTGGATTCAGTTTTACAAGAATTTTGTGAGATGATGACCGCGTAGGGTTCATCTCTCCCGCTTTCGTGCAAAATATACGGCCCAGTGGGTCGAGTCTTGTAGTAGCTAGGCTTTATCTATACTTGTATCCAACATTATTCATGGGATAAATGATTGAGATGCTTTCCCGTTGCCTACATCAGTCGCGTTTTTAATGAGACACTATCACTAATTGTCCGCTCCATCAGACATCAGGGGGCTTTATAGCCACCTCACTGGGGAAAAGGGTACGTCTTACATCTGGCTTACCCTTCCATCTTACTGGCATGGGTAAATTTAACAGGAGCAATTTTCAATGCTATCGCCAGGACAGGTCTATACCCCTGCGGGTAGGGGAATTGAGAATACTTCCGCAGTATCCCTTCTTGTCGTAAGAGGCGACTACAAGGACGGGGAGAAAACCACGCAAACAAACCCCCAGCCAGCAAGGGACGCGTCCTGACAGTACTGCTGATCCACTGTCTGTGTGCGACCATACCAACTGGTCTGTGACCCGCCCAGGTGTTTGCCGCGCTTGAAGACCAGTAAGGGAGAGAAGGGGATCCTGGAGGGTGAGCTTTCGAGTTCCCAGCAGGGTTTCGGATGCCCTGTACGGACCGGGGAGCGATATCCCTCTTCGGTCCCGGATTTCATGTAAACGGGAGGCCGAATATGTAAGCGTTTTGGTGTGCCTTTGCATCGAAGATCTACGCCGAAACAGACAAACACACCTGAAGCGCTATATCCGTCGAGTTAGCCCTGGCGACCGCACCGGTTCAGCGGAGCGGCGTCCTAAATGTGTGGTTTTGTGGTGGGTTGGGAGGCCGAGGGATAAAACATTTAAAACTATGCAGGAAAAATCTTTCCACCACCTTATTAAATAAAATTGGCAATTTTCCACAAAAATTGAATTTTTTGAAGATTTTTGTGGAAAATTGCCAATTTTATTTAATCATATTATTCCACCATATCACGCCTGTAACGTCTCTTTTTATTTCCACCACCTAATAAATCCCGTCCGGTCGCGGGCGGGGGGGATAAAGGTTATGCCGCATGCAAGCGGTACTTGATAATGTCCTGTGCTAAGGAAGGTCAGACCTTGAAAAAGGTGTCACCTTTCCTTGTACGGGAAGTACTATCACAGACCGTACTTGGTGACCCGTGAAGAAATTGAGGGATGGTGCATTGGTCCTGAACGATAGACAAAGCGAAAACTTTTGGCAGTGGAAATGCTCCATAACATTCCGATAAAAGTGGAGGTGCACCGCACTTTAAACACTTGTCCGGGAGTCATTAGTCATTATGACCTCCTATACGTGGAAGTCAACGAAATCAAGAGAGAAATGTTCTCTCAGGGAGTGACTGATTGTCGTCGGCTTACCACGAGGCGTAATGGAGAAAATATCAACAGCACCTCCGTGATTTTGACGTTCGCGCGTGATAGGCTACTCGACAAGTTGTTCGTTGGATATGTATCTGTTCCAGATCGCCCGTTCATACCAAACCCAGTGCATTGTTTTCAGTGCCAATGCTTCGGTCTCGTCGCGTCACGAGGTGACGGCAAGACCATCTGCAGGCGCTGGGGCAAGGAAACGGCAGAGGGCAAAAAGTGCACCTTGGAACCTATTTGTGTCAACTGCGAGGGTGCACTCCTAGTGTACGGAGTTAAAGACGCTGGAAAAAGTCACGTATATGGAAGCAAGGAAAAAATACAGGGCACTACTGGCCCCAACTTTCTTCCGGTACTTTACTTCCGTTGCGTCCATTCCTTTGCCTAAGTGTACCATCGCCACGCAGACCGGCGTTCCAAAGAGCAATGCTGCGAACACGAGCACAAAAATTGATTAGCACCAAAGACACTAAGAAAAAGGTGGACAACGAGCCACCTGCTCAGGTGGGCCCTTCAAGGAGTAGCCCACCAAAGCAAGTACCAGGGGAACACGCCGAAAGGGCGTGAAAAGACGCCTTCCCCTACACCTCCAGCAAAACCAAGAAAGTCGGAGTTTACGGAAGAGGACAATAGTTTCTCTGATGCAGAGGTCCTCGCGAGTGAGTGGAGGAAGAGACATCGCTTCAAGCAATAATCTTAAATGGTTGGTCACCTCACCACTTTTTTAAAATGAATGAATTTCTTTATATATTTATTTATATTTCTTAACATCTAAAATGTCATTTATTTTGCAGTGGAACTGCAATGGTTTTTATCGGAACTGGAGCTGGTCATTTTAATTCATGATTTTAATCTCTCTTGCATCTGTCTGCAAGAGACGCATTTTAAGGCGGCAGACAAGTTTATTTTCAAGGGGTATACTGTTTTTAGACTGGATGACCCGAATGGTCAACGAGCCCAAGGAGGAGTAGTAGTTACGACCCGTGAGGCCGTTTACACCTCCCGAGTCCAACTGAAATGTCCATTCCAAGCAGTAGCTGTTACATTGTGCATCCCTGAGAGAATAACATTATGTCACGTCTATCTTCCGGAGGGTGCACCTGTGACACGTTTTAATTTCGAAGCCCTTGTCCGTCAAGTACCTTGGCGATGTATATCGATGGGCACTTTTAATGCCCACGATCCTTCATGGGGAGGACCAATGACTCCAAGTTAGTACGAACAACAAACGTTGTTCGCTGTTGAAACAAGGTACGTGACGTCAATCCCGAAAGGAGTATGATCTAGCAGCAATACGTCTCGGAAATTCACATCCCCAATGTTATCACAGGTTTAGAAAAAATTGGAAGGCCATTTTAATGTAGAAATTCTTTCCATGGCCAGAAAGAAATTTTGGAAAAGAATGGAATGAGATACTTTATTTACGGAGGAACTCCACTTTACGTTTACTCATAATATTTTATTTTTCATAGAAACAATGGATACAAAGAAGGATGTTGATCCCCGTGTCAAATTGTAGGAAATGTTATAATCTGAGCATCTTACCAACGTTTTATTTCTTATTAACTGAAATAAGCACAAAGATACTAGCAAAATGTTGGAGAAGAAACAAGGGACATGGTGGGTGAAGATCTGTTTATTCGCATATACAATCATACAAACCTTTGAAAGCCACTCTAATTTGGTATTAAAGCACCAGCTACGGACACAGATGGGAAGAAGTCTGTAAAGAGTACATCTGTTTAAATATGTTCATTCAAGCAAAGAATGTTTTCATATTCGCACGCATTAAACAGAGGGAGCCTTCCCTAGAATTAATTCGTTATTCGCTTGTTTTGTCCTGCGCGGAAGTGTTTGCCGCGTCGTGGGAGTAGTGTGTGTTCAAATGTGTGGCTGTGTGTGCGTGCCCGAATGGTGTAAAGGACCTTGATATGTGACTGCGAATCCAGCCAGCCAAATAGACGCCGGAAGCAGAGCCAAAGGGGAAAGTCCCTGGGAGGTCAGTATTGGGCTTAGTTTAGTCTTCGGTGTGGGGCTTCTCGTATGCCTGTTTAATTTTAATCCATTTATTATTAATTTTTTCCGGTATTTTTGTCATATTGAGTGATCATTTGGCTATCAGGCGGGATCCATTAGCACTTTTGTGTGTAGTAAAATGTCTGAAAAAATAATTATAATATTTTATTCAAATTATTATCAGCTTTTCATGGCTTTATTAAGTTTAAGACAGCAGCATAGTGTAGTTCATTAGGCATGACTCCAGTGGATAAGGTATTACTCAAAGAGGAGACTTCAAAAGACATAGAGGCATTCCATGATCATATAGAAAACGAAAATGTTGACCAAGTTGAGGTTTTTTGTCTAGAATTAGTCTCGCGTAGTTCATTCCAGCACTGAATGAGTGTCGTGCTTGTTTGTGGTCATATTTCAAGCGAGGGGAATTGCCAGTGGTGTCCTACTTGCTCATGACTGGAGCAGATTGTTTATTCGCTTTTGAGTCGTTGAGATGTTCATACAGCTTACCATTACTGCAGACAAGCATTAAACTTGATTCATTGTTGTGTTTTAAATTGGGTGAGCATTCGCTCGATCAATCGTGAACATCCCTTATAGTGTTGACTAAACATACAAGCAACACTGTAGTGTTACAGCCTCTGGTTCTTGTCCCTTGTCCTCTCTTGTGGTTTTTGTTTTTTTTACGAAATAAAATCAGCGCAAGATTGATGAAAACTTGAGATAAAGATGTTTTGGAGGAAGAATTTTTTCAGTGAAATATTTTATAATTTTTGGAAAAAATAGTTTGGGGTTCTGGAAGCGAGGTAAGGAGGGAAGATATAAGTAGGTAAGTTCAAGCTAAGAATTTCGGGAATGCAAGTAAAGAATTATAAATTGCATGGTGCCGAAATTCTCTGGTTAACCCGCTAATGATTTATTTCGTCTGTCAAAGGATCGCTATACGCCTTGGCCTATGCTTTTCCATAGTGGATGTACGAAGTGAATCTCTCGTTGACACACCTTGCTGACATTGCTCTTTTAGGTAGGATGCTTGGCTGCATTTTATTCTGTGGGCTCAAACTTCGGGAAAATACACTGTGATGTAAAGTGGGGAGTCTAATGCAGAAAGCCCTTTTTGTACCAAAGAATACAGCGTCGTATCACCTTGGATATTCCGATGAATTCGGTCGCCGATTCTTCCGAGGTCACTGTGGAAAGTCTGATGCACGTTGTATTATTATCAGGGTCACATTCTGTGGGCGCTTACCGAAGTAAATCCGTGGAATCATAGCTCAATCATGAGCTAAATGAAGTCTGAGGAAGAAATTGTAAATAGTAAGGGACAAGCAAATAAATGTTTCTTCGATAGTTTCCCCTTGTGAGAACTGGTAAGCAACTCAACTGAACATTTTCAAATGATTTCTTTGGAGCATTATTCACCTAATTTAAGGTTTTTCTTGCTCGAAGTAAGCTCGGCAATCAGGAAACAATATTAAGTCTAGCTTTGAAAGTAAATTGAGATACCTTTTCTTAACATTCAGTGTAACGCCATGGCTCCACAAGGAAATGATCATTGATGTTCCTATTTACAATCTTGTGAAATCCGTTTGGATTTATAGCACCTATCTCTTACATTGGTGAACACAGTCATGTAAATTTGGTTATTCAATAATTGGATGTGGAGTCCATTAAATTTACAAACCGATGAAAGCGTCTTGTGGAACGTAATGAAATATTGTCCGTGGTTAGAAAACTCCTCCGTTTGATGTGTTTTGTCGCAAAAAATATTTAAAAGTCTCTCTCTGGGTCTGAGTGTACGTAGTGACATTGAATGCATTTTAGTAAAAAACTGCACCTCTTTGGTCTAAAATACGTGAGCCGTGGTAAATCGTTCGAGATACGGTCGGTCCCTTGGTTAAAAATGCCAAAATTTTTGACGTATAAGCACCAATTTCGGTGGAAATATGAAAGCGTTCTTCGTAGCAGATTCCCAGCTGCAATGGTATGGAAGTGAACATGGTGGTGAGGTTCGCGTGCCGCAGGTGGCAATGGGGAAGGTGGGATACTCGAAATAATATTGGAGAGATTCCGGAGGTATTCTGATTAGAAAACAACGATTAAAAATCGTGAATTCAAAACTTTCATTGTTATAATCAGAATATTTTAAAAGCAGAACATATGGAACAAGCGTATTCTGCCATAGTATTGATACGCTATTAGGAAATTTACCCACGACTCGGAATTTTCTCGACACGAGTTTTTCTAACGCGTTCAGTGAGCGTTTGAATGATGCAGAATGAAAACAACACTACTGTGACAGAGAAAATCAAATGTACCTGCCGTCATTTTTAACAGAACGTCTGGAGCTGAGTATGAGAGCATCGTAGGCTGCGGCAACTCTAGGTGCCATAATGTATTTGCGGTTTCGACGTCTTTCTCCAGGGACAGCGAAATCGTTATCATCAGAGGAAGTGGAAGATTGTATCTGGAAAATCCTAAAATGCAATGGCGTCACATGGGCACAAAGCGTAACTCTGTGCGCGGTTCTCACTCCCTCATCCACCCACCGCCTGTCAGCGGCGTCGTCCAGACGCAACGATCTTCTCAGATTCCACGCTTTTAATTGGCCTTTTCCGGCGAAAACGGTTGAGATATGGTCAAAATATTAAAATGCTCGTTCAAAATCTGATTGGCCTAACTACACCGTTTTACCATATCACCCACTCGTATTTTAACACGGGAAGTGCAGTTTTCAGTCACGCTGCATTTAGTCCCCAGGAGAGGAGATCTGCAAACATGTTTCAAGACCAAAACACTTAAAGTAGAAGTAGGAGAAGAGTTTTGTTAATAGCAACGCATAATTCAATCCGTCGATTGATACATTTTTGATAGGTTTAAAAAGTGATGGACGCCTCATCACCATCGCTACCCCAATACTTTTCAGACCGATCATGGGTTATATCGACATCGTGGATTCAGGAGAGATTCATATCAACGGAGGAATGTTTACCGTCAAGGAGAGAGAACAAGAATGGCGTCAATGAATGTTTCATAGTTGACATGTTGAATAAATCCATTCATTTTATTGAGTGGTTTTATCTAGATAAATACCCTGCGAGCCACCAAAAAAGGTGTGTGGCAGTGGATGTAGCACCAGGAGGAATGGGTAAGGGATGAGGGAGTTGGGGTTTTTTAATTAGGTGGGGGAAGGGGGGGAACGTGTAATATATATATATATAACATGCGGGCATATACCCGCATATATATGTATGCGGGTCGCGGTGGCCTAGTGGGTAGAGCGTTTGACTACTGGCCGGATGGTCCCGGGTTTGATTCCCGGGCAAGGTATTTTGGGCACCTGCAGCTCCACCCAAGCTAGTTGATTTTTAGGGTACCAGATCTTCCTGGGAAACCATAACCGGCACAGGGAAAGGAACTGGCCCCCCCTACCCTGATGTGTGAATATTCACACGCCGTCGGGCTTGGTACATGAGTGAGCTCTACCATCACCTACTAAACAGATCTTCGGGTTGATTACTGTGTTTATGGTTTATTATATATATATACATCGTATTACACATTATATATATTTACATATTATATATATATATATATATAAACCATAAACACAGTAATCAACCCGAAGATCTGTTTAGTAGGTGATGGTAGAGCTCACTCATGTACAAGCCCATATATATATATATATATATATATATATATATATATATATATATATATATATATATATATATATATATATATGGGCCTATAGAGCATCCGCCCGGAAAGTGGAAGGTCCGTGGTTCAAATCCCGGATAAGGAAATATTTTTACTTTCGTGATCTGCTCAAAAACCGCCTTCCCCCCATGTCCTGTGTTCGCTTTTATGTGTTTTCCTATCCCCTTTCCTTATACCTATTTCTGTTTGAATGAATATATATATATATACATACATATCCACGCGCAGTCCCTAACTTCTACGTTAATACTTATTATGTTTAACTGACTCCTGGGGGATTTCGACTACAAGCATTCTGGTCTCTTATCGTTCTTGGAAAAAATGACATTTTAAACCTATCAGTCTTGCAATCTATCTCTCTGAACTTATATTGGCGATCCCTTCGACCGTAATACGTTGGAGTTCGTATTATATTCTTGATGTCATCGGAAAAGTGCTCATCTTTAAATGTTTTTAATAAGTAAAATCTGTATTGTAAACGCCGCTGTGTAAGATAATCCCAACCTAAATCTTCTAGCAAAGTAGTTATGCTGCTGTGTTGGTCATGACAATTTGACAAATCTAGCCCCCTTCCGCTGAACTCGATCTAATTCCGAAATCAAATGTATATACTGAGGATACCATATACTGGCAGCATACTATACTCTAGATGGGGCCTGACCAAGGCAAGGAAACATCGTTCCTTCACTTTTTCGTCGCATTTACCTAGCACTCTTTTCACAAATCCCAATTTTTTATTAGCACGACCGCATATTTCTCGTGTGTGATTTCCCCTTGGCAGATCGTGAGTAATTGTTACACCCAAGTATTTAAAGGGATCTACCCTCGCGATTTTGGTTTGTTTCTTTGTAACTATATACGAGTTGAGTTTCGCAGGCTCTACCCTTACGGAAGCCGTGTTGGTTATTAATCAATAAATCTTGGTTATCGGTGTACCTATACGATCGGATTCGACGGTTTTACGATCGCTAATTATTTGGCGCGAGCTTCATCAAAATATTGGAAAACAAATAGTGGATATGGTTCGTGCAGTTAAAAAAATGATCTCAATTATAAGTAAGACCCGCTTTTACCGAGTTAAACCAAACCTAAGAATCCATTATGGAGTATTTGTTACCTACTGTGACTGAAATGTCCTCTATGGCCATTGTGTTCAGATTCAGAGAGCTAACAATATGAATCAAAATCAAAATATAACACTAAAATCACCACCATTTAACTCTAAGATAGTTGATGAGCTCGAAGATGTGATATTGAACATTTTCTCGTTAATTTTAGAGCTTTGAAGGTCATGGATATATGTACAAACTTCTGACTTATATTTTATTTTCTTGATTATCAACATCGTCATGATGGTGCCCTTATGCTTCGTTGCAAACCTCAATGTTTAGGTTTTGCGAGTCCAAAGTCTTGAATTCCTACTGATTAATTGTCATCACGAAAAATGAGTTCCTTAAGTGTTGAATTAACTTAATAGACTCTGAAGGAATTTCAAGTGTGGGTGAATATTATTTTATTCATCTTTGCCGCATCAGAAGATGTATTCAATTTTATTGCTTGGTCGACGTCAATTGTCAGAGTTATTTATTGATTTAAAAAAATTTATTTCATATCGGGGTGTTTAAACTTCATATCTCATTGCTTGTCTCTGCTTTTCCGGGTTTTCCATCCGCGTTAGTTACACTCGGGTGACGACAGTTTTGCTGGACAACCTGCCTGCGTCTTGAGGTCGAAGAAAAAAGGACTATCCAATCAGGGCGTGGTACCTGACCACCAGCCGTATCAGGTGGACAAGGAAGCTTCCAAAAACACCTTCGACCTAAAGACGCAGGCAGGATGGCCAGCATGTTGATACCTATCTCATTAATCAGCGTCGATTTTGAGTTTCATTTGTCAGAAGTTTGATTTTGCAAAGAGTAGGCTAATTTAGTTTTGTGTGTAGTTCATTCCAAGAAGGGAAATTCGCCTATAAGTCAGGAGGAAAGATAATTTCATTTTTGTAGTCTGGCCGAAGAAGGACGTTATGATGTTACCATGGAATATGGTGATTAATAGGGTGCACTTAATTGGAGCTAAGATTTATTTGTGGTGGTGCTACGTCTGTCTCACACTTGAACTACATCGTAGGCGGTGCTAATGTAGAAAGCGATGCATACCGGCCAGAGTCGCCGGCTAGGTTACCAATTTTTGAGCTGAATTCAAGAGTTTTGGTGGTCCTCTTCTCCTCATTCTAAAAAAATAGGTATTCACGCAAGACAGCAGAATCAGAACAATTACAGAACGTGTTTTGTACCTGTTTGGTACATAGATTTTTAAGAAGTCCGTTGTAGAAGATTTTTGAAGAATCTTGTTCATACTAAAATTTTGTTGTAATCAGACCACTAGCTGGTGACTGAAAGTACTTCATGACGTTGTGAATTATTATAAGGTGAGGCGAAATCTAAGGCATTGCTAATATTATTCGCGTTTCTTAAATTTAGTATGTATTTCTACATTCTCAATCCAATTTTTTAAGGAAAGGGAAGAATTACGAATGTGCTTGCACGACAGCTAATGTGTACTATATACATTAATATTATTATTTAATGGACCAGTAAGGCATTTATAGCTGGTATAAATCATCATGAGATAGGTCTTGGTAACGTTTTTGTTATTTCACTTCAATTGAACCCTAGAAATCGAACTCTTATTATGTCGATCACCTTTAATTTAGCGTGCAAGTTTATATTGCCAAATTTTTGATCATTTTTCTGTTTAAATGAGGGAGATTCATATGAAAATATATTCGTATTTTTAAATGTCAGAATTGATCACATACTGGCAAGTAAATATAGTCATCCTTGAATATTTATTGGAGTTACAATGTTATAGTAGGTCCCCAAAACTAATCTGAATGTTAACAGCTAATGGTCTCCTCAAAATCTCAAAAATCGCAAAGAGCCCCCAACTTTAATATAAGAAAAACTTCATGGATTTCTTTGAATCGGAATTGATTAGTGAAATATACATCCCTGGAAGAATAGTATCTTCTGATATAGAAATTTTGTCGAGGTATTGTCTCGGTATTCGAGTGGAGTTCTTATTTTTTCGGAAATGAAAGGAGGTAGTCGCAACTGATCAAGAAAATGGAATAGGCAACAAGTATCCATTTCTAAGGTAACATCATAATCACTAAGTCCATATAAAATGTCACAAAGTTCTTGGTTTCTAAGCTTACATCGGTCATTACTAAAATTTACGTAATAGCATCACTAATATTTTAGTTTTTTGAACTGTTTTCGGAGAAATTGCAAAACTATTTCGTTTTTCACCGTTATCCTTGAGTGTCATAAAATATTCTTTAGTTATTACGCTGATATTTCTTGTTATTTGTCCATATTTGGGACACAAATGGCAAATTTAGCCATGACAAAATAAGATAATTGTCGTCCATCAAGGAAAAAGTGTAAAAAAATATTCCATTTGAATTGACATCTAAATGTTTATGCGGAACGTGATATAATAGTGCAATAATGCGATTTTTTAAATTTGCTATAATTTTGTCCAAAAGAATACCACAGAGTACTTGAAAGTTGAGATATTTAACATGTACACCAATTACGGTACGATTCCGTCTGCGTCAAGCGTATACTAGGGGAAGAATAGCGGTTGATTACCCCTTAGGAATACCAACTAAAACTCAAGATTATTTAAATACAAATCGGAATAAAAGGAACTTTATTTCATTGGGAAAAACGAACTTGGTAGATATTTGAGAGTCTGGAATTAAAATTCGAAAATATTACCGGTGGCTGCTATAGGTGACTAGATTTTATCAAGAATTCTCTACTGTGGTTTTTCATGCAGAGCTTATCCTTAGTTATCGACTCCTAGCTTCCGTAAATTCTAAGAAAAAAATATTATGGCACCTCCGATGGACGGATTTATACGATACCGAAATAAATATTGAAATCTTCCACTAAAATCTCTTCACACATTCATAAAACCTGATCACTTGTAATCGCCCTTCCTTAATTACGTTCAACATGCCTCCTGCCTACATCCTATGTCTACCCCTTTCTCTTTTGTCTAACGTCCTCCCCTCTCTATTTCTTCAACATTCAATTGCCTATTAAAATATTCTGCCCTTATCCTTGCTGCTTCGTTTGAATTTCTCCCAAAAATTCTCTCTTCTCCTCCATCATGCCTATCACCTCCTCGTTTATTTTCCTTACTGCTCACATCACCTTTTTCATTCTACCCACCCAAATGAAAAAAAAAACTTCAAACCGACGCTATCATCTGTTTCAATAACCATGTCCTCAACCCGTACAAAATCACGTTCTAAATCAAAGTTTTAACGAGCTATTCTACGTCCAAGTTATCAATCCTCTCCTAATTGTGAAGGTTGCGTGCCTACCCCAAACCTCCTCCTTATATCAATAATTCCTTGACCACTTTGGTCCAAAATACTTCCAAGATTGGTACAATGTCCAGCTGCTCTAGCTTTTTATTCATTTATCCACTTCGGAAATTGTTAAAAGTTGGCCGTTTTACAGGTGTTAACATGGATTCAGTTTACATTTATGCATGATTCTTTGAACTCCTAATTCAAAGGTTTTTAATTAACTTTTCTCTTTCTCGAAAACCAAGTAAGCTTCGTTTTGTTTACATTTATTCTCATCCAATGCCTATAGCACTGACTAACCAATGGACTTATAAGTGTTTGAAACCATATGGCTGTCTGGCTTACTAAAACTAAATCATTCACAAAAATAACTGATTTTATGAATTGTTCACCAACTCTCTATCCATTTAATGCTTATGTCCACCAACTGTCACTTCTATTCATTCCGCTAAAGCCATGTACTGAAAATGTATGTGCACTGAATATCACGGGGTAAAAACCACCATTTCCTCCAGATATATATCGAAAAGCATGGGGAATAATGAACAACGCTTTCTCATCTATCTTTCTAACACAGCCCATCCTGACTCTCCGTCCGCCACTTGCACCTTAGCAGTCTGTGGCATGTACAGCTAGCGGATAAGTCTCCTATTCTTCCAATCTAGTCATATGTCCTGCAATTTATTCATTTATTTGTCCCAATTCACACTTTCATATGTATCTATTAAATCTAAGAAAGAGATATATACATCCTGATTTTATTCTTTGTTCCTCTCTATAATTTAACTCATTACTGCTATGAAATCGTGTGCCTATTCTCTTCTTGAACCCAGACTGATTATCCCATAACTAATCATTTGCTCTGTTTTCCACCCTCTTTATGATGATCCTGGGAACCAATTTAGCTGCTTGTGAAATCAAAGTTATTGATCTGTAGTCCTCGCCTATTGCACTTAACCTTTTTTGGAATATGAATCAACACTGATCTGACGAAGTCTTCTGGCCGGATTCCTTCCTCATAAATGCTGCGGATTAGTTCATACAGACTCTCCCTCCCACCTTTACTAAAACCTTTTGAGTAGTTCTTTGGGAATTTTGTCTACCCCCATTGCCTTATTTAATTTCCATTTCCCTAATGTCCTTTCCATCTTACCATCAAGCAAGAGTGGACCTAAACAGCCTCATCTACGTTATATTACTTTCTATGTCTAAATTTGCTGGCCAAATTTCTTTACTGTAGAGTTCGTCTATGCATTCCTTCAATTTCTCTTGGATCCATTCTGATTCAACTAATATTTTTCCTTACGTATCTCAGATTGTTAATACAGATTTTGCGTTCTTACTTCCTGACAATGTTTTATCCTTCCCGTATAGTGGACCAAATTTACCCTTCCTCTGTATACTTTCCATATACTTACACTGCGTCTTTCACCAAGATTCTTTTGCTCTATTTGTTAGCCACCTCAGTTTATTATTTAACTCTTTATCTATCTCTTCCATCTAATTTAATCATCACACTCTTCCATTTCCATCTCTCGTCTATCTTTCTGATCATCTCGTCTGTTTTCCATTGTTTCCTTACTTATTTTCTATTTACGTACAGTTCTATAGTTTCTTTTACGGCTTCCGATGCATATTTTTCATGTACTCCTATTTTTCCTTTGTAGTACACAGTTCCCTTTCCCCACCCATGACTTTCTCTATGGTCTTTTGATAACTTATTATAACCGTTCCCGTTTTTGCTGCTATACTCAATATCCTCAACCGTCTTCCCTATTTTATCATTCTGAAACTGACTTTTGTCCTCATTATTAATAAATTATCTGAATCTGCAACCGCTCCCAGAAAAATTTTCGAATTAATCACGTTCTTCTAGAATCTATGCCAAACCATTATAGTGTCTGACTACTTTATAATTTTCTAAATCACCGGGTATCTCCAATGTATACCTACCCCTAATATAGTGTTACAATCAAAGGTTCCCTATCATTAAGACTTGCCTCCAGCAGTACTATATTCCCTTTCATCGAGTTCCGATCCCCCGTCACTATCAAATCTTCCCACTTGAAACTATTTCTTGCATTTTGATCTTATATCCTGTTAATTTCTTCTTCCCTATGATTGCTTGCTGGCGCATACAGACTTGAGCAAGGACTAAGTTTGTTGGTTCAGCTTTTACTTCTACCTTAATAATATATCAGTCGCATGTTCTATGTATTATTACGCCTCTTCCTACCAATTTGTTCAATATTATGCCCACCCCTCCCTGGCTTTCCGCTCCCTGGCCTTCCGCTGTATAATACTCCGTAACAATCACTCCAGTAATCCACGACATCCTTTTATCTCACCTCACACAGCTTTAAAATATCAATATTTCTTCTCTCCATCACTCGCTATTTCTTTCATATATCTCAGTCACCAAGATCGTCCTAATACTTAACATCCCCATTCTGGTTCGTTCGTCTTCCGTATTGCTTTTGGAGGTTTCGCTTTGCAAGGATTTCGTAAGGTACGAGACTGCGGAAGTCATGCCTCTGCCGTTGCAAGTTTTCTTTATGAAGTATAAAGCCTTCAAGTTTGCCTACTTTGTTTTTGTAAGATACATTTTGCTGAAGCATGTGTCTCAAGGCTACATGTCAATGGCAAGCGTAGTAGGTTGTTCAATCAAAGTAATTTAATATCAATACATGTATTAAACAAAATTTATAAGATTTGGAATGTTTTAATTTACATTAAAAATTTCTTCGTCGAATTTAAAAGCGAATAATTTACTGATTGTCTATTAATCTACCTCCGTGCTAAATAATTCTTATTTTTGTTCAATTTTTTAATTCTATTTTAATTTTGAAGTCTTCATCTGCCAGAAATATTATATTGGTATAATGTACGTCAAAGTTCCAAATGTATGGCTTCATCACATTACCATGTTGGTTGGTATCCCGTTCAGCTGGAATTAAATGAGAAAGATGTATAAAGCTGGCATGTAAAATGTCAAAGTATTTCTCGGGTTCTCCACCTGGTGAGAATCTCAATTCTGGGCGATTTCTCTCTATGACGAACATCGAAACGTCGGGCAGAATGGAGACACTCACCCGGTGAAGGACCCTAAAAGAATTTCTGCCCGAAATACTCCGGGAAAGCAACAGATCAAACTTTTTTCAGGCATACTTTCCCGCTACAAAATACGCCGCCAGAGAAATGTCAAAAATAAATGATGCCATAATAAAGAATTTCCTTTCCACAATTTCTCTTTCTCATGACTGATGACACTTGTAAGACGCCCTAATTGCGGCATATTCAGGATATTACTACTCGTATATGAACTTATGTCCAATTTTGTTTTGGAACCAATTACAAGGCTAAGGAAAACAGAAACGATTTGCCTTGCTTTTTGTGTCAATGGCGTTGGGATTACTCAAGGAAGTTCTTAAGGTCCATTTTTTCTCATATTCAGCATTTTTGTCCAGGAAAAATATTCTTTATTTACTCTTGGACCATGGATTTCCCAGTAAAATAAAACTTTCTCAAAGAATCAGTGCATTATAATGTCATTATGCAATACGCAATGAAAAAAATTACATATTCTGAGACTTCCTTTGCCATAGCCAAAACATTAAAAAATAATAAATAATAAGAATTACAAAATGTGATATGGTTCCAGCTTTTGAAGTTACTTGGAATAACAAACACCTTTAAATTCAATAAGGTATTTGACATTAATCTAGTCTTCCCTAGGATTCTACCTTTATTGGGACCTGTATAATAAGGCTTATTTATACAAAGGCATGATTGAATATTAGGCTATTAATTTAAACAAATTACTTCCTGAGCGCGTTTAATGAAGCAATGCCGGTCGCAGAAAACATTTTTTAGAGCCTATCTACCTGATTTATTAACCTTACGTGCCCCTTAAAATCTCACTCCGATGGAGTTGACAATATAACCATAATGTTTTCAGAAAAGCTTCAAATTTAAGTAAAAGTTTACCTTGTTTGGCCCGAAAGTGACTACCCGTGTTTTTCCAACATTTTGCGCAAATAATTTTTAACCTAATTTAACGTTATTTTAACGCGTCTCGCATCCCTAACTGTATTAGATGCCAGTAATGAATTAGAGGATCTCCTATAGATGACAGCTATTTGTTTTTGCTACCAAACGATGCAATGATATATTGTTATTAACTTTAACAAAACAATAAAAATTAGCACACTCCTCACGACAAGCTTTTATATAACGGTAATTGTTTTAATTGTTGACTTTCAGAAGACCGGAATCTTTCATGGATCATTATTTGTTTTATTTCGTGGTGTCGTAAAAGTTTATACCGATAAATTGAAAAAAAGCGAAGATGTTTTGGGCCAGAGTAGTTAAATTAGTAGGAACATAAGGAAAAGAAATGCGCTGGGTACAGAAGCTTTCACAAGTAGGAGGACATTGAGGGCAGGGACGCTGAGTGAGGATGTTAAAAAAAGTCTCTGCAAAATTTCGATATGGTGTGTGGTTTTTACCGTCGCGGAAACATGGCTATTGAAGCAGGATTATAGGATTAAATAGGATGCTTTTAAATGTAGGTGTGGGGAAGGATGGCAAAGGTGAAGTGAACTGAAAGTTAAATAAATGAGGAAATGCTAGACATGGTGGAGGAGGAGAACGGATTATTGGGATAAATCCAAAGGAGGCAGGAAAGATCAATACCGAGCATTTTGAATGGCAATGAGGCCTATGCAATGGCACTTTGAACTGCGATAGAGGGGAGAATTTAGGCGAGGGGTACGATTAGGACAGGGATGTCGGACGATATGCAGAGAGAAAGAAAGTACGCCGATTTGAAGAGGGGTTTACTGTAATGTTAGATGTCAGGTTTAGTCGTTGGTAGAGGCAAGAGAATTGCTGTTGTAACGTTTGGTGGCTTTGGTTCATCCAAAACCTACCTTGCCCAGTAAATTAGGGTTAGTAATAATTTGGAAAAAGTTGTAATTCAATGCTGTGACAATATTTCAATATTTAATACTTCCTTTTTTACATCTGAATAGTTCCAATTGTTCACGTAATAATACTTAATTTGTTTTATTCCTGTTGAAACACTTGTTTTTCTAAGTTTTATACCTCTTATGTTTGCACTCTGGTACAAAATTTATGTTTTTAATTTGGATAGTTATCTTTTTTCTATTAATTCAACTACATTTTGATATTGGATTTACTCTCTTGATATGAATAATAATCCTTGGAATTAGATTTTAATGTTTCACTTTCCTCAGGGTAGATCGCGAGGTCACCCCAGGAAAAAAAGTATTTCCCCAGCACCCCAGATGCGTAATCGATCTTATACGTACCTTGGCCTCTTATTGACACATAGGGTGCCAACTGAAATTTTTTTACCGTTCGCGAATACTTATCTCACTCATTCCTAGGGAAATGATTTTCCCGAGCGTTTCTTCCGAGTGTAAGAGGGATTAAGTTACTCAAAACTTTGTGACGGGGGAATTACGGAAAGTTTCCCCTTTTCACTTGAAACGCATTCATCCAAAGTTTTCATGATGGATGCCCTGATCCAATGTTTGTCTTCCGTGAATTATTCGGCAGCATTGTTTTCAGCATTGCCAGTATTTGCGCCTTACTAGAGGGATATCTGATTTTGTCTTCTCTTCGTAAAAAAAACTTTCATGGCATTCGAACAAAGAAAACTCCATTACTATTCTACTCTTCGAACCGGGAATTCTTTAAGTCAATGGCAGGGTTGACAATTCTCAGATCTGTAAATAATATCTGTATTATTAATTTCAAAAATAATAATATGCCATAAATGTGGTGTGTCACGAGTAAAAATTAGAATAAACATCGACTAATGATTTTAAGACATCTAATACGATTAGTGACTAAATCAAGGGTGCCCAAATCATGATTTCATTCACGGTTTTAGCAATAAACACCTCTACACCACTCGCTTTAACTATTCCGCATCTGTTGATAAGTTACCTGACGCGCAGTAATAGCGCAAATGTATTTGCATAACGATAAACTTTTATTTTGTCCGCACAATATCTGATCAAATGACGTTAAATAACTCCTAAGAATAGTCTACATTGAGCTGATAATCTGGAAACAGTTTTCCTAATAGCCTTTCGCCCACAATTCACTCCAGACCCTCTCCCATCCATTCTTATTACCCAGCTCCATTCACGCATAAGATCTTTCTTCCTTGGACAGCAGGGATGGGAATGGGGTCCTCTCATGAGTGCGTCAAGGATAAAAGTGTCAAGAAGAGAATATAGGAGAGAGAATAAGAAAAGTTAATGGAATGCATGGCCTACGATGGAAGAGTAAAACACAGCTGTCTATTGGCAGCTTTTTTTTGTCTTCTCTTTGCTCCCGTGGTAAAAGCAAAGGCTTAGGACACGTAGAGCGCTCTCCTATGATGCAGAATTATTATGATTTACAGAAATGGAATATAAATAAGAGGAAAAAAGTGCATGGCGTTAATTTTAAAACTATCGAAAGCTGACGTGAACGTCGTTGATTAAGTGTAAACTAAGTATAAGGAAGAAATGTCCGTTGCTTGGGTGTGATTCGGATACAATGTCTTCAGTTTTTCCTTCCATGAAGAACCAAACTGTTCAAATGGTATTTTTCTCTCAGGGTGTTTGATACGTCATTTAAAATTCCTTACACAACATAAGTAAACGTTCCTTCAATCAATACTAAAGGGGAGCATATATCGTACTGTGGAATGAAATGAAAAATTTGAACAGGTTTGTGAACTATCGCACATTCTCAAACCTGACTTTAATTAAACTCTTGTTATGCTTCGGGTAGGCACAATAGGTGAAATTTCTCGATCATGGCTTCAGCTTCGATGAATAATGATAATGTTTTTAAATGCCTTCTCGAGCCAATCGGGAAGTGTCATGGTATGGAACGTAAAAAAACCAAAATCCCGTGCATTGAAAAAACCTGTGCACCAGAGACCCTTACATGAATCGTAGTTGTTGAAAACGAAGAGTAATCTTGACTTCGGTTTCGTAATGATAATGTTTACACTAGCAAGGGCGCTCAAAAACAATGAAAACGACGTACTCTTCAATGAGTAGCATTAAGAATGGCACTTACGAGAAAGTCTTCCGTGTTCAGAAGCCTAATTTAAAAAGCCCTGCTCTGTTAACCGTCCCGTGTGAAATGATGATACCTAATCCGCAAATCCAACTAATCGACTGTAATGCTATCGCTAAAAGCGTCCTTTCGGAGTGGATCGTTTCGTTGCTATGGCAATGGCACCCTGGGTGAGTGGGATCGGGACTGACATCAGTCCGCCGGCGGCTAATAGCGATTGAGGGAGTGGAATCGTGAGTCTGCCTCTGACCCCCCCCTCTCTACCCTGGCCTCCCTGCTCCTCCACCAGCCCCAACTCCTCTAGCCCCCCAAAATGCTTCATCTCCTTTCGCCAGACTACCCACTCTCCCACAATCATTAACGTTACACGATCAGCATTGATATAATTACATGTCACCTATTCTTATTCCTTAACGTTATGACAATCATGCTATAGAATGCTATCAGTAATTGGATAATATCGATAATTTTACTTCAATGTTTGATTTTACATGGAGTTATTTACACTTTAATTGACGTTCGAAATATGAAGGAAAAGCAAGGTTCATGACACTCCGTTGGAATAAGATATTTGGTACGCTTCAACGGGTTTACGCAAGCGGTTTATTTAAAAAAGTATTCCAACAACACTACGTATACGTTCGCATTTAAAAATACTAGGAATGATATGATGATTATATATAGTTGAATTTATCTCAAAAAGTTGCCAGTTGCCAGTGTTTTTCCCGGCAAATAAAAAATATATGGGAAGTCTATTAATCGGGGTATTTGAAACTGGTAGCTGATTCGACACAGCACTCTGTCGATCATATTTAATCAAAATGTAAAATCGTAATTTCGAAAATAATCTGTCATATCGATATTGCTGTACAGTTATTTCGATTCTGTGATCCATCCTCACTCACAATCAATGCTCCTACCGCACTGCTTCCAACTTTCACTTCCGTTACCTCCGCTCTCTCTCCGGGCCTGTCTCCCCCGGCGGGTAGGCCCCAGGTGGCCACCCGCCCGGCCGGGCCACGCGTGCATTTTTATGACTTGGCTTCCTTGATTTTCACGTGAGATGGAGGCCTTCTGGACATCTTCACGGGGAGCGTTTTCCTTTTTTTTTTATCTCTCGCGAGTATTTAGTGTGAAAGGCGCCGAGTTCCGTGGCCTTCCACGCTCTTGCAAACAAATACAGAGCATTGCACGCACGCCGTGGGAGCTCGCGGAAGCTAGCGAGCCTCGTTCGCCGACTGTCGGCCGCGCTTCCTACCTTCCTGCAGCGACACTGAAGCACGTAACCATTGTCATCTTCCAGCTCTGAGAGAATAAAAAATCAGTGTTGAACAAACGGTGGGCCACATGCGGTCCCCCCCCAGTTATGCGATGTTTCTAATAGTTTCTATTCAATGATATTTGAAATTTGGTATCATGATTTCTTAGTTTACATTTAAGCATAACTGATCTAAAAATTGCTTTTAAATTTGACCCAAAACGTTCTTTTCTCAATTAATATAAACCAGAGTTATCAACCCAAAGTTTAACTTGATAGGTGAGGGTAGAGCTCACTGAGTACCTAGTCCTTAGAGTAGTACCAAGCCTAACGGCGTGTGAAATTCACACCCCAGAAAAGGGGGGCAGTTTCTTTCCCTGTACCGCTCTGGTAGGACCCTGGAAGATCTGGTTCCCGAAATATCACGCAGTTTGAATGGTGCTGAGCTTGCCCAGAGGCTTCCTTGTTATGTATTCTCTAATGTAAAATAAAAATTCAGAAGTACGAAATATTTCTGAATTAGTATTTTTCATATTTTTTATATAGTCTTATTTTGGCTCTCTGTAGTTGCCTTATTTTTGCTTCTTTCCTCTTTTGTTGCTCTATCGATTCGCATTCTCGGGGTAATCTAATTTTCACTGACCAATGCTTCGCATCATTGGTATAAGTTGGAACTAAGTTAGTGCAGAGGGTATTGTACTGGCTTCCTACCCTGAGACCTCCGTTTCGATACCCATTATTGGCAGGATTTATCAGTGGAATCCTGATCCCTGCTTGGAATGCAATGTGGAGAGCTCACTTCAAGTGATTACGCCGTCCGTCGGATAGCACATTAAGTTATAAACCCCTTGGCGCCCATCGTTAAAAATGGGCTAATGCTGACGCTTTGGTTTTCCTCCGTCTTATCTTCATTCCGTGAAAGTCGTACACAAATCGAAATACCCGCTAATGGCGCAAATGATCTTACCTCATCTTGACTAGTAGGTACTATGATCATACGAAAGGGGTAATCCACGTCAAAATTTTCCATTCATATCTCAACACGGAGTTCCTAAAGAGGTCCCCTAAGTTGGCAATCTTTGGAATATTGAAGTGGGAAACCTCTTGCAGGCTCCCGAAGCGGCGGAGATGACAATAAATATGGGTTTGAGGCATTCTTTTCCAGTGCCTTGAAATGTTTATTCATGTCTTTCGAGCCTTTAAAAATCCGATTATTCCATTCAATCGTAACAAATGTTGGTCATTTTATTAAATAATGACAATCTTTTTTAACTGGCATTTTGGCCACTCTACCTTTTTAGACGGTGTATTATATCGGCGGGAAGACTTTTGGGTGACACAATTTTGGTTTGGTTTATTGTTATATAGCGAGAGATTTATGATCTATAATCAGGCGGGCAAGGATATATTAGAATAGTTCTTGAAGTTGATGTAAAGGTGAGCTGCATAAGAATGACTGACTTTAGTAATTGATTTAAAAACCGCTTATTTATACGGTATTTCAATATTTTAATTGTTGTAATTTCAATCTTGTCATTGTTATATTTATTTAAAAGGATTTTATGTTTAGTACCTACCAAGAATGTAGTTTAAAGAATACCAAAGAATTTTATAATTTAATTACACAACTCTACAAATTTTATTTAGAAAGTAAAGTTTTAAAATTAAAATATATAAATCAAGCGCACTTGAATGTTATTTATTGGTAAATCAAGTAAATTCTAACTCAGGAACATTCGAATTATGGCCGAACTTATGTATTCAGATTTTTCAGATATTCTTGATGACGTGTTTTAACTCTGAATAATACTCGTATTTTTGTCCAGAGTTAGTATTTGTACAGTTCAAATAAACGAAGTTTTGCTTCATCCTCAATATTTATACCACTCACATAATTATGCGTTCCAATAGCAATTTAAAAAAATATATAAATTACGTGCTAGTGATGCAGAGAATTTGATATTTGAACATTTTTTTATTAAAATAGGAACGATGAATTTATAAATTAGTTTTAATGGGGAAACAGTACTCTTTAGGACATATTTCCTATGTCCATTGTCAATCCGCAATTGACAACATTAGATTTTGTTCATGGAATATTTTGGTAAAAGTTTTTAATTAGGTGGTGTGTCGTTCCGAACTCAATTTTATAGAATACAGGGCCATGTTGAACTCTGAGTCAAATGTAAAGCTCATTTTGCTCTTATATTCAAATGAATATTATTTAAGTTCTTTAAAATTTCCTTTAAAATCTAGTGTTGAAAATTTTATATTAGAATGCATCTGTGTTATAATTCATAGGTAAGGGTAAACGAACTTGTAACTTTGTTATAATCTAGCTCAAATACCATTCTGATAAGATAATATCACGTCCAAATAATAATATATATGTCATGCTAGGAAAATTAATATACCCGTACATAACCACGTTAAAACAACACAATCACATTTCAGAACTTGGGTGAGCTAAGTCCCCAGTCGGGAGAAATTATTAAGCGGAGGTTATTTAGTGTTTATAAATCAAACTAATCACATCATTAACGTCCAGCGTTGTGCATCATCATGAAATTTGCACGCCTTCGCGGTATAGACTTTGATTATTTTTATTGCATGAAGAAAATATACCGAAAAATATATTAGTAGCGTAAATTATGTCTGTTCAGGCTTTTTTCACCAATATTAAGAGGCAAAGAGCTAGGTGTGAGTTTACCTTTTCACACTCCTGGGAGGCCGGACATAGTCAACTCTCATTCGACAAGTCATTGATCACATCTCAGAAGAGTTGTGGTCTTCTTCCGCGAACTACAAATAAAGGTTCTCTCCGATTCACAGGTTATGAAAACACTTTTTGCAGCTCCTATTTACAAAAACACAGAAGTTAATGGAAAGCCAATTATTGGAATTTCAGATTGGCTAAGATACAGAGTTAAAAATTTGCCAACACATGAATTTTCATGATTAAATTCTTTTCTTTTTAATTTTCAGAGCAGCTTTACTCAAATACAGAGTTATATCTACTGTCCGCAAATAGTCAAATTGCTGTTTAAATTAGCAACAATTATGGTTTGTCTTATTTTAGCAAATTGGTTATGTCTCCATTAGCATATTGGGAAGGTAATGGGATATAACATATGTTTTAACAAGAGTATTATTATTTTACAATATATCATAAATTGTTTTAAACCATAGTAAATGATTATTAGCGTTTTTTAAGTTTAGTTTGGTGTCCATACTAAAAAGAAAGACCTGTCCTTTTCCACAGATTTTTATTTTTGGTACAACGCGTTTCACCGAATTGTGGCATCATCAGGTACAAAAAATAAAAATCGGTGGTAAAATACTGGTCTTTCTTTTTAGTTTGGATATTAAATACATCCACGAAGTGTAGCCTGAAACAATAGAATATATTTTTGTTTGGTGGTCTCAAAAAAAGTAATAAAATTTCAGTTAAATTATTTGATGTCCAAGTTCAAAGCAATGTTACTTAAACACAATTATTTTCTGGATATAGAAGAATATGCATGTTAAAGTACATAGTACAGTATGTATATTTATATATATTTTTTGTGTGCATATATATATATATATATATATATATATATATATATATATATATACATGTACCCTTTATATCTCTCTACTTCCTTCCTCCCTTCATCCCGTTCAACATCCCTATCCTGTTCCTGCCCTTTCCTCTTTTGCCTATCATTCTTCCACCTATTAAAGTCTTCAACATCCCACTGCCGATCAATACGCCGCTCATCCATTATTCCTACCTCCATAAGATTTCTCGCAACGAACTCCTCTCCTCGCCCACCAATCGGTGTACTTCATTTGTTTTCCTTTCAGTCCATTTCACCTTCTCCATTCTTCTTCACAACCGAATTTCAAAAGCCTCCAAATCTACATCTATCCTCCTGCTTCAATGACCACGTTTCCGCGCCGTACATAACTGCGCAATATATCAAAGTTTTTACGATGCAATGCTTGCAGCCCCATGGCTGACTGAGCAACTAAATCTTGGTTATCAGCAAACCTAATGATTTTACGAATTCCTCGCCGACTTTCATTCTTACCTCCAGTTATGCCCATGCCTCTTTAATCATATATATAACATTAGGACGGCACAATAGAACACAGAATAAAATAGATAACACGTAAAAGGACACTCACATTATAGATTGTTGAAGCTTTCGGCCTACTCCGAGACCTTCTTCAGATCAGACTGACCTGAAGAAGGCCTCGGAGTAGGCCGAAAGCTTCAACAATCTGTAATGTGAGTGTCCTTTTACGTGTTATCTATTTTATTCTGTGTTCTATTGTGCCGTCCAAATATTTTATTGCTCTCCTCAGTGCTTCCACATCATCTATATATGTATATGTATATATATATCCTCAGTCATATCTTATCTTCCGAAGAAGACGGAGCTCGAGTCCGTCGAAATTATCAAGATATTCTTGTGAGTGTTCTTTTTATGTGTTCTCGTGCTGTGTGTTACTGTCTAAGTATATATATATATATATATATATATATATATATATATATATATATATATATATATATATATATATATACTACCTTGATCAAAAAGTTCCCGGAATTTATTCAGAAAATTAAAAATACAAGTTTATTCATCTAAATCTATATTGTCCCCTTCAAAGTAATCCCCATCGACTGCAACACACTTATGCCAGCGCTTGATCCAATCCTCGAAACATTTTTTATATTCAGTTTTCGGTATGTCCATCAGTGCTTCCTGCGATTTTTCCATTACTTCCTCTCGGCTGCTAAAACGCGTTCCCCGTAATGGTTTTTTAACTCGATTGAACAGAAAGAAGTCACAGGGAGCCAAATCAGGTGAATTCGGTGGCTGTTGGATGGTATTTGTTGCATTTTTCGTCAAAAAATTACGAATAATGATAGCACTGTGCGACGGTCTCTGGTCTCTTTCGGCGAATTACTTCACGCAAACGTCTCATAACGCCCAAATAATACCCTTGTTTACTGTCTGGCCTTCTGGCAAAAATTCATGATGCACTACACCGTTGTAATCCATGAAAACCGTCAGCATTGCCTTCTTTTTTGACTGAAAACGACGTGGTTTTTTTGGTCTCGGCTCATTTGGTGAACGCCATTCACTTGCCTGATGTCTGGATTGCGTGTCGTACTCATAAACCCACGTCTCGTCTCCAGTAATGATCCTTTTGATGAATGTGGGATCGGATTCAGCCTCGCAAATCATGTCTTTTGCGACGTCAACACGGTCTCTTTTTTGCATGAAATTGAGGTCTTTTGGCACCAACTTTGCTGCTACACGACGGAAACCCAAATCATTAACCACAATGTCTTGGGCGGATCCATAGGCAATGTTCAAGTCCTCCGCTATTTCTCTGATGGTTAATTTGCGGTTATTGACCAACATTTCTTTTACTTTATCAATTTTTTCACCGACTTTCGATGTCGATGGTCTGCCACTGCGTTCATCATCTTCGATTGACTCACGGCCACTTCTGAACCGCTCGTGCCACTGGTAAACGACCGTTTTTTTTAGAGAATCGTTGCCGAAACACTTTTCCCACATTCCCAACGTCCGTGCGCCACTAAATCCGTTTTTTACGCAAAATTTAATACAAGTTCGGGTTTGCAAATTTAAATACATTTCTGCAATTGTAAAAAATCGCCAACACACACAGAGATAGATGTACTCTTGGCTACGTAACTTTTGCAAATGTCAAGTTATGACACTAAAATTTAAAGGGAATATCAACAACAGATGTACCAATTTAACAAAAAAAACAGAACTCAAATCGGAACGATGGGAGCGCCACACGGTGGTTATTCCGGGAACTTTTTGATCAAGGTAGTATATACATAGATAATTTCTTCGAAGTAACACGGAAGTGTTAAATAAAAAACTGATTTCTTACTGATCTTCTGAGGAAGACGGAGTTCAATTCCGTCGAAATTATCAAGATATAGCGTGTGTTTCTTTTGTGTTCTCATGTTGTGTGTTGCTTTCAAAGTTTTATCCATTTTTATATTTATAATTATTTATATATATATATATATATATTTCGCGGGTCGCGGTGGTCTAGCGGGTAGAGCGTTGGTCTTCTGACCGGAGTTCGATTCCCGGGCAAGGCACTTTGGGCACCTGCAGCTCCACCCAAGCTAGTTGATTTTTCGGGTACCAGATCTTCCTGGGAAACCATAACCGGCACAGGGAAAGGAACTGGCCCCCCTACCCTGATGTGTGAATATTCACACGCCGTCGGGCTTGGTACATGGGTGAGCTCTATCATCACCTACTAAACCGACCTTCGGGTTGATTACTGTGTTTATGGTTTTATATATATATATATATATATATATATATATATACACACACAAACGCATATATATATATATACATACACACGAGGGTGTGGACCGAAGAACAACGACGAACAGTAGGGGAGAAAATGAATAAGCCCTGGGAAGAAAGAAAGAAGAAAAACCAGAAGTCTTGAGGTCATTGCGGTTAATTGTTGGCCAAACTCAATAAAAAAAATATATATATATATATACATATTTATACACGACACTCGCATATATATGGGTCACGGTAGTCCAGCGTTTAGAGTGTTGGAATACTGACCGGACGGTCCGGGTTCAATTCCCGGGCAAGGCACTCTGGGCACCTGCCGCTCCACAAAAACATTTTTTTTTCGGGATACAGATCTTCCAGGGAAACCATGACCGGCACAAGGAAAGGAATTGGCCCCCTACCCTGATGTGTGAATTTCACACGCCGTCGGGCTTAGTGCTGGGTAAACTCTATCATCACCTATCAAACCGACCTTCGGGTTGATTACTATGTTTATGGTTATAGGTGGAAGGGACTATTTAGTCTCAACCTCGCCCAATTAAGTCGATAATAAATAAATAAATAAATAGATATTACCACGTCGGTGAACTATCAGGGATATTTTGCTCTGTTTTTAATTTGCGCCTCTGAAGATTTCAGGGATTATAAAATCTTTCCAGAATTTGAATGTTTAAAGATTTCCTGCATGTATGTTAGAGCTTATGACGAAACTTGTTTTGAATATTTATTAAATAGAAGATTGCCATAGAATAGTTATCCAAGGAATTAATTAATAAAACGACTCCACGGGATTCTTCATTCAAGAACTCATAATATGGATAGGATAAATTAGCATTTTTCCGTCTTAATTTCTTCCCAAACGAAGAAACTTAACGAAACTCGCAGCATTTCTGTATTTCTTCGGTTATTTCTCCAATTGAAATTTTAAAGAGATGGATCCGAAGTGTGACTGAATGAAAAGTGTTTCAGTTTTGCTGGTCAAAGCTGGAGGCGTCAGGAGTGAGGTCCAACATTGGTCCAAGTTCAGCGTTCATTGACGGCCCATACGGGCACACATACAGCGTCCCCTTGAGCGAGAACCCACCCTTTTGACACTCGGACGTGAGCGGGAATCATGCCAAACCGCAAATGGAGCTAGTGGAGTAGTACCGCTCTTGTTCTTGGGAGGACTGGCGAAGGGAATCGACAAGGCGAGAGTTGAAGGGGCGGACCAAAGGAGGGAGTGCGGGGAGAGGCACTTAGTGAGTGTTTTCGGTTTCCGTTGGGGAGAAGGTTGGGAGGGTGGGAGGGAGGGGCAAATCACACTCGCGACTGATGCGGAGTTAATCAAGACGGGGTCGAGAGGAGGGCCTCGGGCCTAAAGGCGGGTTGCAAATTGATCGCATCGATTTGAATTTTAGAGGGATTCCATTGGGGGAGGGTGGGGGACCAAGGGAGGGATGCGGGAGGCGTTCTGCGTCGAATGTGTGGAGGGAGGCAACGGAGAGCAATTAAATAGAGAAGGGATGATTTTCACGCTTCACCATCGAAATATTTCTCCACCGGCACACCGAATCGAGATTGTACTCCCGAAAATCCTTGGCGTGGGCATCGAATTCCCGCAACGAGCGACGAGCCAAGGATTTCCTCAAATTCCGAATATCGAGAGCCTGCGAGAGAGAAAGGGAAGCACGGGTATGGAAATTTCGACAACACGGCAAAGTTACAGGTTGGCGTGATAGCGAACTTCGACCGGATGGATTATAGTGCAAAGAAGAGAGATTGCGACGCCGGTATATCCATCCTCCCACTTCTAATAGTGGGGTGACGGCTTGGAGGTAGCTCCGCCCCCACTCCGCCACCACGCACTCCGCTCGTTCCACTGGCATTAACCCGGAGTTACTCCGTGGATGTTTTTCCTGGAATGAATAAAAAGAGATTGAAGGTGAAGGGAACGAAGAGGAATGCTGGGAGGTGAAGGGAAAAAGGCGGAGCCGCAGACCAATTTGCATAATGTAGGTGGAATAGAGGGAGCACACGAAACAATTTGCTCGCACACAAATCTTCGTTAATGGCCTTCCGATCTAGGGTACTTGAGTGGAAATTGAGCGTACTGGCTTTTAGAGGAACTTGTGAAGTGTATGAAGATTTCCCCGATAATGATGATTTTGTAGTCCAGGCCCACGTGGTGTTCCCAAATTCATTATTCAAATTTAGGAATCGAAATTAATTAAATTTTCCCAATTATTATCCAAAGATTATTGGAGTCAGATAATTAGATAATCCAAATCTTTGTTAATTAGGTTTATCGCTTTGGGTGGCATAAAAAAACTCGTGGGCTTAATAACACTGATTTCTCTCTGTTTAAACATCCGGAGAGCCCGGGTTCGATTTCCGGGTATCTCTGTGGATACCCTCAGCTCCACCCTGCCTGTGTTATTTTTCGGGTACCAGATCTTCTTGGGAAATCATAAATGGCAAAGGGAAAGGCACTGTCCGCCCCTTAGCCTGATGTGTGATTTCACACGCCGTATAAGTACTGGATGAACTCTACTATTACCTATCAAACCGACCTTCGGGTTGATTACTACGTTTATGGTTTATGTTCTAAAATGGACTGATCTACTTATTTTTGTCACCCTGTATTTCTATTTAATAAAAAGTATAGCTTTTCCCTGAATAATAATATCGTTCGGAAGGTATTTAATGAATGTGTTATACGAGCACTACTTACGTAGTTCACATTTGTATTATTTAATATTTATTCCCAGTGTTTTAGTTATTATTGGTTGGCTTTGGATGAAAAGTTACATTAATAAACACTGCCGCGGGCTCCTTAGCCCTCATTAATAGAATGGAAACTTTTAAGGTTCACAATTTCAGTTTTCATGCGATGGAAGTAATATATGACAAAGAATTTAAAATATTTCATTCTACCATTATATGAGGTACGTTTGAGCCAAGATGCGTGGATGTATAATGAAATAGCTTATTCAATCTTTTATGTGTATAATACATATTAAAATATTCTGTTTATATTTGTACGCATAGGTGCACAGTAAATTC
Source organism: Hetaerina titia (assembly GCA_037158775.1). Lineage (NCBI taxonomy): Eukaryota > Metazoa > Arthropoda > Insecta > Odonata > Calopterygidae > Hetaerina > Hetaerina titia. The sequence goes on along the minus strand of CM073779.1, from coordinate 62,580,877 downwards.
TTACCCTTTTGCTAAGGGTAAACGAAATTTTCGAAAAATAATAATATGATCTCATCGTCGGTTTATTGTTCAAATATAGGAATCAAAGCACCCAGGGGGAAGGGTTATAAAATACTTCAGAAATGTCCACCCTCTGTGCTGATTTACACATTTTAGGGGGACATCTGGATTCTCCACTCTTCCTTTGGCCGAGTACTAGAATGAAGTTTGTTTCACGGATCAAACAAGTGGATACCTATAAAAAGGCAACTTAGTTAATGTCCATGAATACGTTAGAAAATTTGGAAATTTAGGTATGAAACTTAATCCAGTTAAAGTACATTAGTGAATATTTTATTGAATTAATATTTAAATTCCGATAAAGTCTATTTCTGTAAAGTTATATCAGTTAAATCAAATGTTGGAAGCTAATCCTCCTGGTTAATTAAACAATTTTATTTTTAATCTCTAGGAAATTTATACTGAAAGTTATCCATATTTTAAAGAAAAGAAGTATTATTTAAGATGCAAACAAGCATTTACATTCTCTATGTAAAGCAGAAAATGCGTGGTTGAAATCTTATTGATCTCTCTTTTTTCACGGCAAATTATTCTACTGATAATCCCCTTTTGTTAAATGAATTAATATTTAAAATCCACAGTTATCGACCCAAAGACTGGTTTTATAGGTGATGGTAGAACGTATCTAATTATTAGACAAACGGCGCGTGAAATTCATAAATCAGAGGAGGAGGGCCAGTTCCTTACTCTGGACCGCATAATGGTTTCCCAGGAAAAGCTGGTACAAAAAGGTTGTACACATTGGGTGAAGCTGTGCGTTCCCAGGAGCATCAAATGCAATCAAACCCGCACCCTTCGGTCAGAAACACTCGACGTGTGAAATTATGGTTAATATTTTGAAAATAAAATAAGCGTGCTACGATAAAAATAATTGATGGAAATATACAGAAATTAGATTTCAGCTCAAATTTACTCGATTAATCAATTTTTTAACATGAAAGTTAATACGTATTACCCAAAACTGGTACGATACAACTGAAATAAATTGAGATAGAACGTAAGATATTGATGATATTTTTCCTCATGTAGGAATCGGGGCATGGCATAGATGGATTTACGCTGTTATTAATGCACGAGTAATTTTCCCAACGATGCCTTATCTTCCCACTCGGCAAAACTGTGTTGAGGTGCTTTAGAGGACGGATGGTACTCTGGAAATTTGGACAAATTCGCGTCAGGGCTCTTCTCTGGTGCTAATGATTTATCGGTAAGCCACAAGGAAGATACGCTTACAGCCACAGAGCTTTTCACTTAGTGTTGGGCTCACCAGGTCATTCTAGTGAATTGAACTTCCTCATGGGGTCAGTAGTATTAGCAAGAAATGCTTACACATTTGGAGGAATCAACGCTTTAAAGGAATCGGTGCATTACTAGGGATTATTCTAAGCGACTGAGTTTTATGAAGTTAATTTCAATCGAGTTTTTTGATAAACAAACAAATATGATCATATTCGGAAATAAAGTTCATTCCAATTTGATAGAAGAGGCGAAATCCTCATTTTGAATTCCCATTTATAAAGAAAACATTGTACCAATTGCAAAAATGACCGCCAAATTCAACTTCACCGCGATCAGAATGTTCGACAATAATTATGCTTTTCAATCGCGCATTACTTTTTGCCGCGTCGTGCATCGTTATTCCCTCCAGACGCAGGTCTGCGCTTCCGCAGGACTGCCCGTAGTACTCTGAGCCTCTGAGTACCTTAGAGAAAGTCTACGTTGTTTCCCGAAGAAAATCTATTTTCAATTTATCAAATGTCATCACACATCACGGATGATAAGGCAATGTAAATACGACCGGCATAACTTGGTGCTGAAGGGGGATAATCGAGTGGTCAACTAGGGTTTTTATGGACATCATTTGCGGGTGATGAGAGGCGGAGGGTATGAATGGAAATACGGGTTGCGGCCCTCCGTCATTTCAAGTGACAGGGCCAGGGATCGACCAAAAAGGATTGAAGGGCCGGGCGGGAGAGGGCGAGTGAAGGGAGGAGGGCGCGATTGGAACCGGGATTTGCAGTGCGCGCCGCGGGATTGGCAGAAAGGCGGAAGGCACGTCTCGATGCCCGGCTCGCTCCCTACGCACATGGTTGGTGATGATGCCCCCTCCCACTTCCCTCCCACTCGGCTTAACGCACGACCCCGTGATACGTGTCGTTTATCACGCCATCTTTCCACAGTCTCTTAATGTGTGTGCGTTTTTCATCTCGGGCATTGAGCCCTCGCGTTGCGGAGTCCTATCCCAAGTTTGACATGATATTCGTTTATGGCGACATAAGAGTTAAGCCAATATTTCCTGTGTTTGCTTTAATAACTCAGAGTTCATTAGTGCGATGATTTCATATGGCAAGAGTATGTGTGGAAACTATCGGTAATGACTGTATATGGCCAACTACCCTATTAAAACTTTATATTTACTTGGTTTTATAAGCTAGAAAGGTTAAATTACTGAAGCAATTAAATCACCATGTTCAAAAGCTGAGGTCATAGGATCCTGAAACAAAAAAATAGATAAATCATTAACTCCGTCTTATACGGTCCATTACTGAGACTGAATTCAAGTATCCTCACTGGCTGCAAATCAGTATACGTAATATCAATTTTCAATTTCATGTAAGTGGAGCCGGAAATTGACAGTTCTGAAGGCTTGGAAGGAATATAGTATGCACTTGAAAATATAATGTGATGTTTAGATTATCATAACTTACAAATCATATTAGCTTCAAAAAATCATCAATTGTACATCATTTTCAGTCATCTTCAAAATATCGTCATAAGTACTTAAAGAAATATTTCGGATCTTAAAATATTTTATGATAATAAAATCTGTGTTTCTGAGATTTTCTAATACTAATAAAATATAGACTCTCAGTTTCATGCACATTCACTATTGTCCGATTGAAACACTAGTTATTAAGGATACATTTGGGTACATAATCAGTATATTCATGTAATTATTTTTTAATACAGATTTTCTAAACCATTGAGTGATTCTACACAAGGGTTAAAACTAAAATTTTACGTTAGCTATTAAACTTTTGTTACTAAATTATTAATGTTGCGCAATATTTTTAATTATACCTGTGATAATATTTTTCGGAAAGTATACTATTTTTGCAATTGTACTATTTCCTGACGAATATTTGTTTTAATAGAAGCATCCATCTAGACTGTAAACTAAGTTATATTGTGTCACAGACTTAAAGTAAAATTAGGGACAATCATGCATGGATTTGCATTATTTTCTGGAATCATCCCTCCACTTAGATTATTTTTAAGTAATCAGGAAATGCAGTTGAATTTTGCTCCGGACGCAATGGATTTCAGGAAATAGGAAAAAGTCACACGGAGCCATGTCTGGCGAATATGGAGGCTGGGGCATCGTTACAGTATATTTTTTGGCCAAAAGTTCACGAACAAGCAATGAAGTGTGAGCTGGTGCATTATCGTGGTGCAAGAGCCATTTTGGAACGAATTTTGCTGCCACGCGTTTCATACCCAAAAAATTGGAAAAAATGTCACGACATGATCCAATCGATATGCCAACATCATCAGCAACCTCTCTTATTGTGATTCGGCGATCATTCATAAGCATTTCTTTCACTTTTTCCACGTTTTCATCGATTGTTGATATGCTGGGGCGTCCAGGGCATTCGTCATCTTCAAGATCTTCACGGCCTTCTTGGAAACGCTTATACCACTCGTAAACTCTTGATTTACTCATAGAAGACTCGCCATAGGCCTTTGTTAACATTTCACACACTTTGTTACACTTTTTAAAATTTTTTACGCAAAATTTGATACAAATTCTTTGATCCAATTCTTTTAAAAAACGAAAATCGCCGAGATCATAAAACACGTCTAACCTTAGTGGCTGTTACAGACAAAGTCCACAATGAAAATAGCTGAAAGTTTTATCATACTTCAGGGGCATGTATACCAACATTCGTATGCATAAATTTAAAGTCAACCTGAATTTTTTAATATTTCACAAAACAAAGTTCTATCGCCATATGATTATAATTTTCCGCCTTGACATCTTGAATCTAACTATTATTATGGGTAATCTAACTGTTAAGGTAGGTTCTTGGATGGGCACAACTATCAAATATTTTGCCATATAAATCATGGAGATAATAACTGAGATGGTTTCCCGTTGTCTTCCTCAATAGTGTTTTTAACTTGACACCATTACTCGATGGCTGCCCCACTGGGGTCAGACGCCTTTGTAGCCGCCTCACTGAGGAACAGACGCTGCGTTGACTACCTTTCGTCTGGCTCCTAACCTTCGACCTATCTGGCATGGGTGACCCCATCAGGAGTAATTATTGCTCCCACCAGCACAACTCTAAGGGGTTATTGGAACGCACAAGCCCTTCCATTAAGTCAAGGTTGTAGCCGTTGTGAGGGGATTTTGAATAATTGCTTTAAAAATAATTTCTCACAATATGAGGGTCTGAGACTCCAAACAGATATGTAATTTCACTAATATTTTCAGTATTTGCTCTGACTAAAGTTAAATACTCGAAACAATATAAATGGAAAAATATTCTTCAGAAGTGTCCTGATTTTAAGAGACTTTATACGAGCTCGTATTTTTTTTAAATAATAGTTCTCTCATGGTAATACCTGTATTTTAGTTCCGTTAATAGCGATTTGTAGAACCAACTTTTAGAAATTAACAGTATGTATTTTCTGGTTTCTTCAATTCTTCAACGCCACGAAGTTTTCTGTTGGTATTACTTTGATCTAAAAGGCTTTTTCAGCGTGCGGTAAATAATTTTTATGCCAACTTCATACTATTCCTCCGTTCAGCATCGATGGATCCCTCTTGCAGGTACGGGAGACGATTATATAACACATTTCATTTTAATTCAGTTTTATGGAAAAGCGTTTGTTACCGTTTTCATGTATACATAAAAGCACGGGCTCTTGTAAATAACATCATTACACACGTAATGTACCAATTAAGAACAGTATCAATAAAAATTAGTTCATAAATATTCTTCGAGCCACAAGCTCTATTTTAAACCAAAAATAGAATCTACCACTTCTAACGAATGATTTTTCCAGTCTATTATGTATTGAAAAATTCTCTGAAAATAATATCCAATGCGAGCTCTATCTTTGCATCCTTGTGGGGGATTCACATTTACATAGGTTACACATGATATTGAAAAATTTAATTCTCATTTTTTATGCCCCATAAGATGAAGACTCAAATTAGATAAATGAGAAGAATAAAATGGGTGAAGAATGTGGCCAGCGTTTATAACGATATTCTGCTGCTATTTGCTAGCAATGCAATAAATGGAACCGTGCTTATGGGACTTGATATTATCATTATCTGTTTGTTTAACTTATTCATCTGTCTCTTACACCCATAAACATATGAAGTAGTAGTTGTTTTTATGGGAGGCGACCGACAGCTAAGGTCATTTGCCCCATTAGTGATAGATTGGAAAGGAAGGGTGGAGGAAAACTCGGCGTCGGCATTAGCCTAATCTTGTCGAAAGTCGCCAAGGGGTCCGTTTAACGTCCCACCCGACAGGCGTCGTACTCAAAGTGCTCTCCACAAAGCACCTCAAGCAGGGATCGAGATACCATTCAAAAATATTTGTTGTCTCCAGGATTTGAACCTGGACCCTATCGGCGGGAAACCTATACGTTAGCCATCGCATCATCTCGATCCCCAAATATATGAAAGAATGTGGTAAAAATGTTTTGCTCTAGCTCTGTCTAGCTTAACCTATCCATCTTGCCTATTCATCATTACACGAACTTTCATGTTCTCTTGGTTCCCTTGAGGCTCAAGGACAATGCGCTTAATTGGTACTGCTCACAGGTGTACTATGTGAGTTACTTCATCTCCGCAAAAAGCATCAATTATCATAGAATTGCATGTTACGCCAAACGTTTGTCTTTCTTCTAACGTGTACTTAAGCCCCAATGAAGGCGACCTTAAGATACAATGGAATGAAGAAAATTTGCGCCCTCAACAATTTATTTTGCTGATACGGCGAAAGTTATTGTTGGTGATCTTTCATTAGACGGTAATAAATCGGGGAATAAATAAGTTTTTTTTAAGGAATACCGATTGGAGAATAAGGCAATATATACTATTGTGAAAAGGAAGCAATTGTGTTCATTGCCCGAATTCTCCGAGTAAAAGGGAGAGAAATATTTAGCTTTATATTAGTTTTTCGCGGAAAAACGCGGAAAGGCTCTCGGCATTGATAAGTTCGGTTCAGTATTGAACAGTCTTCTCTTGCGTGAAAAGGAAAAAGATTGATGAAAGGTTCCTGAATTCAGTAAAACTACTGAATTGCAAAAAATCTCTTCTCTGCCCTTGTAAAGATTCTTTACAAGGACAGCCCTATAACCCTCTTCTTTGAAGTCCTTACTTTCTTTTTCGCGATCTTTGTTGAGAGTTTGGCTCCTTGGGAACAACCTTTTATTTAGTGGTGTGTTTTTGAATTCACTCCGATTTTTAAGCTGAACATTTTTTAGCACTTTCAGGATTGAGTGTATTTGACCTTTTTAATTAATTGCCTTAGTTTCTTTTACCTTTTCTCAACAATAACAGTGCTAAAACAATCATGATGTAGGGTCATGATTCGGGGCAATTTATGTTAAACACATTTTTCGTCTGCGATAAATTGTCTCGTAGCTATGCAAAGTCCAATAATTATTCCTCACTGATTACTTCAGGCTCAATTTACGTCTCATTTCAGTCTATTTCTCGTTTCGGTTAATTAAATGTAGTTATCATCATGCCGATTTTTATAATTACCATGAGTATTAAAAGAGATTTTTTTAAACGAGAGAACAGTGTTGGACAGCAAATCATCGCGTGTAAATAATTTTAGGCGGCAGCACTTAGTCGAAATATGACAACAGAAGATAAAGTAGGAAAATGTAGTATCTCTCACGGTTTTACTAAACAGATTTATGACCTCACTATCTGTGTGCACTACTATTGAGACGATAAGATTCAAATAAAACTTGCTCCATTGAAACTTTGTGGTATGCCATTACAATGTAATGCTGGAACATTTTTAAAAGCATCGGTGAAAATTCACACACGACCCGTATTTCAATGAATTTACGTCATCATCATAATTGGAAGAATGGTATCAATTCTCTCATATAATCAACAACGAGAGGAGGAAAAGTGTAAGGACATTGAGCATTTTATAATCGACAAGTAACCAACGTTCTGTAGCAACTAGAAATGTGTTAACAAATTCATACCCTTGAGTATTTGCATCCCGTCATCTCCTCCGTACTTGCAACAGAGAACAATTGAGCCCATCATTTCTTTTCCCTTCTCCATTTCCTCACCTCGTTGCTAAGTATGTAAGGGAGTTAGTCTTTCCAAACCTCACCCAATGATGACAATGGTGCTAGAGCATTCAAATATGGGTTATGTGGGTGGCTTTTTAACGGTGGTTCATACAAGTTTTCCAGCCATATTTTGACACGCGTTAATAGTTCGTAAATGATCACTAATGGAATGACACAAAAAAACTTTTCTGCAAGGCATTCTCTTTTTGCAGTTAAATTAGGTGAATAATGTCCTCACACCCTGAATACCCCCTATAGTTTGTATAGAAATAAGTACAGAGATTCGATCTGATGTCGAAATTGTCATTAACCTCGTGATCCATCCACGGTCATCGCGCCACGTGCTCCATTTCCTTGTAATTGCATGGAAAACTTGAGTAACGTGTCGTGACTAGCAGCAGACCTTTAACAAAAAACAACTGAATGCTACGTTTAATTTATACTGGCCGTGTTTCCCTTCCTCCGTAAGCACCTAGGGGAATATTACCACTCCGTTTGCAAACTATGGCTGAATGCTTATTCCTCCAGATACTTCTTACTATATACCATTGTCTGCGGTTATCTTGTGTTCTGATTTAGAACCTATTGTCTCTTCCCTTGACTCCCATGCAGCTATTTTTTTCATTTGAATAATGGCACTGTTATGTCAACACGGAACAGTAAAGCGTTCTGGATTGGTCAAGGGCAGTAGAGAGAACGTGTTCGGGATAAAATTGATGTAAAAGGCAGTGCTTCCTCACTCTTATATCTTAAATTAAGCAACAATACACATACATTATTTTTTTGTAACTTTTTTATTACTTGATGATCACCGATGTAAGCTTACAATTTACTTATTTCTTTAATGATACACGTGACTCATTTAAATTATTACTGGGAATACGATTTTTCAAAAATACGTTAATGTCAGTATTGTCACAAAATGATATTCTGTATGATCTAGGGAAAAGAATGTCCAAGAAATGTACCAATAATATTAGAATTACACGAAAAAATGATAGTTCTAATTTTTAGTATTCTTGTTGTGTTACCTTAATTTATAATTTCAACCAATGAAATGTGATTTTCATTATAACTCCGTTTCACAGTGGCCGCAAAAGTAGAGAAAATTAGGATATTTTTTAATACTCTTGCGAATCATAAGGGAAAGGTTATCCATTTTTCAAAGTTTTCTGATGATATAGCTTAGGACACCTTAATCGAATGCGATAAAAATAGTCTTTCAAAAACACGTCATCACATTTATGGGAAATGAAGGTTGATACTGTTGAAAAAAAGCATATGTTGTTTTCCAGGCATTATTTCACGTATAACAAAAGTGAAATGGGCTAAATGATAGTTAACAAATTTTTTGTTAATGAAAATACGTGTGGTGATGATTCCGCGGAAGAATGATCAATGAATATATTTAATACACAAAGCAGCAAGCTTATCGTCAATAACAACATAACCGACAGATACGGACGTGTGATACAAGAGGAATCATTTTTATATCGGTATTTGATAGCAGTGAGGGGGGCTGTGCATGAGTGGTGCGTTTTAATTACCAAAAATCTAAATGGAGATGTAATGTTGATAATCTTAGAGAGTTAAAATGGTGAAGGTAGAATAGGATCAGAAAGATACGACAAGAGAAGGATGAAGGCTGGGGAAGTATAGAGAAATATTTTAAGGCACGACGCTTTTCGAATTTTAAAAATCCACCTGTAAAAAACATGCCGTTTGTAAGTCACTTGAGCAGAAGACTCGCTTTAGATGATTCCAAATAGATATTGGATTGGTCACATATTTATAAACAAAATCTTTAGATTGGTATGTATGCATGAAAATGCATCGTATCCAAGTATTAACAGATAATCATGTTCCAGTAAAGGGCAAAATTTTATTTAAAAGTCGAATAAAAAATTAATGGTGCCCTCATAAATTAAAATCCTTAGGCGACACGAAATTCCTGTTTGTATGAGAACTAAATGGTGACTAGTAGTGACGCAAGATCAATCAGATAAAGATCGCACGATGCTATGATTGGCATGGTGGGGGCTCTAAAGGAAGATACAGGCCGAAGGAAAGGAGTGAAAAGTATACTTCACTTTATATACTATGAATCTTGATGGAATCATTAGGAACACCGTATGAAACACATAATGACATCATGAAATTGCATACAAAATTATTCACTGAACAGTTTCGTCAGCAGCAAGTCCGTTGATAAGTAAAATATTGACATTAACTCGATGAATTATGTGCAGTATGGAACCTCAAGACCTTAAAGTTTAAGTACAATTGACTAAATATCGGCGAAATTAATGCATAGAAAACGGGAGGGAAAATTTTTAAAATTAAATAATTGATATGAACGTAAATGTGAGCTAAGTAATAAAAATAAACCATGAAAATACCGAAATAAAAAATATGGGACTTCGGAATATGAGATAAATTTTGAAAACTTAAAAAAATAAATTAACTGATGACCATTCCAAAACTTTGGAAAAAATATCTAACTAAAGATTAGAGAGTTATAGATGCATCATCGGTTAAGTGAATATCAATTTGGATTTTGAAGCCATTGAAAAAAATTATGAATCTCAGAAGTATGTTGAAGAAGAGAATTTGAGAAGACAGTTTGACTGCTAATGATTTTGGGAGGTTAAGAATAGTTTTCATAACATGGACTTATCCATTTAAAGCACTCGGCCGGATATCGAGGGATCCGGGTTCGAATCCCGGTCAAGGCGAATGATTTTTACCCTCTGAAAATGTTGCATTATAATGCACACATAGCGGGTGAGTCCGTTAAAGTTACTGTTACAGTTTCTTGAAATTTGTCTAAGGTATGAACAGCGTAAGTGTTTGAAATTGGCTTTATTAACATCGTGGACTGTGGCGCGTCGCGCACGACTACGAATGCCTGTGACATTGAATGTACGGTATTTCGTCATAACCTCTTGTTCCTTTAAAGCCCCCAAAATTTCAGAGTGTCAGAGGACGTCTCGGTAGCTTAATTGGTTAAAGCACTCGGCCGGATATCGAGGGATCCGGGATCGAATCTCGGTCAAGGCGAATGATTTTTACTCCGTGAAATTGTTGCATTATAATGCACACATAGCGGGTGACTCCGTTAAAGTTACTGTTACAGTTTCTTCAAATGGTAAAAGTTAAAATAATGAAAAGGAGGTGCGCCCATTCAACTTCAACCTACAATCTGAGCATCTAGAAGCTAATAAAATTGGTGAATATATGCGTACTTAATAAGGACGTACACGGACACGTGTAATGTGGATAAGATATTTGCATATATATGAAAAGGAAACCATAAAAGAATACAATAAAATTAACAAATTTGGGGTCCCTTTCCTTGCTAAGTGTTATTTTCTCTACCCTTCTGGGAGGACCTCAGAGTCGGGTTGCTTGGGAAGGTAGCTCAAAACCGGTGATAAACTCCACCTAAGACTGGATACGGCCACGAGACCGATAGCGATCAAGTAACATGAGGGAAAGTTGAAAAGCACTTTGAAGAGAGAGTTCAAGAGCACATTAAACCGTTTGGAAGTAAACGGGTGGTACCCGAAATTTAGACTGACATTCTAAGGATGGCCCCTATAACTAACTCACACTTGGATATTTTCCACACATACACTACATTCTATCTTGGCCATTGAAAGATTAAAATTTCAATTTGATGGAATCGTAACCTAATTTTGAAAAGAAATATTGTTTATCTAGATTGTCAGGGCACCATTTTTAATTTTTATGAGAGATTGATATTAACAGTTGAAGCTGCCGTACAATCACGATTCCGAACGTGCATTTAACCACGCGGCTAAATACCTGTTGCAGTGGATGCTCCCTTTAAGGACCTTGGGCCGCCGACCACCTGTGTCTGGGAACGAATGTGTGCATTCAGGTCAGACGATAGAAATCCACAGAGCTCCTTCGACTCCTGTCTCCCCCTACCACGCTCGGCATTCAACCCACGCTGACTCCTACCCGTCGCCGAAGGGAAGCTCTTCTTCTACATTGGTGCCAGTCGTCGGGGAATATGAATTCGAGCCGACGCGAATTTAATGGTCACATCAATGGGAAAATGGAATTTCGGTAGCAAACGATCATAGTAATAAGCCATCGGAACTTTGCATGGAATTCCCACATCAACGTGTTAGAGAGTCTCGTTTTCGTCACGAATATTACTTTGTCTTTGTAAAAAAAACCTCTTCAAAGAGCAGTAAATTCGTTTTTATGTGGTACATTTGAGGTAAAGAGGTAAATAAATATATCATACACTGGTCTCATAAATTTTAACAATGTAAGAAGTGAGAATAAAACATCTATATTATGTTATTATGAATATCTAAACCGTACGAACTTGTAACTGTTTTGAAGCTGCAACATTTCCTTGTTGTAGTAGTTTTGATGGGAAGGCGACCGACAGCCAAGGTCATTTGCGCCATTTGGGATAGATGGGAAAGGAAGGTTGGAGAAAAGCCCCGCGTCGTCATTAGCATACTCTTGTCGAAGGCGCCAAGGGGTCCGCAATTTAACGTCCCATCCGACGGACGTCGTACTCACTCAAAGTGCTCTCCACAAAGCACCTCAAGTAGGAATCGGAATGCCCCTGAAAAATATTTGTCGTTTCCAGGACTTGACCCCGGGCCTTTTTGGTGCGTTTGCCTCAGCAGCATCCCGATCCCTACATTTGCTGGTAAAACGTAATGAGAATGCCTCGATAATGATTTTACCTTAGATCCACCTCATCATAATGTAATTTGGAGGATGCGAGGGCCAGTGGAGGGAGTTTTGATTTGTGCACTAAACAATGCAACAAAAAACTGCCGCTCCATTCGTTAAAATTTACATTGTGTGAACAGGCAGCTTCACATTATCTGTACAAGAACTTAAGTGAGACTCTGGTAATAATTATTATTGATCGCGGTCTACCATTTAAGGCAGTTTTTTGATGGGCACACAGACTTTGATACACCACCACCGTTACATTTATGAGAACCTCCTAGCGCGGCACAACCCGGCTTCAGTTTTGCAAACATTCTACCTCCGTTCCTTTCGTCCAATATGCCAATTATTTTTTACGTTCAATGTTGCTTGCCCAATATCCCCTTCTCTGTCACAGTCTCTAGCAGTTTACTCTAATGAAAACGAACTTCTCTTGCCTCCTATGGGGTTTCCCCATCAATCCCCTCTTCTTCCCTCCCTCTTCGATTTATCCTTTACTTTATTGTACTCTTCAAACCTTCTCAACCTCATCCACATTTCAAAAACTTCTATTCCACGTCTATCATCTTGCCACAAGTTTTCACGCCGTAAAAGGCCAAGCTCCCTATTTTTTTGTTTACTTCCTTTACTAATCAAGGGTCTTTCCATCATCCACCACCTCTTATAAAAGCACTTTCCTGATCAAAAACACTTCCATGATAGATAAGATGATCCATCTGGTCCACTTTACATCCCTTAATATTATGTTAAATTAAGCATTTTTATTTATTTTGAGAAACAAAAATGCTTAATTTAACGCGAAAACATATCGCATAAACTTTGTATTTTTTAACACCGAATTTCCTCCCATGTGTATCACACTGCTTTTCTTAACAGTTCAACAATTATCTAAACCTTTTGCCCTTTTCATTGGAAAATATTACTGATTTTAGGAATTTTCTACCTGTTGTCATTTTTACCACAAGGCATTCTCATTTCCTTCACTTTGTGCGATAAGGATTGCACGAGGAGCAAAAAACGAATTTTAGAAATTAACGGAATAAAGTAATAATAGTTTACCACTGACGAGGTGGTAATTGCCATATCCCAAGTTACGATTGCCAGAAAATACCTCCTTAAGATATAGATGAACATAAACGTTCGGACGAACCGACGAAGTGAAATTTTTCACGCAAGCATCTCACACATGTAGCTACACACACGGAAAATACTTGGTGCGATGACACAAACGAACTGCACGCATCATATGCTTTCCAAGTTGCCTAGTCAAGCCACTAAGTATTGTTGGATGGTTAGCATCACGGCACTGCGAGATGAATCCTTTTATTGTATCCTGCGTGCGATTAGTTAATTTTTCACGTGAATATTTGGCTTCAGCTACTACTATACCACTAGTTTTATTTATTAACTAAAAGTTAAGAAATATTTAATGTTTGATGAAGCATAAACTAAAAGTTAAGAAATATTTAATGTTTGATGAAGCATACCTAGTGTTAAATCATCCCCTCCCACACACCCTAGTGGTGACTTTCATGTTACCATTCATAAATGTAGGAAACAAATCTTCACCACCTCTTTCTTATTTCATCAGCCTGGTATTCAATTGAGTGAAGGTGAGTTTTAAAATTAATCGCGGGCGTTTTAAATGAATCGTTCCTCGAAGAAAATCACTTTTTTGATTAACTTGTTACATGTTAAATGAGCCTCTTTCTTGAAAGGTAGGTAGTTACCGTGAACTCGTATTCACAATTTGTAAGGTTACATGGATGGAGTTTCGTTGGTCAATGATACTGAAGTGAGGAGAAACGAGGAGGGTTGGATTAAACAGGGAAATGGTACCACAATTTTAAAAGTTCACCTTGACCGAGATTCGAACCCGGATCTCTCGATGTCCGTCCGAATGCTTTAGCCAATTAAGCTATCGAGGCGTCCTCTTGCACTCAAAATAAAATGTTCCAATCCTGGCCAAGGTGAGTGATATGTACACTTCGAAATTGTTGCATTATAATGCACATTAGCGGATGACTCCGTTAAATTTACTCTTACAATCATCTTACAAGCATCTCCCACAATTCTTTGCATTTGGGGAAATGATAACCACCACATAACTCGATTGCTTTCTGGAGAATCCCTTGACAATTGGCGCTCGCTTAAGGGTTGCATGGCTGTTGGTTGAGTTTTAATTTTGTCCAAGCAGGACGAAATAATGGTTAGTTACCAGGGTAAACGGAAAGAAGTCAGAAAAAGATAGAATTTCAACGCCGTTTCGATAGCTAGGCCATCTTTGTCGGACAAAAGAATGATTTCCGAGTGACTGCAGTATAGATCGCAAGGAAGTGAGGCGGAAGTGAATAGTAAGATAGGAAGATGGAGGACGCAATGTATCCCAGATGTGAATTCAAGCTATTGTCACTCATATGGATGAATATGAATTTACAGTGATTAAGGAAATGGTCGAGGGACTCCTTAAGAGATATAACTCGGCAAGAAATATGGAGAGGTTATGCTCTTGGATATACTCGAGTTTTCTGGTATATTGTATTGAAATTGATAAGTGTTCTTTGAATAGATGAGAAGCTAGAATTTTGTTTTTCCGGCATATGTTATGTTGCATGTTGTGAGGCATTCAATTTGATATACACCGGATTTCTGATGTGTAAGAGTACCGTCCATTTTACGTGAAAGAGAGTTTTTTGCATTGAGGGATGGCCATAGGTGAAAGCCGGATAGGAAGGAAGTGTTATGTATGTTTTCCAGAATTTGAGAAAGGATGCTGGTGGGTTTGATTAGACTTTTAATTTATGTTTCTCTAGAATTCCGTGTACCACATTGGTGTTGTGAGATAGGGCTGTGGCTATGATTAAAAGTAATGTTCATCAAATGAGACCGAGAGAAGACTGTTTATAAGGAAATGGATAGCGAACGTTTTTTTCATGTGGTGGTCGAAGAAATCTTAAGTGTTTCAAGGGTTTAGAGGCGATAGTTTTCTACATTTCGGAAGACAACGTATTTTTGGGGTTAATTGTTATCAATAAATATAGAAATAGTTGGAAATGTTCGATTCTCTTATTTTGTAGAGGAAATGAACGCGGAAGTATTATTGAGGTAAAGTGACGAATTCATTTATGAAGGAAGTGTCAAAAATGGTGAATATGTTTCAACGTAGCGGAAAAAAGTGGACGTAGTTGTTGGAAGATTTTATAGTTTATTTATTAATTTAGCTAAGAATGGAGGAGGAGGATAACGCATGATAGTGAAGAAATGAAATTGAGAAACTTGGTTGAATTAAAAATAATTTTGAAAAATAAAAATATTCTTTAGTTTAGATGCTGTGAATTAATTTATGGAGGCTATTCTGTTATCAATGCAGCTGTTAAAGAGGTGTGGGTCATTAGCTAGTGGTCAGATGTTGAAATATGCAGTTTAAATACAGACCAGGGCCCAATTGTCTATCCTCTCTTCCAATTATCTTTACGGATTTAACCCACTCCATCGGATCGGATCCAACCCTCCCCTACCTCGCATTTCTTCGCTTGTGCCGGACCCGAGATCTACACTGCAGTCGCTCCATAATTACTCTTTGCCTGACGAAGGTGGGCTAGCAATCGAAACAGCGTCTCTCATATGTATTTTTTTCCTTTTTGCTTTAATCTTCCCTTAAATACTTTTTGCCCCTCACAGTCTATCCGTACCTTCCGTTACACCAATTCCCTGCCCCGGTGACCCCTGTTATCTGGAGTCGTTCAGACAAGGTGAAAGTGACACTAACATTCAGCTAGTCCTGCAGGTGCCAATTCTCGGAGGATTCTACGGCGAGCGATCGAGTTCCATGAGTTACCGTTTTAATCATCAATTGTCCCTCATCCTAGTCCTCGTCTTTCCGCACTTCATTATCATTTCCCATTAAAAACCGGTCTATTTAATCATATTTCCATTTAATCCATCTATCCAATATAATTAATTTTTAACATGAACAGAGGCTCCATTAATGTTTTTAATTTGAAACATGAATCGATGTGCCGTAGCATCAACAGCCATAGTTGGCTAAGGAACTTAGGTAAAAATAAATATACATAACCTTCATCAGAGAAATGAAATATGAAAGAACCACTGATAACATAACCTCGGAAATTCATTCATTTCCCTGTAATATAATGAATAGATTTTGTTGCATTTACGATTAATTTTTAGCTGCTATATTCCACTTCTAAAAGCGGCTCCACTTGTATAGAAGTTGGTCTGATACTCAGATTAAGTCAGATTATCCGTCAACAACCTACTTCTAAAAATTATCACTGAAATAATATTTTATTCTGGAGTGATTTCATGGGTGGATATTTTAACCAAAGTAAATTGCATAAGTATTTTGCACAAAGTTTTTTTACTATTTATAAATTAAATATTATTAAAATGTATCCTTAATTATATACACTTGAATTATTTATAAACAAAGGTAGATGTGACTCAACACAAAGGAATAAAATAAAAAGGACCCGAAATTTTTTAATTTGCGTTACCTGCACACCTAATTTCTGGCGAGGGTGAACTCAGGATGAAGGACAAAGTGATCATGAGTGTAAAGCAAGTGCAGAAGAATAGAGCTATGGATAAGGAGGGGAAATGAGGTATGAGCGAGAGGGAGTAGAGAACTGATGGGGTCGTGGGTTGAGGGCGTGATGAGGATAGGGGAGGAATTTTAATGTAATATATGTGTGTCGGGTTCCGGACAAAGAACAGACAGAGAAATTCAAATAAAAGCCTCGTATATTGTTTTGAGATGAAGTGGCTGTGGGGACGCTGGATATATTGCAACATTCATCAAAATTTTGATTATGAAGGTAATATAGTTTTTTATCTTGAAGAGGGGCGGAAAGGGTACAGAAAATGCTAGTGGCTCTTTGGTTAACAATCTTTTAAAATAATACAGCTAATTTTATGACTGTAAAATATTGATATTCTATGTGTATACCTACAAAAACAAAATCTAGAATTATTAATGCTTCTAAAAAATTAATTTCAGTCGATTATATATAATATAATAGGCATTTTACGTCAAAAAGATGCCGTTAGCACAAGAGTAGTGGTGAATTAGTAAGCGTTTATTGAAAAAAAAAGGTTATGCATCTTACACGGTTACCCCGAACCGGTACAATCTTGGGGAGAGGGCGTGGATTTATGAGGGGTCTATGGCTTAAAGGATATCGACAAAAATGGACCTTTTAATGATGTCGCGTTCAATCCCTTCAGACCGTTCTCACATAGCTCCATCCCACCTTGGCCGTTAATAAAACCCCCGCCAGCCTACGTCCCAAGTCCTAGTAACAGCTGCATGATATGAGCACAGGAGATGAGGGAAGCACTAATGTGTACGATGAAATTTTAAAAAATTCCCTACTTGATTAAAGGTGCATTTGTTTTATGCCCTGTGGAAAATGCTTGGTAGGTCAGAGATTATGAAATATCCCGAGTTATCCACATCCACTAACCAACCGTATGGTATGGATAAAATAAAACTTTAAATTTATTCCAATTTGCAAATAGTTTTGCTGGGCAAAAATTCTCCGAGGCAAAAAAAGGCTAACTTCGTGAATGCTCCCTGCACATTTCACCGAATCTCCACTAATTTTATACTTACGTCCTGTGAGTTGTTTTTTGCTCCGCTCATATGCTTAAAGTCAGTGGTCATGTCTAATCATTTTACCAGAATATTTTTTGTCTTTCACTAAAGTTAAGTATATCTATTGCTAATTTATTTATATTAGGAATTTTTGGTAATAGTGACTGAGTGAAATTCAGTGAAAAATGAGAAAAAAAGACCTCTAACGTTTTTAATGGGCACACACTTTCAGTCTTCTGAGCTTACAATTTGAAATCAATGAATTGTAATAAATATTCTTTTACATTTTCATTAAACTAGCTTGAAATAAAACCCTTTCAAAATGTAAGCACCCTAACCACTGTTGTATCGTAGATACGCCTAAGAATTAAGGAGGAGTTGTGGCTCAAGTGAGTGAGGGAGGCGGAAGTACCTTGTGACCGCCCCGCGCTTCAAGGAGGGGCTGAATTGGCGCTCCGAGGATGCTCTCGAGCAAGCGAAAGAAGGTAGGGTCTAAGGGCTAAGTGAAGGGTCTTCTTTTTCCCTTTCCCTGTCATAATATTCTAAGGTGGAGGTCGAATTGGAAAAAACGGGAGGGGGTTTTGAGGAAGAGGGACAGGCGTTGTAATGAAATGTCTTCTGTCGAATGACGGTGTGTTGTAGGGCGAAGGAGAGGAGAGACTGGTTAGTTTGAACTGAAAGAAAGTTCTGTGAAGAGGTGGTGAAGATGTGGGAAATGCTTTCTCCTCAAAAAATATGTATACGGTGCTCGGCTGACGCTTGATTGGGAATTCATAAATGATCAATATCACTTGGTTTTCATCCTTCCGTCATGGTATAAAATCATTCGCATGAAACTGCTGTTGTGGTGTTTTCCTTATTTAGGTTTACCGTGATTATTTTCTCGCGGGATTTGGATGACGAAAACCAATTAAGAACATAGCATGGAATTATCACAAATGCTTTTTATTCATAGCCGATCAATTCGTATATATCTTTAAAATATAGTTTCCATGAAACTACATATTTAACGACTAATCATGTGAATGAATAAAAGTTATATGGTCTGATTCATAGATATAATGTTGAGGGTTAACTAAAATTATTAATATTAATGCCATTAGTATTCCAGGAATTCACAATATTAAGGATGTAATCAAATATTTTATATGAAAAATAATATTATTAGATAAAAGAACTTACTACATCTAAAACTTTTCATCATGACTTTATAACAAGGGAGAAAATAATTTCCATCGCTGCCGTTCATTTTACCTCAGTCAAACGTCAATTGCAGGGTTATCCACACTCATAACGTCATGTTCTATTCGCTTAAAGATGACATGTACCTACAAATTAATTTTCATTGTTCTACTAAAACTCGAATAATATTTACATGGAAACACGAATGCTGTTTTGATGTACTTGATGTTTTGGAGATGCGTCAAATTATGGAAAGTCTTGAAAAGATTTTGGACCGCTCGAGTTTTTAAATTAAATTTTCGGGGAAAGATTTTGTAGCATGTTGAAAGTGTAGCATGCCTCATGGTGATGACTTGAAGTTAATAAATTTTGTCTGAGAAGATGACTCTTGAGCAGTATTAAGGTCGTCACATCGGCGGTAATTTGGAAGCAAAGAAATGTAGAATTGAAATCTAAATGAAAGACACTAGTTCAAGCATTTGGAACAGTGGTGATAACATTATTTGAACCTAATTTTTCCGCTCAATACCATAGTATGAGTTTAAAGCATGGTGTTCAATATTAGCGATGCAGAAGTCAAGGAAGGAAAAAAAATTGCTGGGTGTTTTCCTTGTTATACCGGAGGAAAAGTTAACGAACTCGTCTGAAACGAAATAAGTGACAGTCTGGAAGTATGAAATGAGATATAAGATATGTTTCCAAAAATTCTTAAGGGAAAATATTTCGTGATTTAAATTAAATATGGGAAAATATCAAGAAGCTAATTAGCGAAGGAAAATTTTTGTTTAATATTTATCAGCTTTTTCCAGGAAACAAATTGAGGAAATTCCAGTTCCTGAATTGTGAAAAATGAATATTAGAAATATTAAAAAAAGAAATAATGGTAAATAGAAAAGACAGGTTGAAAACAAATAAAGAGAGTCCCATCTAGAGTTGGCGGGCATGAAAACAAAAAAAAATATTACAAATTTAACGAATTCAACAATTGTATCGGACATATCTTTTAAAGCATTGACGAAAGCTGACAAGTGGTAACGAAAATAGCAACAGAGTAATGACAGCGCAAAAGAATTTCAATGGCGAGGCGAAAGAAAATGAATTTTGTGGTGTATTTTCAGTTTAGTGTATGTACGAGTGTGATCTAGGAACAGAGAACAACAATTAAATTAGAACATAATTGTTTCAAAAAAGTATCGCTTGATCGCTGAATATATAAATAAGCGTAATCGAGCCGATAGTTTCCACTTATCTCTTCATTAACGACGTCGTCAAATCAATGTTTCTAATGCTCGATCACTCAAAAGTGACTACGTGATTTACATAAGAGCTATCGAAACACGAAAATCGCATTCATCAGAAAAAAAACCTTTCTATATTTAGATTTCACTAAACGTGGAAGCACAGAATGGACGTTAATATAGAGGTATTATAATATTATCCTTTCACGAATTAATCGAGCCAACAAAAACGAGTATCGTATAGATAGAGCATTGTTATCTGTTACCATCGGATTAATGAATTACTTGAACTTGGCCATTAATTCGACGGAAAGATTAGGTTGGAGAGTATAATAAATGCTAAGGCGTGTTGAAACACTCCGTAACGAGCTATTTCATGAATTGTTAGCCCAAAGGTAAAACCTAGCGTTCGAGGCGCTGTTATGGAAAATTTTGGAATATAATTAATCAACCCGAACCAAAAGGACGGATCAAATTAAAAACTTTAGACAGTTTACGAGACAACCGTCTCGTATTTTGATGAAACAGAATATAGTACGGAAGAGAGTATAGCAGATCTATAAATATTTTTGATTTGGAATCATTGATTGAAAAAGGTGAATCAAAAGACTAATAGGGCTTATAGGAGGGCTAAAGAATTTGAGGATCTTGGAAAGAGCTTGGAGTGGCTCTACTGAAAAAAAATATAGCTTCCACCAATTAAGAGAGGAAATGAAACAAATGGATGATATAATTAATATTGTTCCATCGATAGGGGAATGGTAATAGGGTAATAGAATAATTCACAAATCCATTTTTGACCAACGTAAAATTTAGGAAACTTGAGCTCTAAGGCCTCGTAAATTGACAATTTAAAGACGAGTGCAGCTAACTTACAGTATTACAGCTATTAGAGTTTTCCTTTAATTTTTCAATAAAAAATTTATTAAAAAATGGATTTGAAATGCGAACTAAAGTATTTAAAATGTAAAGATTCGTGTATTTCTCTTCTAACCTATGGATTTATAATATCTAATACACATATACATTATTATATAGATATTATGTCTACGTAAATTTGTTCCCCCATTATAGGTTCAAGTGGCAGGCTAAGAGTATGAAGAAAGACGGCGGAAAGGACAACGATAACATGTGAAGTTTACTGTGACAAGAAGAAACAGATGCGCTATAAAAGGTTAAAAAATAGAGGGGATTGCAGAAAGGAAAATTCATGTTACTTATTAGAGATGCCAAGGGTAAGATATCAATTGAAGAATATGATCTGATAAGAAGGAAAATTCAATAGAGGAACAATATGATGGAAGCGACATCCCAGTGAGTTCACATATAAATGAAAATGTTATGTCGATGAGTGTGGTTTACTATCAAAAATGCTTTACTGTGCGATAAAATAGGCGTTCAAATATATGAAATTGAAGAACTAGGTGAGGAAAGAAAAACAACGAAGTTGTATTTTGTTTTTAATTAAAATTGGCAATTTTAATTAATCATGATACTCCACCATATCACGCCTGAAACGTCTCTTTTTAACGAAGTTGTAGCCCTAAAAAGGGAAGAGAGTGTATTGTTCGGCGTAATTCAAAGGAGGCAGGACAAGTGACAAAAGCTACCGAGAGGCAACTGAATTCTAAAACCCAATTGAGAAGAAGAATGCAAGGAAGGGACGTAGAGAAAAAGGAAAATGATAAGACTTTTCGGTTGAACTATGGGGTATTGAGAGTAGTAGACTTAATTTACGAGTTATTTATTATGAAGTATGATGTTTTAGATATATTTTTGTATTGCAACGTCTTTCTGAGGCTATTGTAGAACATTTGGGCTCTATCCTTTCAAATAAAAGTGGCTAAATTCCGTAATATGTTCTGAACATTGATTTTATGCGAGCACGATTTTCCATAATTGAGAAATTTGGTATTAAAATATTATATGCATTGCCTTAATAATAAGAAATGTCCAAAAACTAGTAGGACTGAGTCAATTAAAACAACTTTTTGCCAGAATTGATACATTCACTCAAAAATCTTCGAAATAGAAGTCTTGTACGTCCACACACCCCTGCCACAGTGTTTTCTACGCCTCTTCGCCAAATCCTTCTAGAAAGTGGAATGTAGCCAATATCCCTTGTCACTGACTATTTTAACGCTTCCACCGAGCCGTGGTGATGGTCTTTCACCTCGGATTTGAGGTGGGGAAGAGGAATGTCTGGTGGGGTATTGTCTGAAAAATTTCGATGCTCACTCACAAGGTCTAGAAGCTCTTGGCAGATCCGCGTGCGAGTTTCCTTTTGTTCGTCCGAGAGCACTCGCGGCACCAACTTCGCACACACCTTTCGCATACCCATGTTTCGGTCACAAGTCGATCCACTTCACTTGTACGGACGCCAAGTTTATCAGAAATCATGCAAACGTTTATCTGCGATCCCTGTCCACAAGGCCTTCTCTCTTGCAAGAGTTTCGCCACTTTTTGAGGTCAAAGGGTGTCCTTAACATTCGGCATTTTCAACATTTCCTTTACATTCCCAAAACAATGTGTGCCACTCAAAAACACCCAAAATATGTCATATTTTCAAAACCCGGATGCCATTCCTCTCCCACCCGCGTTTTAACTCTTTCCCACGTATTCCCTACTCCTCTTGCACCTCCAAGTAATACAATTTACCTTCTGAAGTTCCACCTATACCCTGCCTTAAATATTGAACAGTGTAATACATCCCTAAATATTAGGATAAATAACGCCGTGCCTCGTGCAAGAATTCTTCCCTGTTTAGGATGATCCCAATCGCAAAGCATGCCTCCCAAAAAAGCACACACTTTAATAAATGCTATACGTGTCTCTATTATAGTATCCTTCCCACCCTCCGGCCCTCCAGTCAAACTGAAAACAGCATACCAGGCATGAGTCTGGCTGCTCGATTCCTGGAATGAGCCAGGGATCAATATCAGATATTAATTACCCTAACCTCCAGATATTTTTATTATCCCTCAGCTTCCAAAACCATCCATATCAATTCCAAACATCCGAACCTTCTCCTCTTAACTCTTCTTCCCTTCCCAAACATTTTCCCTTTCCATCCAGCGACCTCGTTCTCATCTCCTCCTGCGATCTTCTAGTCAGTTCCTAAGTTTCTTCTTTCTACAGAGAAAGGTGGTCTTACCACCAAAAATTTGGAATACGCGTAAGTGCCTTTTTTGTGTTTTTGTAAATTTATATTTTTGTTGGCTGACACCATCTTGCTCCTTCACTATATATATATATATATATATATATATATATAGTTTGTTTTAGATATAAACTATATATATAGTTTGTTTTAGATATAAACTATATATATATATAGTTTGTTTTAGATATAAACTATATATATATATAGTTTGTTTTAGATATAAACTAATATATATATATATATATATATACTATGTATATTCTATATACTAAGTATGTATAGTATATATGTATACTATATTCTATCGTAAATACATTAATATTGTATAAAAATATATATATTCATTCACTTGGAAATAGATACAAGGAAAAGGGATACGAACATACATAAGGGACGAACACAGGAGAGGTGGGGAAGGCGGAATCGAGCAGATCACAAGCGCCAAAATATTTCATCGACCAGAACATGAGCACCGGATCTTTCGACTTCCCGGGCCGATATTCTAACCACTTGAGCTCTTTTGGGGAAACGTAGTTAACACAAAGATCTGCGGGTCTTTATGCAGCCAAGGCTCGATTCTTTGGCCAAGAGGATGTTTCACCCATTAAAGGAGAAATACACGACACACGAAAGGAGGGACGGTAGTGCAACAATTTCAGAGAGTAAAAATCATTCGCCTGGATTCGAACCCGGATCCCTCGATATCCGGCCGAGTGCTTTAACCACTTAAGCTACCGAGACGTCCTCGTAATGAATCAGACAACATCATAAAGGATGGGAGCAGTGCGATTCCTGGCACGCATAGCCAGAAGAAAGAAACGAACCACATTGGCCAAATACACATTCAAACACACACACACACGTGTGTGTATATATATATATATATAATGCGGTCCAAAAGTCCAGGTCTGACCTGAAGAAGGTCTCGGAGTAGGCCGAAAGCTTAAATCATCTACAGTGTGAATGTCCTTTTACGTGTTATCTGTTTTATTCTGTGTTCTATTGTGCCGTCCAAAAGTTATATTGCTCTCGTGAGTACTTCCGCATCATCGATATATATATATAAATAAATAAATAAATAAATATATATATATATATATATATGTCTGAGATTATAGTGTGTACCGCATTATTGTTATTTTACAGGTTTCGCAGTTGTAGAACCGAATCATTAGTCGTGTTCCAGCTTTGTGAAACTCGGAAGTCACTCCTATGTCAAACTTTCCCATGCAATTTTTGTGGCAGGTTATGTGAATTCCCAGCGGGGGAGGGGGGAATATCACGTAGGAATGATTCCTACGTCACTAAGAAAAACCTTTTCGAGTCACCCAAAGGTGGAAGGTGACTGTTAATACGGGCCTGGGAGATATTTCATGGAGCAAGATTTTATTATCTCTATTCCGTGGGTCTGGAAAATATATTTTTGCATTACTTCATTGCCTTTTACATTTTAAGTTGAAAACATGGAGAAGAACCAACTTGGAGCGATTCAAAATGCAAACGGTTTCCATATGGACCCATGGGCCGTATCTCCCGGCCTCACCGACCCTTTTTACCCTAGATTGGGTTAGCTAAAGGAAGGTTGGCGGAGGTGAGAGGGGCGGAACGGGAACACAAAAGTGTCAGAATGAATAATCTAGCTCAGTCATATTCTCTTCTCCGCCGTTACTCTAGCGCATTATATTGCATCAGGGAAAGAGTGGTCGAATATAATTCCTAAAGTTAAGTTACAATTTGTAATAATTATATGGGATCCACTCTAACGCTTCTCAGAAAATACGAGTATTTTATTGCGACATTGGCTGCGTTTGGCGGTCCTATTCCGTCAAAATATCATGGTACATTTATAGTGCATATTTTAGCGTCTTAAAACATGCATTGGGAATTAATATATGGTAAAAATATTTATGTCGGATTTCAACTATCTAAATATAAAAGAATGTGACTTCACCTCTTGAGGTCTAGTCAATTTTTTATGTCCCATTTACTCTTTCCAGTCGGGTTATATATGATGCAAGAATACCAATTCGCCAAAGTAGATAAAATCAATATTTCATTGACGTAAAAAAACCCATAGAAACAGATTTCAGCCCTGTGTTCCCTTTTTCAATGCTACTAGTCCTCTGAAAAAAATCTTAAATGTAATGCCAACTACTCTCAAATCTAGACCAGTGACATTTGTTGCAAAATTTATATTCATAAACACAAAATTTGCGAAATTTGAGTGCCTATCTATGTCAAAATTTCCGGCCCTTGCAAACTGACTTGGTTGTTTAGAAATACGCTCAACTAATCCAATACAGACCAATCCCACTTGCGACACATGCAATCAATAATTGTGCGAGAGAGTTAAAATGATTAATTAATATGCCACCTTACAAGTATAACAATAAAAAATCTGATACAGTAAATAAATATGAAAGAGCAAAATGAAGCATCGTCATTGAAAAGAATATTATGGTCACAGAAAATAATACTATAAGTGGAGTTTTTCCAAAGTGTTTCATAATTTACCAAATCGTCAGATCCTATTGGATTACTAGAGGTTTATTCACTGCAATCAACTCAAAAATCAGTGGCTATCGTTACGACGGCGACGACATCCACCCCGAAAGGATTTTGTGTTTGATAAAGAATTTAATTAAAGAAGAATATAAAAGCCGCTATTCAATTGAGATACTTCCTGATTTTTGCATCGATGATTTATTGAAATTCTATGCTCGGTTTTCCACATTATGTTCTTTACCAAGCCTGGTGGCAGCATATTTGTATTTATATATTGCCAGTTAATTGGGGTACTTTTGCGTAGGAAAACTGCGTAAAATATCAAATTTCATATGAAAAACCTCTGAATATATATGCTGTTTTACTATGCTAAAAATATGGTAAATCTGTTTGTAAATTCAAAACCTAGCTTAGATACTAAGACTTGCATAAAACGACATAATATCCTACCGCACCAGGTTGTGTGACAGAGGGTGGTTCAACAACAAGTATATAATTAGGTTTGTTCTTAATTTTAGTAACACTAGGTTAATAGGTTAAATTCACTTTTGAATGAGCTTAACAAGATCGCTTTTTCTAAACTGTGTGTTATTTTCCTCTTCCATATTTTAGTGTGAGTACAAAAGGCACACTTATTTCTCTTTGAGTCTCTGACATACAAACGGAATGTTTTCGAATTTTCATCCATAATTCCAATTTAATTTTTCTTTTTCAATCATTCAGCGATTTTCCAAAGGTTCCCTTTGCCAAAGACTTAGAGTTTTCGTTGTTTTCTAATGATTAACCTAGTTCTCTCCTCGAAAAATATTTACGGGCATCTTTATATTTTACCTTAAAAATCCTTTGACGCATAGCAATTTCGCACTTCAGGGTCATACCGTTTGCGGCCATTATTTTTTCTTTTCATTTTGCGAGGTATTGACATTTCAATTTCTGAAAGGGAAGGAAGCCTTTCCAAGTTGCCTCAACATCGCGTACGTGACTAAATTCATCGAATTTTGAAAATGGACCATTTTTCTCACACTTGTTGTTGTCATCTACATCTATAGCTATACAAATACCCCGTGATCCACCTAAAGGTGTTTGGTTGGAGTTCCAAGCATCAGAAAGGGTATGGAGTCAGGGTGCAAAATGGTTGTTTGAGGGATAAAAGAAGTAAGGGGTAAAAAAATATTCACCCATGTTTGGGGCACGTGCGTGGCAGTTGTCAGCTTTGCCTTGCCGAGCTTTGTTCGATGATTAAATTTTATTTTTGCGGATCAGATTCTTCCCAACTGAAGAAAATTTAACCCCCTCGCTTTTTTATGACTAATTTCTTCAATTGTAATTGCATTCAAGTTTTTTGTAATATATCAATGTATTTTCCCTATTCGACGCAATTGCTAATTCATGCTTTGCGATTTAGGTCTTTTCTGCAAGTGTAATGATTGTACACTGCTCAGTCTATTAAAGGAAGGTTGTTATCTCACCGAGTATCAAATTGACGTAATTTCTAGGAGTAATACAGAATTAACACTTGGAATTGGGCACAAATAATAATAATAAAACCAGTCTTTTTACGAAGGTTTTTTCATAAATAATCAAGTACTTTTTATTTCACGATCCGAGTATCTTAATTTTTGTGAATTACCCATATCTGTTAAATATGGTTTCTTCATATTGAGAAGTGTGGGGCTATGTAAGCTCGTGCTTTCTTTCCTGAGCAAGTCACACGAGCTCTAAGCGGAAATGCAATGTTTGTATATTATTCGCTCAGATACTTTTCATTGAGATGTTTTATCAGTGCACAAAAGTCATTCCGAATAGTACAATAATGTTGTGGTTTGTTTTTAACTTTAAAATTTTAAAACTTCGTTGTGGAAAGGCACTCCGGCAGAATGCTCACCCACTGCGTAGAGATCGATGGCCCAGTCGAGGGTTAAAGAGTTCGAGTTGACGGTCCGGAGACTGAGGAGTGGGCCGTTTTAATGAATAAACCCTGCATGTCCATTTTGATAAGGAGGTCCTGTGGATCGTACGTACTGAGCAGCTAAACATTTTATACGGTGCCTCTGTTATCCACAAACCCGCAATTACTTGCAATTAGTCTCGGTAAATGATTACGTCCAGCCTATGAATATTTTATAATTCAAGCATAGGTTACATTAATGCATTGCTCATTACGGTAATTGTTAATTAAAGGCAGGTTTTGGACGATGTCAAATGACTATTATGTACTAATGCAACAATTTCAGAGTGTAAAAATCATTCGCCTTGACCAAAATTTCAGAGTTGAAGAGGACGCCTCAATAACTAAAGCACTCGGCCGGATATCGAGGGATCTGGATTCTATATCCCGGTCAAGGCGAATGATTTTTACTCTCTAAAATTGTTGCATTGAAATGCATATTAGCGAATGACTCCGTTAAAAGTTACTGTTGCGGGATCTCCCGCAGTTTCTTGTACTAGTCTATGTCTGATACCACCGTCCTCCACTACATAATTTCCATTTCAGTTACCATGTACATTTTATCTTCCTTCATGCCTTACATAAAGCTAATTCCCATATTTTATATCCCGCTTGCTTGGAAATTCTTCCTTCAATCGCGTCCTTCATCAACCCAAAAACTCTCGGAATTTCCCTCCAGGCACTTTTAACCCTTCTTTAGACTCCGCTCTGCAATTTCCCTCTTCTCCCACTATATTTAAAACTTCGATATTACTCTTCCTCGCTGTTCAACTTATTTTCTCAATACTTCTCCACATTCAAATTTCTACAACCTTTAGTTTTAGCTCACCCAATCGGGTTGCGGAACCTCAGACGGGATGCTCCATATTAGTATTTCTTAATATTTTCTATATGTCATCGCATAAGTTGACTTACCGACTTTTCCATCCTTTCAAATGCTTCTTCACCCAGGAATATTGTAAGTACTTCCCATTCTCATATTGCCATTCCTAACGAGCGATGAAAATATAGTTGAGAATGGGAATGGCTTATGTTAGCAAGAGTATGGTAAAAGAAGCCCCCAGAGCTATCAGGTGAATAGATATTGAATATGAGGAAATGAGGAACTAATCGAGGTTGGGAGTGGAATGTGGAACTCTTGGAGGTTGCATACTTGGTGTTAAATCATCCTAGTTTTCAGTATACATTGTAGATGCAGATATCGATCGACAGTTAATATTCAGGGTTAAAATGTGCTGCTGCCGTCTCTCCGACGTGGTTTGCAGGGAACATAGCTGATAAAATTGCGAAGGCGTACACGACGAATCGCACTCAATGGACGTCTTTTCCCTTTCCGGAGAGCCCCCAGAGGCTCGTCGCGGCCCTTCCGAGAGGACCGAGGTCGGGGGTTAAGAGGGGAATGGAACGGTGACACGGTTCCCGAGTCTAGGAACGGACAACACTGAGGTGGTGAAGGGAGGGGCGGAGGATGTCCGTAGTTCGTGGGCCCATGGATGGTGTGGTGGCGAGTGATGGGAGAGGAGGATGCCCTCGGAATATTTAGGGCGGAGTATTATCGCTAAAAGATGTGAGAGAGTGGGAGTTGATGGGAGCGGGCAGGGGGGCGGAGGGCGAGGGCTCGGAGACAATGAGTGATGGGGGCAGGGGAGAGCACTCGACATCCACGATGTGGTCTTGGATGCTCCATCGCTTCGAAAGTGTAGCGTCTGGTGTCATAGCGACTCGACAGAAATGGAAGTGAGGTCGCGATGCAGTGTGGGCTGAAACCAAAAAGAGGTAGCCAAAATTCGATTTGTGAAACGTTTTGATGGAACTCTTCGAGGAAACATTAAAAAAAACCAGGATACCCAATTTCCGACAATATTTTGTGCTTATGATTCTTTCGTTCCATCAGTAATACCATCAAATGTAGCGGTACACGTGTCGCGGGAATCAATCGTTTGGGTTGCAATGGTTAATTCTCCATCCACATTTGTTTACACTATTTAAGAATATTTCTTGTCTTAAATTTTCAGATCAACAAAGGAATTTTTCTTGTTGTAATTTAAGATTTTATTAATATTCATAATTGATTTTGTTGCAAACTATGTTACGTACAATTTTCATAACAAAAAGACAAAACTTAAGAAATTAATATTATCTTTGATTTCTACAGAAATAAACTTTATTCGTCATTTCTGTAGAAAGCAAAGATAATATTAATTTCTTAAGTTAAAAATGGAATTGTACAAAGTTAAGGCCTCAACCATTCAGTGCAAAAAGACAAAACATTTATGAAATCAACAGGGCTTCACAAAGATAATTGTATTGACATTATGAGCGAAATATCGACTACATTTTGATGGGGAGGCATCATGTGCGAAATATCGACTACATTTTGAGGAAGTTATCTTACCACGAGTCGTACCTAGCCCCTAATGGATGCATGTGGCAAGAAGAGAGTATTCAGGTGTTGAATTTTGCTGTGCAAATATGTAATTTTTTCCTGTTGATCGGGGCTCTGATTTTTAATTTGATAGCAAAGGTAAATGTCCCATAGCTTTGGGAAAACCGTTTACACGTATATTATATCTTTAGTATATTCCTAGTTAATGTAGATCATCATAAATTAGATAAGTACCGTGTTCCAGATACACAGATGTGTTTATTTATTTCATACAAAACCCTTGATTGTAATAGCTTATATCGTAATCTTAAATCATTTGCTCATATTTATTTAGCTTCTAAAGCAAAAAAAAAACTTGTCCTTCACATCCAGGCAATGGATTAATTATCAAGATTTTTATCAAAATAAGATGAAAAAATAAAAACTTCCCAGCTCCAGAAGGAAATCGATGCCACGACTTCTAGATTAATAAGAGGGGATGTTAACCCACAGTAAGGAGGCCACACTCAAATACACAATAGTACTTGTAAATCAGGCAAAACATAACTATAAACCCACCTATCTTGGCCTATCAGAAGATGATGAATAAAACTTTTAAAGACACTTCTGCTATCTTCTTTTTGATTAATCTTACCCCCGATGTGTATTTAATTACCTATTATTGTGAACGTTTTTAGCGGGGAATTTATGTTATATTCCTAGTTGTTTCCATTATTTCTAATGCCAAACTGACTATTTCCATGTCAATAACAAACCAGGCTTAAAGAGTATAATATTGATGAATTTACCGTAATTACTCGTGGAATTGTGAGTTATAGACTGCCAGATACGTAGGTGATGTCATTATTTCTTTGCCGAATGAAATCATTCTCTTGGGAGTTGAATCATGAAATGTGATAATTATGATACGTTGTCGTCAATCATCACGCTATCAATTACCAGGGACCTTTTGATGCTTTTGTGTATACAATATGACTCATTATTGCCGAAATTGACGGTAAAGAGGTGAGGAAACTTGTAGTATTGATAAAGGAGAGCCATTTGCACCAAGAGGACGGGGGCAAGTAGAGAGAGAATAAAATTTCCGGGACAGGATCCCGCACCTTCGGTTTGGAAATATTTTTGCTCGGCTTTAATTTGTGATTAACATACATAGAGATCAATGGCCATATGCTTGCGCTGGGGCATAATTCATTCCCGCAAAAAGTTTCTCATCATCAGCAAGAAACATGCCATTGAAATTTTAATAAACTAGATAATAGAAAATCTAACTAAGAAAAATACTAGAAAATAGATTGTGACATACATTATGACTTAAGCTATCAAATTATATTATTCTATCTCACCCTGCCTCTTTTACGCAGACATGCCGGTCACGCGTTCAGTGAAGGTGTGGCTTAACACTCAGCTGGCAGAGCACATCGACACGGATTCGAGGACTCACGAGATAGCCCAAGACGCATTTGATAACCGTGGGGGGGGGCACATTAAGCCAGCCAAGTCAAGTTTACCAAGTTCGCTTGGAACATTTTTATTGGAGAACCACAATGAACGAAACAGGACACCTATTATAGGGAAGACGGGGAAATTTACATGCTTCCGGGAAAAATTTCTCCGTACGCCGTATTTTGGCTAATTAGTCTTCACCTGCGGCGAATTCCTTCTTAGGTCAGTGGTGGTGGAATTCGCCAATTCGAACGAAATCAAACTGAGCGGAATTCCAAAGTTATAGCTTTTGGGATTTGCTCCGAAGTTACATTTGGCTTGACTTGAGGGGGGGATGGGAGAATTTTGAAGGGGAGGGTTTGGGAGGGGAGGTGCGGGGAGGGATCCTATCCAGTTCGAATTTGAAGAGCATACTTTGGCCTCTGTGTCGACGTTGTGCCTAGAGTTCGGAAACTCTCGTGAGACGGGTGGATGCAAAACCCACACCGACTCACAGTCGCCTTGCCCCTTTGCCTCCTCCTCCTCTATCTCTCTCGCTATCTCCGAGTCTACCCTCTCTCGCCCCCTCACCGTGACGGAGGAGGAGATCGGTGTGGGCGTAGGAGGGGAAGGCGTGGTGGTTGGGGGGGGGAGTGGGTGGTTGAGTGGAAAAGGAAGAAGGATGTTTGGGGCGGAGCGGAGCGGTGTGATGACGCTTCGACCTCCGCCTCGTAATGCCTTCCTTTAGCCTCTTGCGCCAGCAATACACGCTTCACTCTCCTCACCGTAAAATTGTTATGGTCCCCCAATTTTATATTGGTCGCCTCGTTAAGTTCTTGGCCTTTTACAGTGCTGATGAAAAATCGACAGCCTTACCGTCTTGTCGGCACCATCAACCAGGAGTTAGGAAACATACAAACAGTAATGTTATATGATTACTCCTTTTTTTGGAATTGAAACTGTTGAATTCAAAAGCAAAGTAATTAAGTTAGATGAGAGTTAAATTTAGTATCTGGCTGCATTTGGATTCATAATATGGTATCGATCAGGGACCAAATCCAGCTGATAATTTCCTATCCGATCCATTGACTAAATCAATATCACTATTGTAAATTTCAGCACAATAAATATCATAAACTGTTAACCTTTCAATTTATCGAGTTAATATCTAGTTTCTTAAGATTTACTCATTTCTTGTATTTTTATTTCATGTTCCAACACCTAAAGTTATTTCTTATCGTAAATAACGAAATTGGGTAGTAAAAACTCAAAAAGATAACATAAAATTTCCTCTTCTTCGAGAAAGTCGAGTTCTCAACCTCTTGCGTTATTCGCCATACTTCTTATCAGTTCAATTCCTATAAGACTAACACCACCTACTAACAGTTAATCTTTTCCTTTCTTTATTTTCATTAGAGTGAGCGTGGCCGTATAACTGTTTCCCGTAGCATTTCGAAATGCCCTTTCCACCATTATTTTCTTTCATCCTATTTTCTTCAAGTACAGCCTTTAAATGAGTTGGTATACCACTGCATATGCACGAAGAGGTTTATTTATCTATTATTATGGAATCACTTGGAATCAAAGCCAACCGTCACGAATTCCAATGTTGAAATAGATCGTGTGAAGCGAGGAGAAGAAATACTTGTGTCATGTAAGCATGATAAAGCTAGTAGTGTAGATTAAGAGAGGAACTAGGTTTGGAACCACTCACTTAACGATTATAAAATTATTTATCAAATCTGTTTCATGAATGGAAAGCATGTCTCTTTTGCGTTGATGTTGAAAATATATTATTAGCACTAACTTTCTACACATAGAATGGCAGTGAAAATATGATTGGAAAAATCAAGTGCAAGTGAGAGCCGATTTGAGATGGCAAATTACCCGCGAGTGGTATGGTATCAGAATGACTGGAAAGGACCGCACTAGGGTAACAAATATTCTAAGCATAAAGTTGTCATTTCTATCTAACGTTATTTATATGCTGTCATATTTATTCATCTCATATTTATTGCTACCCACAGCGTGTAGTTAAGTATTATACGCTTAGGAACAGCAGTGCATTTGGCTTCTTTGACATTTTTTCCATGCTATAGACATATTTGTGACTAATAATTAGGCAACAGTTCAAAGTTGAATTGCTGGTGTGGAAATTACCCCTGCTGGCGTTATCGGTGGCTTGCAGGATATTAAGTAGTTAAGCATGAATCAGTTTTTGTAGAGACTGACTGAAAGTAGGACGGAAGGGAGAACTGTAGCTAACCATTCTTTAGCAATTATGACCCTTTATAGCGAACCAGCTCCAAAAGCCGCGATATTGGAATAAATTAATCTCTTTTTCTTATACTTATAAAACATTTTAGTCTGCTTATCCTTTCGATCTCCAAATCTCTTCTGTTATGGTACGTGCTCAGTTTGAATGCAAATCTCTCGAGATCTACTTTGTACTACTGTGGCCATGACTGAGGCATTCATACTGCTAAATTTGTCTTAATATATTCCGAGCATTTTTTTATAATCAAGATATAATTGGCACCCGTACGTGAGGCAACCGAGGTACTCTGGAGAATATTCAAAGTGATAGATACTGATCATGCCCTCGCCTCACCTTGCTATAAACTATCTCCGAACTATCTCCGAACTTTCCTCCAATTTCCTACTGTCTCACTATGATATTATGCCTACCCTGTTTGCCAATATCCTTTCGGAAATTCTCTTGCATAGCGTAAGTGGCAGGCCTAAAGGAGAGGCTGAGAGGAGGATTGACTCTAGTGGCATTCCTAACTATGAAAGCACCAGATTATGTCAAGACTTGCATCGCTTTGAATATCGCATTTATTATCCTCGTGGATTATGAATCAAGGGATTGGTTTTTAACAATTTTACAAAACATCGTGGGGACCACTGGGCTTACCATTCCGTGATAGCTTTTTGCAACAACATATTCCAATATTTGCTTCTCATTGTTCCTCCTTGGCCCTCTTGTCTAATTTTTTGTCTGTTACGAGAAATAGTTGAGACCGACACTTCACGGAATTCCATTATAATGAAACAAGGAATAATCGATTGAAATGTATTTTAAGCAAAAATGTGTATGTTTCTTCCTTTCATCATTCTCAGTTTCTCCAATTACAGTAATTAGTATGTCATTTTACCTCGTGAGTACACTAAAGCGAATTTTGCCAACCAATTCATTTAACTCCACTTCAATTAGTTTCCCTCCTCCTTTTGTTTGAGTCCTCCATACGCTTTCATCTTCGCCTGCTCTTCGAAGTACTTTGAATTACGTCATTTGTTAGTTCATTTTTCTCCCCTTTATTTTCATTAGTTTTTGGTGAAACCACATTTCCATTTCCTCGAATCGTCTTTTTTCTGCCATCACTATAGTCCACGACTCACATTCATAGCAGAGTAGATTCCATATATAATTTTGAATTAATTAAAATTTAACTATATTATATGTCTGCAAGTGTTATTATCCGTTTTAAGTAGCTTATGCTAACACAAAAAACCTTTGTCTTTCCTATTCTGCTTGATATGTAGCATTTGTAACATCCATCACAAATGATCTTGCTGAATAAATAGCAAAACTCTTCCACTCCTTCCGGAATGTCTTTCCCGCAGGCTTATTTGGAGGTTATTTTCCCTGCTTTTTATATTGTGAAACATTATCTTGCCTTATATCTTCTTTCTTTTCTCGAAATTTTTCATTACTTTTACCATAAGAAATTTTATTTTTATTCCTTTGCAATTATGCTTAATGTCGTTCAAAAATTGCAGCATTCTTATCCTACCTCTTTTACTCGTAAACCAAATCTTACTTGTCCTTGACATACTTAATTACGTTCTGAAAGTACACATCAAATACCAAAGGCGTTAATGAGTTACCTTGCCATACCCCTGTCTTTATTTTAGCTTCTTACCAGTTTTAGTCATATCTTATCACTGCTGCCTTTTCACCTTATAAATCATGTATCAATCTCATGTCGTTATCGTGCATTCCGATTTCCCTCAGGGTATATAATATCATATTCCAGTCCAGGTGGTGAAAGTATTCCACCATTTCAACGATTACAGATCAGGCCGTTTGATTTTTCTGTATACTCTTCTGTATGACGAATACAAGATCATGAATAGCTTTTCTCGTTCCTCCACTTCCTTTAAATACAAATTGTTCCCCGCTTAAACACTCTTTCGCGATGTTATCCATTCTACGGTAAGTAATCCTCACCTGAAACGTCGATGCAGGGATCGTAAGGATTTTTATTTATACACTTCATCCTAAACTGTATACTTATATAAACTTTAACCTCACTTTAAGTGGACCTGATATCACCCTCGTAATGAGTAACTGTTTATAGACTAAGTGGTGAAAATAAATTATGTTAGTAAAATGAAATTCACTGATTCTCTTGAAAGAAGTAAATTGCTAACTGACAACAGATTTAAAATTGAGATTATCTTAAATGTTTATTTATATTTTTGACCTTGCCCCTGAAAGAAAATTTATTCAAATGTGCTTGGAAATTGACGTAATTGTTTTTCAGTTCCAACATTATCAAGTGGCAGTATATAAAAAGTATGCCTTCCCATACGATTGTTGAGTTACAAGCTCTGGTATTACCGCTATCTATTGGTCACATTTGATTCATTCGTATCTGATGGATATTCGCTTCGAGGTGCTCGTGCCTTTTGGTCATCGGGGGAAGGAAAACTCTTGGACTTGTCATCAAATTTGTCTTTTCATTTCTAGATTCCAAAAAACAGTACGAAAAATCCATGGAACACCAATGGAGTTTAAACTTTATCCAAAGTTTCTAAAAACCGAGTCGTTGAAGTTACAGTGTTAGTATTATTTGAGATTAGGGGAGGCGGCCGATAGTTTAGGCCATTTGCGTCATCTGTGATTTTTTAGAGGCAGAATGGTCCGAGAATTGGGAAAGCGGGTTGGAGAGAAACCCGGCGTCTGAATTAGGTTACTTTTCACGAAAGTCACCAAGGGGTCACATGATTTAACGTCCCATCCGACGCGACGTGCGGCGTACGCCTAATGAAGTACACTTATCACCCCAAACAGGGTTCAAGGTATTGATGAAAAATTCGGCCACGCCGGGTTTCGAAACCGGCTTCGATGTAGGAAACCTCACTAACCTGCACTAACGACCTCATCCAGATCTGATAGAATTAGATTTTCTTGGAATTTCAACTTTAGTTAATTCAATTAGTAGTAGTAGTAGTCGTTCTATTAGTAGTAGTTAGTTCAATTCGTCACGTGAGATTAAGGACCACCAATTTTTAGCCCGTATTAATCGCACGAGCACCGCAACTTCACAGACGTCGGACGGATATCACCCAGAATAATTTTTGTTGAATTTCGGGAATACGAACGATGAACACTCTTCTCGAGAAAAAACCAACGGAACCAGGAGCAATCGCAAGAGGAAAACTTCAATAGGACATCGTTATAATTCCTTCAAGATGGTAAATGAAATCTAGTAATATTATCAGTTACTACCTATGAGAGCTTATTCTCATGTTTATGGGGGTAAATGGGATGATTTAATAGCCAAAATATAATTATTTTTTGAATTCAAGTGTTGGGGTGTCAGAGCGGTGAGGGACAAAAGCTTTCTAGAGGAAATAATAGCGGCAGAGATCAGAAACGCTTGCCGATACCTACCAGTTTCCTTATACGGCCAAGGGTGCCGAGGGAGCAGCGGCATTCTAATAACAACCGAGTGAAGATTTTTTCTTCCGACTAATATGAGTGCGTGCGTGCATACGGGAACCGCCTCCTAATCTAAAGACCAGGTTCGTCGTAAATGCGTGTTTGTTCTGTGCTTCGTTTTTTGACCCGAGAAACCACTTGCCTTCGACAAGTCTTACTTGTCTGCGTCAAAAGACGTGTGTATCGGAGTGAATTGAATTGCACCGATCATAAGACACGGATTGAGGTTGCTCACGGACGAGTTCCGCTTCGGTTAACGCTGTTTACCTACCAGCATGCATTTGCTGAGCATATGCCAAGTCACTCCAGAAGACAATGGATGTCAACTAATGTTCGTT
Organism: Hetaerina titia; assembly: GCA_037158775.1. NCBI lineage: Eukaryota > Metazoa > Arthropoda > Insecta > Odonata > Calopterygidae > Hetaerina > Hetaerina titia. Next base: position 62,543,209 of record CM073779.1, on the reverse strand, counting down.
GGACGCGACAAAAAAATGGCATATCACGTGTGCTCGGTTGCTCCTTTTTTGCAACTATAATTGTCTCTCGCCAAAATCATTCCGTCTCGAAGATGAAAAAATTGACAAGTCTAATTCTGGAACGTATTTTCATTGGTTTAACAACGGAGCGGTGATATGATGTTAGAAACCGAATATTAGGCACTTCCATTATATGACTATGGGGCACTTCTTATTAAAATTGAGGCACAACTAAATTGAGCGCTGGAGAGCAGTCTTAACGCCATGATGAGCAAACTTGAAACGCAATTGAAAATGAATACTTCTTACAAATATAATTTTTTCCCAATTACTATCTTCAATAGAAATCTAAAGAATAAGGCACTATTTGGATGCGATATAATATAATATAACAATCGATGTATATTTCATAATTATTGAAATAATATTGAAGAGCCCTTAAATGCGCAGTTGTGGTTTACGGTTTTAATGAAACGAATAAATGAAATGGAAAACATTCGAACTGCTACGGCGCCATTATTGGCAATTAATGAACCACTTTTGAGTTTGCATATCACTTTCGTGGGAGTCTTTGAAACTCGGTGACATCTACCCCTCCTCGTCCGGTGGATACCGGTGAGTCTCAAAGAGCGATTTAACATTCAATAAGAATTGATCGGATTTACTGGGATTTTGGACTAAGTCCCAGGTCATGCTTCCGATTGCAATACGAGGACAGCGGGATGCGGGACTGGGGAGGAAGCCCTTTGTCGGAAGGGGCAAATTTGGGTCGGCGTGGATTGCTCGGCTTTGAAAGGGCTATCGGAGGCGAAGGCACAGTCCCAAGTGGTGAGAGTCGTGGGGGCTAGTGCCAGGGGAAAGGGTTTGCCCCTCCTGAAAAGAGCCCGCCGAAAGGCGTCCGCTGGTTCACTCGGGCCTTCCCCACTCCAGCCGCCCGTGCCCTCCGGGGGGTAGGGTCAAAAAGAGGAAGAGGCCTTGCAGCGCAGCGACGATGGTATGAGAGAGGAGGGGTTGACCGTAGCTGCCCCTGACGGATGGCCGCGCTTGGAAAGTTCCGGGGGCGGGGGGGGACGAGAACGGCCGCCCGTTTGGTGTGCAACGGCAGAGAGAGGCGGCGGCAATGGGGAAGTCTGCTGCAGACCGCCCCCTTCGGGATGAATGCGGTCGCGGGGCGGGGAGTTGCTGGCCCCTCGGCCGTAAAGGCGGCGCTCGTAAAGGTGATTGGGACGGGACGGGGTGGGAAGGAAGGGGGGGGGGGCGGTGTAGGACAGGCGGGGAGGGCGAGGGGGAAGAGGGGTGGAGGGGTTTGCGTGGTTGGGTGGGTGGCATCCACCTTGCTCTCCTCCGGTCTCTGGCGTAATTAGGTTTCCTCAGTGCGAAATAAAAGGACATTTTACAATGGCTCCGAGTGGCTGAATTTTACGCTCGGCTGAAATGTCAATAACGCGTGTCCAGGGGTTTTGTGTGTGTCTTTCATAAAAGGCCGCGACCCGAGAGCTAACGAGTATTGTGAAAGAAATGGTATTCTAGACAATTTCTCGAGGTTTCATAACTATTTTTGGAATAAAACATTAGCTGTCTTCCATTAAAATGTATGCTGTGCCGTGAAAAAAGAGTTGTGAAGTATGTCTCTCTTTAATTGAAACCCAGCAGCACCTAATGATGTACCAGGCGTTATCTATTCACACTCCACTTTTCAAACATTAATCATCTAAACTGCTCTCACTGTATATTGCTCAGGCTCCCGCCTTCAAATATGGGAAGAAAAGTTGCGGTGTAATTATTGCGGAAAAGAATTGATTCTAAATCCGTCGTTATATTCTAAGGCACATAAAATTCATAATTGACACTGTGAGTGCGCAATGTGTTTCATGGATGAGTAGATGAACATCTACAACGGTAGGATAGCCATTAAACAAGGAAACAAAACTGCAAAGAAATAGTTCATATAAGCCTCTCTATGAAGTCAAGCCATAAAAATCATAAAGCGAAAGGAAGAGCTCCAGGAAACTTTTTTGGGTTGGTTTTCTGGATTTTGGGAAGGTTTCCTCACCCTTCAAACTTTTCTACCAACCTTGTGTTTATCGTTTGGGATTCTATCGCTGTCCTTGCTGTATGATCATCCATGTTAATATTCTCGTACATCAAAACCTCAAACACATAAATACAGACATATATATAAATGCAGACATACGAGTATATATTTATACACACACGCACATATATATCTATATATATATAACCATAAACACAGTAATCAACCCGAAGGTCGGTTTAGTAGGTGATGACAGAGCTCACCCGTGTACCAAGCCCAACGGCGTGTGAATATTCACACATCAGGGTAGGGGGGGCAGTTCCTTTCCCTGTGCCGGTTATGGTTTCCCAGGATATATATATATATATATACTCGTGTATATATATATATACTCGTATATATATATACGAGTATAATATTTGGGCAGTACAAAGAACATTAACATAAAATATACAACACGTAAAAAGACACATTTCAGAAAATTTAAGCCCTCGGCCGTCTTCAGGTCAGACTCGTGTGTAATATATATATATATATATTATATATATATATATATAATATATATATATATATATATATATATATATATAAACAGAATAAAACAGATAACACGTAAAAGGACACTCGCACTGTAGATGATTTGAGCTTTCGGCCTACTCCGACACCTTCTTCAGGTCAGACCTGAAGAAGGCCTCGGAGTAGGCCGAAAGCTCAAATCATCTACAGTGTGAGTGTCCTTTTACGTGTTATCTGTTTTATTCTGTGTTATATTTTGCCGTCCAAAAGTTATATTGCTCTCTTGAGTACTTCCGCATCATCGATATATATATATATATATATATATATATATATATATATATATATATATATATATATATATATATTATTAGGTAATCTACCGTTTAAGGTAGGTTTTTGGATGGACACAACTATCAAATAAACATTTTGTGACTCCCCACCTATCAAACTAATCTATATCAAGTCCCTCTTCATCTTGGTGTTCTTCTTTCCTCCCTTCATCCCGTCCAACATCCCTATCCTGTTCCTGCCCTTACCTCGCTTGCCCAACATTCTCACCTCTATTACCTTCTTCAACATTCCACTAACTCTCAATACACCTTTCATCCATTTTTCCTGCCTCCATACGATTTCTCTCAACAAACCCCTCTCCTCACCCACCATCTCTAGTACTTCCTCATTTGTTTTCCTTTCGGTCCATTTCACCTTCTCCATTCTTCTCCACACCCACATTTCAAAAGCCTCCAATCTACGTCTATCCTCCTGCTTCAGTGACCACGTTTCCGCGCCGTACATAGCTACGCAACATATCAGAGTTTTTACGAGTCTTGTCTTAACAACCCTACTCAACGTCCCCGTCATCAACTCCCTCCTCCTTGAGAAAGCCTCCTTACCTAGCGCAATTCTTCTCCTTACGTCCCTACCACTTTGACCGTATTGGTCCAAAACACTTCCGAGATATGTAAACTATATATATATATATATATATATATATATATATATTTCAGAGGAAGATGGAGTTCAATTCCGTCGCAATTATCAAGAAATCACGTGTGAGTGTTCCTTTTATGCGTTCCCATGTTGTGTGTTGCTATCTAAGTTTATATATATATATATGATTTCTTCGAAGTAACACGGAAGTGTTGAATAAAAAACTTAGACAGTAACACACAGCACGAGAACACATAACAAGAACACTCACAATAATATCTTGATGATTTCGACGGACTTGAGCTCCGTCTTCTTCGGAAGATAAGATATGACTAAGCTTAGTCCTTAGTCATATCTTATCTTCCGAAGAAGACGGAGCTCAAGTCCGTCGAAATTATCAAGATATTATTGTGAGTGTTCTTTTTATGTGTTCTCGTGCTGTGTGTTACTGTCTAAGTTTTATATATATATATATATATATATATATATATATATATATATATATATATATATATATATATATATATATATATATCGATATATCGATGATGCGGAAGTACTCACGAGAGCAATATAACTTTTGGACGGCACAATAGAACACAGAATAAAACAGATAACACGTAAAAGGACACTCACACTGTAGATGATTTAAGTGTGTGTATATATATATATATATATATATATATATATATATATATATATATATATATATATATATATATATATATATCTTATAGATATTATATAGATTCTGATGACGACGGCCGTGCCGTCGAAACGTAAATATCCAATGTAAGTGTCCTTCTTTTATGTTTCTATGTGTGTGGTTTTTTTTGTGTTAGTGTTTGTGTGTTTGTGCGTCGCCGGAGAGCGTCTTTTCCAAGTTTATACACATATATATATATATATATATATATATATATATATATATATATATATATATACACACACACTCATAAAAGTATGCACTACATGTTTTATTATTGGTATTCTACCGGTTAGGGTTGGTTTTGGATGGAAAAATTATGAAGAGTTGTGCTAAAATACGAGGGTCATCCGGAAAGTAGTACCCGTTCGTGAAATAAAGACACAAAAGTAAATATTAACAAACATAAAAAATTTTATTTGAAAGAGGATACTTTAAACTACTTCTCAACATAATATCCAAGCAAATTAAGGCATTTGTCATAACGTGTGACAAGTTTCTGTATTCCTGCTTTATAGTCCTTCGCCGCCAGCTCATTGAGATACAGGGTCACTCCTTCTTTAAGTTCTTCATCGCTGTCAAATCTTTTTCCTGCCAAAAAGTCAAATTTTTGCATAATGCAGATGGTGTTTAACAATTTCATGAACAATTGTTCGAGAAACATTGGAAAAATGCTCACAGATGTCATCAATTGTGACGCGCCGATCGTTCCTCACGAATTCGTCAACTGAGCTCACCAGTTGGTCTGTAATGACAGACGGTCTCCCCGAACGCTCATCGTCGTGTGTGTTCCCCCTCCCCATGTTGAAGTTGCGACACCACCGCCGAACAGACGACTCGTCCATTACATTGTCTCCGTACACCTCCTTTAATTGGCGATGAATATCACATGGGCGAACGTTTCTTGCATTGAGGAATTTAATCACTGCCCTCACTTCACAACTGGCGGCGTTCTCAATTTTTTTAAACATTGTAAACAATCACAGAAACAACACAGGCAATGCTAGCGTCACGCAACTTGGCTCAGAGAAGGCAGACAAGCCACTGAAGCTATCTGACCTCGTCCAGCGGCTACTCGCGTCGTCAGCACTTCATGCGGCACGAACGGGTACTACTTTCCGGATGACCCTCGTATATTTTACCCAACTCTCCTGGCAAAAATCACAGGCGGAAATCGGAACTACACGGAAGATGGCACTACAATAAGTCCCTCTTTAATTCTGCATGCTTACATCCTCCCTTTATTCAATCCAACATGTTATCCTCTTCCTCCTTTTTCAAACGTTCTTCCCTCCATTACAGTCTTCAATATCCCATGAAAAATCAAAACGCCCTGAATCCATTTTTCCTGCCTCCTTACGATTGTTCCCAGCAATCCTCTCTCTTCCCCAACCGTGCCTAGCATTTCCTCGTTTGTTTTCCTTTTAGTGCACTTCACCTTCTTCAAACCCCCATTTCAAAAGTCTCCAATCTATGCTTATCATACTACTTTAAGGAACATATTTCCGCGCCGTTAAAAGCACGCTCCAAATCAAAGTTTTAACGAGCCTCTTCCTAACATCCCTACCCTTCATTAATTTATTTCTCCTTGGGAAATCTTCTTTGCTTAATGCAATACTTCTCCTTATTACCCTACTATTTAGACTATTTTGGCCAAAAGAACTTGGGGATATGTAAAATATTTCCCAAGCTCTAGTTTATCGCTCCTATTTTAACATTTAGCTTAGCTTTCTCCTTCTGAGAAAACCACATAACCTTTGTTTTATTAACATTTATTCTCCTCCCATACCTATTGCACTGACCTTCCAATGCACTCAGCAGTGTTTGTATCCCCCTTGGGAGACTGACAAACTAAAGCTTGGTCATCCGGAAATCTAACTGGTTTTTTGAATTCTGTGCCAATTTCTATTCCTACCTCCAATTCTTCCCATCTTTTTATACCTTCTCATCCACATCCGTTGAATAGCACAGGTAATAATGGACACCCCTGTCTAACTTCTCTTCGTAAGACTACCCATCCGGATTCGCCGTCCGCCACTCGCACCTTAGCAGTCTGTGATGCATACAGGTTGTGCATAAGTTCCTATCCCGCCAATCTACTCCTGATTCTTGCAAACTATTCCTTAATTCCACCCAATTCATTCTATCAATCTCTTTCTCAAAATCTAGGAAACAGATAAATACATTCAGATTGTATTATATGTTTTTCTCCATTTCTGATCTCATTACTGCAGTGATATCACCAATTCCTCTCCCTTTCCTGAACCAAAATTGATCATCTACTAAGTAAACATTTACTCTACTCTCCATTTGTTCACAGATAAAGAGGGAAAATTCCACATTTAACATTATTTGTCGACGACGGTTTCAGCACTGTATGATATCATCAGGTGAAGTTACATTGAAAAGCAGATATTTATACACTGTCAGAAAGATTGCGTGAATGGAGGGGTAAGAGAGGAGAGGAATTGAAGGGGTGCGGCATTAGATTGATGGTTGGGACCGGGGTGGGGGAAGGGAGGTGTGCGAAGAATAAAATAATCTAGTTCACTTCTGAGTTGGAATTTGAAGGGATTCTTAACTTCCATGATTTGCATATCAGAATATGCAAAGGAAAATTCGACTTTTCCATCTATAGGAAACACTGTTACACCGACCAAGTGATACACACCTATTCATGATACCACATTTTACAACAATAGGAGCTTTTTAATCCATTATACACAGGCTGAGCAGTATACTCATGTCCGACGCAAGCTAACACTTAGAACTCCAGCTAATTAAACAAATAGCAGCCAGAAATAGATTCACTACGAATTTATAGAAACACTTTACAGTTAGAAATAGAGAAAAATGACCATGAAAGTTGTGTAAATATACAGCTCTAAACCTAAAGGAAACCGTCTTCTACATCTACTCAATACCCCAAGGGGGGTGTTAGGGAACCACCCGTAATTTAGAAAAGAAACCGCATGTAGAAGCCACAAGTTTATACCACACAAACCAAACATGGTAAACATTCATGCAAGAACCCTTTCGCCCCAACCCTTTCACACACATGCAAACCCACAAACTACCAACAAACATACACATGCACAATCTTTGAATTTTTAATTTTGTTCCGACTTTTAACTTAAATGTTTTTAATATTTCTAAATGGATTTCGGATTCTTACTATAATGATTTCTGAGTGTTCTGGGGAAGAATGAGTATTTGAATCTATCTGTATTGGAATCTATCTCCCTTATTTTATCTTTGTGGTCTGATCTAAGACTACAACAAACACACACTCAAAGATATTCTGTGAACGAAAAAGACGAACATCATGGAACAAATCACAGTAGATAAACTCCGCTGCGATGATTGCAATGCCATATACATTGGGCAGACTGGGTGAACGTTCAACATAAGAACCGAAGAACACTTAGCCTGTTTCATAAAAAAACAAATGCACTTCTCAATTAGCGAAACATGCATTGACACAACCATAACAGTGAATTCCAAACCAGGATCTTAGTGAGAAGGGGTCCAAGCTTAGATGCGCTTGAAATATCTATGAGCTCTTGTTTCCTTCCCTCCTGTTTCCCATTACCCCACGCAGCTCCCTCGACCACGCATTGCGCTCAAGCCCCTGCGAGATGCCCATCAACACCCCCCGCCCAAAAAATCCCACCATCACCGTAACGCCCCTCACCCCTCCAAACCCCCCTCTCATGCCTTCACCCGTCCCTTCTTCCTGACAGTGTATATGTACCTTCTTTTTATATGTATGTTCACCTGATGATAGCACGCAATAGTAAAACCATGGTCATTAATAAATATTGATCGTGGAATTTTTGTATTTCTGCTATCTCTATGATGGAGAAATTCCACCGAAAAACACCTAAAAGGTGTCATATCTGAATGATTCCGAGAATTCACTGTAGCTGTCTGCGAAATAAACCTTATTGTTCTTTAGTTCTCACATATTGCTGTCATTTCCTTTTTTTGGAAGAGGAAATAACATATTTCTGCCGTAATAATCCGGCAAAATTCCTCGCTCACAACTGCTACGAATGAGTCCATAAAACTACTCTTTCCACGTTCTCCCAAACCTTTAAGTAGTTCCGTGCCTACCCCCACGCCCTATTTTGATTTCAATTCCCTTAATGCCCTTTCTATCTCGTCATCGAGTAAGCGCAGACTTAAGCTATCCTCATAAGATCTCGTATTACATATTCTCTTTTTTTGTCCTCGCTTGCTGGCCCACGAGTAATGTCTTTACCATACAGTTTATCTCTTTATTCCTTCTATCTCTCTTAAATCTCTTCTGGAGTAACTAACCTTTTTCCTGACTTACCTTTGATCGTTTGCAACGATTTTCCCTATTTATTTCCCGTTAAACATACCAAAATCACCCTTTCTCTCTAAATTTCCATATCCTCGCAATGCATGTACCACCACGCTTCTTTTGCCGTATTTGCTTCGCGCCTCAGTTCGTTATTGAACTCTTCATGCATCCTTCAACCTAACTCCATTTTTATATCTTTCCAATTCCTTCTCTTGTCTATCTCTCTAAAATCTCGTCCATATTCCATGGTTTTCTTCTTTTCCTATTTACTGTTCCTTTAGTTTTGTTTGCGGCTCACGATATCTTGATATATTCCATTTTTTCTCTATGGTACCAAGCTCCCTTCTTCACTCATTACTTTCTCTAAATCCCACTGATACTCCTTTGTTGTCACGCCTGTTAATGTTTCTATAATTCATTGCCTAGATCGTTTTCCCTGTGTATCTTTTTTAAATGGGCGTTTTATTTCATAATTCCTAGATTATGATCTAGAAAAAAATGAAGGGAAGTTTCCGCGAGGAAAACCAAAAGACAAGCACATGGGACGAATGAAGAAGGACATAAAACAGAAATACTATAGTAGTAGTAGAAATAGTATAGCAGGGTCTGAAATAATTAATGGTGAATAAGAGCAGAATGGAAGACCGCAGTAAACTAAACTTAGAATTAAAATACTGAAAATTTATACATAGAATTTGGATCTCAATTCATAATTTAGCAAAAAAACTAAAAGAATGCAAGCTTTTCTGTAAGTCAATTGATGCATGAATTAACATCTACTAAACTCGCAATAAAATAATAATTTCATGTGGAAATCATGGGCAGAAGAAGTCACTGTTTGATGCAATTTTGTGTCTTTTTGAATGATTTTAGAATACTTAGTCGGTGAATTGGAGAATGAATTACTCCCAGGTACCAGAGTACCAGAACTCAATATATTTCTCTAGAGTGCAGGAACTTTCGTGGTCTAGCTGAACTATCGTGCCATGCCAAGTCTATGATTCATGAAATGTTGATCCTTGATATTTCGGCCTCTAGGGCGTATTTGAAAAGCGGTTTAACTCTCCCTAGCATCTACAAAACTTCTTTAAAGTCGTTATTTCGATTTTGCATATTTCTCAATCGCCGCCGGATTATTTCGACGAGGCAAATGACCAGATGGAGATAATCGGCTGAAACGATGACAAAATGGGAAGCAATCCGGTTTGAACAACATTATCCTGATACATCATCGTTAAACGCTGTAATCTCCGACATACGTTCATATCTCCTTCCAATTCTCTTTCCCTATGCTTTCGTGGCCTTTATCATTTTATCCAGCCCTCGGCATGGAACTATGGAGAATTGGTGTTGGTAGGAGGCTATTGTTAAGGAAGGCAGGAAAAAGGGTTTGATAACGTATGGTGTATCTTTTAAACTTGAATGGATTGCCTTTGCGGGGCAGACAAAGCGCCGTTGCGGCTAGCTGCTGAGAAATCCTCGCTCCACACCCTCCGATATATCCCTGCTCAACTTCGGACGCAGTGCCATGACTTCTGTTTAAAGCCACACGGATTGAAACTAATGATCATGGGTTTTGGTACGTGAAGGGAACACACGTAACTCATTGTACGATGGACAGCGTTAATGTGTCCCTTAAAGACACGAATGACAAGTTAAATCAAGTCCTAATGACATTAGCGTTGTAGCGCTTAATCCTTATTTTTACGTCCATTTAATTGTTTCTTCTCCGTCATATATTTTCCCCAAAACGGCATTCTTTGAATGAAAAGCCACAAAAACGCATTCTAAACAATCTATCTTCTATTAATATCCTTTTGCTATTTCAAAGCGTCATAGTCTGCGAAAGGAACCAGAATGCTTACCTTCGGGTAGCCACACTATGATTAATCTGGTCCAAAGTTTGTAAACCTGGTTCCGTAAATGACACAATTTTCCATTAGGAGGAAATCTGCATGCCCCCAGCCTTCTTCAGACATAAGTTTTGTGATAACAGTCTGCAATAAACTCCTTATTCAAATATCATAAGAGCAAAATCGAACATCGTCTTTCAATGATTCGGTCTGTAAGGCGCAATTTTGTATTTTTTAATAAAATTGAAATGTTTTCAATGAATTAATTCACAATGACATTTATTTTAAAATGTGAATAGTTTCAAAAGTCACAGAGATTAATTATTTTAAGAGATGGAAGTAACGCAAAATTATGAGCATCCTTATGAGAATCACTGTTCAGAACACATGGTGAGAGGGAGAGTGAATGCTGAACTGCACATACTTGGCTATTGAGTCGTTTGAACACTCTTACTGGAGAAATTATGAATTAGCCCAAACTGTATTTTCTGTTCTTATTCGTGCGGAAAATTTTCCTGTAAAGAATGAGTTATCGAGGCATATATTTATTTAATTTATGCCTACATTTGCCACCAGAAATATACAACACAGCACATTGTGTACCCCACTTGATCTGAGGTTTTTATTACTCCTTTTCATTAATCCGATTTTATCAAAACCTCGAATATTTGGTGGTCTCAAACTGAGGAACCCGAAAACTAATTATATTTCACCCATTTGCTCTGAAAACCATTGATTATCTTGACCATTAAAACCCTTTCGAGTGGGGCCGAGAAATTTGAGATTGCATGAAATATGCTGTGCCCCATCTGCCTTATAGGCCGACCTAACATTTTTGAGGTTGAAGTCCTGGCCGACTACAAATGAAAAGTCCGCAGAATGGGAGGAGTGTTTTCAAATTGATTTTGCCACTAGCATGAGCCGATATTGGAAACATATACCTAATCATAATGTGGATCAGAATTAATTACTCTGTATAAACTTATTAGTTAGGTCCGTTGTTTGAAATTTAAAGGAGACTTAACTCCGTCCCTCTTTCTTCCCTATGCCATGCAATAAGACATATAATGCCTTATTACTCCCCTTTTTCGTATCCTGTTAAATTGTTTCTTCTCAAATGCCTTTTGATCTTCCTCTTTTAATCCTCCCTTTCGCCTTTCTCATCGCGACGCCACTCAAGAAATTCGTAGAGTTCCAAGGTTTCCTGAAATTAATAGTGGTAATGTTAGTGTGTTAATCTAGCCGTATCCTTCTTTCCGGATTGTAATCATCAAGGGTCAACGTTGATAACATTACAAATATTTGGGAGCTTAACTTCGCTATCTAAACGTAAAGCTAACTGTTTCAGGCTTAACTTTGTGGTATTCCTTCGTGGTGAGGGCTAAAAATAAGGAAAACTTTACACTTCCACACACTTTAAATACAATACGTCCATGGTTTCGAGTAAGGGAGAGGGGTGGTACTACCCCTCTTCCTTACTTCCCCTACCTGGCGTCTGACTATATAAGTTGACAAATTTTGTTGAATTTGTACCTAATGATGATACGCAGCATCGAAACCATGGTCGTATTTTACTAAAAGTGCGTGGAAGTGTAAAGATTTCCTTATTTTTTAACCACGCTATCTAAAGTAAAAAGTTACCTTTAGTTTGTACCTTACACCCATCAATTTGTCTAGATTCCATTCCCACCAGCTCTCGTACAATCGTGGTGGTGAAATTCGTCCTTAAAGCATTATTGTGATATTTTAACACGGCGACACAACAGGGACCATTATCCTTTGCGTACACAAATCAGGGTATTTAATCAGTAGCCACATAAAAAAATTAATAACACGTTATCGCTTGATTTCCTACTCACTTTCGGTTAATCTGAAAAGCATTTGTATGAAGACGGTGACCGCCGTTCCATTGTATATGCCACGTGGCATTTGCAACCGCAGCATCCGGCCTCCCACCACAACCACAACGCCTTCTGATTAATTGCTGGTGGTGAATGTAGGCCGGGGGTCGTTCATTGAGGGGGCGTGGTCGGAGCCAGAATGCAGATCCAGCCGCAGTGTAGTTCCGGAAACTGAGTGAAATATATATAAAGTTCCGCGGAAAGTGAGAAACAAAAAAAACAGCGTTTCAATAACCTGTAAAGTGATAAATGAGAAAAAAACTCTGCGATTGTTTAACGCTACCACTAAAGGGAAAAAAAGTACGGACACAACAATGCACTGCTCGAAGCTTTTAGAACGCACGGGAAGATTTATCTCCGGCCGGATTTGAATATTCGTGAACTTCCTTTTTTGGCCAAAACTTCAGCTCAAAGTCATGGTTTAAAAGCCTCGCTATTTGCCGCGTTTATATATTAAGGTGATGAACGGGAAGATTGCCTTACACGCACTTGAAAAGGACGAACCTTTGATAATAAATTACTCCACTTTGAGTATGAAATTCGTTCTCAGTGAATGACTATGTTACCTATCTGTGATTTATTTACTCTTTGCTGATTCTTCTCCTTTCTATGGCAATGAGCAGGCAGTGAAGGCAAACTAGGTGAACGGTGCAAGGATGTTGAAGAGCGGCAGGCTCTGTCATGCTCGAGAGATGCATACGCCTACCAAACAAACGATAAACTAGTGATAATTTGGTCGTTTTAGAAGGAAGAAGTTAGCATTTCTTTCTGAGCCTCGCTGGGCGAGTACTTGAACCACCACCATCCATTGGGTCATTTTAAATCGAATCCGCACCTCCAAGTCAAGAGTAATTTTGCATAAGTGACATGTGTCCCACTCTCGGAAAGTTTGTCAAATATCCTCTTACCTGCGACCGGGTTTAACTGAAATTCTTATGAATAATTTGGAATATTTTCTCAGGGAGCAAGAAAAACAAGGGATACCTACCCGGCGTAGGTCTCTCTCCCTCTCGGCTACATCACAAAATAAACAAGCCCGCAGAAAGTAAATACCGGAAGATGGAAAAAGCATCAAACTTGAAAGAGTGTGGTGTGGCGGTTCCGCGTCATTTATGTGCGTTAGAGATTTGAGTAAACCCTTTTATGGCGGACCCAGTGAGTCTATTAGTTAACAAATTTAGTCCGCGACCAATCCATTGGGAATGCTTACACGGGATAGAACGATGGTAGTGGGCAGTGGCAGTGAATTTGCTTCGCGAAATCCCAGAGGAAGAGGGGTCAGAGGGAGGCCAACCCGGGTCCCTCTCCCAAAAGAAGAAGCACGTTTGGGTGGGGGAGGGGAAGCGAAGCAAAGCACAGAGGGAGGAGGGCGTGTGGATGCCGGGGGTCCTTTTGGGAAGGATTTTGCGTGTCCCCTTTGGGACGGCAAACCTCCTGGGGGATGAAATTTACGGCATCGTAAATGCTTTAATGCACAATTTAGTATTCCTCCTTCAAAGGAAGCGGAAAATGCGGGAAACAGGCTGACTGGGGGCCTCTGCCGAAGGTTAACGGCTCGAGCCGAGAAGGTGCAGGAGGAGGGCATGAAAAACTTGGGAGGGAGAAGTATCATTCGGGGCCGATAAATTTTATTTTCTCTATTTTCACCTCTTGTGATCCTTCCCGCTATCGGCGACCTTCCTCTCTCCCCATGCGGGCATGGATTTTATCTGAAGGGAGCGATGCTGCGTGGGTTGAAGGGGTGAACCATTCCACCCGCCAAAAACACGCTCCGTCCGAGGCAAATCTCTCTCGTCCTCCGATGCGGAATGAGATGAGTTGAAGGAAATTCGAAAGTGTTACCCTTGATGCATTCAAACTAATGTGTATCTCCTCGAAGGAATTGCATTCATGCGTACACAATGGTATTTCCATTTCGCCGATCTCCTTTTGGAATGAGGGATCCTGGACTATAAAATTGTGACGAGAGATATCTTCAGCGCTGTTTCTCATTTAAAGTTTCTGGTGGTTTTTGAGCAGCTGTACTAGTGCAACTTCAGAACTTTGAAATGCATTTTTTTGTCGTTTTTAAATTTGCCCGAAAGAATGCAAAAAGATACCGGTCGAAAAGAATGTAAGAAAAGGAATTGAAGGGGTGGGGAATATGAATAGCACAAACCCAATGTCATCCGGGGATGTAACAGTGAAGAAATGGCAGATTAAAGATACTTCATATTTCGGAAATTAATCTTAAGTGCAATTAGTAATTTATAACACGATATCTGTTTTAACAGCTAAAAGTTGTTACAATATTACTAGCAGACTACACTGGCATGTATGTAAAATTATAAACAATCTTTATTGCACCAATGAACATTTCCTAAAGGAACGTATGAACTCTCTCCCTCAACGAAATATTTGTTTCCGGATTTTTACACTCAGTGTCCAATTTAATACGTGCAAAATATACAGATTTCAATCGTATACTAGATAACGCATGCTTGAATAAATACATGTATTTATTGTTTGATATTTCCTGTCATTCTTTGCTTATATTTATGGACAAACATTACGTTAAGAATTTCTTTTAAATCAGCACTAATATATATCGTAGTAACAAGCTTGAGGTTATACTTACGTTAAGTGTGTGTTGTATGAGGCGAATAATTATTGCCATTCAAAATTCTATAAAATAGATAATTGAGACAACTTTCACAAAGGGGTATTAGAAATTTACTAGTTAGACATATAGGATCCGATAAAAAAAGAAAGCGCATTCTCTGGGAAAAATAGATTTATTGATCGTGCTTGTACAAATGCTTAAAATCTTCCAAATACTCTCTCCCTTCATGAATAAACTTGCGGATACGTGTATACCACTCATGGATGGCATCCTGAAACTCCTCGACGGGAATGTCTCTCAGGAACGCTGTAACATGCTTTTGGATGTTTTCCACAGTTTCCCATTGCTTTCCTTTCAGCTCTCTCTTCAGTCAGGGAAACAAAAAAAAGTCGCACGGAGCCAAGTCGGGACTGGAAGGGGGTTGGGGGAACACCTTGATCCACAGGGTTCTCCGGACCATGAAGTTGGTAACGATGAAGGACGTGTGGATGGGGGCATTGTCATGGTCAAGCGAACGCTCCGTCGCGCCATGTCACAAAGTCGAGAAACACACTTCACGCGGAGGCAAGTCTTTCAACTCAAACTGTTCGGGGCAAACTAGCAGCCGGCTGCGTTGGAAGGGCAAACCCCCACCACGTGTCCTGATTGGTTTTACCGCGCTACCATGGATAGTCGTGGCATAATAAAATCATGCACATTACTTTCACAATGGGACATGTATACCTATTAAATGATATTTTATAGCGTAATACAGCATAGCATTTAAGATTACATTAGGCAATCGCTATGTCACTAGCATGATCTATAGATTGGTTGTAAAACTATAATACAAAGGAAAATTGGACCATTTTGACTAGGAAGTGAGGAGAAAGAGGAGGGAGTAGCGCGTAGCACGAGAGAACGAAGTAGTTGAAAAGTAACCGGATAACTCGGAAAGCTACCATAAAGCAATCCTCTGGTTGATCAGTGACGCTGAAGATTATCAATGGTCAGTGGAGTTGGTTTGATGCATCTCTCCATTGCTACTCAACCTTGCTTGATGACTTTTATTAGGCACATTCTTCGGTTTCCTGTCATAGATGACTAGTTTCACGCTTGTAAATTTTGTGGATCGTATTTCTACTTTAATGAGGGAATATAATAGTGTTGGCACTAATAATAATAAAACATCTTTATTTAAGCACGATTGGGACTGGATAGTTCCTTCTTCTAATAACCCGTCATCATTTACAAGCATAAATAAGTCGGCAATCTTTGCAGGAAAGAGTTTAGCTATTTTTGCAAAGGTTATTGGAAAATACGAGATAAAATACATTTTAAAAATAATAAAGAATAATTAAATAAATGCTACTTTGGGGAAAAATTTGGGTAAAATGTGAAAATATATCTATATTTGTGAAAGAAACGAAAGGATTTTGAACTGATATCCTAAACGAAAAAAGTCACTAGAGGAAAGTACACGCACACAGGAAGGGTCTCGTGACAAACCTGCGAAACCCACTGAGATATGACTAATGTGCGGATACCTAATAGCAGTGCAAGGGTGATACATATCAAGGGAACACAAAGAAAATTATACGTTACATTCAACATAAATTACAGACAGATTCAAAGAAAAGAAATTGTTAAAAAATTTTTAAAGTGATAATCATAAATAATAATGATCCTGGTATAGTTTTTAAATGTACTTTTAATAATAAAATAAAAATAGGAAGAAAAATCTGCCGTAATAATAATAGTAAAATAAAGGATTAATAAATATCTTTAAAAACAAAAGCTAAGGATGTATTAATTATAAGAGGTATGGGAGACTACATGAAAAAAAATTGCAATTGTTTGATTTTTCCCGGTGTATAACAAACTCATGATGAACCGCTGATCATTTGACTAGAAAATACAGAATGGGCATCAAAATGCTCATATTTTTGTTGAGTGTAATGTTTACGATTGCGAATGACCACAGAGTTTGAAGGACGTAAAATAATTCTTAATGGGGTTCTTAAAAAAACACAATGTTTAATCATTCAACAAATGCTCTTTCATGCATCTGACGTGCAATAGCATAGAAAATATTTTTCGAAAGCAGATTATTTTAATAAGTAACCCTTAAAAAACAGAGAAGTTTACATTAATAGAAAACAGCTGAAAAGTCAAAAGTTACAGGTTTATTGTCGTCTCGTTTTATTTCTGTTAATGGCTGAATTTTTATTTACATTTCCAAACTTTATTTAACGGAATTAAGTCACATTTCACGTGGTTGGTTTTTTTGTTGAATTTGAATATGTACGCGATGAATTAAGAGTGTGTAGAAGCAAATTGCAAGAGCGCTGCATAGGATATGTCAACGGAAATACTTTCCCGCGAAACATTAAATGCTTCTCGGAGAATGTTCCTGCCGCTTCAGTAGTTTTTATGTCAAAGGTTTAATGAAAACATGGAGATCAGAAGGTGAATCCAAATCCTCCTTTACGGCTGGCGAACTTTTCGCAAGACCTCATTTTTAGAACGGATTTACTTCCTCGTTTATGAGCAGAGAGTTGTTCACCGACCACCATATTTAGTTAGAAATGAGTTCTTGGTAACAGTTGGTATATTCCGCCGGGCGTTGCAAAAATATTCCCTTCCCTCATTCTGACTTAACCAAAACTGACTCACCAGGAGCGTTACTTCAATTACAATGAACTCAACCTAGGTGCAGAAATTCAGTTATTTAACGCTCCAATTATATTTACTGAGACACCCGCGAGAGTTAACGGGTGGTTGTTTTTATAAAATGTGTAAATTTCGTCAAATTAAGAACCAAGAGCCGTGTATTCCGCCTGCAAATTTATATGCTAATCAAATTCTCTTCCCGGGCCTATTAAAGCATGCGTGTCAGAAGTTATTAGCCGAAAGGTTTTCCTTAGCGTGAAAATAAACGCGGTAGCTCGGGATCAAAAAGGCCTTCGTTTTAAAATTGCGACAACAAAAAAATAAAACAAGAATGCATCATCATATATGAAGAAGAATAATAGCGACCTCTTCCGTATCGGTCTCTATTCACTGTAACAGACGAGAGCGTTTAGCATGTTGTTCAAACATTCCGCATTTCATTGCATGATTTGTGCTTCACTGCCAGACTAACGGGTTTTAACTCTTTTCAGCAGTTTATTTTCGTTTGTCCGGGATTCCAAAATAGACTGGTGCCGAAGAAAGTTATCCCTTTGTTGGTATTTTGAATAATTTGTCCCGTTTTCTCCATTCTGAATACAAGATGGTGTGATTAGCATAGTGGATGCTACCCACACTGGCAGTACCGAGGATATCGGCCTCGTGTCCCACCAAGTCCAGTTTGGTCAATAGTTGACCCGACATTTATGAAAGAAAAGTTATAATATAAAATAATGAATTAGGCCCTTGAAATAAACTTCATTAGCGGGTACTTCTGTTGACATTATTTCAAATAGCTAATGCTGGAATAAAATGCATATCCCAAATTCTTTACCATTACCCCATTCCCTCTTCTCAATGTCAATACTGCAGCGAAATAATTAACACCATTTACTTGCCACTGATACTTCGAAGCCTCTTCTCTGGGTCAATTCACCGGTACTTGCTCTGGTCACATAAGTTGATGACAGCGAATCCTTAATCAGCTAAAGATTAAATTTGGCTAAATTGGAGAAACCCGAAATTACCAAAATACACTTAATTTAAAATGGCCCCAAATAATTTCGATGTCAAAACAATCTTCGGGTCGATTAATGTAATTTTACAATTGACAAAAGTTTTGCTCGATTTACGCTCTGTACTTTCCCATGACCCTACCATATTAATTATTTACAAAAGTCTTACCTTCAACAAGATATTAAGTACCGGAAATACCCCAAAGGCACATTGCATCCACTATATTGAAACAGTTACACGGAGATTCGCATAGGATAAGTTATTTAACCAAGAAGCGATTTGAACCCGAATCATCACGCCGACGTAAACCCAACGTCGACCTATTTTAAGGAGTACGTGATCGAATCAGTCACCTGATTCTTTTCTCAAGGAAGCATTCCCAGTTAAAGGCGTCCTTCTCCCACAGGAAACTCAGGAAAACTTCAGAATGGTAAGGCGAATGGAGGGGATTAGCGAGGGAACCCTCTCTGGCTCACAGATTACCCACCCACCTTCGGCCCGACTCCGCCGCGTACCGATGTCAAATCGTAAGCATTACCCCACTAATTCCCTCCCGCTACACCCCAGTCCCCTTTCATAGACATCATTTCGTTTGAGCTCCATTCCGTCTACCGTTTAAGCCATTCTCTGCTCTCGATAGTTGAGGTAATGCGGATTTTCCGCTCGGCCTCCACCCACGGCGGCGTCTCTCTCGCTTCCCCCATCATCCTTCTGCCCCTCTGCACACCACCGCCCCTGGAGGCGAGTGGGCGAGACAGGGTGGCTGGAGGCAGTCGGGAGAGGGCCCGAAAAATAAGGCCTGGAGAAAGAGATGTTGGCTACGGGAGGTAGGCAGCGAGGGAGAGAGGAGGGGGAGTTGGGATGAGGTTTGAAAGGGGTGCTCCAAATCAAATTACAAATCAATAAAAAATATAAGAGGCCGTGCCGAGGGAATGGGTGGCTCAAATGCGATTATGAAATTATGCGAAGCTAGGATAAGAGGCGGCGTTGGGGACAGCGGGGGAGGTGTTGGGGGGTGTCGACGGAGATGGGCTGTCGCGGGGGGGGGATCGGGGTTGCCGGAGTTGTGAATGTGGCGGGGCGGTGTAGCCGACGGATTTGTGTAAAAAATGGATGGGTCGCCGGGCGATGAGGGCTGAAAATTATGACTGCTGCGGGTTAGGGATTTATACTCTAACAGGCATGCGGGGGGGAGGGGAGAGGGGGGCTTGTATGGAAAAAGAGGTCGACTTCACTCCGAGTTCTAAACAACTGCGTCCTTGTGGAATTCATTGGAAAAGAAAGAAGCGTTTGTTTGAAGCAAAAGCGGCGTCAATGAAACTTTTTTTCGATGTAAATGCATAAAATGAGCTCCCCGTTGCAAATGGATTTCCTTTGATATTTTTAATGGAAAAATAGGCTGGGTTCAAAATCAAGCAACATGAGTGGTGGGTAAATTTTAAAGTCCTTTTCAATGCAATTTGGGGTGAGAAGTAAAGAGAATTTAACTGCTTGACTCAGGTGGGTTTATGAGAGGAATGACAATAGGCGATGCATGCGTCCACGCTCGCAGCACCAACCCAACCGAGAAGAGAATGTTTGTTCGAGGCTCTATGATGGCAAACCGCAAACATTTTCCACACGCTCGGCGACGCTGATTCTGTAGAATGAATGAGTTTTGGATTCTCGCTCCCTCGCTTGACTCTCAAGAGTCTCCATTAAAATTCGCCGCCATTCCTTCTCCGGCGACCAGTCTAAGAGAAGGAAAGGGTATAAATCCTCTCTCTATTGGCCCTTCCCGTCCTTTTCCTACGCTCCTTTTAATCATCGCCTCACCACTTAAATTTTCTCTCCCCGCCACTACCTCCCACGCCCCATTCATCTGAAAAATTTTTACCCCTCCAAACTCTTGAATTATATATGCACATCTTGCGAAAACCTTCCTGGTTGCCCTTTTTCGCACAAGCGGAGGGATGGTACTCCTTTTGGTGTTTCATCTGCCGCAGTCATTTCCTAAATTATAACTTGAAATTCAGTGAGTTTGTTTTTGTATTTATTGTCGAAAAAGTCTCACTCCTTACATTCTCCGGCACTGTTTTAGTTTGCTCCATTTTTCCTGGATTTTTTTCACGACTCTACAGGTAAAGAGCTCAATGTCTATTGCGAATGTCTCTAACTATGGAAGCGAAAGAAAGCAAGCGTTTAATGGACACAAAGTTAAAAAGAGTACACGGAAGCGAATGCCAGGACTGTAAATTAAACGCAGGCAAGCGAAATGACAATAGGGTAGAAACAAATGAGAACGGTTATATCTTTCAGATTCCGAGTTAAAGATATTTTATGGTTTCTAACTGTTTTTAATCAGCCGCCCAGCAAAAATTTTTCATTAGCTAAATCGGACTGTGAGCTAAAAGTCCAAAAATAAGGGCGGTATTAACACTAACTCCGGTAGTGGCTCATTTTCAGCAGAAATGGAAGTTTCTGTGAGGAATCACGTGCCTACATTAACAAATATTAGGAATTGCACTGTAATAACATTCGTTTTCAGCTTAAGAGCAAGCAATGTTGTCCACGTGTGCCAATGAGGTTGTCTTTGGATGCATTATTTTGAACTACCACCTTTAGAAAATTTTGGACAGAGGTATTTTCATTGGGGCGTACAAAGTCTTCAATTTGGTATTTTTCCTTCGGAACATCGCCGGACGAAGTTCAAGAAACTCTTACATGAATGAGTGCAAGGGAATATTGAACCCAAATATTCTTACATATCTATGTCAAAGTTTATGTCTAACTAACGTTTCCGTATATTGGTGGAAAGCCTTTCGGCGAAGATTTTTTCTCTGGAAAACATCACTGGGTAATGGGTACATACCGTCCGCTCCCCTTCAGAAAACCACTTATCGATTCGGTGTCGCACTTCGTTGAATGCTTTTTAACTTGACCCTCGTGCCGCCACAATGCATGATTCCCGAGCAGACATTCCCATATATATCCATCACTTTCCCTTCCTAATGACACATGACTCAATTTATCGTGGCATTCTCCCACGAGCGTATGTTATACTGCCTCCAACCGAGGTCTCCTCAAATATGTAAACTCTGGAGATAAAATTCCAGCTGTTAGTCCTCAACGGTCTCACTCTTTCACCCTTTACATTTGGCCATTTTTCTCTTCCCTTAGTTCAGTATTTAGCATGACATGCACAAAACGGATGCTTCGTCGAATGCATTAAAATTTGAAATTGCAAATGGATACATGACAATCAGTCGGGTAAGTCTTGTGAATAAAGCAATACGTATTTAAACAAAAGTTGACGATTAAAAATCCTCTTTGGGCCATGGTTATCTTATTAATAGCATTATTTATGAATTAGATTATGTGAAGCTCGGTAGCTCAGTGAGTGTATTGCTGGGCTACTGACGGAAGGGCCTGGGTTCTATTTTAGGTAGTGTCTTTGAGCATATTTACCAATACTGAGTGATTTTTTTGGGCCCCAGGCTTCCATTGAAACCACGGACGGCACCGAGAAATGAACTGGCCTTTCTTATCTGCTAATGAGTGAGTTAAACACACCATAGATGGCTTAGTATTTTCTCAACTATTTCCTCATTTATCAAACCAACTTTCGGATTGATTAGTGAAGTATTTAGAATAAATATAGAAATGGAACGGCGTGCATTTAAGCTGTGCATATGTGTACATTAGGGTGAAGAATATTTGCATTAAAATTATATTTAAATATGTATTTCTAAATAGGGATATATATTTTAATATCAGTACCGATATACAAAAAATACTTCATTCATTGAATATATGGGTGTGTCATTAATCCATAATGAAACTTTTCCTTCAAACGGGCAAAAGCTTCCAATTTTGACGCGTTACATTCAGTCGAACTCTAAATCAATTTTCACAACTTTGAGAGCTTATCATGATGAAACTGTTATACTTAACCAATATGTAACTAAAGAAATGGGCATATCAAAGATGATTACTATTCAATAATAAAATGTTTAATTCTACTTCGATAATATAGGGCGAAACAGAATAGACTCCCTGATTTGACGAATAATTTGTAAAAAAAATCAAGCAAGATAATTAAAAAGCGTTTTTATTTCTGGAAATTAAAATTAATGCCATTTTTTATAAGGTTTTAAAAATTATTTCATCCAGGTGACGACCTTGGGAGGCGATGCATCTGTTCAATCCTGCAAAAATGTTTCTCCATTTGCATTATTCCAGCGTTGATTTCTGTAATTGCCTCCTTAAAAGCTTCCAAAGTCCTTGGTCTAACTTTTTAAACCTCAGCTTTGAGTTATTCCCAAAGAAAAAATCACATGGGCTCAAATCCGGGGAGCGAGGGGGCCATGAAACATCCACTTGTAAGGAGATCAGGCGGCCGGGAAATTATTCTTAAAGGTTTTTGCGTGAAAAACGGGCGGTATGAGCCGTGGCACCATCCTGTTGAAACCAAAATGTTTCTGTGTCATATTCCTAACCATACTATCCATTTTGGGAAGTAAAAAGTTCTCCAGCATCTCACAATAGCGCACAAAGTTCACAGTAACAGCTGAACCACGATATTAAAAAAAACTAAGGCCCAATAATGCCTATGGGGAACACAGCACGCCAAACTGTCACTTGGGTGAAGTTCGCGAGGGTTGTCAGTCGCCCTGTAATGAAAAGTTTCCTTATTTACTGAGCCGGAGAGGTAAAAGTGCGCTTCATCGGTAGACCACGGCGCTCTCTCCGTCGCCACTAAACTATTTTTGTTCTTGAAGAACATTTCAACGACAAAGCATCGATGCTCACCAGACCACTGCATGGTAATTACTAAAAATGACGTTGTTTCCCTCAGCTAACGCTACTATTCCCACTCCGCTAATTTATTTGCGCGCTCTTCAGTGATTTTTTAAAAATTAGTGATTTCAATTTGTCGCACCCTGTATTTAGCAATATGACAGGGAGGTTAAATATTAATCTATTTATTTAAAAGTACTCACAATTTATCAATTAAACCAACAAGTATTAAAATTGCCGAACCCATTCATTTTTATGTATATTTTATTTTCACTATTCAGCTGAATCACATGTACGTATGAATATATGCACATTAAACTTGTTATCTCGAAGTAGCTGCTTAGTGGCCGAAGTTGAGACATTTTTATCTAAAATGAGATGGTCGATAACATAAGATCATAAAATATTCGAACTACCATGTCCTCAAAATTGAAAAATATACACCTAAAGTAGTTAATCTATTTCGGAAGTGTTCCGGACCAAAATGGTCAAAGTAGTAGAGACCAGAGACAAAGAATTGCATTATGAAAAGAAGGTTTTACAAGGAGGAAGGAATTGATGACAGGGGCGGGTGCCAAGAAAGGGCTCTTCAACACGTTAATAAGGAGCGTAATTTTGTACGGTGCAGAAACAAGACGATAGGCGAGGTTTTGGAGGGTTTTGAAATGTGGGGGTGGAAAAAAATGGAAAAGATGGATTGTACAGGAAGGAAAGCGAATGAGGAAATGCTAGACGTAGTGGGGCAAGAGAGAGGATTTTTGAGAGAAATTCAACGGAGGACGAAAACATAGATGCAGAGTATATTGATTGGGAATGAGATGTTGAAGACTGTGAGAGAAGGGTGAATGCTAGGCAAACGAGGATGGGGTATACATAGGATAGGGCTGTTGAATGGAATGAAGCGAGGAAGGCTGCATGGGGAGTTGAAGGGGGACTTATTTTATTGTTATGTTGTTAGTTGTTATATTATTTTGTTGTCAGGTTGTGTTTTGCAAGGAGAGGCAAGGACATTGTTTGCTGCACCAATGCGTAGCTTGTGCCCATCCAAAACTTGCCTCAACCGGTAGATTTTCAATAATAATAATAATACGTACAGTCTCTCTGTTTTAATTGAGCCCATCATTTTTTATCTAAATCTACAATATATTGCAATTTACGATCTCGTAAAAACTATTAGGTTTGATGAGTGCTTTTTCATATCTTTATTATATCCACACTCTAGGTAAGTTTCATTATTGGTACTTAATTCTTATAACCATTAAGATTCAAGTTGATGATTTCCAATATCAGGAAAATTAGGTGTTCTGATTCAGGTCTTTCACAAAATTGGAATAAATTTTATGAGTGTCCTTCAGATGAAAATACTTTCAATGGAAAAGAATAATGAGGAAAGTTAGGAGTTCAGTAAGGCTTAGTTTTATTGGTTTCCAACGGTAACTCGCACGTTTCAATTCAACCATTCGAAGCGTAGCTATTTAGGCAATAAGGACCATTCTTATACTAGGCCAAGTGCCCTCTATGGTGGGTCCCCATGTATGTAGGTCCCTAAAATAATGAGAGACCATTGCACTTCTCTAGTCCTTCGAGAGGAATTACGGGTTTTCCGTCATTGGAAAATCTCGACCGGGCACTAATGGTATCATTACGCGTCAGTACCTTCACACGTCGCAACGAGTGTAGGCACCAGGCCTCCTTCCGCCGGGCGCAGCGCAGAGATGTTCAATAACGCGCCGTAAGGACCGTGACGCACGCCCTTGACATCGCAATCTGTCGAGTCCCCCTGTCACACTATCTCCCTTCCCCCCTCCATACTGTATGTCTCCCCCGTGCCGCGAATTTCCTTCGGGGGAATTATATTCGTACGAGGAGGACATCAAGACCTAGAAATCTCGGACGTGGAGGTTGTTATCAAGAAAAGTGAGAGACCGAATCCAGGAAGAATAGCCGGGGGGCGTGGAGGGAGCCTCGGGAGGGATTCGCTCCCGTAACCACCCTCCACACCTCCCCTCGCCCCGCCTCTCACATCACCACCGACCCTCTCGTCTACCGAGATTTGATCGGAATCGATGCTCATGTAGCGAAGGATGCTTTAGACCGCCGCCTGCGGTCACTCGCCCCCGTAGCTGAACGTGACGCCCTCATGTGCTCCCCATACTGCCCATGAACCGTATGCTTTGTACGCAAAGTAACGAGTTCTTTTTTCCTAATCCGTCGAAAATAAGGACCGAAGGTAGCGAGTATCAATTTAAAAAAGTAGCGATGCATTAGGGAATGAATGTTCTCGGTCCCTCCCACTGGGAGACGTTTCGACGTCCTGATCAGCGCTTCGTCTTCAGGAATGTTCTCTGAGTCGAGAGCTCAGCCGAGAGGAGTACATTTGTATAATGGGCCGATGAAGTAACACGCCTTGATTTGCACTGATTTTCCTGCGAAATTCCTTCGTCGTGTCAACCTATTCAGCGTTTACCACCCCCTCACATTCGCTAGAATGACGATTCTGGAATTTCAGTATCTCTGTGAAGTGTTAAACGAGAATTGCAAAGCCTTTAACATCTTCATACAAATCCAATTACTGGTGTCTTACAAAATCTGCTGGTTACCTTATTTTTCTGTAAATCATTGTGCCGTCTTAAAATAAGCAGGGCTAACTGGTAATGTGGAATCATTGTTCGTTCGTATGCATCAAGAAGGGTAAGGGACCATTCCCCGAGAATCTCCTCATGTTAATTCTACCTCGAATGTACCCCACTTGTTGGCGATACCTTTTTTTGTACCTTAAGAGTTCTCCAATACAGCTAGTCACTTTCTCATTTGTATCATAATCCTTAGTTTATGTATCAATGCCTCCTGAGGGTACTTGGCGAAGGTTTTCTTGATATTTTGAAGTACAACATCCACCTGTGTATTACCTACCACCGATTTGAGGATATCGTGAATAAAAAGACCCATTTTTTTCGTATGATCTGCTCTTCCTTAAGTCTTGCTGATTACGACAGAGTATATTCAAGCTGTAAAGAGTGGACATCCCATTAAATGTCATTTTTTTATGCCATTATCGTACGTTAGTTTTCTCGATATACCCATCTAATACCATATACGAATACACAGGCAAAAATAACGACCAATACCGACTAGGATGTTAAATAAGCCATCTCCAGATAGTAAGAATATACTAATTTGATAAAGAAAAGATGCAAAGTATGTAAATTATAAAATATATGCGTTCGAATAAGTATCGCAGGGTAATTTAAATACATGGATGTTAGACTAATATCAGAAATTTCATAAGGTGCACACATCAGAGGAAAATGCGAGTTAAATTTTGAGAAGATAAGTTTCATTGAACGGAAGTGGTTGGAAAATATAATTAAAAATTAATAGAGAGGTGTTGATCCGCTTTAAATTGGCCACATTGGAAAGTATTCGGGATTCTGGAGAGTAAACGCCAAATGTCTATGTATATGAGAAAAATGCATCTAAAAACTATAACTATAACATCTGAGGCGGCCTGCGGTGTGTCATGGACGTGCAGAAAGGGCCGATCAAGGTGTTGATATCGCATGCACATTTAAAAAATAAGTTCCATTTGTAAAATTACTCTGGAAATATAAATTTTTACAGCAAAAGAAGATTAGAAAGCTGTTTTTTTATAAGATCATATATGGGTTGTCATGACAATATATTTTCAAAAGTTCTTTAAGTCTGTAAGCATTCAAAGTTCTTTAAAAATATTTTAATCTGGTCGATACAAGAAAACTATCGCATATAGTTGAAACCTGTATCTGTACAATATACCTGCTGAAAATATTGTTCAACTGTTATACAAATGCCGTGAAACTTCAAAGAGCATTTACCCGGTTGTGAACAGTTGCCGTCCAAAAACCCGACTGAAAGCAAACCAATTCAATATTCACACAGCATTTATATAACAGTAAGTTGATTCTAGTGCTTTGTAATTACCCTTAGCAAATGAATACCACTCCAAACATCTGTGTAAGAGCTTACTCATTTAGATTGCAGCCTCAAGAGGAAATTCTTTGAAGTCTGTGGATATTTTACTATCGTTGAGCTGAGATTACAATCTCTTTATATTCTATTTGCCTTTTCCCCATTCTTTTTTTCTTTTTCTGAGACACTCCCCCAACTCTGCCCACATATCCCTCGTCCTAACCTCATCTTCCGTCTTACCCATCCCTACTCCAGTGACCATCCTCTTTTTTGTGCCACTCCTAAACAAATGCAAGTGCTACAACCTTTAGCTGAGCCTACAGACACTCAACAGAATCCTGATTGGCTGGGACCCGAGAGATTTATAATAGTCCTTTTGGCCCCCTACTTCTCTCCTTGATATTCAGAACTCCATTATTGACCTTTTTTGCAGTAAAATACCATTGTTTACTTTCATATTTAATTTAATGTGTGGTAATGATAGCATTTATCGTCTTTTTCATTTATCAGACCAGTATGTGCAGTAAATATTAAAGATGACAAGTTATTTCATATTAGATAGACAACACATGAATATGCGTGAGTCGCGGCGGTCAGGGAGTAGTGTTTTGGACTACTGACCGGAAGGTCCCGGGTTCGATTCAAGGCAAGGCACTCTGGGCACCTTCAGCTCCACCCAAGCTATTTGATTTTTTGGGTAACAGATCTTCCTGGGAAACCATAACCGGCACAGAGAAAGGAATAGTAGCCACGCCTTCGGGCTCTTAGTACTAGGTGAACTCTACCGTCACCTACTAAACCGACCTTCGGGTTGATTACGGTATAGAGTATAAAATTTTGGTAATAAATAACCACCCGATAGAGAAAACAAGTAATTTTCAGGGAAAGCCTACAAGTCGGATCCAAAATAGTTACCCGGTCATCCGGATCCAAGAATGGAGGTACATGCATTTTAAAAGTAGCGATCGAGTATAGGGTTTATGGAAAGGTACTGCAGTATCTTTCCAACGTAGTGCGGTACTCATGAGCACTTGAATTTTCTTCAGCTGCCAAGGGAATTATTAATACCACGTGCCATATCAGTGCCATAGAGGAACTAAATTAAACCTTAAGAATTGTCCGCAATATTAATAGATATACCTGTAAATGGTCGTTGTTTACTCGTGCGATTCCGAATTACGAGAAAACAATTTTTTTTTAAATAAAAAAAATTACCGGTGAAACTTTAAGTCGTTTACAGGTCCTAATACTAATACCCCACATCTACCTTAAGTTATATAATTAAAAGTATGACATGTCCTCGTAGTTAGTCCCATGTCAGGTACATGAAACATAACCCTTCCCTTGTAATTGTGGCAGTCCTGGTGAATGATTTCAGCACACCTTCAAATGCTCTCCTTTCTATAAGCATACAAAAATAAACTACAGCAAATATTTATTGGGTTATATATACTTTCAATTTTCTCCTTATTTCCACTGAAAAGTATTGGTTATATCCCAATAAGAGCATATAATATGATCTAGTTAAAAGAAAACACTTTTGTGGTTAAAGGTATCACGAACACCCAGAAATGGAGTCAAACTGGCCTGCAAGCGAAGGACTTGCCCCATCTAGTGCTTGTATCACTACATCTAAGTTATTTATTTCGATTTAAATAGTTAAATAATTTAAATAAAAATTAATTAATTTCAGATTAGTAACAGTATATGTTCTACCTGATATACTCGTAATACTAAATTAATACTCTTAGAATCTATACTACAATAAGCACATGCTTCATGGCCCCCTTCCTTACGTTCAACAGACCTATTCCTCCCTCCACCTCATTTGCTCTACTTTCCAGTCTCTTGCTTCTAATTAAAAATTTTATGGAATGAATTTCACTTACACAATTTGAGGGTGTAATTGCACCACAAGATCAGCAAGCAACAAAAGAGGAGATAGTCTTATATAGAATAATGTAGGTTTTAACTAGCAGTTTCTGATACCATGACAGCCAAAATGGAACCACAGATTCATAATTAACAACTTAAATGGCGACCACTACAAACTTAAATCCCTTGACGTGTTTTGCAAAACAACTTTGGTGTGACACGTTGAAAATAGAATGAACTAAAAAAGTGTAGTGGTGATTTTTTTGGGACCAGAGTAGTCGCACTCCCGAACGTCTGATGCAACAAAAGCACCGAAATAGAAATTGTGGGCTGGATAAAATAATATTTAGGTGGTACCCACGACCCCTTCTTGGTGAAACGTATAGGGTGAATATTTTGACAAATTTGCACAAAAATGGAATTTGTTTGATGAGCACTGAATGAGAGAAAATATGACGAGAAGGTTAAAGAGCAAAGTAATCTGTCGCTAGTTAGGCCTCATTTAGAATTTGATGCAAGTATATGGGATCCTTATGAAGTGGAATTGATTAAAAAAATGAAAAAGTATAAGGGGAAAAAATATTGTGCAGGAATATTTTAATCAGATCAACAGTCTTAAATGTCGGGACATAGAGAAGAGAAGAGTAGCCTTGGGTAGATGTAGTACTGAAGGTAGCAATACAGACGGGTAAATACGAAGAAAAAATAATTTTCCCAATCCTCTTGACCTGGCCTGATTCACGGCTCGAACAAAGCACAGAAGAAAGCTTCGCGGGTCGTGGAAAGGTGCCAAGAAATCCCAGAATTCGCTAGACGACTGAAACGTAACCTGGGATCTGAAGCTCGATGCTACGTTTAATGACATCTCTCGCGTGGTTTTGCTTTACGGCCTCGAGGAAGTAATCCAAGCGCTGTTCTTCAGCGTCAGCTAAGACGAAAGCGGCAAAATTATAGGTTGACCGTCACGCATATAGAGCTGAGAATTCATTTGTCCCTTATGTAATTCCGGACCACAGGACAAAAAGAGTGATACACTAACTAATTGATACACATACCTTCTTCTACATCTACGATATATTTTCATGGCGGATTTCCCTCACGCACCCCCTGCTACAACTTATGGTTTTTAGCCGATAATACGGTCTATTTCCACGAAGTGCTTTCAACCCTTTCACAGAGGAGTAACGATTGGGATTTCGAATCAAACAAAGAAAATATATGGGGACATATTTCATCTTTAAAAAAACAGTACAGGTCTACATTATACAACTAATGAGGTAAAATGACTGTTACCAGTTAATGGACATAATTTGGTGTCGCTATACATTCGAAGTTAACATGAGAACTATACTTGGGTAGCACATGTTGTGGTACGATGAAGAAGATAACATCTTTGAAAAGTTTTGTTTGAAAATATAGCACTGAGAATGAAAAGAAAGGGTTCGGGATGGTGCGGTGGCTAACGTACCGGTTTCCCACCGAGAGTATCCGGGCTCAAATTCTGGAGACAACAAATATTTTTCAGAGGTATCCCGATCCATACTTGAGGTGCATTGTGGAGAGCATTTTGTGTGAGTACGATGTCCGTCGGATGGGATGTTAAGCTGCGGACCCCTTGGTGCCTTCCGACAAGTGTAGGCTAATGCCGACGCCGGGTTTTTGTCCACCCTTCCTTTCCCATCCACCCCTAATGGCGTAAATGACCTTAGCTGTCGGTCGAAAACCATAAAAACTACTACAACAACTATGAAAATAAATCATGTTATGTGCCATCATGTGCCTATCTCATCGAAAATGCTGCGAAAGATTGGGACGAGAGCATTAATTCTAGTACTGAGCAAAATTAAGAAGGATAAGAAGAAAATAAAGAAAGCTTCACCGAATTAATCAGTAGCTTGGGATAAGAAACCCTGGAGGCTGGCTCAACGTTAAGTTTAACCTTTCGTGAATGATCATTACCGAGATTTTGTATGAGGCGTCAAGGAGTTAAAATCCCACAATTTATCGGCACTTTGAGCGATAATGGATGAATTAGAGATGGACTGTCCAACGGATGATTGCAAGGATTCATTTTTACCATCGCAAAATTCTCATTCACTGCATAGGATGAGTCATAAATACATTATGCTAACGAACCAATTATTACTAATATCCCCTATGTTGGTTTATAACGCCATATGTTCATGGCTGACATTCTTTCACCCCAATGCAAACCGTACTTTTGGTAGCCTTCCCTACATTATATAGATGATGATGCTTTTCATTACGGTTGAGCCTTTTAGAGACATTTATTTAATGGGCATTGCTGCTCTTTTCCAGCGTAAAGCATTGTGCTAGCGTTGCTCCACTTAATTACTTTCACTTCAAACGTTGCATTTCACTGAGAAGTCGAAAGTTATTACCGAGCTTAAAGCAAGGGAGAGAAAGAGGTCAGTGCCCCAGGGGAATGTTTAGCTTCGAGGGCGAGCGGGTTGGCGGGGGGGGGGGAAGGAGGGAGGAATTCGCATCGTAAGGCTCCGGGCTTCGGCAGGCAGCAGGATATCTCGCTGTCACCATCCACATACAGTCTCACACCCTCACCCTCCATACAAAATCCCCCCCACTCGGACAAACCATCCCTCTTTGCCTTCAAGGGCCATGTTAAATGAAAGGGAGGTCCGTGACGTAAGTCATTGGTTAGAAAAGTCACCCGCGCTCCTTCGCCGTAACCCCAAATCTCCCACGCCTCCTACCATTCTAGATACGCACATAATCGCTACAGATGGAATACTTTTTTTATTGTTCTGTTATTTATATAAATAGAAAATAGCACTGATATTGTCATAACTCATCGAAGGCAAATCCAACTCGTCCCATCCTTACCCAAATCCTTTGTGATCATTTGCAATTATCCAGCATACCCAATTTGAATATTCTTAAAGTGTCTCAGATCTCAAGCTTTGCTTCATAAAATTTGAGAAATAGTAGTTAGCACAGCTTAGGAATCCAGTCCGAGATTTACATATTAGCCAGATATAGGTTAAAAGGCATTTCCAGGTTTTTGTTCCTTTAAAAGCCCAAAAATATCAGACTTCAAGAGGACACCTCGGTAGCTTAACTGGCTAAAGCACTCGGCCGGACATCGAGGGATCCGGGTTCGAATCCCGGTCAAGGTGAATCATTTTTACACTCAATTGCAATTAAAAAGCATTATTTTCAAAATTGGAAATTATTAAGTTTCACCTTGTTCATTTGTGTAACGGAAAGGTATCCAATTTAAATGACTACAAATAAGTACGCTTATTAATTAATATCTGTATAAAATTTCTGACAAGGTACCGACGCTATGTGTATGTATGCAGAAGTGCATATGTACTATATGTATGCATATGTGTGTATGTATTTTTGAGTGTAAATATGAGCAAATCCACGTGAATATGAGCATAGATATACCCATGTACACAAGATGTCATATACAAGATATTCACATCTGGCATCGAAATTCTGAAAGAGTAGCGGTAAAGTAGGTACAAGGCCATATCATTTGAGGCATCGGTTTTCTGAAGACGTAATATACGAGGGTCATCCGGAAAGTAGTACCCGTTCGTGAAATAAAGACACAAAAGTAAATATTAACAAACATAAAAAAATTTAATTTGAAAGAGGATACTTTAAACTACTTCTCAACATAATCTCCAAGCAAATTAAGGCATTTGTCATAACGTGTGACAAGTTTCTGTATTCCTGCTGCATAGTCCTTCGCCGCCAGCTCATTGAGATACAGGGTCACTCCTTCTTTAAGTTCTTCATCGCTGTCAAATCTTTTTCCTGCCAAAAAGTCTTTAAGCTTTGTAAAGAGATGAAAATCTGAAGGGGCCAAGTCCGGGCTATACGGTGGATGGTCGAAAGTTTCCCATTTGAATTGCTGCAAAAGTTTTTGTGTTATCCCAGCTGCATGAGGCCTGGCATTGTCATGAACGAGAATGACACCAGTAGACAATAGACCTCGCCGCCGATTTTGTATTGCCCGCCGTAATTTCTTTAATGTTTCACAATACGCATTGGCATTAATAGTGTCTCCACGGGCCATAAAATCAATTAGCAATACACCTCGTCGATCCCAGAAAATGGTTGCCATGAGTTTCCTGGTGGACAGAACTGTCTTGAATTTTTTTGGTTTGTTTGGTGAATGAGCATGATGCCACTCCATTGACTGTCGTTTACTCTCAGGTGATGCATAACAAACCCATATTTCGTCACCAGTAATTATGCGAGTAAAGAAAGAGTCTCCTTCATCAGAATAACGTCCCAAAAACGTCAGTGCTGCAGCCATACGCTTGGTTTTGTGCTCATCTGTAAGCATGCGAGGGACCCATCTTGCACAAATTTTTGCATAATGCAGATGGTGTTTAACAATTTCATGAACAATTGTTCGAGAAACATTGGGAAAATGCTCACAGATGTCATCAATTGTGACGCGCCGATCGTTCCTCACGAATTCGTCAACTGAGCTCACCAGTTGGTCTGTAATGACAGACGGTCTCCCCGAACGCTCATCGTCGTGTGTGTTCCCCCTCCCCATGTTGAAGTTGCGACACCACCGCCGAACAGACGACTCGTCCATTACATTGTCTCCATACACCTCCTTTAATTGGCGATGAATATCACATGGGCGAACGTTTCTTGCATTGAGGAATTTAATCACTGCCCTCACTTCACAACTGGCGGCGTTCTCAATTTTTTTAAACATTGTAAACAATCACAGAAACAACACAGGCAATGCTAGCGTCACGCAACTTGGCTCAGAGAAGGCAGACAAGCCACTGAAGCTATCTGACCTCGTCCAGCGGCTACTCGCGTCGTCAGCACTTCATGCGGCACGAACGGGTACTACTTTCCGGATGACCCTCGTACGTTTTGAAAATTCCATCACATTATGGAGAACAAATCCATGCTTTCATGGTCAGGGAGAGAGCTTCCAAATGGATGGTTCGAAGACGCCGTTTTCTTAGACCAAAAAGAGAGGGAAACAGCTTCGACCTCACCCACCAGAAATAAATAACAGTATTAATTCATTGTAAAAAGTTTGTCGTACTATCGGAGTTGACCTTATTAACCTAAGGCCTCCCCTTTCATCATACAGAGAACCCCTGAATCGTTTGTGGTTTCATTGTATGGACGAGGCATCGTAAGAGGTAGCACAAAGATAGTTTTGTATAAAGGAAAATATCTAAAAGTTCGTTTTAATGCGGAAAAATTGAATGATATATTAGTATTATTAAGAGTACAAATAAGATAACTAAACAACGGATGCTATTACATGATTCTCTTTTGTCTTATTAAAGTCGTTGGTGGATGAAACCAAGGCTGGTTTAAAAATAAAAGAAAATATTTAATTTACAAGGAATAGGATATAAAGAACCCTGCTCTTCAATTGTGATGCAGCAATTTCATCACTTATTCCCAATGCAGTACGCTCGTACGCCTTAACTCCAAGAATTACTTGTGCTAAGCAATCCATCTTAGCTTTGCCAAAGTGAAACAATCACGTTACACCTTCATGCGTACATTTGCATTCATATTATTTCATTGTTAAGAGGCCTAAAATTGTAGGGTTTCCAAATTTCACTCATTATTTGGTCGCTCCTATAACACATTTCTCTTACGAAAAATGCTTCCAGTCACCTATAAGTGCTTTGTATTTTATATTCGTCGTACTTCGTGTATTATCGTGTCCTCGGAATTATTGGATAACTTTCAAGGCCAGCAGCATTATTCAGCATATGTCATACTTTCGAGATAATTAAAAATAAAAAAATGGATGGGGGAACAATCTGGCGCATCCATTTAATGAATTTCAATAAAGAAATTTTTATAACAAAATATTTTTTGATATTTCAGTAACTCACTAATCATATTTCTGGAATTCAAATTCTTGGAATTGCATTGGTTTCATTAAATTTTTCTGAATGTCTTTTTTTCTAAAACAACTCTGTTCAATATTTCTATGTTCAGTGAGGGATTTGTTAACATCCTTCGATATTATTTGATAATAAATATTTATATATTGATTAAGAAATTACTGCTTGCAGCGTCGCTTGTGTAACTCGAATGAATACATCAGATATTCGTATAGAGGGTGAGACAGGATGGACTCCCTAATTTGACGGATACGTTGTAAACAAATCAATCAAGATAATTAAAAAGCATGTTTATTTCTGCAAATTAAATCCAATACCATTTTTTTCATTAGGCTAGAAAATTATTTCATCCAGGTGAGCGATGCACATTTCGAAACGTTCAAAGAGATTTTCGGAAACTCATCTCAGAATATCCTGTGTGATTCCATCGATGACATCTATAATTGCCTACTTGAGAGCTTCCAAGTTCCTTGGTCAAACTTTCAAAGCCTCAGCTTTGAGATATCCCGAAAGAAAAAATCATATGACCTCAAATCCGGGCAGCGAGGGGCGGTATGAGCCGTGGCACCACCCTGTTGAAACCAAAAGGTTTCTGTATCATATTCCTCACCATAATCTTCCATTTTGGAGAGTTAAAATTCCTCTAGCGTCTCATAATAGCGCACAGAGTTCACAGTAACAGCTGAACCTCGAGATGCAAAAACGTAAGGCCCATTAATACCTATGGAAGACACAACGGGCCAAACTGTCCCTTGGGGACTTTGAAGCATCTGTACGTTTAACCAAGTCTTCTGAACTAATTTTTGAACAACCATCTTCTTCTAGGGGGGTAAATGCAGGTCAGCGTGTAACATTCACCTAGCAACTCTGGACGACATTCCAAGAGCAGCAGTATGTTTCGGCGCAGAGCGCGATGGGCTCTTCAATGGACGCTCTTACTGCCACGATGTTTTCAGGTGTCCGCACAATTTTAGGTTGCCCAGCTGGTTTTCTAGAAAGTGCAGATCCTGTCGCCCGTACAATAGTAATGCATTTCCTAATTGTTTTAACATCAGGAACCCTGTCATGACGAGTCAAACCAAACCGCCTACGAAAAGCCCTCTGCGTCGCCACTACACTATCATGGTTTTTAAAGAAAATTTCTTCTACAAAGCCTGAATGCTTACCAGACCCCTGTATGATAACTATTAATGACGCTATTTCTCCTAGCTAACGTCATTACTCCCACTCTGCTAATTTACCTGCGCGCTGTTCAGTGACTTTTTGAAACTAGGGAGTCTATTCTGTTCCACCGTGTATGTGTTTCAGTTAGTAATTCATTTAACTCCCATAAAATAAATTGCGGTAAATGATTCCGAAAAAGAAATATTGCCTATTGAAGTATTAAATATACATCAACAGTCATTATTCCAAAGATTAATCATTTGCGTCTGCAGTTTCCGTTCCGTTTAAACTTCATTTCTAAGGCCAACAATTTTACTAATTACGTTTTTCTATGAGCTATGGTATTTTTCCATGCGAAGGTAGATATTACAGTAGATAGATTTGGTTTAAATTCGTCAGTCATTTTATATGAAGTTTAGAACGATATCATGTCGCCTCCTTTTTGGGTAATCGATTATTGTAATAAGATGCATAGGGAGCTTGAGAAACCAAAACTACCAGATATTCCGTGGCATACAGATCTGCCGAAGGATTTACGAGTACATTTCAGTTTTCTGTTAATGAGGAGATATTTAAAGAAACAAAAGTAGTCATATGTCATGCAATCGTATTGAGGTATTGATTATAATGGGTAGGGTTCGTTTGGGTGATATCTCATGCAGTTAGCTTCCAACAGCAGGGTTCTATCTATGGCGTCTGGGGTGGGGATCTCAAGTTGTGTAGCCGTATTAATTTACGTTTTCCCCTTTTTTTATATCCGATTTTGTACGACCCCTCCTAGTATGGTGGCGACCTATCGGATAAGTGGTTAATGTTCGTTTTTATCTCCTTCTATAAAATATACCCGAAAACCTCTCCAGTAGTTAAAGTTAACACTTGTTTAAAACTTTAAACTCCAAAGTTTTCCGCTAAAATGAATGTACAAGTCTTTGTGTGCACCAAAATGCACGCCCTTTTCAGGGATTTTAAGCGGATGTTGCTTTCCGTTTCCTTAGCCTCTTAAACACTCTCCCTCAACCCTTACATTTTCCAAAGGATTATTGTGCCTTATCCACACACTTATTTATTACGTCGTGAGATATTAGTGTAGATTTCAATGTAATTGTAGCTAATGGGTAGCGTTTCCAGCTACGAGGCTCAAGTTAGTCGATTCGATTATCAGAGACATTAAAAATTACCATCTTCGAAAAAGTTTTGTATCCGTTTTTTTATGGTCCGAGGAACATTGGTGAAAATTAGCAGTTCTACCGTAAAGCACTGATGACATGGATCGAGAAGATCTGGTTTCAAATACCACAGCTGTGAGCGAGAGTGAAATTCACGGAATCGGGCGCAATACTGCCATATGAACGACAACGGGAAACCAGCTACTTAGTGTTGCTAGAAGATTCAACCTTTCGCAAAAATATGACGTGATGGCATTCCTTCAAGTAAAATATTCCGGAGGTAAATTATTGCCTCCAATTGCATCTCCGGGTGAAGAATACTGAGAGGGGAATATACTGCAAATATATTGGTATATACATAAGGCAAACATAAAAGGGGATGACCCCTAGAGAACCCTGTGGCAAATAAGAGCTTGATAATTGGAAACACCTTGGTAGACAATGGGTGGGGTAGAAACAATAGATGGAATATTGAAGGGAAGATTCTGCGGGAAAGACAAAGAGATAAGTAAATAGGATAATTAAGAAAGGTATAAATCACGGAAACTACCAGGGGATGAGGGTTTTAAAACTGAAAGGAGAAAAATGTTAAAGCAGTAAATCATTCTTGGTAGTTAAATACTGATGTTTATGATTTATCAGGCTATTATAATACATTTTTACACACAACTTACTCCCCAAGGTTGCTGAATGAAAAGATAATATGCGAATATATGAAATCGACTGTGGGTTATTTCTTAAACAGCTTGATATTAGGTATTTAGTGTTTTACATGTATTTTTCAAAAATATTTATTTTAAGAATATTTTTTAAATTCAACAATCTGTTGGATATTGATTCACTACCATTTTCTCTAAAAACAAAAAAGTTTGATTTTAAAAACAAATTCTTAAAATTTGATTTTATTTGTCTTTTTACGGAATACTTTCCTTATAATCGGACATAAAAAACATTTATTTCTCCTTCGAGAAAAATAAGAGACATTTGCATATCCTGTTCTTTCCCGACCCTTTATATATTCGCGAACACTACTAGAGCTCAGCGGTCGCGACTGCTTGCGTACTCCGGCAAATGCATTTCCACTCTTCATTTCAGAAAAAAGGCCAATTTACATATCTCAATATTTAACCATTGTGAGCACGCATTGATGAGTTAGAGAAACGAAAAAAATCCTTTGTATAACAACTGGAAGGAGAAAATATTGAACGGCAAGAATTTAATTAAAAAATGATTTATCAAGTGAAAATGTATTTTGATATAGTCCAAATGCTTTTTATAGATAAAAATAACCAGTTTTTACCTTGTACGTTGAGTACATTAAGGGAAATGGAAGATGAATAGGAAAACAGGGACTTATCGCAAATTTACCAATATTTGTGTGCATTATGGGAAGGCATTTGCAAAGCTACATTTAAAAATAAGCATTCTTTCAGAGCAGCACTCTATTTCCGTTGATTTAAACCATTGTGGACATACTAACACGATTTTTTTAAAATTTATGATTGTGGAAACAACAGGAGTTAATCAGTTTCAGACACCATTCAATCATCACAAAAATCCTCCCTAACCTGGTATAAACGGAATAATATTAATTTCAAAGAGGAAAGCTAAATTCATGGTAATGCTTTAGTTTGCTCCCTCATAGTACCGTTGGAGTTGGAATAAATATTCATTAGTACAGCGTGGGGCTATAGCAATGCAAAAATATGGAATGTCATCTCGTCTATAGTCCAAGCTTTAAACTCAGAATTAGTGGTAGAGTAGTGCATATTGTTGCTATTATTCGACTGGCGTTTGAGTTTTGGAAAAAGGAATCCTTCTGTGTAAATATGGAAGTTTGTGGTTGTATGGCAGTCCATTCGTGTACGCATATTAGCTTGGTACTTGTAAGAATAAGTAATTAAATCACCGACACGACGCATTAGCATACGCAAAATGTTTTCCAATATTATGCCAGATCAGCACAAATGTGAAACAACTGTAGGCATTCGAGAACATACGTAAAACATTCTTCGTAAAATGAAAACGGAATTCTCCGAAGTGATTTACAAAAAGCATTAAGTATGTATATTCATTAGAAAAAAAGACATTTGAACGGGCTTCCGGCAAGATAAAGAAACGACTTATAATGAGAAACTAGAAACTCTAACACATGGCGCACTTGGAAAGTACTCTTAAACTATATAAGTCAAATGAGAACTAAGTTAATTCCACGCAAACTCGAACGCACTAATAAGAATCCAAGATTTTACAGCAAATACGTAAGATTGACGCTAAGGAGACAAGAAAAATATCACATATGTTTCAAAAAGTGTAAAAATTAATGACGAAATTCCGAAAGGATGTGGCAAATGAGAAACTCGCATGCTGTGGAACAAAAAAAGACACTATTGGAAAAGCCTTGCGTACTTTCAAAACCAAAATGCTGTGTGACGTTCCATGAAGAAATAGAAAATGAGATCCAAAATATAAGAGCTAACGAAGCCCTAGTATCGGAAGAAATCCTCTCTGCCATACCGAAGGGACATACTAAAGAAATCACGGCCAGGTTATAAATTGTTATTCACCAGTAGATACGTATAAACTGCCGCTAATCTTAAAGCTCAGTGACAGAAGTCAACTTCATACACTCTCTCTACTTTATCAAATTCTGAACACAAACACTCCTCTATACTTTTGGAATATTTGAAAACACAAGACCTGGTTCATAAAACAAATACACGAGAGAATAAAAACTTGGTTATACCGCAGCATCGAACGGCCATCTACAATAAATCATTTACTATTACTGCTCGCCGCGAGTGGAATAAACTCGGTCCAGCCTTTAGAGAAGCTCCTTCCATTGCATCATTTAAAAGAACCTTACATGAGGCAAACCAAAAGTCATAGCATAATTGCAAGTAAAACTCTTCAGAAACTCACGGTTAGTTCATATTCACACAACTATTAGTCAGAAATATCCACTTCAAATATTAATCTTACTGTTAAAATCTCACGTCTGGTAATGGGTTAGTTATTAAAAAAATATTTAATCGAAGTTTAGTAATATTTATCTTAAATATTTCTTTCTTTAATATTAATAATCGGTAATTTTATTTTTATTAATTTTTCTCCACACTTATATGTGTATATAAGCTATCCTTTTGTTTCTTTTCTTATTTTCCATGCATTGATTTATTTTTATTTATTATTATTTTTTGAGCTTAGTAAATTACAACATTAGTATTATTTATCTCTAAGTTATCGCAGGTTTTTCACATTCCCTTTCATGTGTCGTTGTTTTCCTGCAGTCGGTTTTTTCTTCCAAGATAAGATCTTCCTTACCCACAGTTTTAAATATCTTTCTACACTATTTGTACTCATGTAGATTCATTGAAAATCGATTGCCATTATAAGTTATTTTTTTATATTATGTAGTACTCAAATGTAATTATATTTTCATTGAATATTTTGGACGATGAGGTAGATGGATGAAGGGACTTCCACTGTTTCAATTTCGACTGAATAAATCCAAATTATTATTTTTTAGGTAATCTACTGGTTGAGCTATTTTGGATGGACACAACTATTAAATAAACATTTTGTAACTCCAAACAAAACCCAATCCAGTAACCTACTCTAAATCAGGTCCCTCTTTATCTCTGTGTACTTCTTTCCTCCCTTCATCCCGTCCAACATCCCTATCCTGGTCCTGCCCTTTCCTCTTTTGCCTAACATTCTCCCCTCTAATACATTCTTCAACATTCCACTACCGCTCAATACGCCTGTAATGTTAGGTCATTTTTTTAGCATCGATATCCTACGAGTATTAGAAATATTATTTTTAGTGAGTTAATCTGATTT
The DNA here is from genome assembly GCA_037158775.1 of Hetaerina titia. Taxonomy (NCBI): domain Eukaryota; kingdom Metazoa; phylum Arthropoda; class Insecta; order Odonata; family Calopterygidae; genus Hetaerina; species Hetaerina titia. The sequence goes on along the minus strand of CM073779.1, from coordinate 62,501,992 downwards.
ATCGACAACAAGGATATCAAAAGCAAGACCGATCTCGGTTTTATGCAAAGCGGATTATGAGAAATACAATTGTATTCTTTTACTAATATTTTCCTGAAATCGGGGAAAGGGAATATATGAGTAGTTTTTTGCATTACAAGGAGTCTTACGTCAAGTTTCGTCTAAATAAAGATAAACAAACTAATATATTATGTCACATTTGAAAAAGTGCCAAAATTCGTTAGAAACGTCTTATCTAACACTAAAAATCGTGGATGTCGATGTGCCGAGTTCCTTAGAAGCATATGAACTTCAAGAATGCCAGAATAGTGTTGCGAAATCCCTACTCTCTTTGATCTTTTAACTTCCTAAGTTCTAAGGTTAACTTTATTATACTTAAATAACTTCTACAAAAATTCCTTAGAAAGTTACTTTAGCTTCTTTGCAGAAGGCGTAATGTTTACAGAGAATTAAGGTCTTGAAGAGATTCCAAACTACTCTTCATCGTTAAAGATCATATATTGGAGTGGTATAAAGAATCGGGTTAGGATTAAACATAAGGGAAAACATAGTATTGAAGTTTTGGAGAAAGATAAAAGCGGGAGGTGGACATACACTCCACAAAAAGAGGGGCTCCAGTCTCCAAACAAGCAACAGGACAAGTATTTAGGAACTTAATATGCTAATATCATACCTTTCCTTGGTCGTAAGCATTAGAGGCACAAATTAATCAGAATTTAAGAAATTAATTTCAGTTTACGAGTTGTGGGAAAATTTTACCAAAATTCGAGAGAAAGGTGTTAGCTCGCCAAGACGAATGATTTTTGCACTCTGAAATTGTTGTATTGTAATACATGCTTCTGAACTTCCATTCAACGTTGAATTCAGCTTTGTTTCAATCCCCCTTAATACTGCCTTAACAAATAAAAGCTCGCTGTTTCTCTGTGGTGCATGCTGAAAATGGAGCGAACATGTTTCCACAATTTTTGCGTTCTGACCAAAATAGCCAAAAACTTTAGGAAACAAAAATTTGCATTGGTGCCATTCTTAAAAATCGTAGCACAGTTTCAAGTCTTTCACCTGACGCATTCTCATGTGATGCATTTGGGATATAGGTCACTCAATACTAAGCGTAATAGCGTGTAACAATCACACATAAAGATAGGGGCTTCAGTAACCTTTCTTGTGCGGGGTAAGTTTTGGGCCGGGTTTCACAGTAAATTTTGATGCCCGTAAAATCACACAGCATAGCTGGAGCTAAGGTTTTCCTGGAAATATCTTGGACTTCGTCGTCCGTAATCGAAGCCGGGCCCTCCGTTCAGTATCTTAGGGCACTATGGATCGAATTGAGCTCCTACGACTAGCAGTATTGATCAAATGAAACGACTCCAATAGCCTGTAGACGTAACCGCCGTTTAGCCGTCAAGTTTACGGCTTTTGGAGTCATTTTATTTATTCAATCCCAGGGCTCTACTAAGAGGAATTGTATGCAAAGTCCGTAAATTAGTCGAGATGGGATTAATTGACGTGAAGTTTTACGTGCCCTCCTTTTATTGTTGAGGAGTATTCGGAATCTGTCACATGGACTTCGACTGTGGTACCGGCACCTAGGATTTGTACCCTGATAAATGGTACGAAGCTGTCGGAGAATAGGATTTTTGACTCTATCAAAGAGCCCCTAAATTAAACAATTGTGTTGTAGTATTGTGTTGTGGCTTGTTGCAGTTGTGGCTTTCATTTCCAGGACTTACATTTTCCTAACGCGCAATACTTTTTATTTTTCCCTCTCACTCTCTCTTACTCCCATCCGCCTACGATACCCGTCCGCGGGAAAGTAGACCACACCTCCAGATTCCTCAGCCTTTAAGACTTTCCCAAGGGGTTTTGTTTCCTCCCTCCAAGGAGGTACCCCACGGTGTTGCCCCCTCTCCCATTCGAGACGGAAATCTCGCCGGCAGCGTAAGAGGAGCGGGAGGCAGGTGGGGAAGCGGTCTCTGCCTCCCCCGGGACCTCTGATCCTCACTCCTGTGGGACCCCAAATCCTTAGGGGAAGGTGAATGACCCCCGCCGCTCCCCCGTCGGTGCCCCATAGTAGAGCTGCGGGACTTCAAGAGTCCTCTGCGTAATATTGGCCTTCTCCCGACAAATGGTCAACCATTGACTCCCCCGCTACTGTGTACGACTTTCGATTTTTCCCGTCTGCGCTCGTAAATTCATGGAATATTTGACGTTTAAGTATTTTCTTCGGGGGAGGACGGTTGTGGAGAGTTGGCTGAGCGTTTTCCGTCTAAAACCCATTTAAATGTCACATAAATGACGCGTTCCGCCTGACCGTCGTATTTTCCCGTATCTCTACTTGCTCGGAGAGATAAAATTGCTTATATTTTTCCCCTTAAATTTAAAAAGGTATTAAACTTTTTCAGCGAGGGATCCGGTAACCTGCCCTAACAAATCACGCAAGAAGCTTGCCTCCGGCGTGTATTTCACATGGAAGGATTAGTAAACCTCCTAGGTTATTACTGACAATACAGAGACAAAAAGGGTCCTGTATTGCATTTGATCAGTTAGACAATGACAGTATCACCCAGTGTGTGGATAAGAGTACGTAGAGCATGAATTTAACTTAGAGGAATGGCCTGAAATCCAACGAAAACTCTAACAAGCTATCAAGATGCTCGATTAAAATGTTTTTGCAAAGGGAGATTATTTTGTAATGTAACTTCGAAACTCGGATTACAAATGCGTTCAAATTGTTTGAAATTTTTCCCATCGATTTAAGTACTCTCTTTTAACACGTAATTTGAATTGTTTTACTTAAACTAAAGGAATCATTCTCTACCAAATATTTTGGTAATACTCTTAATTCTTTATAAACGCGGAACTACTCCTTCTATGTTCTTTGTTTAGGTATACGGTAGAATCTGCTAACCGGAAGCATACGGCAAGGATACCACTCTACAAGACAAAACACTTAAATCTCAGTATGAATGTTACCATTATTTACTTGGTTAAATTATTCATTTAAAACACCGCTATGAAACACAAGTATACTGATAAGCTAACTTTCACGAGTGGACGATGATTTCCTATACTATATGGACAGTGTGCAATAACACTCTTCTCCCAAAGGAATCTTTAAATGTATGAATCAGTAATGGGTTTGTTCGTTGAAGTTTTCAGGGAAAGGCAGACAGCAAGAAATATTCCTTCCATTATGTCCAAGGGTTGGAGGGATAGGAAACCTTTTATTTATCCATCTAAATCTACACAAATACGTCACAATATACCAAGAAGGTGGGTAGCAGGGGGTGCAAACACCAGGTGGAATGGGCAAAGGATAAGGGAGACGGAGATTGTTTACAGGGAGAGGGTATGGAGACAAAAAATACATTTAAAATCGTTGAAAAGACGTGCAATTAGTGCACATATATACATACATGTTAGCGGAATCCTTATTTTGAAATATTTATTATGTTTAACTTCCTCAGAAGTGTTCTGCTTTATTAAATAAAAGGAATTAAAAATTAACAACCGCTTATTCGACACACCTCCACAATACTAAGACAGGTTATTTAGAACTGGAAAGCACGAAGAGGAAAAATCTATTAATCTACGGACATGCAAATTATGGTCCCTCATTCCCCCCGAGGCTGAAAAGCTATCGTCCTGGGAATTAGCCGTTCCTCAACAAGTTAAAATATTTTATGAGACAACATTAACAAAAGTTAAATCGCAGGTACTAAGTCTATTATGAAACAAGAGAATGAATCTCTAGTCGAATCATTTCGCACATTTTCATCCTTGAGATTTGGGATTGGAATTTGCTTTAATTCAGCCTGCAGCGACGTTCGGGGCAGAGCTGAGGGACGTCCATACCTACCTTTTTTGGAGCAGCGGGATAGTGGGCGCCTTTCCATTTCCGCCGAGTACCAGATTTCATTTTAAAAGTCTACATCTCCCTGAGTCGGCCTACGATATGGTTGCAGTCATACTACCCAGTGAAAGTTGAGTATTATTTCAGAAATTGGCAATGGGTAGCATATTAAGCTAGTTTAAGTTTTACGATGTAGGAAAATCAATGTTAATTATTCACATAAAAATAACTAATGTTTTAAAAGCCAGTCTAAAAGAATCCTTTTTCTCCATTTTGTCACTCTTATCAACATTTATTCTCCTCTTGAGTGATTTGTCGACCGATTTGCAGATCCCATTAGCGTAAATTAAACCCGCAATCTTTATTTTCTTATAATAAAATATTGCGCAACATGCCAAATTATAATATTATTATTATTAATTTCTTAGTCTCCATGCTATTAAAGGTGACGAGTGACTTATTTTTTTCGAATCCATCGCGTGATATTTGGTGTTGATTGATAAAGCAAATGATGAAAATTTGTGCCATGTATCATACACGACAGCAATAGAATATACAAGGCTCTATTTCTCTGTTTCATACTTGACTAAATTATAAATTTCAAAGAAACGTGTAAAAAAATAATGATAGCATTTTGAATAATTGTTAAAAGGTTGTAAAAAGTAAAAATTCTTGAATGCGTGGATCTTGTGCGAGAAAATGAAGAAAAATAAAGACTTTCCTTTATTAGCAATCGAAATTGAAATGTACGAAAATTGTATGGACATCCATTTTGTGTCAGAAACGTTTCAATAATTGGTGTGATTGATCCTCATTAGATTTCTCATGGCTTCACGGTTGTGGTAGTTCCCTATGTAAAATTTATTTCTTTTAAAAATCACTCCCAAATTGAGGTTAAATAATATTTATAATGTCAGGAAATCCACACCATATATAGTTGAGGGAAAAGCAGCAGTCTGGATCAATTGATTAACGTTAATGTTATACGAAGCACGTGTCCTCTCGGTCACTAATTTATTTCATGACTTAATTTAATTATCTTGTGCACGAATGTAAAAAGGAGTTACTTTATAACAGGTTTCAGTTTAATGTTCCTTTTCAAGAAGAAAGCTGCGGCAATATTAAGGCACCATATTGTATTGGCAAAGCAGTATCACCTGTTAAAACACAGAAAGTGATGGGGAATGGAGGAATTCCGATATTATTCCTTACCTCGTACCGTTTACGATCACAACAGGAATTATATTAATTACTCCATAAAAAACCATAAACACAGTAATCAACCCGAAGGTCGGTTTAGTAGGTGATGGTAGAGTTCACCCATGTACCAAGCCCGAATGCGTGTGAATATTCACACATCAGGGTAGGGGGGCCAGTTCCTTTCCCTGTGCCGGTTATGGTTTCCCAGGAAGATCTGGTACTCATCAACTAGCTTGGGTGGAGCTGCAGGTGCCCAGATTGCCTCGTCCGGGAATCGAACCCGGGACCCTCCGGTCAGTAGTCCAACGCTCTACCCACTGGACCACTGTGACCCACTAATTACCCCATGTATATGCTAAAACGTGTAGTTGTAATGAGTAATGATAAGTTTCAATCGCTAATACTTTATTACTGAGGGTGAAAACATTCACTTAGCAGAAGCTTACCTGAGGGAAATACTACTAATACTTTAAGTTATTCACTTATGGAATCATTTTTTTTACATAAAGGGGAAGCGGGTCTCTTCAACTAAGATATTAAAAGTGTGTTATTAGCCCGGTCATACTACGGTATGAGAGATTATGAAAACAAGATTAGAGAGATCAAATATAGAATCGACGAGTGTAAGATGTCATTTTTAATGATTAAGGATAGAGGATCAGAATAACTGAAAACGACCGCGCTAAAGGGGAGTAAGGGATTTTTGTGGGAAATTACCTCCTGCCACACTCTTGTATTGGCTAGTAGGATACCATGTAAATGTACACTTTTTTATGTTGAAAAATTACCTCGGAAAAATGGCATGCTTTGTATCGATTACTCGGTTAACTTTTCTCAACCTGATTAATTCTCATCAGAGAAATTGGTTCGGGTGGGTTAGGGCACGCCAGGATAGAACCTTTGTATCAAATTGAACATCCCGTGGACTACAGTCCCTTTTGCGTGACTGGGTTCACATCAACACTCGTAATATTTGAGTCTCCTCTCGCTCCTTGATGAACAAAGCACTGGAAGGCATTATTACCATGCCCATTGAGGAAACTTGGAAACCTATTTCAGGGCGCAATAACTCACTGCAACTTGAGCAGGTTTTTTCTTTAGGAACCGGAATGCACAGGTGTACGCCCACTTACAACCTGGGCGAGTCCGCCCGGTTGTGAGCTTAAGGGATTAGTTCACCGAGAATAAAGGAGGCCCTTAAAGCTGTCTCGCTCTCTCCTCATCCCGCTATCCCTCGCTTAAAACCATCCCCCTCTCTCTATCTCACTCTCGCCCTCACTCTCTTCAGAGGATTTACGTCGTAAATGCCGCTTAATGGGTTTAAACGGGTATGAAGTGTAAACACCTAATGCTCAAACACAGGCATCGCATTTTATTCGAAAAAATATGGATTCCTAATGGTATTTTATTACTCTTTTTGATCCTTTCAAAGAGAATAATATCGGCCGTTTTTGAACCTGCGAGTATAATTCATGGCGTCTTGGCGACGAGACATCGCCTCCTTGAGACGTCCCTCATTTTCTCTGTTAGTTGAATTTGTGAACACGCTTTTATATGACTGATAGCACCCATGCATGAGATAAAATTTTATTTGCGAAAGCATGCTGCAAGCCGAGGAAATTGTTACTTTTCAGCAGAAATTGGCGTATGCACACACACACACACAATCACACTCTATTCAAAACGAAAATCACGTGACACGAGAGTAGAGCGAAATTTTGATCTGGAAAAGCACTAGCACTGACAGAGCCATAGCTAAATTATGCAGCTGTTGAAAACTCACTAAGCTCATGTTTCGGGAGAATTTAATCATATAAATGTCATTTGTTACCCCTACGTATAAGGAAGACAAACGGGATACACTGGCTATATTATCATGTATTATATCCATCTCGGTCTATCTGTCTTTACTGTGTACCTATATGGCAACTGAATTGTTTTTCTGGATATAATATTTAGATAATTGGAGATTCAGTGCAATAAATATGGGATGAGAATTAATATTAATAAAACGAAGATTATGCGATTTTCCAGAAAGAAAAAGGCTAAGCTAAACATTAAAATAAATAGAGCAGGTAGAACAGTTTACATATCTCGGAAGTGTTCTGGACCAATTCGGTCAAAGTAGTAGGGACGTAAGGAGAAGAATTGCACTAGCCAAAGAGACTTTCTCAAGGAGGAGGGAGTGGATGACGGGACGTTGAGTAGGGAGGTTAAGAAAAGACTCGTAAAAGCTCTGATATGGAGCGTAGCTATCTACGGCGCCGAAACGTGGTCGCTGAAGCAGGAGGATAGACGTAGATTGGAGGCTTTTGAAATGTGGGTTTGGAGAAGAATGGAGAAGGTGAAATGGGCCGAAAGGAAAACAAATGAGGAAATACTAGGAATGGCGGGGGAGGAGAGGGGCTTGTTGGGAGAAATCCCATGGAGGCAAGAAAAATCGATGAAAGGAGTATTGAGCAGCAGTGGGATGTTGAAGAAGGTAATTGAGGGGAGAATGTTAGGCAAGCGAGGAAAGGGCAGGAACATGATAGGGATGTCTTAGATAGGGGATGAAGAGAGGAAAGAACTACGCAGGGATAAAGAGAGACATGATGTAGATAGGTAGTTGGATTGGGTTTTGTTTGGAGTTGCAAAATATTTATTTGATAGTTGTGTCCATCCAAAAACCTACCGCATATTCATTTTACCTACTTGAATGTTTGCTTGAAAATGGATTTACATATTAAATAGATGTGCTTTTATTTTATTGACCAAGGGTCGATATAAGACTTATCAACATCTACATAAATGCCCCGCGATTCTCCAAATAGTTGTTTTCCAGGGGGTGTAAGCATCAGGTGGAATGGGTAGGATGTTATTTCATAGGCAAGGGAAGTGGTTGTTTACAGCACCCAGCAGGGTAGTGCTCACACATATGCATCTACATCATAGCCCGCAGCCGCCGTAAGGGCGTGTGACGTAGGGCGTGTGTATTAGGTCACCACCCGTAAAAGAGAATAAAATCACATGCAAAACCAACGTACTCATGCAAACCTTTACGATACCACCAAAGCCTTATATATTCATGAGAAAACTTCTCAACCCACACAAATATAAAAGCCATCAGCCAAGATCCACATGCACATACAAATGTTGTAAAAATCTATCCAATTACGTGAAAATTAGAATTGAAAAGCAAGAAGGGGAAACACTTCAATCACATGGACATGCAACTTATAGCCTCCGTCCCCAAAGGTACAGGTAGGGAATGCGACACACTGCCGCAGAGAGGCAGTGGAAGCTTGCCCCCCAAAGAGTATGTTAGCGGAAAACTTAGATTAAAACAAATGTTAATTATACCCACTAAACTCCCTGGTATATTAAATAGGAGGGAATAAAAATGAACCACAGCCATAAACTACGATAAACCACCACCATACTCAGACAGGTCATGCAGAATAAAAATAGACGTTTCAGGCGTGATATGGTGGAATAACATGATTAATTAAAATTAGCAATTTTCCACAAAAATCCACAAATTTTTGTGGAAAATTGCTAATTTTAATTAGGTCATGTAGAACTTGAAAGTAAGAAGGGGAAAGTTCTTTAATTCCCCATAATGAAATACATGTGTAACCTCATACGCTTCAGGTAGAAAATGTCGCACAATGGTCGGTAATAAATATTTAGGAGCAGAAAAGCGCTATTTTTGTCACTTATATGAAACAACTCCTACATATTACGCCTGGATCGAAAACATTCGTAGACTTTTATCGTTCCTGCTGTAAAAATACAATATTTAATGACATATTTAATGTTTTTGTAATTTTGTTTTGAAAATGTATTTGATAAGATTTTAATATGAATGGATTTTAGAATAAATAGCTAATGTGACACTATATTACTCAGTAGTACTCTTTCACACGAATCCGTGATGGAAATATTTCTGATCCCCGCGTTACTTCCTGATTCTCAGTACCTACGTTTTTTGTCGAAAAAATAGGCTCACAATAGTTTGTTAAAAATCTAGCTTACGCGGTGAGATTTTGTAAGAAAAAATTCAGAGGCCACCACCTAGTAAGTGTAAATGTCAAATCATGCCCAAGGTTATGATAGTGTAATTCATGTATTCCCAATTTTATATATAATTACCCAAGAGGAATGGTATACCGTTGCCTTCGCCAACAGTGCCCTCTGGAATAAATGTTTCACCTAGCCTTGTCAACAAATAAAGGAAGAAAGAAGGGAAGTAGAAGAACTTTTTGAAATATGGTCTATAATTTCATGCCCAAATAATTTGAATTGAAAAGCAATCAAGTGTTCTATTGGGTTAGTCTGATGGGTTACGCGCTTTCCTACTGATCCCATGATCATGGGATTCAGTTCATCCTCGTGAATAAGTGCTCTATGATTTGTTAATTACTGGACCCCAGGGACACACGATCATGAGTCACTAATGACTGATCGAGATGATAGGGGCAGACTGTCCATCAGATACCTCAGTAGAATAAAATCATAAAACAAATGGAATACATTCTGGGCTGATGTGGTGGGAGTCGAACATAATGAATAATATTTGGTAGCACATATCCAAGTAGAAAACTGCTACCAAATATTATTCAAACTTATGAAAGCTTAATTTTATGGAAAGACATGGGAAATACATCAACATAATTCACCGCAAGCCGCCGTAAGGGCGTGCGGCGGGGATGTTAGGTTAAATGAGAGAATAAAACCACCTGCAAAACAAACAAATTCATGCCACAGATATGTACACATTCAACAACACTACACTAACTGAGGCGTTTATATTCATGCAAAAACATTTTTAACTTACACGCACGCAAATGCATAAACTATCAACTAACATACACATGCAAATGCAACAACCAATGTACCTTATACCTACGCAGCGTCTAATCTTGTCCTGACTTGTACTCGAGTGTCTATACTATTTCTATAATGCTTTGACTTCTTAATAATATTCCTCATTACCCGAGGAAAGAACGAATATTTAAATCTACCTCTACTAGAGCCTATCTCCCTTATCTAATCTTTGTGGGCTGACTTACCTAAATTATGTGATAATAATAATTTCTACTAGTGCTATTGTCAAACTCGTTCATTCTGAACCTATCTAAAATTTTAAGTCTCACATGTCCTCATCACACATCAAGAGGCATCCAGCTTAATTCCTCTAAAAGGCATACCACACTCGTCTTCTCATCGTATCAATTATGAAGAATCTGGCGGATTTTCTCTGATTCCTCATCTAATTCTTTTAGCAACACTTTCTCCCAAGGACCCTGATATTTTGGTGCTTATTCCAAATGTTGCCTAACTAGAGCAAAATAACACCTCTCTTTTGCTTTATTATTACATTTACCCAACACCCGTATAATGAAGCCGAGTTTCTTAAAAGCGGAACCACATATTTTCATCATATATGCTCCCCATGAAAGGCGTGGTATTAGAACCACCCCCAAATATTTAATATGATATGCCGTAGTTAGCACTGAACTCTCCATCTCATAACTTACGTCCTACTTATCTTTGCCTTTGTTTCAAAATTGCTCATTTGCCTATGTTGCCATCCACTTCAGTTGAGCACAACACATCGATGACTTTTATTTGTTAACGATGTGACAAGAAGTCATTAATCCAATTTATTATTTTCTCATTGATAGCATAGCGTTCAAGTTTGTGTAACAACTTATTATGGGGGACTCTATTGAAAGCTTTCTTGAAATGCAGAAATACTGCATCAACTTATGTGTTATTTAATTGCGATCTGAGTACATATAGTATATCGTGAATTAAAAGGCTCAATTGTGTATCACAAGATCTGATCTTCCTAAACCCGTAATGGTTGTGGCTTAGTTTCATCCTACTATCGAGTAATATCATAGCGTTTTTGATAATAATGTGTTATAATATTTTACATGAGATCGTAGTTAAAGAAATGGGAAATTTTTCCGTCTTCAAAGAATGTACATTTGGGCGCTTACGCTGTATTTCTCTAAGGATGGACCAAAATGACTTTTGATTTTCCCCAAGATATTCACATATTAGATTTGAAGGAGTGTAGGGCTTTGCGCATGATAACTTTTGTTTTACCACGGCATCCATTAAGTTTCTGTTTGGATGTATTCATATAAACTACGTCACTACTTTTTAAACTCTTTTTGAAACCTGAATGTAGCCTTAATTGGTTTCTTAATGCAGATCTGACATCTCTGTTATACCATATATGTTCCTTACTACCGCATATGTTTGTATGGGATGTACGACGTCTTTATTAATTTGTGTATTATATTTAAGAAATGTTTCAAAGTGTTCTAGATATCGATTGTCAGTCTTCTGTCTTGAATTCTGGGAATTCTTTTTACTAATGTTCGTAGTCCGCTAAAATTTGCCTTGTTGAGTAGGTATATTTTCCGCTTTTCTTTGTTTATTTTCACGCACTTAGTTTTTAGTTTTACAAGGATAGTGTTACGCGTTTTGGTCACTGATTCCATCAACTATTTCAATGGTTGTAATGATATCAGGCGTAGAAGTTGTGAAGATATAAAGTAATCTGTGGCCCCCGTATTAGTGATTTAAAATTTTTTTCTAAAGAGTGTTTTGAAAATATATGGAGTTCTTGGCAAAATTTTTTTTTTGGCAGAATGTCTGACGCAGTACGAGACACAATCAATCAACAGTAGATTAATATCACCTGTGATTATAATTATACTGTTTCTATGATTGTTGTTGGGAGTGGATTTTTGGTCATGGAGCTTATGATCAACATCTGTATTGGTATCTGGGGGTCTGTAAAATGAGCACACGATTGTCGTTGTAGTCCTTTATGTTGCACCAAATGCTTTCTATGTCAGTTTCCTCGTATTCATAACCTTGGCTACTGAGTTGTGGATTTAAAACAATGAATACTCTCCCACCCAATCCAATAGACCTGATCCTTCTGCAAATCGTGAAACCGTTTGGAAAAACCTCACTGTTTCCTACACTTTCCGTGAACCAACTCTTCGTTCCAACTACTCTGTACGCCTTGGAACTAACAGAAATGTCTCTACCGTTTGATAAATAACTATCTTTACCGTTTTTTTGGGGAACTGATTCCATTGATTCTACGAGATTTATCTGTCATTTTAACGGAGGTGTTTATTTGTTTTATTATATTTAGGATCCTGAGATCAGGAGGCCTTACCCTAGCCATAAGTGACAAAAATTGATGGAACTTACTTTAATTGAATAATTGAAGAAACTCCAATAGCCGTAAACAGTTAAACTTTCAAAACAGGGTACAATTAGTTGGCAAACGCCACAAGTCAAAGTAAGGGATAAAGGGTAAATAAAAAGGGAATGAAAGGTGAATAATAATACTGTAATAGCGTACTAAAAGTAAATCGTCAGGACGACACGAGTTGAAGTGAGAATGGGTTAAGGGCATCCAGAGAATATATAGTGTGGAATGTGGGGAGGGGGGTGAAAAGGACGGGAGCCAATAGAAATACGCGTATTTGTATTCACCTTTTATTCCCTTTTTATGTACCCTCTACGCCATCCTTTGACTTGTGGCGTTTGCCAACGAATAACTAATTTGTACTCTATTTTGAAAGGTAAACTGTTTACGGCTATTGGAGTTTTTTCAATTACTCAATACTATTAGCCGTAAGAGCTCAATTCATTCATTCTTATAAACAAAAAATACCGGGACCGTAAACTTGATTCAATTCATTCATTCTTATTTTAATTACTCGAAAATATGACTTACGCTCTTTTCTACCCCCTATGCTAAAACGTGTTCGTGTAGCCTATGCGCTGCGTGTAGCCAACTGCGATTCCTCGGCAGTGTATTGAACCTTGAAGCGATTAAGGCGTACCCAATCCGATGAAAGGATTGGCCTCAGATCAACTAAGTCTGCTCCAATTACCTGACAAAATCCCAACAATCTTTGATTTAAACCCTCTATTTGGCTCCAAACGAGCCTTCCGCGGTCCATTCCCTTCACAATGGTAGGAGTACTTAAGTTTATTGGGACTTTCAACTCCGCCTCAACCCGTTTCATCTATTGAGTGGATTTTCTCAAATACGAGATCTCAGATGAGGAAACTGCTAATTGAATGGAGTTTCATGCTGGAAATACTGAGTAAATACTATTTTAAATTTCAAGTTGTGAGCAGTGTTCATTAACATGATTTTGCAGCAGGACTTTATAGCCGTTTCAAAAAATACGTGGGTCGTCCAATAAGCCCTAAGGGAAAAATAAACTATTTTGGTAGATTTTTATTTTTCAACATCCTCTTCTTTTAGCTCGATACACTTTTCTCAGAGTTTCTCCCATTTTTTTTAAGCCATCCAAAAAGAGTCATTTCGGAAGGTCTTCAAAACAGGCGTCTGTTTTGAATATTACCTCTTCCTTCGTCGTGAATCATTTTCCGTCTAGCTATTTGTTTAGGTTTGGGACGCAAGGATGCCTTTTTGCATGGGCAATGAAGCCCTGGCACTCCGCCCACCCCTCCCGTATCAATGTTCGGGACATTAAAGTCAATTGTTTTGGTTGATTAATTGATTGACAGTGACTTCTCATACCTTGATGGAAGTGGCTGGGGCCTCCGAAATATCGATATCTACGTTTGTGTTAATCTTTTTTGGCTTACTATTACACAGGCCTACAAAAAAAAATTTTTTTTTGGTGCCGGGAATCTTTGTGATGATTTTAACTATATTTGTAGAGCTGAATCCAAATATAAAATCCGTTTTTATTTAACAGCTCTACTTTTTTTAGATATGGCACATCTTACGATTAGTTGTTTTAATATTTGATATATTCCGGAAAATAATTTTCAAAGTTAAATAAATCTATAAGTATACTAATTTATAACCACTCTGCGGTGTTCCTTTTATTTTCAATAAACTGTCAATAAGTTTTATGTATATTTCTATATTGTAGGCCAATGAGATTAAAAAACAAAAATCGTTTGTATCGACTTCGGTAAAAGATTTACTGATAGCTCCAAGCGTAGTTTAAAATGTGTACTTCTTCACAATGGTGACAGGTTTGGCGCAATACCAATCGCTCATTCAACTAAAATGAAAGAAGAATACGATACAATAGCATTGGTCTTACAGAAGATAAAATACCAGGAACATCGCTGGGTAATATGATATGAGAATGTTATATTAATAATTATTAATATAATATGTATCATCATGTAGAAGATTTTTTTACGTAAGTAACAACATATCTATATCTTGAAAACTATAGCTGATAGGAAAAAACTAGTGTCATAATTGGATTCAGCACCCTAATTGTTCTTTAAATCAGCATTAAAAGCTCCGGCACCAAAACCACTGTTGGTCTGTGTTATTAATTGGTAGTGTGCATCAAGGGTATATATATACACTTATACAATATACGAGCACATACATACATATACAGGGTGCGTCCCAAAAGGCATGCATTATTTTTTTAAGTAATTTATAGAACAGATGTGCATAAACACTTAAAATTCTTCAATGTACTGTTTTTGGGCCTCGACACATTTCTTCCAGCGACTCTGCCATGACTAGTACGCACCCTGGAAGGCGTCCACGGGGACCTCTCGCAAGGTCTTCGTCACGGCTGATTGGGTCTCTTCTATGGACGAAAAACGGGTACCTTTCCGGGCTGCCTTAATCCGAGGGAACGAAAAGAAGTCTGATGGGGCGACGTCAGGACTATAGTGGGGGACAGCGTTGGCACCTGGTGTTTGGCCAGGAACTCGTCTTTGTGTGTGTGTGTGTGTGTATATATATGTGTATATATATATATATATATATATATATATATATATATATATATATATATATATGCATGCATATACCACATATTATACACACACGCACGATGTATGTTCAGAAGGCGTTCAGTCATACCATATTTTTAGAAAAATAGCCTCTACCTAGAATAATGAGACCTTGTTGCCCTTCAAAGTACTTTCCCTTTGGATCTTCGCACACTTATCTCCGCGTCTCTTCCACTTTTTCAAACAATCGACAGTATCTTTTCGGAATGGTCATCAGCTGCCTCGTCGCATTCTCCTTTAGCACATCAGCTGATTGTTGGGAAGACTGCGCTTTGCAGATCTCGGCAAGTTTTTTTTCTCAAAATATTGCATGGCTTGATACTTTCTTGACAGACCTCGTATATATAATTATTTCTGGTTGTGTGTACCATTGGTTTTTCAAATCTGAATGAAATCATATCTATGGAGCTATTCTCATAATACCAGTGATTTTAATGTAAACGGTTGCTTTACAATTGGAAAATTGCTGATCAAACTTTGTTTAAAGTATGTTTAAAATAATATAACTGATTATGCTTAGGTTCATGCTTATGCTTATGTTAACTTCAGCACGTATTCCTAATATATTAGAAATCACCGCAGAAATGTTAAATAATATTAAAAAATAATTAACTTATTACATGTTCTTCATTAAATTATTTGCGTAGGCTAATGTTAGGCATTTTTATACTATTGCCATTTTCACCGTGCTCATATGGTACACAAAATGTAAAATTCTCCACTAAGTAGACGTTCTATTATTGTTGCCATCAATCCATTGCAACAGCTTCATTGAACTATCTGTCGTAGATAAGTATGGCATAATGGTAATGATTATTTAGTTCACCTCACATACCATCAGATGGAATTATTTTCTTTAGTTTTTCACTCCAAGGAAACTCCTTAATTATTGCTCAAAATTAAGAAACTAACTGCTCATGGTTAAAGAAGAACCATCACCGTTCATGCTTCTGAAATATATTGGATTACCTTTACGAAGGGAGGGCTGAGGTTAAAAGTGAATAATATAAATGTGACGGCAATGATTATTCTCTCTCGATCGTAGAAAAGCGCGTTGTGGTAGTCAGTGACCTCCGACTCTCTGAAACTCCAAGGTTT
The DNA here is from genome assembly GCA_037158775.1 of Hetaerina titia. Classification (NCBI taxonomy): domain Eukaryota; kingdom Metazoa; phylum Arthropoda; class Insecta; order Odonata; family Calopterygidae; genus Hetaerina; species Hetaerina titia. The sequence continues at coordinate 62,486,007 of CM073779.1, read as the reverse complement.
CCACATAGAAAATTACAGGGCTGGAAGGTGCATCATCGAGGTATTGTTCCCCCAAAGGTGAATCCCACCAGGGAAAAAAATTTCCAAGAATGTCGCTCCACCCACGCCTCGGAGGAAATGGGTTTCAATCACGGCCCGAAACCTCCCTTCAATATCCCGCCCTTCACCCTTCCCACGAAACCATTCCTCCCTTCCTCTTCCGCAACCCCACCTCCATCCTCTCACCATCGATCCCACGATTACCCTATTCCCGAACACAAAGCTTCCATCCACTGCTGGGTAATTCTCCCTCGCGTGCGTGCTCCGTGCCCTCTCCTCCTCCGCACTCCGTTTGAATAGGATTTGCTACCAGCCGAATAAGGAGGAGGGAAAAAAAATCCCTCCCGCGCACCTATCCCCATACCTAAGGTTAGCCCTGGCGAGCCTCGGTGAAATGTCGCGATTACCGCCTTCCCGGAGGGCGGTCGTGTTGGCGTTGGGAATAGGAGCCGAAGTGAGTGCCATCGCTGCGCAGGTTGCAGTGACGGTCGGACCTTAATCCCCCCGTTCAAGCGTTTGTATTAAAAATTCCCCACTTAGTCAATTAAGGGCGGATAGGTGACAGAACTTTCCTTCAAAGTACAGGAAGTTTGTTTGAAAGCTTTCTAGTTCGGTTTAACTGAAGGCTTATGATATTTTCTCTTAGGATGACTTTTATTCCAAGTTGAATTAGTTCGGGTGATCCCTTCTCGTCTAAAACTCTGTCGTTAATCTTCCTCTCTATCCAACTTGTACTCTCCATTTACTTCCCGACTTTCATCTCAGAAAACTCCTTTGTACCCTCATTCTTTTGCCTCAAAGATTAGGTTTTGCATCCATACAATGATACACTTCTTGTTTTAGTCTTTACGTCTTTACTTTGAGTACGTGTCATGAATTTCCATACTTATTTTGCCAGCCAAACGGTGATATCTTTGCGGTCGTATTTTATATCCAAGAACAAGGTCAAAGCGGTTAACCGAAGAACTAAGTATTTTGAGAAGAGCAACAGTTGGGTGAGGAGATTATTGAGCTCCTCCACTCGAACTCCGGAAATCTTGATCTAAAATAAAACGGAGAACTTAATGCATATGGGGAATGGTGGAGAGAGCTTGTTTGGCTTGGCCTCTTTCATAATTACGATGAAGTCGGAATTATTTCAGCAGGACGCGATCTACTTCTCCTCCTCTAGCACTATCTTTCAACAGCGTTTGCCAGCATACTTTTCTGTTTGTAGCCACGACGGTCCTTGGTAAATGGAGAAAGAAGCAACCTATTGCCTAAATGAATCATTAAATCATGTACCCCGAAAGATTACTCATGTCGTAACCTTTGGGTCCAATCAGCAAAGACGGATAGAGTTGTTAGATCACCAGCCAAAGTGACCATATTTATAGTTTGGAATTTCTTATGTTAACTCTTTGTAAAATAAGGTGAAATCTGTATATTGTATCAAAATTCTTTATTTATGTTGATTTTATTTTTAATCGCGGTTTTCGTGAGAGAAAGCTACTGGTAGTATTGATATCACCCAGGAGGACTAATCCCATCTGCTACATCTATTGAGGAGTTTATGTAACCCTTTAGTGTAAAAAGCCAACTTTTTTTCCTTATTATTTTGAAAAATTAAAATCTCTCAGCCAGGATTGGTGTTATGTAGTTCGACTCTTAGAGTTTCTAATATCTGTAATCTTCCATTTTTTAAATATTAAAATGATGCAGTTGCGAAAGATCTCCTTTGAACTTGTCCTTATTTTATTATTTTCCTAATTTAAAACGGGTCCTTTAAACCTTAAACCGTTATTAAATATTGCTCAACGAATGGCATTCTTTCCTTTTCCATTTCAAATAACGTTTCTTGCGGGTTGTTGCAATCCAGGGCAGCACGATTTGCTTTGGCGCGCCCCATTAGGAATTCGCCCACTTTTTTTCTCACGGTCGCAATCGGGATGATGCTGTTGAATATCAGTGCACCACTTTATTAATTATTTAATCACAGCCCTGGTTCCTTAAATAACACTGGATTATCAGTCTTGCATTGTGAAGAATGCCCTTTTTGGAAATATAGTAAGTTGATCAGCGGTCGCTACCAGCACTTGTCTAAGTGGACCACGCCTCCTTTATTCCTAGGAAATCCTATTGAGCCTTTCGGCCCACTATTTATTCCATGGTAATACAGGTATGCCCTCTGCCTTCAATTAAAGAATTATCAGAGAAATTGGGTCGTTAAAATTAATTTCCCAAAATTATACCTTTCGGAAAGTGAAGGGAATGCAATTGATAAGGGCACAGGTCAAAATTATCCCAAACATTTTATGTGCATGCATTAGGGAATGAGTAAAGGTTCTTTCAAGTCAGAAGACTTGAGCCATTTCCCTCAATAACTTTCTCTAAACAGTTGAAAGGAACCATTTCCAAAATGCATGGTGAACCTAACCCAAAGATTTGCTCCCATTGGTAATTGGGTCGAATCTAAAATTTTATTTTTCAGAACCCTAAAATCTATTCGTTATTTCATCAAATCTTCAATATTAAATATTTTAGTGTTAAAATTTTGAATTCTCATTCCTGAACTATCAACTGACTGTTTATGTTGAACTCAAATTCAATTGAATTTTATATTGCATATAACAATTTGAATCTGTTGTAAGTTTTATCATTTTTCCTCTGTAAAAATTTAATTTTTTGGTAATTGAAAGTTATAATTACTCATAATTTCAAATTTTAATCACTTTTTGAAAACTGTAATGTTGTATTTCTGGTAAAAGACGAAATTTCATGTGCTTTAACTTTTAACGACCATGTTTAGGGTTTTCTTTCACTTACGTTGAAAAGTTAGCAGAGTACAAATAAGTTGCTCCTGGCCATGTCCTGACTTAACAAATGTATTGAGATGCTTCTTTACCACATACACGGGAGGGGAATGGATCGTTATTAAAGTCAAATACAAAATGCAAAGGTAATACTCCCGGGTACGGACGCATTTGCTAAAGCTCTTCAAGTGGATTTCACATTATCTGTGCGCACCCGTTGCTATTCACTCGTCGGGAGGGCCATCCTTGAACTTAAAGGCTGCTCACTGGGGTGACTTTATAGTTGTAAAAGTTCCAAAGGTCCTTCATTTATTTATAATATGTTGTAATTTAACTTTTACTAGAGTTTATAAAATATTGTGGAGCATGCAGTACTCGCAGTACAAATAGGATAATGTTCGTTTATCGTTACGACGTCACTCTGTCAACGTTTCCGAGGGTATTTCTAATGTAGAATTTTCCAGAACGTAAGATCCGTCCAGCCAAGGTCAGAAGTAATTGACCAAAAGATTTTGTTCGCCAGAAGATATTTTAAAATTTGTCAATTAATATTCTCACGTTTTTATTAGAGTTAATAAATTGTAAATGTTATATTCTGGAAAAATTCTACATTTAAAAAATTATAATTGACCAAAAAATACTTCTTAATTAAAATACGGTGACAATATCGTAAAATCAGGTGCAAATTTATCTAAAACGTGCGCTTTATGAACAAATGAGCTCGCGCAGTGATGATATTATATGTGTACAATTATGCATCAGAATAGATACCCACTATTTCTTGTTTTGCAACTTATACCAATGAAGGTATCATATTGTGGATACGCTTACTGCAGCGAATTAATCAATGAATGCCCTTGACGTTGAAGTGCGTTAGTGTTTAATGTAAACTTTACGCTTCGATAGAAATTCATCTGACATCTGGATGGTCAATTTTTTGTGCAATATTTTAATATGTTAGTAAATCAACAGGTGTTTTAGTAATGAACCGCATACCTACAAAAAATTTTAAACGTTAATTACATTACCGATGTTTAATATCATAGAAATATGGTATTATAATTAGGATCAAGATTCAAGGTATTCCTATTTACTCGAATTCCTGTTGATTCGTTTCGGAATTGATAATATGGAACTCGAGAGAAAATATTGTTAAATGTCGCGACACATTTATTCTAAGGCACAGACTATGGGCAATCCACACGACCGGGATTTAAGAGTCGATTATTTACTAAAAAGATTCGATTCAAATTTCAAACGCATAGATTGCATAGGATTCGACCAAATTCTAGAATTCCGACCAATCTCCAGATTTGAAAGTTGAGTTTGCTTCGTGCTAAATCTCTTGACGGTTGCCATTCACACGTTAGCAGGGTAACTACTGACTCCGTTGTATGGAGACCAGTGCCTTCCTTTGTGTTGCCTGGAGTATGCCAAGAAGGTATGATGATGTCCACAAAATGACAGAGTTTTGACGCAAGACAGATTTGCCCAAGACGTCGCGCCGGATGTGATACCAGGACCCTCTCATCAACATACCCACTGGGATTATCAAGTCACCTTTCCCCAACGAAGTATTATGTAGAGAAAATATTCACTCACTACTACTCTTCTAATTGCTTAAATTTCTGATCAAATGTAAGGATACTTTCCAGCTATCATTTCCCCCGCCATACGTCCTTGCGGCGGCTTGCGGGGTATTGAGTAGACGATGTAGATGTCACATTACATTGCTGCAATGAAAGACAAATGAGCGTTCGCTATAAGAACTATGGCCTTTAAAATTAGGTTGAGAAAGCAAGAGAATATAATCGGGGCTCTCCAGATACCATGAAAGATGGATCGAAAGAAAAATCTGCCCCTGGCATTCACTTTAATGAAATACTGTTTCCTTGAAGGATTTTCAAAATAATGCTAAATAAGACGTTTAGTTATGTACTTGTGTTGAACGAGGTTGCTATACATTAAAGAGATTAAATAGTCATATCAGGCCCAGGATAGCAAAATATCGACTAGATACACTAAGCCACACTTATCTCAGTTACTACTGATTTTAATGAGTAAAATTTCACGATCTGGGTACCTTCCTGAATATTATTTTAAGATTAAATATGACCCACAAAGATATTATATTTTTTGCCGTATTTTCAATAGTTTATGACAGTTACTATTATTAAAACATCCATTATCTAAATACCTAGAGATGGATTTGCATGAGAAACTGTAGGAACGATGTTTCAATATCCAGTGTGGCATACTCACAGGCAAATTTATTAATATGGTAGCTTCTTAATTGAAGCAATAAACATCTGCGTATATGTTTTGAAAAAAACCTAATCTTATATTTGATAATATACACCATGATTTGACTGTAGATTTTTCCTCAAATCTCATTCATTTGCAATATGGAGTAACTTAACCCGGCATAATTAATGACAGCGATAAACGTTAGCTGCAATGCTAAAATACTAACAAACTTACAAAGGTAATCATGTAAATCGTAAAAACAAGAGTAATTACCAATATTATAATTCAGATTCTGGTATTAGAATTATGTGAAATTAGACATGTGAAGCTCACGCCGTAAAATATGCGTCTATTTAAATCCAACCATTCATTTTTAGATTTTCAATGGCTTCGTCTGCGTAAATTGGATTGTGCTAATACTGTGATATAACGAGAAGTGGGTTATCCACGAATGAAAGGTACTCACGAAAATCCCATAAAAGATGGGGCACCGTTTCGACGGGTCCCTGACAAGTGTTCTAAGCCAGACGAGTCCCAGAGTAATTTTGTGCGACGCCCTTACCTTGATGCAGCGCTGAAATATTACAATTATAATTAGATAGGCATTAGTTCAATAATTATTGAACTAATGCCTATCAGACTTGTTTGAAGATTCATATTAATGCGATTACCATAAAATTGTGCAACTTACGCACCAACCTATAACGTTACATGTTGAAATGATATCTATGATGAGCTGTTAAAGGCTCTTAAATTAATGCTAGCCTCTAACTGGGGAAATAAAATTTAGCTCAAAGCGAAAACCCAGATGAAAAGCAATCTCTTTTCAGAGAGAAGGTAATCCGAAATCCCTGAATGTTAGTCTCTCCCCAAGCAGAAACATGAGAGATGGGCCAGTGCTCAAGTTTCTTTCAGTGGTGGAGAGTAAATGGGGTGAAAAGAGAAGCTTAGTGAATCAAAGGTTTATGCGTAATTGACTCCGGAACGAGCCTGGATCCCTAGAGAGGAAGGAAGTAGGGCAATCTCTGTAGTCATTTGAGGCCGGAAATCGGATTCTATTGACGAGCGTCCGATCGCATTGCCAGTAGAAAACTTGAGTAATTTATCTTTGATTTCATTCTATAAAGATAATTGGTAAACTTCTGTTGTGTATAACGATTTGGCTTAATTGAATTGCTAGGAAAACCATTGTTTCAGTCCTTCGAATGGCTTATGTTATATTTAGGTATGAGGAAATGGCCGTAATTAGAATGAGAATTTTTTTATATCAGATATCTATTGTCATAACGCTTGTTTAACGTGTGTGTTTTAGAAACGTTTAATTCTCTCTGAGAATATTGGGAAATGATTTTCATTAGTTTAAACTAGCGTTTATATTTCGCCGTTTGCTTCTGTGATTTTCAATATGCACATTCCACCTTTTCGCATACACAGAAATAGGATCTAAAATCCAGCTCATTTTTTCATTCATCTCGTCATGAATATCACTTAAGTGGCATTGGTGAATGTACAGTAAATCAATTAAAGATAAACAAACAGATTGTTCAGCTCTTTCTTCTAGTTTAATGTCGAGATTAGGATAAGAATTCAAACTCTGAACGCGAAATTTTCGACCTTTTTAAATTTAATTCAATAAGTTTGTTATGGCCAGATTTATTACAATCAAACGATATATTAAGAATTTATAAGGCATTTTCACGAAATTTTACCAAAATCAACAAAATTAAATTTTAAATTATTGTGCCAGGAGATAAAACACCAAATTTCTCATCCAGTTTGGCTAAAGTTATAGCAGAATAGATCTTATATATTTACTTTATTTTGATTTTTGAAATGTACAATAAATTTCATAAATCTTTAATCTGTAAATTAATAAAGAAATAGTGAAAAAAGGAAAATTATCCTGATTGGGAATTAAATGTTGGAATGGAAATAAGAAGTGTTCGCTATTTGCTATCAAAAATACAAAACTTCCATATTAAATAATTACTGCATTTTTCAGCAACAGCGGAGAATTTCGCGGATAATTCTTTGTATTTAGTTGGCGGTAGAAAACGATCTATTTTTTCACTTCTTTCCTGTCTTTCAAATGCATAATTATGGCTAGTGACGGCATCTTATTCTTTTTAGTATTCATCCAGCATTTAATAAAATAAGACAGCCTTCTATTTTGCATATCCAAAATAATAATGCGGCAACTAGGTGCGAGGAGGTATCGTAAACTTATAATTATTTATTAAAATTATCGAGGTAGATACTTAATTTTTGTTTATTATTCTTTAGAACAAAGATGAAGAAGGACTTGATGTAGAGTAGGGTGCTGGATTGTGTTTTGTTCGGAGTCATGAAATATTAATTGGTAGTTGTGTCCATTCAAAACCTACCTTGACCGGTAGATTACTTAATAATAATTCTTAAGACTTATCTAGATAAGTCACCATCCTTCGTTATACATTTCTCCCAGTAGTCGTCGAAAAGACTGGAGCACCATGGAAAAAAAACTTCTCCGAAACGACAAAATCTGAAGTAAATTTGAGACACTGAAACCATAAGAATGCTCCGTTAATAAAAAATTTGTTTGAGCCATTAAAATTAAAGGGATGGAAAATGGGCGCTTCCCTTGGTGACGCTCTTTGCAAACACGAGTAATGTGGTCGCCCTGAGTCATAAACCCGCTTTTACAGCTACCATTAACGTGATAGCTCAAATAATATCCGACATTACAGAATTCAGGTGGATCCACCTTCTAGTTTCGTCTTTCGCCGATTTTTATCAAACGTTATTATTCTGTCTCTCCAAAAATAAACACCAATGGCGCTCCACTCTCATCTCGGGAATGTTTCTTTGAACTATTCCTGCATGGTGGTTGCTTAGATGACAACTGTATTGTATTGGTTTTAGTTACATCTGCCATAAATGTTATTTCCGCTCAAATCATGTCATGAAATGATAAAACTGATAAAATACTATAATTTATTATACCCAACTGGAATGTATTCGTTGTATTTTTAATGACAAGTCATCCTTTTCATTTTTTTTCCTAGACTAAATCACGAGTATTGATAGCCAAGCCTAAAGAGAAACGGAGAAACAGCAGTGACCTGAGTTGTAAGGACGAGCATCGTTCACATTTTAACACTTTTATTGTCTCTATATTCTTAGTTTATACTGATTTTAAGTGATCTACTGGCTAAGATTGTATTGCGCCAAATCTATCAAGGAGATCAAAAATCACTTCCACCTCGGAGACGAGTTTGGAACCTATTAATTCCTGATCATGATGCATCGCCATTTTATTACCGTTGCTTGTACGAGATTTGTGAAAATCTTATCCAATTACAGGATTTTTTCTCAAAACAAAGTAATACTAAAAGATTAAAGAGCAGTAAAAATAAAATTGTAAAATGCATTTTATGGCTGAAATTTCCTTAAAAATTCATTTTCCTTTTCTCCTTTTCATTCCTTGGGTCCATATATATTAAACCATTTCATTCAGTTTTCACATAAAGGTATAATTATGTGTCTTCGGTACTTTTCATTTTGCAAGATATTGATAGTTAAAATAAAGGATTAGTCAAAGGTAGTTGAAAACAATGTGAAAATAGTAGTTTAAATATTCCATCAGTCTTGGTTAACTCTGTCTGACAATCTCCATGATTAAGATAAACTTTAAATTACTACATTTTGCCACATCCATAATGGCGTTGATTACATTTACTATTTGATATTAATGACAACATTTCAGGGATCGTCATAGATATGTTGAGAAAATCCCACGAAATCGAAGAATCATCCATTCGCTCGCACCGGGTAGTATTTTATCTACCTATATCAGCCTGAATTAATTTTTCTATTGCGTATGGTATACGATATACGAGGGTAGGCTAAAAAGTAATGCACACGTACTTGCAGAGCGCGAACAAAAACAAATAGCAAGATCGGGCGAAAAGTACATTAAAGCACAATTCTTACGTTTAATAATCATGTATTTATTTTTCAACATAGTCACTGTCAAGGCTAACACCTTTCTCTCAACATGCGACAAGTTTTTTCATTCCGTCACTGAAAAACTCTTCCGATTGTTCTCGAATCCAGGACTAAGAAGTGCCTTCTCCTCATTGTCCGAGATGTAATGCTTACCCTTGAGATGTCTCTTGAGCTGAAGAAAAAAAGAAAAATCGCAAGGCGCAAGATCGGGGGAATAAGGAGGGTGTGGAATCAATTCAAATTTCAGGTTTCGCAGGTTACCTCTCCAGTTACGCGCAAGGTGTGTGGACGAGCGTTGTCATGTTGCAAGATCATTTGCACCAGACTGTCTTTAACACGACAAACTCGACGTCGGATCCGTTTTAGAGTCTGTATGTACGGAGAAGTATTTACCGTTGCCCCTCGTTCCAGAAAATCGGTCACATAAACTTAGTTGCGATCCCAAAACAGTCAAAAAAAGTTTTTTTGCGGATGGATGTCTTTTGAACTTTTTCGTCTGAGGAAAAAACGGATGTCGATATTCAGCGCCTCCAGTCTTTCGGGTGGTAATGGTGGACTCATAACTCGTCTTCCGTCACAATATTTAAAAGAAAGTCGTCTCCTTCGTCACGGTAGCGCTGCAAAAGCTACTCCTAACAGTCCAATCAACGCTGTTTTTTCGTACGTGAGACGGCATGGTACCAATCGAGCACAGATTTTACGGTATCTCAATTGTTCAATAATGAAGCCGACACGTTCCTCGGATATTCTAATATAGTTTGCGTTGCAATATAGAGTGATTCGCTGGTCATTTTTAATCTTGGACGAGTTTGCGATGTTTATCATTTGTGGCAGTGATCCGATGTCCGCTCCGTGTTTAATTGAATATGGCTTTTCCAGGCTCGCAACCACGAAATTTTACTACCCATCGATTTACAGTAGATACCTGAATATCAACAGTATCGTCACCATAAACAGCCTTTATACAACGACGGCTCTCAATAGGAGTCACTTTTTCAGCAGTTAAAAATGCGGTAATAGTACGCTGTTTAACTCGCGTTGGCATAGCACTAGAACACGTCTCCATACTTGCGCTTCTCCAAATACACTGGATGAATGTATCGACCACAAACCTACGCATGTGTGTTGAGGGGGAATGTTGCTTCCACATGCTACAAGGAGTGCTTCTGAAGGTTATTTTGTTTATCGTCTACAAGCATGTGTGCATTAGTTTTCAGCCTACCCTCGTATATAAAAAACTCCTTTTAAAACCTAGTTCTTTATATTTAAGAGAGGAGAGAGCCAAGTTTATTACCGTTTAATAAAACATGTCTGCACATTAGCGTAAGTTCACATTTCGTAAGTTTGCGTTGAAAAACCACTTTGCAGGTTCTTCTCAAGGATTTTAATTGTAATTTTTTTCTCTTTCCTTAACCCCTCAAACGGCCTTCCTCTCCCTCATCAATTATACTTCCCATCGGGTGTTGACGCCCTCTGCCACAAACCATTTGATGTGGATCATGGGGTATTTTGTACATGTTGATACGATGAAAATGCTTATTCCTATTCATGAAATTAAATTCATATGTGGAAGCAATGCTTCGGTTTATTTATCTCGATTTAGTAGTCTGGTTGGCAAGGTGACAAAAATCTCTTGTGCTCAAATACCGTTTGGCTCATAAATGTCCCAATTACTGGATTATAAAAAAAACCAAAGCCTATTTTTTTAAAGTAATACTTAAATACTTTAAAGTAGTATACCAGTTAATTTAGGTTTTGAATGGACATAACTACCAAATAAATATTTTGTTTCTCCTATCAAAACACAACCCAGCATCCTACTCTACAACAAGTCCCTATTCATCTCTGTGTACTTCCTTCCTCCATTCATCACGTCCAACATCACTATCCTATTCCTGCCCGTTCCTTGTTTACCTAATCTGTTTCCCTCTATCACAATCTTCAACATCTCACTGTCGATCAATATGCCTTTCATCCATTTTTCCTGCCTCTATACGATTTCTCCCAGCAATCCCTTCTCCTCTCCCACCATACCTAGCATTTATTCATTTGTTTTCTTTTCCGACCATTTCATCTTCTCCATTCTTCTCCACACCCACATTTCAAAAACCTCCAATCTACGTCTATGCTCCTGCTTTAGTGACCATGTTTCCGCGCCATACATAACTACACTCCATTTCAAAGCTTTTACGAGCCTTTTCTTAACATCCTTACTCAACGTCCCTATCATCAACTCCCCCCTCCTGATGAAAGCATCTTTGCCCAGTGCAATTCTTCTCTCTATTGATTCTCATCATCATATCTATCGCACTAAATTTCCAAATCACTCAGCAATGCTTACAACCCCTTGGCTGACTGAAAAATTAGAGCTTGGTCATCAGCAAACCTAACTGACTTTACGAATTCCCCTCAGACTTTCAATCCTGCTCCAATTCTTGCCATGCCTCTTCAATAATTTCATTCATTTGAACAGCACCGGTTAAACTAGACAACTCTGCCTTACACTTTTGCCTAACTCTCCCATCCGGACTCTACGTCCCGCACTCGCACCTGAGCGGACTGAGGCATGTACAGGTTGCGGATTAGCCTCATGTTCTTCCAATCTCTTCATATTTTCTGCAATATGCTCGTTAGTTTTTTCTCAATTCACTCAATAAACGCCTTTTTGAAATATAAAAAACAATTAAATACGTCCTGATTGCATTCAATATTCCTTTCGATTAGTGATCTCATTCCTGCAATGGTATCGCGCATGCCTTTCCCTCCTCTAAACTCAATATGACTATCCCCTAAGTAGTCATTTGCCCTACGCTCTATCCTTTTGTCGATGATCCTGAGAACAAATGTAGCCAAGTGGGAAATCAAAATTATTGTTCTGTACAAAGCCTATTTCTAAATGCAAAATTTTCACGAAAATTTTCGCGAAACATTTAAAGAAAACAAGCAATTCTTCTATTTATTTGCAGGAATAATAACCAAAGAATTATATCATCTTTCTACCTGTTAATTTGAATCATAGAGATTAACAAAGTTTTAGTGCCATAGTATCTTTTCATGAAAAGACTTTTCATTAAATATGATGATATGAGATATGTCAAATTTTAATTTTCTCACTTTTTTCTGATTGAAATATTGATAAAATTTATCTTACTAAGGAAGAGAGCAGGAATTTCACATTTGATATTGATATGATTGCAAAAAAACTAGAAAAAAATTATAGTTACTTGTTTTTGTTATAAACCTTCAAAATTTAAGCTTTCCTCTTTACCGCTTGGTTTCCCATATAGAGCTTACTGAGACATATTTACACCCGTTAATCAAAAAAGTCACCAAGCAAGCAGGGAAGAGGACATTGAACGAATGTGTGGAAGTGTGAACGATCGTGTGTAGAAGTCGTGCTCACCAAAATTATTTCGAGTTAACCACTGTTCTTATGAGGATATGAGTATTTCTTAATGAAGTTCCTAGTATTGCGTCCTCACCCTAGTCTATAAATTAGATCAAGTCGTTATTATGATGGGAGATGCAACAGTAAAATCGTTCCACTCACATGCTTAAATTTTCATTCCCTTTTGTGTACTTTTGGTGTTTATTCAGGTTCTAGTCATGTCTTAGTAGACTGCATCAAACAATGCGTAAGAAAAATGTACTTACTGCGAAGGCATATAGTATAGTTCGCCAGCACTCTCAACACATACATCTAAGAGGATTAATAAGGGGAAGGAAAAGAAGCCCGTGTTCGTGAAGGGGGAGCACTGCTATTATCCCACTTAAAAGTATTTTCAGAGAAAGCACTATTCTTCATATTTATTTCAAACGGCCAACACAAATATATTTACTCAAGGTTGACACTTTATTTTGTTCCAGGTTATCTTTTTATTGCGCGGAGTCATTATCAACGACGGAGTCGCAACTCAAAAGGGTTGCATGCGAGCACGCACATTTGCATGTAACTTCGAATTTTTCTTACGGAACGGAAAGTGGGTTCGGGCTAAGAACTGCTTGTTACGGTGGACGCTTCCAAGTTTTTCATCGACTTTCCACTCTTTCTGTACGTATGACGAAAAGAAAATGCTCTTTCTGTTTGTTTTTACATCCTGAAGCTGGGCGTTGGTCACTGCGAATCCTTAGCAAAGTGAAATTACAAGCATATTATCCAAAGTCAGAGGTTTTTATTAGAGAGTCATTTGACATTCATAAATGGCCCGTATAATACCATTCACAGTGTAAAGTTCCATAAGTGTTTGATTAAAATAAAGACCTCATCATTTTGTAAAGAATGATCAAGAATATATTTGAAAGGTTCACCATATACCATTTTCTTCGGGGCAGAAACATCGCAACACCTATTCATTTCAGTGGTTATCGTTGAAAACTATTCGATTCTTCTTTTGAGTATCAAGCACAATCTTTTCATTTTATGTACGTGTACATTGATTTGTCCCGGCTTATGACACAGCCTAGGGAATTGAAGTGATTTTTTTACAGTATTGAAGACAATGACATTGATCCAGAATCACATATGGTATACCATTCATATGTAATATTCTTATGATTTTATTTACTGTTACACATGAAAAGGAATTAATCCTTACGTTAACATTTTAATGTTGGATGGTTACTTGTATTTAATAATATGACACTTATTATCAGTAAAACTATTTACATTATATTTCATTTAAATAAATATGAGAAATCACGAGGAACCGATTAAACCATTTTAAAAGTTTTCATTCTTTCATCAAGTAATCATTTTTTAAAAAATCATCACATAATTAACAAATCTTACGGAAAAAATCACCAATGAACATTTCTAAAGAAGAAATGAACAAAGCATAAGTTGTGGCCACATAAAGAGATAAATTTCACTCAGACTTCTGCAAGCTCGTTAAATTGATATTGTACACTTCTATATCCTAGATAATTCCATATTACCTTTAAGTGGCCAGATCTGAGTCTAGGAAGATATATGCTTCATCAACAATACATACTCAAATTGACATGTCACATCATCGGAATAGTATTTCAGACGGAGAAAGAGTTTTGGACATTGATTACACTTAATTCTTCATTCGAAACTCAGAAATTCGAATTTCGAAGAACTGTCACTTTTCCAAGTTGTTTAATGTTAAGCAGAGTACGCTTCCGAACTGTACCCAATTGGGTGGTCTCTTTAATGTGATAACGAAGTAGTTTTATCACCGAAATCATTGAAACTTGATCAACACTATACGTTTAGCCATTAAGACACTTTATAAACACTTTCGAAGAGCTACAGATTATTATGTGTTGGATTGCCGCATTTTTGAAGCACAACTGGACGAAACATTTGTAACACACAAGCCGCTGCGTTTGGTAGGCATAGCTATCCTAAATATTAACCAGGAGTTTGTTAGTTTATTTCCTCTCCGTGCGCACATCAAAGAAAAGTGGGATAGGGAGGGCATGCGAACGAATGTCTTGTGAATATGTTCTCAGACGAAATCAATTTTTCGGCACTCGTGCTGCGGCCTCAGCTTGTGGTGCGCCGGCCCCGTTCATCAATGTGGTCAGGGTGCATTCATCCACGCGCTTCAGCGTACTGTTGAAATGCGCTAGGGAATGCGAAGAGTCCCACAAACTCTTGGTCGTCGTCCTGTCGCGCGTCAGATTGAACTGTCGCTTACCGAGAGCCCGGCGGCAGTGTCTCCGCCTCCGGCCTCCACCGCGGCTGAGCCAGCAGAAGAGATACTGGTTGAAGTGCTTCCGGAATACGCCACTAATGCAGTAAAGGGCTATTGGATTGATGCATGAGTTGATGAAAGCCAAGCAGAATCCAATGATGCGGAAGGAGTGCCAGTAGGCGTTATATTTGCTTTGAGCGTTTTCGTCGTAGTAAAACCAAAGCATGAATATGTGCTGCGGAAGGAAGCACAGAGCAAAGATGAGCACGAAGGCCAGGAGCATCCGAGCCACCTTCTTACGTGCTCGCGCCTGCCTCGCCTGTTGGTGTATGCCCCGCACCACGCAGCCCTCACCCGGAATGTTCCGCGTGCTGAGCATCAAATGCCGGGCCATCAGAAGGTAGAAGAAGGCGATGATAGTGAGGGGACCAGCGTAGTAGACGAAGAACTTCGTGAGAACGATGGCCCGCGGGTAGGAGGTGTCCCAATCTTTAGGGAACGGATAGCATACCAGGAGCTCTTGATGCTCGGTGATCTGGAAGTGGCGGATATGCGAGGCGATCGCGGCGGGGAGCGCGCAGATGATCGCCAGGACCCAGACAAGGATGGCCGCCGCCACGGTACGCCACGTCACGCTCCGGCCACCCCGCTGCGTCCTCATGGGGTCCACGATGCCGAAGAACCGATCGGCGGAGAGTGCCGTCAGAGTGAACACGGACACGCCGATCGACACATCTTTGCCGAACTCGGAGAGTTTACAGATGTGTTCCCCGTACGGCCATGACTCTACGGTGTACACGGTGGACGTAAAGGGGACACATGTGATAATGACCAGCAAGTCACCCAGGGCCAAGCTGAAGATGTACATGCTTGGAACATTTCGCATGTTCCTGTTCCGGAGGAAAATGAGGACGAGGGTTCCATTTCCGAGGACCCCCACCACGAAGATGGCCGCGAACACAATGGGCACGATGTAAGTCTCTAATCTTTGGGTGTATGGGACGTAATCGATTGCCTGCTCAGTGGAATTGATAGAATAGTTCGCGAGTGTTGATACATTATTCTCTTGATCACCGATTAGGCTGAATTCCGTCGTTTCACTGCTATCCATCGTGGTATGTGTCCGCTGTCACTCTAAATCAGTCAATGAAACAAGAAAATGGAAACATTTTACGTGCATCTAAGTCATTAACTTCTTTTCCGTATCTCTCCATCTCTCCTCCCTGGAAGCTGTCAGCGAAGTCCCCATCTTCAGAAGTACTATGTAGTTTCCAGTTCGGCTTTGAAATCTATGTGGTCTCAGATTAGTGGAACTGATAACTGCAAGAGAAGATAGAGAAAATGTTACCTTAAAGCCTTAATATCACATAAATACATTATAAATCGACTTTTGTCAATGTATGTTCATATGGAATTTTATTTTGGAAAAACATCGATTTTAAGTGCTTTCGTTAGATCTTAACTTTTGATTGCTTTCATAACTGTTATTCACTAAGTCCACGTTATGAATCCGCACACTTCACCAAAGGAGTGGCTGAGAAATATTCAACGATATGGGTTTATTCATACTATCGATACTATCGACACTTCTCGACTCAAATCACCGCCTTTGAATTGTCATTAAATGTTTGAATTTGGCCACAAGAGGAGAGACATGGATTTGATATCCTATTTACTCTTGTTATATTTTTAAAATTTTTCATTTTGTGTAAGATCCAAGGATTTCAAAACCTAGAGTTTAGTTTTGAGTCCAATAAATCTTAATCTCTTGTCACTTAGCTAATAAATATGTGACCACGTTATTGCATTAACAAATGTATTCTCGTAGAGAAGGTAACAGCTGTAAAGTCAGGGTTTTCTTGCTATTCCTTTACTGTCAAAAGTGGCAATTTTCTCTACATTCCCATTCACTGAATTAATACTACCTTAAAATTATAATAAAGAAATAAAATTGAGTTTTTATATGCGCATGCAGATTTTTGCGTTAGAAAAATTCTTGTCTTTAATAAAATAGGCATTTAGAAATTTTTACGTTGCAGCTATATCATTGGAATGTTATGATATGGACAAATTTGCGAGTGAAGCAGCTAGATAGACACTTTAGAACAACTGGTACTAACGCATAATCAACTTATATATGGCTCCCTGTATGCCACCACTAGGGTATATGGAAGGGGGTGATTCAACACCAGTCATGCAGTACCAAAAATGAAGTTTTTTATTATTTTTAAGTGACAATAAATTTGCAATATATATCAATTAATGTAGGAACGGTAACTAAGGTAAACGGTATCTAAGTGTGATACGCGATTCTTCTCTATGCGTAAGATACGAGCTGTTTGCAATAAGAATAAAAATAAATTAAGGTTAGATTAAAAATAATGGCAACATTTAAAATGTACGTATTAATAAAAGTTTGGATGTATGCATCGGAAAAAATGTTGTTTGTTTAGAGGAACTCAACCAGGGTGTAGGAATTATGTTCATCACTCTGGTTCCTGAATGTGTGTTGGTGGAAGTGTGGGTATAGGATGGTATAACTTGTATTAGTTTAGGGAGGTGAAGTAGTGACAGCCGTCCATGCGAAGTGGAGGCCGTTAAACCTAGGGTAAACGTTCTCCCGGCCATTTCCGCGGCCCCCACACGACGCGTTCGCTTTTCTCAGCCTCGAGCGGTGAGGATCGTCCACCTTTGGGCCTTACATTCCCCGAGCCAATATCATCCAATTTCCTGCATCACACTTATGCAATACGTACCTGTGAGAGGATGAACCTCTGGGGTGGCAATAGCGTATGATGAACACATCCACTTTTAGATATTATCGAATCCCTCGCATAATTTCACACCCGCATCTGGTTTGACTTTCAGACGTAGGTCATCAAATACCGTACGTTAGGCTATACATTTTTAAATTAACACAACCTAGCGCGTTGTAAGAATTGACGAGTATTACAGAAAAGTCAGTGCAATAGTTATCGGTTGAGAATGAATGTAAAAAAGACGAAGTTTAAGTGGTTTTCGAGAAAAGTTAATTTAAATATTGAAACATGAGTTCATAAAGCAGAGCTTGTGAAATACAAGAAATTACCAAACTAACTCGAAAGTGTTTTGGATCGTAATGGTCAAAGTAGTAGGGATAAGAATTACACTAGGCAAAAATTTCACAAGGAGAAGGGAATTGATGACAAAGACGTCGAGTAAGCATGTTAAGAAAAGGCTCATTAAAACTTTAATACAGAGCATTGCTTTATTCGAAGTGAAAACATGATCATTGAAGCAGATATATATTGAAATCTTTTGAAATGTGGGCGTGAAGAAGGATGGCAAAGGTGAAGTGGGCTGAAAGGAAACCAAACGAGGAAGTGCAAGAGTGAGGGAGGAGAGGGGTTGTTGGTCGAAATCAAATAGAGGCAGGGAAATTGGATGCAGAGCAATTTGTTTGGCAATGGAATGTTGAAGACTGTGATAAAGAGTAGAAAGCTAGGAGACCGCGGAAGGTGTAGGAATAGGATAGGAAATGTTGGACGGAATGAAGGGAGGAAAGAATTATTGAGAGAATGGAAGAATTGAGAAAGAATTGAAGAGGGGTCTATTGTAAAGTTGAATGTCCGGTTGTCTTCTGGGCTGAAAATATTGAATAATATTTCCTTAAGCCGTGAAAGATTTTTTCCACCACTGTAAAAGGAAAAAAGGATGGGAATGTTGAGATTGGTTTGGTGATTGACTCCCCCCCCCCCGGCCGCAGTGTAAATGTGAACATATTAATATTTTTAATGTGTGCCTGATCACTGACGAGGGATTAACTTTCCTCGTAAACCACCAAACCAATCTCAATAATCCCCTCCCTTTTTCACTTTTACAGGGGCGTAAAAACCCCTTTACGACCTAAGGAAATATTATTTAATATAGTCAGTCTAAAAAGAGGCCGTAAGATGCTCAATTAATTCTTTCCAGGTGTGTTTTGTTTGGAGAGGCAAGGAAATTTCCGCTGGACCGTTGGGTAGCTTGTGTTCATTTAATTGCTACCCTAACCGGTAGAATATCGATATTAATAATAGTATAGTTTCCGCGATCTTGGCTTCTTTGAAGCTGAATATCATCAGGTAAAATGTTTTACAGACATACCAGTTTTTATATAATGCTTCTTGGAGGGAAGGGAGCATCGTCGGCTGGTGGTGAAGTCGTTAGTAGGAGGCGTTGAGATTATTTGGGATGGAGTGGGAAGCCGTCAAATGGGAGTTGTATGGAAGTAGGGGGCGCTGCCAAGATTGGTGGACTGGGGTTTGGAAGACTCACGCATTGGTGGTGGTTGGAAGGCGGATGGCAGGAGTGTCCCGTCGTGGGTGGATGCATTAGGCCAAATATTTTCACGAAGGGAGGGGGGATACAAAGCCTCGTTAAGCACGAAATGATTTTCTTCCATGTTTTTTTTTAAGATTCCAAATTTATCCAGACAATCAAGCTTGGGTCCCTTATTTGGTGCCATGTCATTTCTTTAATCAGCGTTTTTTGAAATGGACCCCATATGCTCACCGCATACACTGTGTGGGGTCTTATTAAAGAAGAGCAGCACGTCTCCTTCAATATCCCATCGTAAGATTTTCCAACTACGCGTTTGAGGAATGCCTGTTTCTTCTCCCTCCGAAAATAGTACGTGTGTTTTTCTCATGCAAGATCGGGTGCTTTGGTGACACCCAAGAATTTCACGTGATCTGAAACGTTCTTCCGTTGATAATGTCAGATCGTGATTTTTATATTTAATGCAGTTCACGACCACTCATGATTTAGCATTTATTTACAAACTCCGTTCTGTGCACTATTTTTTAATGCTGTTCAAGTCATAATTTAATATTAGACAATCTGTATCAGTCGCTTGTTTTCCTCTAAGCGGCTGTGTGGTCGGCAAAGAGTAAAATTCTGCTTATAATTTTTGAGATTATATCGTAAATTAAAATAACAAAGAGTTAATGGCATCAGACGTTGCCCTGAGTAAGGCCGGGAATTACTTGCACATAGTTATAGCTTGAGTCATCTATTGCTACTTGTTTTTTTGCGGTTAGTTAGAAAGTCGTGAATCATCTGTTGATAGTCGTACTCGAAAATGTTATTTCTTTACGGAGGGCATAACCTGCAATTTCTAATATTTAGTTCCAAACTCCATTTCGTAAAATAATTTTGAATGACAAGTCAATATTTGGTTTATGTCAATATGTCGGTCACTCATCCCCTCTAGATTACAGTGTTGTTGGCAAAAGGTTTTATGCTGCTTTTTATCTTTTTGGTGACTCCATTAATGGCAACTAAGAAAGAGTAAAGGGCATTGGACGCTACCCTCTGATACGTCTGATGAAACTTGTACATTATAAGAGTCAAGCCATTACCACTTCTAGTTTCCAATTACTAAAAAGTTCTTAATCCACTTAATTAAATCATCGCTTAATCCGAGCCCTTGCAACTTCTGTATCAATTTGAATCGTGAGATTTCATCAAAGGATTTTTTTTAATCCAGGAAATTTCATCTGCTTGTTTGATTCTTTCCACGATTGAAGGGTATTGTGTTTAAAAATCCCCAGTAGCGTTTCACTAGACCAAAAGCAGCATGATTTAAAAACCAACTGGACAACTTTGCTCTTCATAGTTGAACAATTACTGTTGATTTTTTTTCATTTAACCGATCAAGGTGGTCAATAATACGTTTGGTTATCCAAATAGGTTGTGAATTGATTTTCATGTATTCATGATCAGAGTATTAGCTACGTGAATTCTGCCGTGAACTTTAATGAATATCACATCCTTTGAGGTGGCACTTTCACCGATGCCGTAATTTATCATTTATGACGAAGACGCTTTGAGTAACTGAACTGTCTTTATATTTATTTATCTTAAATAATAGACACTACGTAAGGGAACAGCAGAGTAAACACTAATACTCCATGAAATTACAATCCCCGGAATGAGTTCCAGGCTCTTATTCTTGAAGCTTTAAAGAGATTCTTTCTCCCGTATCTCATTCATAAGTTTCGAGGTCTATTATACTTATTTGGTGGACAAGATCAATATCTGACTGTTTTTTTTTTGCATTTATTCTATTATTCTTCTTGGCATATTCTTTTCCTCTATTCATTAAGTTCTTGTGTGAACAATATGCATGCGTATTAATGAAATAACGCGACATATAGCTATAAAAATTCACATTCTGTTCACAGGAAATGGTTGACGTCATTTCTTTTAAAACCTTGCCATTGCTTCAGGAAAATTGTGAAGTTTATGCGCGATTTCGGTCAAAACAGTAGTATAACTGTGGATAAAAATTAATCGACACCTTTCAGTCATTTCTCTTTCATCTTTTTGCATATCATTATGTCAGTCAATTGCTCCTTTATAAAAACAAACGTTTTCCTTAACAACAGAAATCCGTAGGAAGAAATCATTAACACTCAACCCCTTTTTCCAGAATTCTTTCTTTGTTTGAAATTCAGTTGCTTTCGGTCCCTTTCACCATTACTATGCTGTGGTGATTGTAAGGGAAAGATTTACAATCGATGATAAAAATATTTGAGTGCCGCAAACACCGTCAGCATTACTTAACACCACAAATGTAGTCGTCCGAGTGGAATTAAATTTCAGTAGCGTACAAGGAATTTAAAGTGTAGTCTGTCATGCATTCAATTCTTATTAGAATTTAAATCGAAATTATCGGAAAAATTTGGCCTGAATATTTTGTGCACGCGTTAGCACATTTTTTCCTCTTTCCGTTTTTTGAATAATTTCTCATTCCTTTCAAATTCCTAGTGATCCCCTTCCAACTCGCATTTGGGTGACGCCGTCGTCCCACTGGCAGGGGAAAGGGAGCTGGGCGGCCGAGGCCAATCAAGTGGAGCATGTGGATCAGGCGTGTGAGTCGCCCAGAGATGTAAAGGAACGATTGGTGAGTACCTTATCTCTCGTTTCAGCTACTTCTTCTCCCAAAGTTTCCGAAAACAACCCATTGCTCTAACCACGTTGGACGCTGTTCCCCACTGTCTACTTATGCTAATTGACAATGTGTGCAGAAACATAAGTGGCCACCTTAAATACAATTAGCTTTTCGATCATCGAGAATTGCTAGCCCGGTAAACTCCGTAATTAATGGGATCCTATTGACTCAATTACTTCCAAAACCTCACGTGATTTTCTTCTAAATAATCGAGACAGAGACGCAGAAAACATATGGATGTATGGAGCAGGGAATTCCCTTATTTATCCATTCACATATTTTTATTATTTTGCTTGTTTTTCTCCCGGGTGTGAATACTTAAAGCATTAAATCAATTTATTTATTGAAGATCAATGAAAGGAGAGAAGGAATGTAAAGATTTGAAAGTACGAAACAGTGGGATGACCACGATGCTACGAACGATAATTTGTGCTCATTCACGTGACAAAAATTGCCTCTCCCAGTTATTCAATAGCATCCGGAGATTGAGAGACCGAAGTTGTCGATTTAACGGTATTTAGGCTTAAATGAAATTCGAAAACCATCAATTTTGATGCTATCTAATGAAATTACTCATTTTTTTCTCGTTTATAACACATTCAAGATCAGAGTTTTGTTGTGGGCTGCCAAATCGATGCGGAGCGTTCCTTTTATTCCGGCGTGGAAATACGGTGATTCAATCTGTGGATGACAAAATTCAATTAGCTTCACAAGCTAGTATGTACTGCCTGCTTTGGAACAAAATAAGTAAGAAATTATGAAGAAAACTTCTTTTTAGAGTTGGAAAGCAGATATGCACATCCCCTGAAAGGGAATTGAGTTCTCTCCCTTGCCACAGTAATAAAGAGTGAAACGTATTATAGTATTTATAAGTGTGGACAGTGTTACCGTGTCCCATTCATCATTTAAAAGTCTCACATATTGGGTAGGGGAGCCAGGTCCTATTCCACTTACCATATTCGGTTTTTCACGTATTTACCTGTGGTAACCAGATAATCACACCACTTGGATTTGTAAAAACCCTGTCAAAAGGCTCAGGAATGTGAACAACGGGGCCACGGGTCATTAGCCTTAAGATCTACCTACGTAGCTACCTAAACGGGAGGAGAACATGGAACCCTGGAAAGGCCTTCTACAATCTCCGAAATATTATTTTAACCGCCAAATTCCACCTAAATGCTTATCTAAGGTCGATTGTCAGGGCCTATATTGGTATCAATATGCTAGTACATACTAGTGTAAGGATTTAGAACTTTATTTGAATGCATGATAATCATCAAAATTGTGTTTTGCAGTTCTTGTCTTTTTCATCTAGAAAATTAACAAAAACTGGAGGCAAATTTTGTGGGCGAAACTTTAGGCAATATCTTTTGCAGCCATGAATTTTCTCTTTGCAACAAGTTATACGGTATGCGTTAATCTCGAATCATGATGAGCATAATCTTGTATAGGGAAAGTATTATGCGGGATTTTTTCATTATTATTTTTGTTCAGTAAATGACTGGGTTGCAAAAGAGAGATTGCAAGGAAAAAGAGTAAATTTCGCAATAAGAATTAATACATGATCTAGGGTATAAATGGCATTCTTTTAGCCAAAGAAAAGCGAATGGAGATTAATTCCAAGACTTAATAACTTCAACATTCTTCCAATTTCATTCACCATGCTAATAGATATTATTCACTTCACACTATATAAAAAGAGAGAAAGAGACTGATTGCTTTGGTTACATTCCATTTTTTCAATTATTCACGTCGGGATAACACTGTTCCTAACCATAATCACTACCGAATATGGAAATACCAATTGCTATTTGAGAGACTATTGAAAAGGAACGATTTGATGACTCAATAAATAAACTGAGGCTTTTTTCCGATTCGGTGTCGATAGCATTGCGATTAATGTTGTGAGAAGAAAGAATAACCGAGGTTTAATTTTCGGTTAAATGCCATTAAAAGATAGGAACAGCTCTGTCATTGTACGGTTGTAAACGCTATTTTGATTTTATATTTTTAACCGGCTAGGTAACGGGTACAGCTTACCAATTTGTTATGATCCAATAATTTAATAAATACATCCTCAGAGCGGAAAAATGGCAATTCTGGAATTATACAGCCAATCCAGAACATCCATATTGAATTGCCTCATAGATTATTTTGGTTGGTCAGTAAAATTGCGGGAATTATCTACCACCACAGATAATTACATGTTGATTCCACATTTCATGCCATGACATTTAAAAGAACGAACATAGAAACCCAGAGTTGAGATTTGATGCGTTCTGTGGGTTTGCTAACAGCTTCCGAAAAGTATAAAATCTATCCGTCGTACTTAAGAGCCCAAAGCCTAAATTAGAATAAATATCGCGATGCACTCGCTCATTGTCGCGAAATTCTAGTGAACTGAATGTTTCCATTATGCACTTAGATATAGGATGCGAGGCCCATTTGTCCCGTGTTCCTGTGGTTTTAGTGCCTCTTAAACGAAGAAAACGCAAGTATCGTCGCAACCAACAGTGGCGTCGTAAACCACAGCTCCCAGCGGCTGACTATATGTGCTGCTTTAAGAATTCCTTATACTGGAAGTTAGCAAGAATATCTCTCCTCCCCTTTTCTCTCCAAGTGATGAGATCTTATGGCGTTTTTCGGAGTCCCTTAGGCAAACAAGCAGTCGGCCGCGTGTAGAGTCGTTTTTTGCTATGGCTTGTGGGTGGTAACGCCGGTAGACGGGTGTCAGCACAAGCCACGAGCCGGCGTCAACCGCATCCACGCTCAGATGCGTACATGTATAGATTCATCTTCGTCCGAGGAGTTTGGGAAAAGTCGTATGACACCCAAGGTACACATCGCAGTTAACGTTTGGGACTTGTTTTGGATCCTAAGCCTTCTATTTATCAATTATGATGGTCCCGGTGACTGTGGGGTAACCCTTTCGCCTGCCAACCCAGAGATCGATCGATGGTTTGATTCTCGCCTGGTCGGGTTTGCGTCAACCTAGGTCTTGGGTGGTTTTAATGGATTTCAATGTAATATTTAGGGGTTAGATAGAAGAAGGGACTACTAAATCTCATCTTGCTCCCATAAAGACATTAAATAAATGATGCACAAAGCTCATTCTATGGTAAAAGACATGATATCGAAATTCTTCACAATACGATGTGGTTCTTGCTGTACGTTCAACTTCACGCTTTGCTTGAATACTTTTTATTATTCTTGTCGTTAGCATTTGCACTGGATAAGAGAATATCATTAATTACAGTTACGAAAGTTATCTGAAAATTTTTAACTTATATGTCTTGTTTTATTTCGATATGTTCACGCTGCTCCATATTATTTTCTGATTAATTATAGTCCTAGATTTTTACACCTAGTTCAACATAGCAGAAAAGTAGTCACTTGCGGGGAACACAGATATGAGATTAGGACTTGGTAGCTTATAATTGTGATGAGGCCGTGGAATTTAGAAAATATCAACCTGGAGGTGGAGAATAGAAATGTAGATAGGAAAGGTAGGAAGAGGAGGTTGGGAAGTGAGATATACTACACAGAGCTTGAGAGACTATTGAAAAGAATGCCCTGATGTTTTTAATTCAACTAAAGTAAGGGGTTATTGCATCAAATAAAAAAATATAAAAAATGTGATGAAAAATATCATCAAATCCTAGTGATAGTTTGCCACTTTGCAAAATGAGATGCTGTGGTAATATTTTCAGTGATTTTACTTTTACGATACAGACTACTTAAGGTAAATAAAGAACAACATTTTATTGATTTGCAAAATTACTATCTAATCCTCTTCAGAATGAAAAAAAGTTTTATGTTAATAACCAATACGTCTGTTGCTCATCGTAGGCCAGTAAAATTTCGAAAATTTCCCACTAGGACCAAGCTATTCTTTCCGTACAGCCCTAACCAAACTTGGTGGATATCAGAAGGGTATCCCGAGTATTTCTGATGCATATTTCTTCTCCAAAAAATCTCACAGATGAATCTCTATCCGAGAAGTTAATCACCCAGAGAAAGTTTCACTTCTTGATTAGAAGGTCATTCTACTCAAAGTTGGGTGTGTGCTAATAACCTTGATAGAAAATATTCAGAGGGAATTTGATATCCTATTATGGGTGTAAATATTACGGACTCAACGGTCCTGCTTGGATGATGGGTTCTCATTGAAAGGGCTAATCCAAAGCGAAACAATTGTTAAAGCTAACAGTTTCAGGCTCAACTTTGTGGAATTCCTTCATGGTGAAGGTAAAAAAGCAAAACTTTGGATGATGATCCGCAGCATCCAAGCCATGGTCGTATTGTATTAAAAGTGTGTGAAAGTGTAAAGTTTTTCTTTTTTACCCTCACCATGAAACAATTGTGTTTCTTGTTTTTTTCTAACATACTATTTCCCGAGAATATCGTTATGGATTCATTTCACATGAATAAGGTTCCTTAGAAAAAATCCATCTGAGTGGTTTTAAGAAATGTTGAAGAAATTATCTTGAAGTAGAAATTCATTTTCAGGACAACGAAACAATGTATCTTCACTTATTATAGAATCAAAATGAACGCATATTTATAGCACTTTATTATAATGGTTTTTATCCAAGAGAGAAATTTATATCGAAACAAAAACAAATATGTATTTGAGGTTATTATTTCCAGTTATAAATCAACTAAAGCAAATGTAATCCAAATAAATTTCATGACGCTTTCAATTCAAGTTTAGCCAATATTTTTAGTCATGTACCATTACAATGACGTATTTTATTTTGCATTTGCGATTTACATGATTGAGTACTCTACAGCAAAGAAGAAATAGGACAAATTGGACAAATCTTGTGGCAAAATGAATTAGAAACCTAAAAGTTGGAAACATTTAAGGGAATATCCCACGGAGAATGTCAAGAGACAAGTACATAGAGCACATTTCGAAAACAGAACAGAAAATCTATCAGGGCTGAGGAAATTACACTGAATAGAGACAAATGGAGGGCTGCAGTAAATAAATATTAGGATTGGTATGCTTAAATTGACGAGGAATTAGAAAAATGTTGCAAATTTCACAAACCGCTATTACGGTAATATGTATAGTATAGCATTAAAATTTGATGCAATCTAAAAAGTTTTTCTTACTTGTCAAGATGCGATTTCAGAAGGTTGAGCCTAATAACATGAAAATTACTGATGGTGATAACGAATGTGGTAACAGATTGCCATCCACGTTGTGTGACCCAACTTCTGCGGATTTTTTTATAATTCCTCAAAGAGATCGTTAATTATATTTAGTGAATTCATCTATTTAGGTCTCACAAACACTGGATAATGTTAAGGACAGGGAGGACATTCAGATGAATTTCCATGTGCTCCATTGGCCTTGTATGTATCGACCTGTGAATATATCAAGTTTGAGAGCTTCTGGTTCCGAACTGAAAACATGCCAGTTCGCTGGACACTCATTTCTCCCTAAACAAAAGCTCCCCTCTCTGATATTGACAGTTTTCAAATGAAGGATGAGGATTTTTACCTTTTATTCAAGGAAACAAATGTATTCGGTGATTGGAGTATAACACAAATTTAATGTAGGAAAATGCAGTTATTTCTTGAAGCGGTGTAAGAATACTTGACGCATTGCGCTCAAAAAATATAGTAATGATTTTCCTAGCATATTAATTATAAAATATCTTAAATATTAGTAGTACTTTAAGATAAAGTAATTATTGTAAACATTTGATATTATGTTGTAAAGAGAGAGGTATGAAAGTACTTAGAAGAAATAACCTTATCAGCTTCGATGAAAGTGTAAAACTTTCTTTTGTGGCAAATTTTTTCTTGTCTCCAACAAAAAGAATTTCATGGAGATCTATTAATTGATGAAAAATGTGTAACTCGCAAACTTTTTCCTAGTGTTTTCCTAGCGTGTCTGTCACCAGCATTTGCTTTAGACACCACAAAAGGAATAGGTATGCATATGAAATGCTAGTTTACTCAGAAAGGTATCAGTTAGATTATATTATGGTTAGGCATAGATTTAGGAATAGCGAGATCAATTCGCACAGTTTCCCGGGAGCGGATTCAAACTCTGATCACAATTGAGTACTCATGAATTGTAGAGTCCAATTCAAATGGTAAGGCAGGAGCGGCGATTTGGAAATGGAATTTAGAAGCATTAACTAGAATGACAAGAATGTAGTATCAGCAGGCTGTGAAGAAAATCATGAGTGAGGGAAAGGAGCTGAGTACTATTGATGAAAGATGGAAGTTTGTCAAAAAAGGGATGTCGAAAATCGTAAAAAAATCTATATAAACTGAAAATAGGAAAAGGACAAGGAAACCATGGATCACGGTTGAGATGATTAGAAAGATAGATGACAGAAGGAAATGGAGGAATGTAAACAAGGAGTTAGGCAGGAGAAAGTACAAAGAGTTCAATTATAAGTTGAGACGGGTAACAAATAGAGCAAAAGAAGAGTGGTGAAGGACGCAGTGCGAGGATATAATATGTTTGTAGAGGAAGGGTGAAATTGGTGCTAGCGGGAAGTAAGAAGGGAAAATCTGTACTAACAGTTAGAAATAAGTCCGGTAAGATAGTACTTGAAACAGAAAAGATCCTACATAGATGAAAGGAATGTATAGAAGAACTGAATGATAAAGAATTTTGGCCAGCAAGGTTTAACGTAGAAACAGAATATGACAAAGATCAAAATAGCTTAGGTCCAGTCTTGGTTGACGGTAAGATGGAAAGAGCGATAGGAGAATTGAAATCAAATAAGGTAGTGGGAAAGTGTGGGAAGAAGAGTCTATATGGGCTGAGTCGTTTATGAGGAAGGAATCTGGCTGGAGGGCTTCGTCAGATCAGCGTAGATTTCAATTCCGAAAAATGTAAAGGCTACATCATGTGAGGACTACACAGCAATAAATTTGATTTCCCACACAGCTAAAGTGGTTCTCAGGATCATCAAAAAATGGGTAGAGATCATTGCAAATGATTACTTATCATATGCGACGCTATTGGAGTAATGAGAGCCATCAACCTCTACCAGATTACAGAAGAATTTACTCGTATATTGCTTTTAAATCCTTAAAATATCTATTTTCGTGTATGCGAGGCGGATGAGTCCGTGAATGTACCTGAAGTGTATACGAATTTATCACAATAAAAAAATCATTCATTTTTTAGGGATCATTCATTTGAGGAAGTTGAGCCTTCATGAACGAAATTCTTCTGTGTACATCCATTTCCTTTAGCGCCAGAGTCAAAAATTTCTCAAAGTATCCCCTACGAAAACTACTGCACGTGATACAGCAGCTAATGGTATGAATCCAGTAACAATTCTCGAGTGAAATAAATCATCTGTAATTTGAATCGATGAAAATAATTATAAATGTGGTGGTAACATACTATAAGTGACGATAGCCACCAACCTGCTGAGTTAATTGACAACGTAATTAAACCATGGGGCATTTTAGAAATCGTCTGATTGTGAGTCTGACTGAGGCTTTTCTGTATATTTTTACCATTGCTAAATCAAATGGGATTATATAACGCCATCTCAAAATGCTCTGTGAACATTAAATACTGTATTTTATTCATACTTTCAAGTTCCCTTGAATTTTTTCCAAGAATATTTCAATTTTACCCCGACATTATTAAAATAATTGGGGTTTTTCCAAGGATCCCAATTGATTGGGGTCATATCGAAAGATTATAGAGGCACATTTATAGTAATAAATAATCCATTTCATCTTTCCCATTGATTATCAATCTGGTTTTCGTATGAATAAAGCAGCATTGATTTAATTGGAGAAATGTAAGTTACAAAATAATGAGAACTTTCACTTGCTGGTAACGTAAGTGGCGATGGCCACCAACCTGCTGATGTAATGTAAGAGCATTTTAGAGAGACATCTGATTGCGAGTCTGCTTGAGACTTCTTGTCAGTATTTCTTTTACTGTAGATAAAAAATGATCAGTTATATAACGCCATTTGAAAATATTCTATGCAGACTTGAATATTTCCTTGAATCCTTTGTGTTCACAAATATGGTGCTTCCATGGTGCATGTAACTATATTCGCTTTCCTTTCAGTATTGGCTTGAACCCGTGACGTTTAGTACATGAACTACATGCGAGCCTCAAAATTGCCTTAAATTTAAAATTTTAGCTATTTTCCTGTTCAGTTAAGTCTAAGGAGAAATGAGATCTTAGAGAAAAATTTGGAGTTTAATGCAATTTTTAGCTCCATTTATTCACCATAATTTAGCTTTAGTGAATTTCCTCTTTCGTGAATTAATTCTTGACGTATGGCGGTTCACAATGGTATGTGGTCGCATTAGCGGAGGGTGCCTAACAATAGCGATTAATGCGTTCCTTCGGTTTTATTCGCAATAATTTTCTGGATACCATATATTGATAGCTGTGTTGTTTTGATTAAGGTTCGATTCTACAGAGAGATTCCTATGGCTTCGAAAAGAATGGCAATATTTGCCAGCAGCCTTTCAATTTGAATTATATTTTATTGCAGCATCCTAACACAAATAAACCTATAGGGCATACTTAAAGAATATTTGCTACTCAGAATTACCCAGATATTTTGAGCTACAATCAGGAATGGTCCCCTCTACTTGGATCTGTGATTAATGAGTCGGAAAAAAGTTTCCTGGCTCAGAGCTAAGGAGCGAACATCTACATTATATTTTTCAGACTTCCCACACTTTTGACAAGAAGCATAGAATTTCGGATATATCGCTCCTGAACTAAGTTTAAAGTACTCTCAGCAAACCTTCCAGCTCTCTATTGACCGTAAAAATGAGTTGATGTTCTGGTACCATTGCTCCCATTTTCAAATCGTTCATTTCGAGATAATTGCATATTTCAGGATCTAGAAAATCGGTCAGCGTTGTCAGAAACTCCATTTAAGTTTCAGCATTAGTGAAAAACTATTTTGCATGTGTTCCGCTACATGAATATTTAATATTTTCATGTGAAGGATTTCATATTAAAATATCAGGAAGTTATTCAGTAGTTATTTACACAAACGAAGCATGCAATTTTTAAGGAGATATGTATTAATTCTTTGCAGAACAGCCATCTTATTTTGTTACTGTGCAGTATTAGTGCAGATGGTTATGAGGGCTTTAATCATTGAGCTGAAGAATCTTCAGCTAAAAGGGAGGGAACTTCAGAAATGGTGAAATACTGAATTTCATGTTTGAGGGGGATTAGATTTGTGTGGTATTTGGCGTATTGACTCTCTCCCTCCCATAGGTCCCGGGTTCGAATTCTAGGGAAGGCAGATTTTTTCAGTGGTATCCCGATCCTCACTTTGATGCTGAGGTACTTTGTGGAGAGCTCCTCAAGTGATTACGCCGTCCGTCGAATGGGACGTTAAACTGTGATCCCCAAGGTGCCTTTCGTTAAGAGTAGGTTAATGCCGACGCTGGGTTTCTTTCCACCCTTCCTCCATTCCCATCTACCCCTAATGGCGTAAATGACCTCATATTTCGATCACCTCCCCTAAAGCTACTACCACTACTCTTCGTGGGTTAGGTAAGAATCTTTGGAGAGTGAAAAAGAGGAGGGTTGAGAATCGATTTTCGGGAGGTAATGAAAGCAGATCGAAATTACGAGGATCTAAGTAAGGAAGAAAAGTCTGATTAGAGAAAGTTTAAGCAGGGAAAAAGCACTCAAAAGCCTATTAAGATGGGCAATACGCGGACGATAAAATGGACCGTATGCATTGAAAAGCCTAGTCACTCCTAATCGGGGTATTGTCTGATTATGTCGCCTAAACTATCAATTTCCCCTGAGGTTAATATCTTCTGTTAAACTAGTGAGCCGATCTCACTAAGCCCTGGGTTTCAGAATTGATGGTAGTTCAGCTATTTTGATTACATGAAAATCTGCCGTCATTTGAAGACTTATTTTCTCATACACGTTCAACTCAATGTATTCCAACGCTGCTTTGCCACGAATTTTTGAAATTATATTGAAGAAACTCCTTTTAATTTTTTATCATTTCAATGTGTATAATTGGGAGCGTGGTAGTCTAGTGATTAGATCATTCACCTAGTAACCGAAGGGTACCGGGTTCAAATTCTTGGTGTAATTTTACGGCGACCTCACCTCATATCCAACTGGTGCGATTTCCTGAATGCTAGAACTTTGTGGGGAAAATGAATGGTTGCAATGAGAAATGAACCGTCCATTACTGTGTCGAGTTCACACCCCTCCGAGCTTAGTTCGGTATGTGAGAGCTGTTCTCACCAATGACAGCCAACCCACGATTTGATTGTTGTGATATGTATGGGTAATTAATTAACATTTTTTTAATACCCATAAATTATTTTTTTTAAATATTTTAAAATTAATTTTCCTTGTATTGTTTCGGGATATTTGGTGGAGTTGTTTTAATTTTAGATTTATTTTTCTAATTCAATGACTTCTTAAATTAGTACGAAAAAGTTACCTTCAGTTATATTACGTATTTTGCACGATGACAGTTGGAAACAAAGTACAACCTGTAGGTTTAAAAAAAGGAGACTAAGTTTTAAAATGTGATAGAATTGGATTTGTAATAGCTTACTGAGATTCAAGTCATCAGGAGTAGATATAGCGCGAATACAGTTCTGCGCCTTGACTTAAGAAGGACTATTGGTACTGAGGATTGGACTAAGGAATGGACTTGCGCAATATATTTAAGCTAGCATTTTCATGCATTAATGTTAAACAGGTGTGCGGACAATATTTATCAACCTTTTCCCTCAGTTTCCGCATTGGAAATAGTATTCATAGCACTAACATAGAACAAAATACGTACCATGGCACGACTGATAATAATTAGCAAGTCATCATCATATTTGTTTGTAAGAGTGATATTATGTTAAATTAGAATAGAGGGGAAATATTCTAGACACCCTATCCTAGTGTGAGCACAGTGCGGTTTTTGCAGAGATAGGGGACATGTTATTTTGCAATTACCACGGTTTACCCGAGCTAGATAATTGAAAATGTGTAGAAGTCAGTGAGAGTAAGTAGGTTAGAGAGAAATGCAACGTCGGCGTTAACCTACTTTTAGTGAAATGCATTAAGACTCCCAAAGTTTATACCTCTGTCTGACGAAGGGCGTCCTTCATTTAAAGCGTTTTCCACATGGTACCAATTACAGACCCGAACACCATTGAAAGTCCTCTCCATTTCCAGTAATCGATCCCCGACCCTATGCACAGGGAGTAAGTACACCAGGCACCTCATCAATCCCATCCAGCACAATGGATCTGTACATGCACGCGCATACAAATATGTGAATCGAGCCGACAATTATGGTATGGCCAGTAGGAACGCAGATTGTTATTTTCTTCTTTCCGACGTCTACGGTGGTTTAGGTCATTTCCCATCGTAAATATTCGTCGACGTGAGACCGGAAAATTACAATGAAACGCGCATGCATATGGTTGGGTAAATGCACGCGACCTTAAGGCTGGCCGGAGACAAGGCCGAAATAATACACAACAGGAAACGAACCCCGCTGAACCGTAAATCCCGCGGCGGAAATTTAAAGAGGTGATCGTTTGAACGAACATGGTCCTAAATTTATTGTCTGAATTATTATTTTTAATAGCTGCAGATATTATTTTTCAAACACGACGTTCATAGATTTACGGACTTTAACAAATTACCGTACAAAATCCTGTTGGGTTTTTACCTTCTATCCCTCTCTAAATGTGTTTTCGCATTTTGTTTTTAAAAAGGAAATGGAAATGTCATAGTTGGCTTAATCAATGGAGTAGCTTGGCCTTAGTCTTAAATTTTGGAGAATTAAATGTTTCATAAGCGTTTTTCCAGTCCCAATTCACATTTTGTGTGAATACTACTTCAATTTCAGCCCATCGCCTTTCGCTTTGAACTGCAGACCAATTAACCGTTTTCTTTGACAATTTTAATATTCTAGTACCTGCATTCTTTTCACTTGCACAACAGTCTCTCACTACACCAAGCTAAAGTGTAGTTTAAATTTGTGTAAGTTATCTCATCAGGTAATTTCTTAATGAAATTGAGATTTGTCAAAAGCATTTATTCTTTTTCAGTTTTACATGTTTTCTAATTTAACCGCGACTAAATTTGGAAGTTTTCGAACATTTTACAGAAAGGAGTGAACCAATGATATTGACTTACTATGTTTCCTGATCGTACTGGGAAGACGGGCAGCACGTCGATCTTGGCACCCATACATTGTAAAAGACTAATCTCATTCAAATTCGCGTATGCATTCACTCTGGAAAATTCTCTCATTAACTGATATTTTAACTTCATTTAAATATATAGATAAAATAAATTTTAGATTAAGTAAAATGGACCTCTTGTAATTGTATTTTTTCCCCTGGAACTTTTCCACCATTTGTTGACTTTTCTGCCCATCCTGAAATTTAGATATTCCATTGCCATTCCGTTATTTTCTGAATACTTAACGTGATTTTATTTTTGTACGCATTTAGTCTCTCCCACGTCTTGATGCAGTTTGTTTTCCATTACTCACTTCCTTTGCTTACTTGCAGAAATAAAGCATTTTCAGCTACCGTTGGTCAGGTTTTTAGTACTTCATTTCATATTGATAATTTTCACTATCCTCTATCATTCGCTCACCTAATAATATACTCTTGCAGCGCATTTGCAGAAATAAATCAGTAATTGCAGTGAGAGGGACGATTAATATGACATGCATATTTTTCCGATTCGATATGAAAAAGTTTACATTACTCATTTTGAGTGAGTAGAACGTTTACCATCGCTCAAACTTTAACTTTAGAGACGATGTATAATGATTATATCAGGTAAATTTTCAATGTCATATTTTAGCGAACATATATATAATATATACATATACAATGCCCTGGGGAATAAATAAGGTCCCTCACAATAGTCCGCAGTTATTTGGAATTAAATATTTACGATTACGTTTCGTGCCTTAGGATTTGCTGCCAACTCTAGTTTAAAGTTAATTGAATAGTTTTAATTATTTCGTTACCAACTATGAATCATAATATTTAAAGAATCTCTTATGAGCCTTCAAAAGTTAAGGCCTCCTTTTGCACTTTTATGGTTTTCCTTTTGTTTGCAGGAAATA
This sequence comes from Hetaerina titia, assembly GCA_037158775.1. Lineage (NCBI taxonomy): Eukaryota > Metazoa > Arthropoda > Insecta > Odonata > Calopterygidae > Hetaerina > Hetaerina titia. The sequence goes on along the minus strand of CM073779.1, from coordinate 62,451,194 downwards.
TGATGATATGCTATGATCCCTCGATGAGATATATATTCTGACAAAATTTTCTTAGTGGATGGAATAAACTGGTAATGAACTCCAAATGAATTTAGGCCCAAAAATAATTGTATTTCATAATCTCACAATCTATCAGGGTCATTTATCATTGGAAAAAGCTTTCAGAGTTGAATAGAAAAATGTATAACCGGTTGCCAAAGGCGAATTTTAAAAATATAATGGATACTGATATGAAAAACATGCACATTTACAGAAGTGATTATTGTAAAATATTAGATGGAGTAACGTATGGGAAAGGACTATTTGGACTAGAAATGCCCTGAAATGTCAAGGATTTGTAATTTCCGTTAAAAAAAGAAAATAAAATGCAAGATCGATTCGGGGAGCGCTAGGAGTTGATAGAGTACAGCGGAAAAGTTTTATGTATTTACAGAGTGTAAACTAGAACTGCAAAAAACCTGTTTAGAACATGACGGTTTGTGTTGCACAGCAAAGGGTATTGAATGAGCCTCATGACAGAGGGTTATGGACAGGTTTAAATAGGATTAGAGTACCCTACCTATAGCTCAATAAGCTATAGTGTTTATTGTTTTTTTCACGTACTCATTACAACGCCAAATAGTAATAAGATGTTAATTTCTTCATCAAATCAACGAAAATAAAAGTGGTAGAATATAGCATGTTATAAATGCCTGAATGTTTAGGAGGATGTTGAAAATATAAGAAATATTTACTTGGACTGTACTGGCAAAAAACCGAGTATTTCAACTTCCCAAAAGCATATGGAATTCGGTTTTTGAGTCCAGCGGCCGACAGATATTGGAAATCAATTGCACTCTAGTCCCACACACAAATACAGAAGCTTGGGTCCTCCCGAAATCTCCCCAGCCACATTTTGGTACTCATCTCGTTTGACGGAGCCCCGAATTAAGTTTCGGATAATCCAATATCAGCGCTCTCGAAGTCACCAACCTCTCTATTCGACGGAGAGATAGATTCCTAAAAAGTAACTAGTATTAGTTATTACTTCACAATCGTATCTAGGAAATGTTTCCATGGCTATGAAAAATATTTTATGATTTTGAGTGTGATGTTTTATTTACATGAGTATTTGGGAAGTTTAATGCTCATTGTATTAGGGTTTTGGACATAACTGAGGCATGCTTATAAAAGTTAGGGAATAAAATTTTATTCAGGCTCTAGCATATCAAACTTGATAAACCCTCTGTTGATGTTGAATTGCAAATTAAATGAGTTCGCAAATGCTCAGTAGCCTAAATTATGTATATTTTTGATACATAAATAGCCTTTGTGTTTGAATCTCCTTTCTCACTTAAAAGGTTTGCATTTAAAAGAATTTAATGTAAAAAAATTAAACTATAATTCACCTGTGGTTGGATTGTTTTAATTACATATACAATGAATATACCATTTGGAAGGACCAAAATACGATTATTCCGATTCAGAAAATTATAGTTCATTGCTTTTTTGAGTTATCATCTTCTGACTAACTTCTGATTAAACTAATTATAGTGTGAACTATATCGTCCATGATGAAATATATTCAATAAATCATTAAAATGGTTTCATATTTTAATGGAAATTGTCGAAACTCATCAATGCTCTCTATTGATTTGATAATTTCAAGCAATTTCCATGGAGATTTCATATGTATAATAATTTGTTTATTTATTCTTTTCCGGTTCACTAAAAGTATGAATACCATAAAGTTGTGTATCAATCCGCTCATTTTAATTACAAAATATACTCCACTGAGCCGATGAATTCTGAATTTTGATGAATAAATTTTTCTGTACAGATATTCCATGATAAAAAAAGTCTACAGGGACGCACCCAAAAGTGGTAGGACTGATTTTCTATGGCGCGAACGGAGCGGTGGAGGGGGGTCTCCCTGGCAGGGTAAGGTGGAGGGGGCTCTTAACAACTTTAGGGTGCAACCCTGTATATATTATATATATATATATATATATATATATATATATATATATATATATATATATATATATATATATATATATATATATATATATATATATATATGTATAGAGGGACGTACCCAAAATTGGTAGGACTGATTTTTTTACAAGAATTTTATTAATGGTATTCTTACATCGACTCAATAATCTTCAAAGTATGCTCCTTCAGCTACTACACACTTCGTAAACCTTTGCGGAAGTGTGCCATTCCGCGGATTGTCTTTTCGTATCGGGGTCATATTGAAAAACCCATGCTCCATCACCAGTTATTACATTGTCCAAACAATTTTCCTCTCGGTGCAAATTGGCTAACACTTCTTCGGAAATGCGCACACGCGTTGCCTGTTGGTCGACACTCAGAATTTTCGGCACCATCTTGGCGCACACCTTGCGCATGGCCAAATCCTGTGAAATAATGCGTTGGACGTTGGATGCAGACAGACCCAACTGGTCTGCAATTTCTTCACTGGTTAAGCGTCGGTCTGTGTTCAGCAGTGTCCTCACTCTGTCCACATTCGTGTCGGTTCTTGCCGTCGACAGCCGTCCGTAGCGATGCTCGTCTTCAACTAGCTCCCTACCCTCTTTAAACAACTTATGCCACTGTGGAACGGCTTAAGGCAGTGTCCCCATAAGCCTGCTTGATCATATCGAGGGTCTCAGTTGCCGTCTTCCCGAGTTTCGCACAAAACTTCACGGAATAACGTTACTCTAAATTCAGATTCATTTTGTTTTTCGACGCGGACAAAAGATTTGCTTCACTAAAAACGGTGTCCTCACTCAACGACAGCCCGTAGGCGACTGAAGTTGGTGTCGGTCTGTTGCTAAGAGCCCCTTCCACCTTACCCTGCCAGGCAGATCCCCCTCCTCCGCTCCGTTTGCGCCATAGAAAATCAGTCCTACCACTTCTGGATGCGACCCTGTATATATAACTTAGACAGCAACACACAATATGAGAACACGCAAAAAGAACTCTCACACGTTATTTCTTGATAATTTCGACGGAACTAAACTTCGCCTTCCTCGGAAGGTCAGTTAGGACTGACTGGTGAAAGGTATGTGGGAGAGGGAAAGGGATGGGGCAGGGGAGAACGGGTGGTGGGGGAGGGGTGAAAGAAAGGGTTGTGGAAGGGGAAAAGGAGAAGGAAGGCCAGAGGGGAGTGGAGAAAATTAAAAACGATAGAAATGGCATTTATATGGCTGTGCAAAACCTATCAACATCCGGGTTTCAATGTCGTTCACTAACTATAGAAAGTTAAAGCAAATAGGGGTGGATTTGTTTCATGCGGGATAGTAAGATATTTTGGTTGTCCGAATATATTTTGTTATTCTTGGCCTGTTTTTTGACTTGTTGAGTCCTGATGATGACTTTTTAAGTTGACACCTCGGTCGTAGATGCTGTAATGTCTGTGGATGAACTATTTGTTTTCTGTGCCGCTTGGGAATTATTTCCACATCCTCCATCTCATTCCTATTCCATCTCCGTTAGTATTTATTGTTTGTGCGAGGATTTCGCGCAGCGACGACCGCGGAGGCACGACAAAAACGAGCTGATGGCAGCAGAAAAGAAGGTACAGAAGAGAAACCTTAACGTGAGTATAGGGACTTAACATTTAGGACAATTCTGCTTAGAGAGAAGTTTGAATATTTCAAGACAGAGATATAGATACGCAAAATATAAATGCTAGGCCTGTGCGGATTGAAATGGAAAGATGTGCCCTATTGTTGTCATACGTACAAAGAATTACACAGCCGAGGGATGGAGAGTCAACGTAGAGTTCCCAGAGTAGTGAGTAAAAAATTGGACAGAATCCATAAACTACTTTGTCACATGCCATTATAAACAGTCAATTAATTCATTCTAAAATTTTTCATAAAAATATTCCTAATGAGTTTAAGTGGAGAGAGGTTTTTTCCCTTACCCTCAGGCACTTATCTCTTGCCCACTAAGGGTAAGGATGCATTAAATCTTTTTCAAATAAATCACTTCATGTCTTAAATCCCTAAATAAATTTGGTGGATGCTCATGACTCTTTAGTTTTGTTCCATAACGGGAATCTAAAGCAGTCAAGCGTCTAAATGTAACTAACCCTGCCTTGATCCCAAACATTTCCCTCAAACAATTGGAACATCTTTCCACTTAAAGACGTAATCGCTTAATCTCGCCTTCTGCTTTCAAAACCTCACCGTCTTCTCAAATATCATTACTTTTTCTCCAGCTCCACTCACTCCAAACAAACAGCGTGCCAGAGAAAGGCTCAGGACGGAATTTAAATAAACAGTCGGAATGGGATCATCCACGCTTTCAATAGCTTCGGCTCAGCTGCGGAGAAGCGCTTCTCTCGTTCCTTATCCAAATGAATCTTCAAATCGACTTGGCAGTTTCAATACGGTGAAGATATATTACAACTGACGTCGCAAAGCCTACAGTTTTATAATCAGCTATGCGTTCTAATTTTGGATTTAAATTAATGCATGCATATAATCATGTTTACATGCTTAGGCTGTGGAAACAATATGAAAACACATATTCCCGAAAAATGAAGTAAATATATTTGTGAGCCATCTAGAAAAGAATAAAGGAGAGCGAGGTTGTTCCGATAATCCAAGAAAGAGTAACAAATAACTTACCATCAAAAACGGATATACTGTCTGAAGTTTGGCCTTGATTGGCGAGGCCAAACTTCACCTCAAATTGTCTCAAAAGCTTGTGGCTATTTGGACGAGAAAATTTGCTTCAATAATCAACCGGAATTTAAACCCAGGCCCCGCCGATCTGTAGCCGAATTAATGTTGTAATCAATAAAAATAGTGTTTGTAAAAAATTAATGTGAGAGGGGAAATAGAAGTGAAATAAATATGTGACTTTGAGGAAGGAAGTAAACGTTTCCCCCAGTTAACACCCAAACAAAATGTGATCAAAGTCTTAGGGGTCCGGTAATTTTAACGTAAGAAAGGCTAAGTCAAATATTATAATTTTAGCACACACACTAAAGCAGATGGACCAATTCACCTGTTCGGGAAGTGTTTCGAACAAAGATGTTGAAATAGGGACATTGATTTGAGGTACGTTTTTAAAGGTGCAATTTTGACGATCCCGAATGACTATTTTTCCTACAAGTCACGAAAAACTTTCCTTTTTTTTGCCGTAGAATAAGAAATACAATTTATTCATCTACTAAATTTTATGAAGGTACGACTAGTTTCAAACCTTCGGTGACTTCATCTAATACCTGAGGTGTTCCTTATTTCATGAGAATGAGCTTCCATATAGTTTAACCGGAAACCATCGAAATCCTCTTTTGTCCGATATTATTTCCTTCCAAATTTCTTCGCAAATTTCAGTTTACCTTCATGCTATTTGTTTCTTCTTCGCACTTTATCTGCATTTTTCAGCGTCCCCAATCAACATCCTCTCTTTTACCACTGCATTTGAAACCTCCGAGTTTGTTTTTCTCTCTGTCCAACTCTATTTTTCCATTCTCCGTCACACGCACCTCTAAAAAGCTTCAAATATGCTCTCATCGACTCGCCTCAAAGAAAGGTCAACATCCATAAAACACAACTCTTCATATTATATTCTTTAATAATCTTTTTTAATTATTTTACTTAGGCTACTATGTCATCAGTTCCCATTATGTTATTCATTGTCGTTTCAAATGCCGCCCAATTGCATGATGTGCTGCACTTGCTCTAGTTATACTCATTCAGTTTGATTTCTGACTTCTGGAGAATCTCATTGCATTTAATTTCTTATATTTATTCTTCATCCCATACTTCTTGCCTTGTTCTTATAATGTATTTAATAATCAATGCAATGCCTTGGCTGTCTGACTCACTCCAACATGATAATTCGTAAAACTCTCTTAGTAATCTCGCCCCCACTTTTATTTCCAAGCCTTCCCACGCTACCATTACCATTTCCTCAGTATTTATGTTGAAAAGAGTTGGATGTAGTGGGCACTACTGTCGTAATTCCTTACAAATCATTCCTCGTATCAATTCTTCCACTGATACCCTTTTTTGTGCCATCTGATTTATGCATAAGGTACAAACAAGTCACCTATTCCTCCACTCTACTTTCACATTCCGCAATACCGCCATTAACTTTGTTCACCTCCCATGGTCGAACTCATTCTCAAAATCCACGAAGCTTCTTGCGCAAAATTCATTCGCAAAATTCACGAAGCGAAGATCTTGATTGTTTTAACTGCTCGTTTCTAATAATATTCTCATCGCTGTAATGGTGCCACGCATTCATTTTCCATTTGTTAACAAGAGCTGGTCTTCGCTTATATAGTTGTTTACACTCTTTCGTAAACTTCTACTAATGGTTCTTAGAAATACCATTCGTGCCAGTGTAAGGCGAAGTTGAAATTATTGAATTATATTCCTCACATAGAGTACCTTTACTCTATTTCGAAATTGGGTCATAATGACTAGAAGAAATCTGCCCAAATATATTTCTTATAAATAAATACTGCTATTAACTAAGAGACATACCGTCCTTCTATTTCTCCTTAAACATTTTGGCTGTTATGACCATTAAAAATGTAGGGAGCAAGAGAAGGGACATCATAATGCAAAATTGTGGAAGTAAAAAATGATTTTGCTGTGAAGAGAGATACGATATCAAGGCTATAAGATAGAGTCATACAAAAAATACTGAAAAACCATAAACAGAGCGTCGTTTTTGCGTCGCAGAAACCTGCGGCAATATGATAGGTTAGGCATAGATAGGAGTAAATTGAGATATTGTGTGGAGAAAAATGAAAACACTCAAATGGACTAAAAAGAAAACAAACGAGGAAGTAAGACCAAGGATAACGATAGTGAGATTAGTTCAAGGAAGTATGAAAATTGGAAGCAGAATATTTTCATATGCGATTAACTGTCGACGACTGTGACATTGGGAAGGTCGTTAAGTTAGCGAGGAATATTCGAAAGAATAGAATGCTAGACTAGCATTGACTCTGCTATACATGAGAATGACAGCAGGCAGAAGATAGGCAGAATTGAAAAATGATAACTATAGTATAGTTTATTACACTGTATTGAGTTATAAGAGGCTTAGATATGTATTCTGATTAGTCTGCGTGTTCATTCAAGGCCTAGTCTAATAATTTATTAACCATTAACAATTTTATTATACGAGTTTCATTTCATCACGTTCCAATCAAATATTTATACTGCTTTATTAATTTAACGTGCAACTTGTCTATAACTATTCATAGAAATTGCTATAAACTCTCAAGATCTGGCTTTCTTTAAGAAACTAGCTCCATGAATGAGAAAGAAAAATAATGCAGTAAAAATCCTCAATTGAACGGATCAAAAACCTCAATTGACAGTTCCAAAGCAACCAAATATTCTTAAATAAAGAAAATCAGGGAAATATTTCTCGAAGTCATATACTGTCAAACAAGAAATTGCCTTTTTCGTGTTTTTTCTTCCATAAATAGTCTCCCTGAAGAATAGTCGGGCTCAATAGGCCAAAGACGTTTCAATTTATACGTTAAAACGAGTTTTTGAAATATTTGGACACTTGATGTGTGCTAATATACGTACGAATCGCCGCATTCCGCATTTTAATTAGTGCTAAACTAAGTATTGATGTATGCACTTAATCATAAAATTTGACCGAAAAAAATAAGTTCCCAAGTTTCCCAAGGTTTTTACTGGGATCCAGGAGTTGCGTACAATCAACTCCTTAACCTTCCATCGTTTAAAAACGTCCACAAACTTTGTTTAATACATATTTCTTCCATTCCCTGAAGATATAAAAGTATTTTATTGTTTTGAGTATTTCTAGTGACTTTCTATTGGTGGAATCCAAATTGACTTTATAGTTTTTTAGTTGAAACGGTGATTTTAGTGTCCTCATTTAATGACCAGCAACTCTATAATCAGAGTAATCCGAAGCAAATGACTTATGTTCAGCCTGAGTGTCCGTTACTTTGGTTTTCTTTGTTTATTTGTTTTGAACGCTGTTCAACATGATCTCAAACGTTTAATCGCCAATCAAATGGCTACACGTCGCCCCGGTATGAAAGGTCCAATGAATTCATGAAAAAATGTCACGGAAAGAAAGTGTTACAGGGAAAAATGTCATTCTCTTTCCGCAAAGAAGGGGAGGAACATTATGGATATTTATAAGTGAGGGCGTACGAGTTTTATTGTAACACCAAGGAGAAAATTCTAAGGACCCCATATTATATCGGATAGGAGACCATTATGATAAAAAATTAGCGATACATTCTTTGCATAGCCTCGCAGAAATAGCCATCCTTCCCACTTGATCACAAGACTAAGGTAAAGTAGCCCCTATCATAGCCGAATCCTCATCTGCCATTCAAATTACGAACTATCATAATGGCCTACAATTATAACATAGAATGGTGTCCTTACGCACCCTAGCACAATCCCCACGGTTACATTCGCGGACTCTAACGTGTATATATCCCTCTCGGAGAATCGAAGGCCCGCCCGTTAGTCCTCCCCCCCATTTGCCCCCTTTCCCGACCGAATGGCCCTCGATCCACCCCGGCCTCAATCTCAAAGGTAAGCAAGTCTCCGGGATCGTGTGGGCTCGTGGCATGTGACCCTGGACCCCCGCGGCTGACCTAATCGTGTATGGATCCTGCCCGGGTAGGGGGAAAATGGCGGGAGAAGGGACTGCGAGACCCCACAGCTCCCCCCACCACGCGTGGTGGATGCGATGGAGAACCAAGTGGATGCACGTGCCGCAATCCCCCTTTCCCCGTAGGAGTTCACGTCCCGGCGCGTAGGGCGGCCCGAAGCAATTCCCGGGAACGTCCGAATACTTCCGTCCGTGCTCAACCCCCTGATTCTAATCTCGGAAATGTATCGCCCTCGCATCTTTCTCCCGTCCAGCGAGCGTGGTTGCAACCTTCCCTCTGGGGGCTCCCGATGAAGGAGCGCCCAAGGCGCCCACAATAACTATTAACATGCCTTTTGAGTGTGTATCAAAGCGTAAACATTCCGCGTGATCAATACTGTATCTAGAGGAAGTATGCAGTCTTGGTTGAGAAACATTTGATCTTAACAAGTTAAGATGTGGCCATTGCACATCCATTCGGTGAAAAACGATAAATTCCAAATATTAATAATAAATCATAAATTTAAATACGAACTACGGTGTCTCATGTCGACTGCAGATGTTCACGTGATAACATTTCTTAACGGCGTTGCAGCAGCATTATGGCTCCAAGGCAGTTTTTGGTAGTGATTTATTTTCTGTGTTAGAGAGAAACGAGGACTGAATATCTAACAGACTACGAACAAAAAAAATGGCGTAATGATTTTATATCAGCAACTTAAAACGAAATGGGTGTTAATATTAATATTAATGAAAATAAATGAGTAATTATGATTCAAACAATACACATTTTTTCCATATGCGTTGCAAAAGAAAGCTGAGTTCCTTAGCTCGTGCGTCAAACTGCATTCAATTGAATGAGAAACTAATCGCTAATTCAACTGTCTTTCAATATGCGGTTTCTGTAAACAAGGGATAAAAATGTGTGGATTTTTATTGATAATGATATTGTAGTGCATCATATAAAAAATAGTAGTTGTGCATTTATGTCTCACGTAAAAATCACTACGTTTCTGGTATTATTTATAACTCATTTTCAGTGAAAACAAAGCTTATAACTTTAACTTATAGTAAAGCTTCATAAAAAATGTTCATACTTCAAAAATCACTCCACTTAAAAATGTTTGTTTTTTTGTGTTTCAGTAACTGCCGTAATATAATATAATTGGCTGCTTATATTAAAGACTCCACACCTTAAATTAATTACAAATGAAAGTAGTGAATGAATATCGATGGTCATGCCATCATTACTCTTAAAATATATGCCTTGCCATTCTCAACCAGTTGCGTCTTTGGTTAATTTTTTTACGGAACCATTCACGCAAGTTTGTGTACCTATGTTACTGGATGGACACACATCCGTTCGCAATTGCTACACCAATTTGCCTCGCCTTGAATCCAAGAAAGAATTCCAAGCAAGAAGATGTAAAATTTTCGATTTTGTCCAAATGGTAAATTATTTCTGCCGACAGGAGGTTAAATTCGTTCGCAGCCTCTTCCTCATGGTGCGTCCTTGGTAGTGAAACGCAGCTGCGCTAACATTGCGGGCATTTTGCTGATTGGTGCTCCTCACCCCCTGGCCTTGACTGGTTAAATTTATGCGTGTCTGTTGCGCCTAATGACTTTAAGAACGTAGCGAGACGCAATGTGACAAACGGCGTGATTGATTATACAATAGCACATCAGAATAACGTGAGGAATGGTGAATTTTTACAATTTTCAACCCCCTCCACAAATTTTCCCTTACCACTTCGGCCAACGTTAAGCATTTCCGTTTGGTGAAATGACCTTCCAGAACCCATTTTGGTATTATCTATAATGCTTCATCTGAAAAAACCTTGAAAACAATGTCACCTTCAAAACCTACTATATAGCTAATTCTCTCAAAATATTCCAAATTTAGGCGAGATGAGAAACATTAAGATATCAACTAAGTGGTGAATATTTCGACCGTTGCCGACAAACCAAGAATAGAAATTTTTATTTGTGGAGACATTTCATGTTTCAAAAATATTAATATTTGACTCACCCTGCTGGGAATTAAGTGAGTGTCACGATGTAGTGATTAAAATATTGGTCTACAATCTCGATGGTTCCTGTTTCATTTATACACGAATAAGCCTTTTCCTTTTCTTTCTTAGAGTATTGATTCTTCTTCACCTACAACAATAATAACACTGAGATATCCCTGACGATAAATGGAAAATGATGTAGGGATAGAATGAAATGATGGAAAAAAATAATCCTTCGTGAAACACCAGGGCCACTTCTTTTGCAATATGGGAAAAGGCATTGGTGCAAAAGTTGGTAATGTAAATGGGACATGTTCCTTGGTGTCAATTATTTGTATATTGCCGTATGCATTCAAAGACATTTTCGGAAATTTTACGCTGCAATATCTCTCTCCTCATTATTGTACAACGAGGTAGTGAACATATTTTTAACATAACTGAGACCAGATTTGACCATAAAGTGTTCAGGTAATCATTTACTGATTCAAGAAAATCGCTTTCATTCCACGTATTTCATTTTGATTAGCCTTCTGTTTACTAAACGATAAAAATACTCTAATGCAGCACACTGAATAATAATGCTCCTCACATTTTACTAATTTCACGAAGAATTGTCACACATCATTCTTCACATCATGGTCCTTCGTATCATTTCTACACGATATCAAACCGACTTTGTAATTCCCCACTGGAATTTTTATTGTAAGAATGTCGAGAACAAATAAATATTCGTGCCTAAATTTACTCTTACAATTAAAGATTAAACCAAATTACTTTAGCTTTAAGTTCAACAGATTCAGGCTTAAGGTCGTGGAAGTTCTTCATAATGAATATAAGGAGAGTTTGCACTTTTCCACAGATTTATTATAGCGTACGACGCGTTTCAACTCACAGAGTCATCATCAGGTACAAGACAAGATTAACAGTGAGGAGTCCATATTTATATGTTGAGTTACGGTGGGGAAGGGAAGGTGAGTAGGGGGGTACCTGATGATGATTCTGTGAGTTGAAACGCGTCGTACGCTATAATAAATCTGTGGAAATGTGCAAGCTCTCCTTATATTCATTACTTTAGCTTTGTTTGGAGGATTTACTACTGCTGGAAAAATGTAAAAACCATTTTGCCTAGAGATTTATTGCATTCATACTATCATTCATTTTATTTTCTCAATTATTTATAATAGGACACTGATAAAATTAGACATTTTTTGCCAATTCTAAAACAGAAATATTCAAAAAAAGAACCTTTTTCTTATGAGATTTATAACTAAAATTAAAAGTTTATGTATTTTTGGTATTTTCAAACACGTGAGTGTGATTTTTTACGCATTTTTTCCTCCTGTTGACAATCATGCTTAAGTATCCATAGTTAGTGTACGCGTGGCCCTCCATAAATTGAAATATCTTTGAAATTACAAGATTATGAATTTTTCTTGAAGTGTGAGATGATGGGAAGGGTATTCTCTAAAAATCTGCAATCAGCAATCATACTCTATTGAGGCGTGTGCAGTATAAAATAGCTTTGTGTTTCTAAGCATGGGCAAAGAATGGCGGGTGAAACGAGAAATGGAAGTGGCCATGAGAGATTTCGGGCCCTGTAGACATTGACGATGCCATGTTAAACAAACACCCAACTTGCGCGAGAGCGTCTCAGCAAAAGGCCTCATTCCCTACAGATCTTTTGAGAGCCGTGAGATAAGATGCTTCTTAAGAGGTAAATGGATATGTGCAGTTCTTTCATATTCCCTGCGTCTTCTTTGCCAGGACCTTTGCACAATTTCCTTGGCCCAATTCAGCTGTTTGTTTTCATTTCTGAACAGTAAGACTTCGACTTAAACCTACCTAGATGAAATTTTATCTGTGCTTAGACAAAAATATGAAATGTGTTTCGTAGGGTTTTAAAATCCTTTGGGCGTTTAATTCATTTTCACGAGCCATATGTAGTTTAGCATTTTTAACCAAACTTCGTAAAAAATATTATTACAGGACGACAAACTTGTACGTGTTTTTCACTACCTTCCTTCGGACCTTAAACACGTTTGCTCACACTCATATCAAACCTTTTCCACCTCTTCCTTGCACCCCCTGCCGTACATCTTTTAGGTGTATCGTAGGGTATTTTTTTGGAAGCACGAGTTACTAATGAATCTTCCTGCAGTTCCTAAATATTGTTTTGAAAATAAGGCTAACGAAGTCTGAAAGCAGTGACATTTTCTGGATTTTGAACGCTATGATCTTCGGGGAAGAAAATATCCGAAACCCTAAATGTATCAGCGACTTGAAAAACGAGTAAGGCAGTATAGTATATGAATAAATCTCAAATTTTGCAATCTTGAGGTATTTTTACCAGGGATATTTTCACGGTGCTAAACCGCCAGGATGTTGCGGGATACTTGAGATCCGATCAGACCAAGTGGCTCCCCATACCCTATTTATGAAGACCAGAGAAGTGGTACACTTGTCAGAAATTCTATAACAATAGATAATACAATTGGATCCTCATTAGGTGGGCTTAGTTTAGGGACTAAATTGAGCTCCACGTAGAGCAGCTAGGTTTGTGCAAGTTGCGCTGAATAGGGTGTGATGACACCAATAGAAGGTTTGACCACAAGTTGACTCTAGGCTAAAATGCAGGTTCAATTTACTGGGTCAATTTGAGGCAGGCTACTTATTTAAGGATATTAGAAACATATTACAGGCCCCACATTCTATGGTTAATCAGATCACGAACTCTAACATTGATCAGAGAGATAGATAGTAGAACGGATATATTTAAAATGTCGTTTTTTTCCTCGTTCCATTTGAGAACAAAAAGATATGGCCGCAAGCACGAAGGAAATAATTAATATTGGTAATTGATATATATATATATATATATATGTGATATACTGCATTAATTTTTAATAGACCCTTCCTTGTAACACTCCTTCGGCGTGACTTGAAGATATCCTGTTATTGAATATTCTTGCATGTAAGTACCTCTTTTCGTGTGATTAACTTTGCTTCAGTGCATGATCTAACTGAAAATTTATGTAGGAGTGTCATGATTGGTACCTCCCCACCACACGCCCTTGCAGTGGCTTGGGGAGATAGTGTTTTAGACGTTGGTATGAGAGAGAAATGTCCTTGTTTGTCTACCTTGCCTCAACCCACTCATTTATCTTCTTCAAAACAATGGAACAGTTGAAGGCGCAATCTGGAATATCTATCTCAATTTTCAGACCCAATGAAGCACCCTAATCTCATAAACTGCGCAACGTACTTATTTGTTAAGCTTAAGCTTAGCCTAGCTCTCATCTAAGCAGTGTTCTGTACTCAACGAGCTTAGGGGCCGTTAAGCGCTATGTTTTGAGTCGCTGATTCTTACTTGTGGAGGAGGCTGTATTATATTTTTTCCAATTATTTAAATAAAACTTTACTGAATCCAAAATAAAAGTCCCAATTTCGTCACAAAAACTGCTGCTCACCTGACCCACTTAGCGGGACAGAAGTAAACAATGGGAAGAAATATAGGATAATTCACAAAGGCTCCTCGTATTTATGCTAAATGATATGTTCCCCAAAACATTGCTGCTTATCACAAAACTTGTAAATGTGTATGTTCACTTCCACACATGACCTCAAAGTGAAGTAAAAGTCTTACGAAGTATTACTTCTATCACTATTGGATTTTTGACTGACTGTGGTGTGATACCTGGAAGCTTAACTGAAGCCCTAGAAAATGCAGCATCATGACTCTTGCTCTAAAAAAAACCCCTGACATTCAACTACACCATTAACTAAACTGCCTTAAATGGAAGTAACTAATATGAAAGACCGTGACGTTTTAATCAACTATAAACTAAATTAATCCGAAATTAAAGGACCATTCAGAATCATAATCCGATCATAATCAGAAATTAAAGATCCAATTGCACTCCATTCTACTTCTCAACAATTGCCCTTCCCACAATATTGTATTGCTCCCCAATTTGGTCCACCTCATCCCCGACTAATCTAAAATCCCTAAGTTGTATCTCCCACTTCTTTGCCAAAATAGTAAAACCCGAGTCCCACATTTCCGAAATATGTCCTCAAATGCTGTTCTGTCTTCTTTATCCATTTTTAGCCCTCAAATCCGCAGACTTAAAGCTGATTTAAAACTCCACAACAACCTTAAACTCTACTATTGATTGCCCTGAACTGCTCTCTCTCTCTCTTCATCTTCAGGATACATACTCGATCAACTCCTACTCTATCTGCCTATTCCTAGGATATCTCTCACTAAGTGCTAACCTTTATTTCACCTCTCCTCCCTTCTAAATTCACTCCCTCACACAGTCGATTCTTTTCATTTATTATGTAAAAATTTCACCACCAAAGTTTTAACCCACCTGTCAACAAATTAAATATTTCCCCTGCCCATGTTCGGTTGTCGTTGTTTATTTTTATGCTGTTATTGTATTTTGTCCTCTTACATGTTTTTTTATATTTTTAAGCGTAATTTGACGCTACTGCTGTGTGTGAATAATGTTTTAAAATAAATAACTGTTGACACTCCTCTAACTTCCAGTAGCATGAACCCAAATGAAATAAAAACAACTTTTACCTGGATCCTTGCGTCACAAATCTTTTCTAAAAATATTGATTTCTGACTTCTTTAAGGAAACTGATGAACCTAAATGAACTGACATGCTAAAATTAATGCCATCTGTATTGTGCTGCTTCTTGTTTTTAAAACTGGAAAAAAACTCGGATTGAAGATTAAAACACAGTTAAATCCCTATTGATTGAATAGAATTAAAAGCTAGAAGTTTAAATACCATGTAAATCTCTTAAATGAATACTACAATTTCAGCAAGATAGGGTGATAAAGGATGCAGTTTCCAGCGTTACTTTGTGGAAGCGATTCATGACTCCAAGAATACACTTTGTAATTCCAAATAAAATATTTATTCAAACGATCCAGGTTTCAACGCGTTGCGTCATCGTCAGGTGCACATAAAGGAAGTGTCCTCCACATTTCCTGTATTAAATGCACCTCATAATGACGCTACGTGTTAAAACCTGGGTGGTTTTAATAAATTTTTTTATGGAAATTCGAAGTTTATTTTTAGTCAGGTTGAGAAAGCGTTGCTTTGTGACTAATTGGTGTCTCAGCGTGATCACATAATTTTCTACCAATTTTGAATATATAAATTAATAAGCTGTTTGAATAATAGGAAAATGCTTAAAATTTTTAACGTTTAAAACTCCTGCGTAAACGGCAACGTATTAAGTTGAACGAATTTAGACAGTGTTCAGAAAAACGAAAAAATAACTAATAATAATTTAATGCTCCGGTTTGCATGTAATTAAATCCTGATTCTAAATAAAGAAAATTATCATGTATCTACAGACTAGTGATGGTTTAATGTCTGCCGGCTTAGATAAAGTTTGCTTCATTAACCATGGAGAAGTTAAGTGATAGCGATATTTCATAACGTCGCTTGTGATAAGCAAATCCTTTCTCACCCACTAACCCGCTATATTCGACAAAATAGTCAGTATTCACCAATTTTGTACAATATTTATGCACTTATTTCGTAGAACACATATATACCTACGTATTACATGTTATAATATGTTATTCTACATCTAAATAAAAATCCGATTAGGTATAGAGGAGGGCGCAACATACGCGGAAACATGCACCCCTGAACTGCAAAATTAATGGGAGCAGTGGGTGTTTCACATGTTTTCGAGCGGTGGTCTCTCCATACATGGCATGCCACTAAATCGTGTTCGCGAAAGAAAACATTGACGTGGCACATGCCACAACCAACAGTCGGAAGAGGCGCAGGAACATGACTGCTTCCGTGCGAGCTTGGACTACTGAAACGTAATATTTTAAAAATGGGCATGGTACGATTAACTGATTCAATTCAGCAGAATACATTACATAGCCAGCCGTATTTTAGGGGAGTCGATCATTTAACCCATTATCATACTCGTAAATTAAATTTTTATTTGTATGCATTTCCATCACTATCTTTCTAACTAACGCGACAGGGCCATAACAGAATGTACACGTAATTACATTGCGCAGGTGTCTCACTCAAGCATGGCGTCGAATTCATCATTTCGTCATTAAATGTAAGTTACAAAATTAATACAAAGGCTATGGATAAACGATGTTTAGATTTAATGGGTGATAAAAATGTCATAATTCAATTGAACTTTTAATATTTACGATTATCTTAGTCTGAATGTGATACAACTTAATTTATAGGTCGTACATTTTTCATCACATTTTTTTTTCATTGGCGTGTATGGAACCCCTCGAATTCACCACTTGAAGCACTTCCATTATTTGAATGATAAGGAAATATTGCCACCACAAGACTTTCCCAGAAATTCTCTCGAGAGACGCACTAATTCTCAGCAGCCCCTCCAGCCGGTTTGCTCGCCCGCTGCCCTGCTTATCAGTAACTGTCTCTAACCGTGATAATGGTGAGTGTCGCCTTTTTGGTGGGTCAGTAAGATATTTTAGTGCCAAAATAATATGTGCCCATAAAGGTATGTCCCTTTAATTTTCGTCGCATGCATAAAACCATTATTCCGGAACAATTGAAAATCTTCAAGACCAAGTATGCCTATGAGGCTCAGAGCTCTATGATTGGGTCATCATGTCAGTAGGTTCAAATAATTGACTAGAATGAGAACTAGCTTCGTAAAAGAATGAAGAAGGAGAAGGCGTTGTGTTTTAAAAAGAATTCCGCTATTTTAATTAGGAAGTCAGGTGACGCTTATGCGGGTATTGCAGTTGGTCAGAAGAGGAGATAGAGCACATATTCCTAATTAGTGGGAGAAAAATCTTTAGAGGTAAGTTAACGCATACCATCAAGATGCCTTTTAACTGCCGTAATTTTAATATCTTTAAGGATTTCCAAGAATTGGTATAAATGGTGAATGCAGGAAGGGAGCTGTGAAACAAGATTTATCTGAAGTAGTAGTCTACGAAGGCAGACATGCGTTTGTATGTAAAATTCCTATGTAAGATTATTGAGTGAACAAGGATCCCGGGTATGTACATTTTTGGAAGAAGCGAAAAATTGTTATTTTTGGATTGGCTGAGGAGGGTATTCAATCATTCAGCAGGGTCTATTTCTTTCAGAAATTCAAGGTTCGAACTGTAGACCCTGCAAAATTCTGGTTCCTTCGATCAAGCAGGTCTTAATAGAATATGATAACTGTGAAGAAAACGTCTGAACTCCTCTATGGTTGATTACACTTCTGAGGCTACCTAGTGAATATCAGGTTTTATATTACTCGTACATGAGTACAGTAGGGCACTTTAACAGTAGTGTGTACGGCAGTATTCAGTCAAGCAGTGGGCCTTTAAATTTCCATTGCCAAGGAATAGACCCTAAAATTAATTTGTTGTCAGTGGTAGAGGGTTATAATATACAAAAAGAATTATATTGAATCAGATGGGAAGGATCTTAAAAAAATTGATAATAATAAGAAAAGGTTCCCCGTCGACGATTTAATCCCAATATCAGAAATTAATTTCTGGGTTAGCATTTATTAAATTAACAAGTTTAAAAAATGAATCGGTGAATCTTTACAGCGTATCCAAAGCACAAATGCAGAAATGATTACTGAAAATGAAAGCTTGCAGTCCACTGAAATAGATGACAGAGAAATTTTCTCATTTCCATTTTCGATTAATGGAAGCCAAATAGTATGGAATCAGGTGCGGTTTTTCTATTTAGGTTAAAGAGCAGGGATGTGATAAATGTTTAACCGTTTAGAAATGCTTAATGTTCAACTAAGGGTCCTCCATGTCTACATCTACATAGTACCCCGCACCACCCATAGAAGAGAACAAAACCACAAGCAAAATCAACATACGAGTGTTTATACAAACCTACACCTAGTGGTGTGAATGTATACACCTAGTGGTGTATACATTCACGCAAAAACCTATTTGACTACCTATTTCTCTGAAGGAAAAATTCAGGCTACACAGGTGAAAGACAGGAAGGGAAGGCAGATGTAGGAGAAGGGGAGGGGAGAAGGGACGTTTAGAGGGGGTATTGATGGAGGGAGAGTCGACGGGAAGTGGGAGGGTAACTCCTAGTGAGTAAGTTTCAAGGTCGGGTCCGAACACCCTCAGAGGAGTCAAATGTTTGCCACCTCGAGGGCTTTGAGTTATAACAGTGTGTCTGAGAGGGGAAGAGAAGCAATAAATGAGACGTTAATGAAGCAATCAAGGTATATTGTTCTGGGAGGCCCGCCAGGGAATTGGTAGAGAGGCTATTGCGGAAAAAGAGTTGCCGAGGCTCGGTGATTGTTTATACGGATTTTGAGGAGTGCGGTGTACTTCCCAAAAGAGGAGGGACATAGCTTGCAAATAAGTTGGTAAATTAGGTTGCGGGAGGAATTAGAGTAGAATGAGATAAAATTATAGTGTTGAAATGGGGGATGGAGGGAAAAAGATGAGAAAAGTTTAAAATTCTGGCCGAATGCAGGGTGTCTGTGTGGATGTATGGGTAGCAGATAATTTAAGTAATAAGGTCGTAGTGGATTTCATTGTGTAATATTGATTGGGGAGTCGTTTAAAAGAGACGAAGAAGTATTTAAGAAATATGTAAGCCTTTTTTTTGTTTGGTCAGATTGGGAAAATATCTTTGATGGATGATATCCTCGAGAGTAACTTCTACAAATGAAGAAGGTCAGAAAACTTTTTGAAGGTTTGGGTACATGAAAGTTTTTTGTAATATTTTGAAGGTACTCTTGGCATTCGCGGTTAAGGAGAAGTTGCACGTGTACAAACTGGTGAGAAACTTTTCAAGGGGTAGGGATTGGTACAGATTCGGTGGCCACGGATGGAGAGAGTGTAAAGAGAGCGTTCAATGTGTGGTGGGTAATAGATTGGTATAGTGGAGGTATTGTTGTCTATAAATGTGTTAAATGTGGAGAGATGTGTGATATCTTTGAGTGTTTGGAGATGTTTTGACGTCGAGGAAAATTGTCAGAGAGGAAGAGTGAGTGGATGTGAAAGAGAGAGCGTTCAGGGAGGGAGAAATATTTTAGGTAACAAATGAATAGAAAGGAAATATGTCATCTATGTATCCTGCATTAGAGAGCACATTCACGGGCTAACAGGAGAAAAATGTTTCTCGAGTAGTTTGCGGTTGAAGATATGCGTATGAAGGGATGAATGTACATCACATCGGACAGCCTTGGATGTAGAGGTAATGTATAATACGGAAGGAGAAGGAATTGTCGGTCAGAATAAGGTGTGAGCAATTCAGAACAAATTCAGTACGGGGACTATATAGAGTGGAACGTTTGGATAGATGCGAGACCCTTAAGAGTGAGGGATTGAGTCGTAAAAAGATACGACATCTATGGTGGGCATTATGATTTGGGCTCCGTGAGGAAGAGAGAATATATGTTAGTGGAGAATGTAGACCACATGGAAAGTGTCTTTAAATTGGGATGACAGAGAGTAAACCGGGGACTATATAAGTTTGGAGATGCTCCCTGCAGCCTGAAAGACACTTAAAACCCCTTCATTTCTCAGCCTAAAAAGATCCTCAGTTCAAAAGACAATCTGAACCTGCATTACAATTTATCTTGCATGAATGTCGCAGACGATCTACCCGTATTAATTCTGTCCAATATAAATACAAGGGTGGTCTGAAAAGTTTCCCGCCTAACAAAAATACAAGACATTTTTTCTGGAATTTTCTGAGGTCGGAAATTATTCAGACCACCCACGTATGCTTTTCCTACTCCAATCCCGTTTCCTCAAATATTCTCTCCTCCTATCAGTCTTCAAAACTTTATCCCCAATTAAAAAGGTGTGCGTCCACATTTTCGGCCTCCTTTGAGTTCCTCCCAAAAAAGCCTCTCTCTTCCACCATCATGCCTAGTATATTTTCCTTTGTTTTACTATCTGTTAATTTTATTTATTTCATCCTTCTCCAAACACCTATCTCAAAATTGTTCAATCTAGAATGAGGTGTTAACCCTTATTGTAGTTCTGGACCTATCCGCATTCAAATTGTATTCATTGTATCTAAGCTTGCTGACCTAACATCTTTACCATACTGACTACTCTATATACTTTAATTAAAATTGGCAGTATGAATCAATTATGATATTGCACCTGAAACTTCCCCTTTTACGCTATATACGATTCCTTCCATTTCTGTATATTATATCCAGGTTCAGTTAATAATATTCCTGAATTATCTTAGATTGTTTTCACAGATTATCCCTACTTTGTACTGAAAGTGCTGTCACATTACTGATTAGTGCACGAATTTCACCATTCCCTTTAAACTTTACATATCCTTGCACTTTTCGCTTCTTTTGTTTTGCTAGTTTTCCGCCTCGTTCATGCTTCGTTAATTTTCAAACTGCATGCACGTTATTTTCCCTGCTGTGACCTCTGTAAGAGATCCTTGTCACTTTAATGCATTGTCTCTGAAATAGTTTCTTTAGTATTTTATACAGTCCAATATGCGTACCCTTTATCCCTTGATCCTCCTTCCTCACCCTTAAAACTATTCATCGTCACTCCTCGTTTTTCCTCTGTCCCCTTCGCTCCGCATCAAAAATTCCCTCCCCCCCGCAGGGAGGGTTATAGAAGAGCTCATCTGCCATTCCTTATCTCCCATTCCTCCACCTGGTTACCTTCCCTCATTGTATTTTAGCGATCACCTCCCTCATTTCTCCGGTAGTTTTCCGGAATGTGTGATATATCTCAGGGAATGGGGAATTTAAAAAATAATAAATTCTTTGAAAAATACATGAAGCGTTCCGTAACTGAATTATGTCTTGTCATATGAGCCTTAGAATTTTAATGAAATTGTAGGGGGTGCAAGGTATCTTACCCCTTGAGGTTATCCTTCAGGGAACCATGCCAGCGTTTTCCCCTACTCTCAACTGATTCCTGGCTACGCCATTGTTCTCAATCTACATGTTTTAGCACTTAGGTCGCATAGGCGTGGGTGAGAAATACAAACAAAAATTCTAAACTCTTTGTGTTAAGTTGCCCATATCAAAGGTTACTGATAGATGCAATCAATTTTAGATATGCCTTACACCATATTCCAGTTTCAAGCAAGAGGCATGGAGGAAATCATGGAAAATCTCTCTTCCTTTCTATGAGAGTCACTTTGAGCGCTATTATAACTAATGATCGGTCGGTTGAAATTATATTTTGATACTTATTTTTGCACATTGTGGAGGCAAACTTTGAAATAATCTATCGAGTTTTCATCCCATTTTTTTATCTTATAATGAACATCTGTACTCATCTTACCCTTCACATTATGAGGACTTAAGGCAGTTGCGATCTTTACTGTCTTTTTGAATGTTGAATTAATTTTTTGTTATAAGTGTTGGATTTATAGATGCTATTTTTAGAAAAGTAATGCTCCATTAGCATTCGGGAATGTTTAAGTATTCATTACTCGATTCTCAGTATTTCTATCAAGATTTCAAATTCGTACACGTAATTTTAATTCAATAACATTATGATCCCATACGGCATTGGATATGAAGTATTTTTGATAATTTAGAAATTGAGCAATATTTGTCAGCCCGAATTAGGCAACGTGATTAATTTTAGATTCATCCGTAATGTTATAATATGTGGTATTTTATTTTATAATCAGTGAATTATGTGTATTATTTATATATAAGCAAAATAAGCAAAGGTTGACTCTCTATTTATTTTGGGTCTGTTTTCTATGTTTTTCTGTGTAGGATACGAGATTCACGTGAATTAATGGTTCACTCGGTTATTTTTGCGATTCATTCCTCAATATTATCGAATCCACAATTTCATAGACCTCCAATTATACGAATGATTCTTACAACGCTTACTTTGAAATACATATTTTTCTAATCACTACTCTTATCCGGGTATGTCTTCATGGATGAGAACTGAATTTCCTACCCTCCATCTCCAACCTCCTTTTTCTTTTGGCTGATTGTTCGCGTGGGTAATTTGGACACGTGAAACCAGACCCAGCCTTCTGTTTCCGCCCAGCGCCCGTCTCATATTCTTCGGGATGGCACTCGTTATGTTCAGCTATCTTCCAGTTTCGCGTCAATCTTTGATTAATCCAAACCGGATATGTATCGTTTCCTTTGATCCGTAAACCATGGATCGGTTCAGGTCGCCCGGTTCTTTTCTGACCTTTCATTGCACACTCGAAATAATTCGTAGTAATGGGGCATCTGGATAGTTAAAACTGGACATTTTAGTGCAAGAAAGATAACTATAATTTATTCTTAATGGCCTATACCCTTGTGGAAAACCATGATGTGTACTTATCCTGAGTACACTAAGTACAGATTTGCATGTGGAAAATCATCCAACCTATCACAGACCTGCGGAATGCGCGGACAAAATGATCTAATACGAGGGTAGGTTGGAAACTAATGCACACATACTTGTAGATCACACACAAAATGACATTCAGAAGCACTCCTGTTGGTATGTGGAAGTAACATTCTCCTTCAACACGCATGCGCAGGTATGAGGTCATTGCATTCATCCAGATTATTTTGAGAAGCGGAAGTATGGAGTCGTGTTCTAGTCCTATGTGAAGTCGAGTTAACCAGCGTGCTGTTTTACAATTTTTAACTGCTGAAAAAGTAACTCCTACTGAGATTCCTAGTCGTTTGAAGGCTGTTTAAGGTCACTTTGCTGTTGATAGGTCTATTGTAAAAAGATGGGTGGTAAAATTTCGTGGTTTCGAGCCTGGAAAAGCCATAATTGTTGATGAAACACGCATTGGACGTGCGATCACTGCCAAAGACAATAAAAATCGCAAACTTGTCGAAGATTTGATTCAAAATGACCGAGGAATCACTCAAAAGCGTATCGCAAACAATATTGGTCTAGTTTATCGAGTTAAAGACAGCCTGGTGCCAATAATATTGCAACATGACAACGCTCATCCACACACCTCGCGCACAACTGGAGAGGTTTTTCGAAACCTGAAATTTGAACCGATTTCACACCATCCTTTTTCCCCCAATCTTGCCCCATGCGATTTTTACTTTATTCCTCAACTCAAGAGACACCTTAAAGGTTACCATTACACCTCGGACGATGAGGAGAAGCTAGATGCTAAGTCCTGGATTCGAGAAAAATTGTACGATTTTTTCAGTGACGGAATGAAAAAACTTGTGATAGGTTGGGAGAAATGTCTTAGCCTTAGCGGTGACTATGCTGAAAAATAAATATATAATTTTGAAACCTAAGAATTGTACCTAATGTACTTTTCGCCCGATCTTGCTATTTGTTTTTGTTTGTGGTCTACAAACATGTGTGCATTGGTTTTCAGCCTATCCTCGTAGATGTGGGTGATACGAAAACTCTCCGAAATTAACATGAAGAAGGGAGCACTCTTCAACAAATGTTGAGGAGTGCGTTAGTTTTGCGTGCGTTGAAAGGTACTCACCAAAATTTCAGCTCTTTTGTTTCATCAATTGTTTGACTATCATTTGAGTGAGTCGTTGCGAGGGTTTTTGTGAACATGGAAAAAATGAACATCGAGCTATCATTAAATAATTGTTTTTGAAAGGTAATACGCCTTCACAAATCAAAGACGAATTGGATGCTGTGTAGGGGGACTCTGCAGCATCATTTACGACCATGAAATTTCGAACAGCTGGATGCAAATCTGGCCGGACCAGCTCGGCTGATTATGAGTATTCGGGGTGGCCAGAAAGAGCGGAAACCACCGATTACGTGGAAAAAGTCCATCAAATGGCACTGGATGACCTTCGAATTAAGTTGTGAGAGGTAGTTTGAGCTGTGTACGCGCATATGGAAAAAACGCGTCACATATTGACTGTAGAATGGGGCGTAATATGATAAGCTATCTATGCGTTTTGATGTCACGCTTGCCCACTTTGGATCAAAAACGCATTTTTGTGAACATTTACAAGGCCCTGTTGGAGCAGTCTAAGAGAAACAAGTCAATGTTTTTGCATCGATTCATACCTGTTGGATTTACCACTACATTTTTGAGACGATAGAACAGACAAAACAGTGGACTGCAAGGACTCGACCAGTATCGAAAGTGGCGAAGACGGTTCTCTCGGCCGGGAAGGTGATGGTGACTATGTTGGTATAGTCACGGAATTGGGTTCTTCGATTATAATATACTTTATACTTTGACTATACATATAAACTTATATGGGGCATCTTTAGTCTTAAGTAGCTGAAGCATGGTCCATCCTTGTCAAGAGCCTTTACAAATTGCTTCATTAGGCCTAGTTTAATATGTAGAGGCGGTAAGATGATTTTCTCTCTTTCAACTAAAGATTCAGCAATGATGTTTTCTTTCCCAACAACCAAGTTTTCTCTCTTAGGCCACTCCTTAATCCAGTGGTTTTGTCTGTCCCTGCTATCCCAGAGGCACAAGAAACAAGGATATTTTGTGTAGCCACTTTGCTGCCCAAGAAGAAAGTTCACCATTTTTAAATCTACACAAATCACCCAGCGATGTTCCTGGTATTTTATCTTCTGTAAGACCAATGCTATTGTATCGTATTCTTCTTTCATTTTAGTTGAATGAGCGATTGGTATGGCGCCAAACCTGTTACCATTGTGAAGAAGTATACATTTTAAACTACGCTTGGAGCTATCAATAAACAAACGCCAATCACTAGCATCATAATGTGATAGTAGTCCCATTTTTTCCAAAAGACCCTTAACGTCTAAACAAAATGTAAGATTGTCTTCTTGAGTAAAGAAGGGTAGCATATCCTTTTCCCTTGTGTGATAAAAACGTATTTTTGTACCGGGTTACAGTGAATTCTTTTCATGCAGTCTTGATGCTAGTAGTTCGGATGCTTCCTTCGATAAGTTCAGTTCTTTAGCAAGATCGCTTAGTTCATCTTGATTAAATAGTTGAGGAATTGTTGATACCCCCTCGTAGTCACTGCCACTATCGTCAATAGAATGAGAAATATTTTCAAATAACTCAAATTCTTCCTTAGATATATCTGGTAACGTCTGAAATATTGGGATCGGTATTTCTTCTGAATGGGGTACCGGGCGTCTAGCTGAAGGCAAATCTGGATATGTCCATTTGTGGCGATTTTTTCGATTAATTCCCGAAACATTTACTATGCAAAAATAACAGTCGTCAATATGGTTCACAGGTTCTCTCCACACCATTGGCACACCAAATTTTAGACTTTTCCTTTGTCCTGTTGTCCATTGCCGCAGATGTTCAGTACATGTTTTACACACAAAATGCGGTGCCTATCTTGGTCACCAACCTTAACACCAAAATATCCCAAGTATGCACGTTTCACAAAGTCTGTAATATTTTTCCTATTTTCTTTTACCATATATTCCCATGTATACTTATAGATTTATTTAACTTTGAAAGTTATTTTCCGGAATATATCAAATATTAAAACAACTAATCGTAAGATGTGCCATATCTAAAAAAGTAGAGCTGGTGAATAAAAACGGATTTCATATTTGGATTCAGCTCTACAAATATAGTTAAAATCATCACAAAGATTCCCGGCACCAAAAAAAAAATTTTTTTGTAGGCCTGTGTTATCTTCAAAAAGGTGAATTAACACGGAGTATTACGCACCATTACTTGACAACCTGAAGGCAGAAATAGAAGACAGAAACTGAAGGCAGAAACAACGGCATTAGAAGAAGACTTTTTTCCATTTAAGAATAGGCACCTGCTCACATTTCGATGGTCACCATGGCTAACATTCACAAATTACACTTCGAGTTAGTTAATCACTCACCATATTCACCTGATCTGACTTCGAGAAACCTTTTCCTGTTTCCTAACCTTTAAGTTTTTGCTTGGAGGACCGAGATTTTCATTGGATGAAGAGGTTATCGCATGTGTAAGCGCTTATTTCGTGAAGAAATACGTCAATTACTAGTTTGGATGTTTGAAAAAATTAGAATTTCTGGAAAAAATTGTCAGTTTAAAAGAAGATTGTTGAAAAATAAAAGTTCAAGAAATAATGTCTCGATATTTGTTAGGTCGAAAACTTTTCAGATTACCCACGTATCCCAACCTCCGCGGGTTGACTCTTAGAGATAGTAGAATGTCGAGATGCAAAGGGTGTGCCCTACTCAGGGCCAATTTTCCTGGACGTAATGAAACAGAAATTTATCCAAATTTAGCTGCATGGTTTTTCCAAATATTTATAAAAATACACAGGATTGCGACTGAGCCGAAACCATTTTATCCTCAATATTTTATAATTAAAATTATTATATTTTGACTAAGATCCATTTGTTTAATGAGATACGTGAATTTTATCTCTTGCGATTACGCGGAGGTGCCACCGTTCGTTCCAGGAAAAGAAAATATTTGTAGTAATTCTAAAAATTCTGAAACCAAATTAAATATACATGTGTTTAAAGAGCTAATAACATTACATTGGCATACATATCCGATCATGATAACGTGAAGATAAAATTTGTATTAATTGTATTTGTTCCATAATTTTTTACTCTTTATTTGAAGACATTAACGAAAACAAACCTGCAAATTTATGTTTATCCAAAGGCGAGCTTTTGGCGTGAAAATAAAATGTGCATAAAAATATTCCATTTATTTATTTAATTACTATTCTACCGTTTAAGGTAGGTTTTAGATGGACATACAGCGTACATATACATGTACGCTGTATACAGCATACATGTATATAGCGGTACAATGATACATTTATTTGCCCCTTTTCAAAGACAAAATCTGACATCCGATATCTAAAACAAACCCCTCTTCAAGTTCGAATATTTCCTTCCTGCCTTCATAATGTCCAACATACCAGTTCCTTTTTTGCCCTTTCTTCGCTTGACTAAATTTCTCCTCTCCATCACAGTCTTCAACATCCCATTGTCAATAACAATCCTCTGCTTTCATCTTTCCTGCCTCCTTTGTATTTCTCCCAACACTCTTCTCTCATTCTCAACCATGCCCAGCACTTCCTTGTTTGTTTTCCTTTCCATCTATTCAACCTTTACACCTTTCTCCACATTCACATTTGTCTTCCAGAAATCTTTATTACAGTATTGAAGATATTTACGATAATAAACCTACATATGGAATGACCCAACCTATAAATTCAAGATGTTTTAATGCTTAAAAGCGGCGATAAATGATATATAACGTCAGGATACAAAAAAAATTAACACCGAAGTCACGTGATAAGGATACGCTGAGTAATAAACAGAGGTTTTGACGCTCCGAACTCCTCCAACAGTGGAAATTGAAAGAAAAAAATACTATATATGTATTATAAATTATCATTAATGATATTAATTAAACCAAATGATTGTTTTTAACCTTCTTGTAGAATTTACATTAATATAATATCATTTGTTCGTTCTATATGTAATATAAAACGATATAATATGTTCTACAAAGTAATAATTCGGTCCTATTGCAATGCTTTATAATTATTTGAAAAAACTCTGCAGTTAATTCAGTTGAGCCCTTATTTTATTGCAGCAGATCCATAGCAGCTAAGCAAAAAAAAATTCGGTGCAGAGTTTTCTGTTTGCTGAGCACTGTTCCACTGTTAATGAAGTGCCTGTCGTCAGAGTCAACGCGCGGAAGACAAAATACGTATATCACGGCATTTCATCCGCGTTCTGCTCGACGAAGCTCCACCCACTTTCCTCTGTTTTATGATTAGCTGAATGTCCCTCTGCAATCCGTTTTCTGCATCGCTCCGCTTGTATGTTAACCCAGCTTCAGCTTTTAAGTTATCCCCACGTAACTCCCGATTGCAGGAATCGTTTCATAGGCGGCAAAATTCAGATAGGTCAAGTGAATAACGTGCATGCATAAATGAAATAATGAATATTTTGTTTGAGGGAGAAAAAGAAGACTTTCCTTCGGCACTTTAGATAGAATGACTTCCTACACTCAGTTCCATTCACCCTGAGTTTTCAAATGTTGTAAACCAGTAATCAAACAATGAGCATTAATATGTCGGCTTAGTTACGGCATTATTTTTCGTAGAATTTCAAATCAGTCCAGTCACTTTAATATTCACCGTATTTCTGTGACAGAAAACCGTTGGAACACTCCAATATTTGTACACCCCTCTTTAATAAAATCTCATGAAGCAAGAACTGACGAAACTGTAAGAAAAATTTGGATGGAAAACACTCTCAGATCTAAGGCTTAAATATAAACAGACATAGTAATTTTTAATGGAACCCTTTGAACCTAATTGAAAATCCATTCCAAAACTGATCAAAATATTGTAGATTTGATCAAAAATATACCCTGAATTAGAATGTTTCTAGGAAAAATTTAAGTTGATAAATTAACTTTAATCTTAATGCCACCTTGTTTACATCCATTGGTTTATTGGCTTTATATTAGTAATATAGGTAATTTATAATGTGCAGTCAAGTTTCAATTCCTCCGCAATCCTCCAAGGAATTGAAGAAAAACTCCTGAACCTAGTTTAATTTTTTTAAATCGGTTCAATACAATATCAACTTTTACCTTGTTTTTCACGTTTGAAAATTGCAAAGAAAATTTAAATATGATTCCTTTAGTTTGGGCTAATACGGAGTGGATAGAACAAGTGACCAATGTTTTACTTCTACTGGCCGTGCTGATTATTTTAGATTATTCCACGTCTTGGTCGTCAATTAAAAGAGAGTATTGTAACAGAAAAACACAATACTCATCCACCGGAGGTGGGGTCAAACGCATCACCTTTGGATTTGCTGAAAGGATACGACGATAAATATACGCTACCATAAATATGGATAAGGTGAAAAAAATTTATATTTATATTATTTTCCTAGTCCTCGCGAGTATATGTGATGTTACCAGCTACGGAAACGTGTTCCGAATCTTTTTAGTAAAATACGTATACGAGAAAAACGCGCCCAATAAAACTCCTGCTTCAAAGAGAATTAGCGGTACGTTGAAGAGGATTTTTGCACGGGGGCTCATTTCTCCCATGTCATTCTTCGAGCATTGCCGAGATTTGACCTTCCATGGCCTCCGTCGACGCATCAATCCACTCCCTCGCGGAGTCTTCAAAGATGACTCGCGGACCCCGGAAGGAGGGACCTCGCCGTCTCTTCTCCCCCACGCCTCCGCCCTCAACCCCCTCACTCTCCCCAAGCTCTCCCCGTCCATTCCTCCTTCCCTCCTTTTCGGAGTGGAGATATGTGGCAGAGACGTGATGGCCGCCGTCCCACTCCGTAAATTCCTCCCTCCCTTCGTACGAACCACCGTCTACGTTCGGCCCCACAATGGGCGCCGCACACCCACCGCGGCCTCCTTTTGCCGCCCACGAATCGTGAAAACCCGAGGACTCCCGGACTTGATTTAGCTTCGGGCGGGTACGGTGTCCGGAGCAGCATCATTCGGCCCGGAGTTTCAGCGGCAATTTCTTAGGGAAGCTTGCCTTCGTTGATCCAAGGTCACGGGTGCGAATCTAAAAGCGTCTGCCAACTACGGGCCGGCGTGACTGGAGTTGTGATCTGGGAACAGTGCAGGCGTGCGACTACGCACATATATTCGCATTGAGTGATCAATGTCAACATTTTGCGACCAGTGACTTTAACTTCATTTCAAGCGTTAGTGGTTCATTTCCGATAATCCTCTTATCTCTCTTTACCATTATGTATTTTCCTAATTCCGAGTCACTTGAACGGCGTGATGAAAAAATGCTGTATCGTATGCGTGCATTGAACATATGATAGGAGCACTGATGTTTTTTTTCTTTTTCTGCCGGTGTTCATTTTTAATGGACACTCGTTATGAGTGCATAGGCAGTGGCTCATCCTCTGGCAATGGTAAAACTTTTGAAACGTTAAACCACGGTTTATCTCTGTCAAGAGTCATTGTTACAGCTTACAAAAGCACGGAGCTTTCTAAAGGGTTAACTCTCTACCGAGCGACCGCATTGCTATTCCCCATGGAAATTAATAAGGTCACGTAGATTATTATCGTAGAGATACCCTTTCTTTGCATACACAGCGAACGGACTGATAAGGTATAGGCTGTGCCTCGGAGGGTGTATGTTGATAGTGCTTCTTTACACACCAGCCACAAAAAAGCGACCCAAAGGCTGCTAAATAATTAGCCAAAACAGGACTTACCCCTCTTGCACCCACGACGAATATGAAAGGATTCTATCCCAAAGAAGTCCGCACTAGCCTTCCTCTACGTGCTTGTATACTCCTTTGAAGCGCTTAATACAATGTTTGGAGTGATGCAGATTAATTTTAAGCCGATTAGAGCTATTTGTCTGCAGAAAATGTTCGTAGGATTTCGTAACGTATTCCATATCATTCCATTAATATGGGGTATTAATTCGAAAACATAGTTTTCTGTGGATAATACCCGTGTCAGCTATCGTATTGGCGGGTAAGATGTGTAATAAGCCACTAGCCATCAAAATAGAGAGATTGGAGTAGTACTGTTTTGTTCTATGAGACATTGAGAGCTTGAAGGAGTGATACGAAGATAAAGTGAGGAGTAAACTGTAAAACGAACATCTATGTCAAAAATACAAAAGTAAATCTGGGTAGGAAGGAGGATTAGACTGATGAAAGATGATAGAGCCATTGAGAGTCGAAAAGCCGCTGGCCAAAAACAGAATCACGGTATAAATACGTGCTTGATGGTAAGTTGAATTCGAATCAAATGGAAAAGGAGAAATTTATCGCGAACGAGTGTGGGTGACGCTTGAGGGAATTTCAAAGGAGGGATTTTTGAAAGCACTGAAAGTGCATGTGGAAATGCCACCATTTCCGCATTTGGACGGGGGAATGAATAGTGGCATCTGGTGGAATGAAGAGGAAACATTACTGTGACTGAAAGAGGTACTGTGAGTGAGTGTACTGTGAACGAATGAAAGAGGCACATGTTTGCAGCTAAAGGAGAGGAAGGTTGTAATAGAGAAACAAAATCAATGCAGACATTTCTTGTACGAATAGAGGAAGCATAAAAAAATGTAGAGTGAATTAAAGGAAATTAGGAAGCTGTTAAGGAAATATTCAAAAGGAAAAAAACCTGTGTAGGACACCGAATCAATTCAATATTGAATTAAAAAAATAATATTTCGCGGATTGTTTGCGAAGTTGGAGACTAGATGGAGTTTTTTCACGGCTTTTTCACTTATAGTAGTAAGGAGAACGAAAGTGAGCCATGATCAACAGATGGCGGTAATAAAAGCAGGGAAGTTGATATAAGTAAAAAAAGAGTGTAAAACCACAGTGAGTGCTTTGAAAAAGTTAAAAGCTACAGGATTAGACGGGAAAAGTTATTTATTAAACTCCAGTTTAATTTATGACAGAAAAATTTTACTTTATCAGAAGTTTGGAAGCACCAAATAAATCGTATTAAGGAACAGATGATGGAATGCAAACATTTGCAAAACCTTTTGAGTGCACCAGCAATATATTTCGGTAAAATTTTGTTTGAATGAATACGGAAAATTATATTTAATAAAGTTCGAAGAGCTCACTATGGTTTTACACCTGGTCTGGGATCAACTGATATTTTTCTACTCTACATCAGGTTTGGAGATTATGGGCGTGCGAGGGAAGATTTCAAAAATGTATTTGGTAAAATAAATGGAGAATATTTCTAGAAAGTTTTGAAGCATATAGCAGTGAATGCGCACTTATTGAAAGATTAATAAATGGTCCTTGAAAATATTTATATCCCTTCGATTATGTTCCTTATAAAACCGTACTATTTTCAGATAGCCCACATCCATCCGAACCTTCCCTTCCTTGTCATATTTCATATCGTTTTTTCTTCCTCTAGTCTTCTGTATACTTCTCTTATTCCTAATTTATCCTCCATTTTTATCTTCAGCATTCACTGTCAGTCCCGGATTCCGAGGGTGCCTATTCTTCTTTAGGCTAACTTTACAATGGTGCGTGTAACTTATCCTTAGAGTGCCATACTTTCACATATTGCTTTGCAGTTTCTAGACTAATTTTTGCTGACCATGTTAGTTATTTCTTTTTTTTAAAGTTTGTTGTATTTTCTTACCTTGAGTAATTCTTAGGCTTATGTACAAGGTTTTTCCCAAAAGTAAACACTGAGTCGATAAAAAAATTATTTACAGAGTTTATACACTCACTCTAAATTCCTCGAAGCAGCACCTTAGTGCGTCCACACACGCTACCAGTAGGTTTTCCAGGCCTTTTACGCCTCTTGGAAGAAAAAACTCGAAATACTGCTAAGGCCCCTCGTCACGGCCTGTTGTAACGCTTCCACCGAGCCTTGTTAACGTCTTATTAGCACGACTTTGAGGCGGGGAAGAGGAAGGAGTCTGGTGGAGCAACGTCAGGGTTGTAGGGTGGCTGATGCAGTGTTGCCACGTTGTGCCGGGCCTTGTTGTCAGTAACGCAGAACTCGGTGTGGCTGAGAGAATTGTCATGATGAAGCTTCCATGACCTTGCGATAGCTCGGCGGACTCGGGCGATGCGTTTTCTCAGTCGTTTAAGGACCTTCACGAAAATGCTGCTTTGACGGATTGTCCAAGTGATAAAAAAAATCCCTGTGGATCCCTCCTTTGGGATCAAAAACGCAAATGAGCAGGCCATTTTGCTTCGATTTGGACATGCGAGCCTTTTTAGGTTTTGGGGACGAGGCCGTGTGTCATTCCGTGCTTTGTCGCTTGGACTCAGGGTCGTACTTGAGCGTCCGAGTGTCGTCCCCAGTAACGACATCGTCTAAAAAATGTGGGTCCTCAATTACATG
This sequence comes from Hetaerina titia, assembly GCA_037158775.1. NCBI lineage: Eukaryota > Metazoa > Arthropoda > Insecta > Odonata > Calopterygidae > Hetaerina > Hetaerina titia. Next base: position 62,417,815 of record CM073779.1, on the reverse strand, counting down.
AGGATCCAAATCCTCGAGAAGCTCTTGATAGATCCGAGTGCGAGTTTTCTTTTTTTTGTCCGAGAGCACTTACGACAGCAACTTTACACACACATTTTTCGTGCCCATGTTTTCAGTCAGACGTCGATTCACATCACTTTTAGGGATGCTAAGTTCATCAGAAATCATGCGGACACAATCTGCGATCCTTATCCAACAAAACCTTCACCCTTGAAAGATTTTCGTCTCTTATTGAGGTCCAAGGGCGACCTGAAAGTTCGGCATTTTTAACATCTTCTCTACCCTCCCGAAACAACTTGCTCAACTCAAAAACACCCGATCTACCGAAGGCGTTATCACCATAAGCTGCCTTGAGCATTTCATGAGTCTCTTTTCCGGTTTTTCGCAGTTTCACGAAACATTTAATGGCGTACCGCTGTTCTAATAACTGGTTCATGACGGAGCGTAACGAGGTCACGTTATATAGGTTTCACAAATAAACGATCCTCACTTCACAAAGGCTGGGAGCGAACTGCCACCGGCCTCTTAGCTTTTCCTAAGACTACCCTTCCCTCGATCCCACCCAGAGAAACCACCGCCCGTCCGTCCGTCTATCCAGGAAAAAATTAGTTCTACTACTTCTGGGACAGACCTTGAATGTTGAAATACTTCAATTTTATATTATACTTTCTCCCAAAAAGGTGAAAGTTAGCACGTTCTCTCCCCTCTGAATGCCAAATCTGCTGGGATATTTTCTATTTCTTATGCTAAAATTCTAGTTTTCTTTTTGTCTACTTTCATATAATATATGTGAAATACTGGGTCCATCGCCTCCTAAATGTCTTCTGGATTCTCTGCGATTACTGCAGTGTCACCTGCGAAACGGAGCAAATGACTTTCTTCCGCTCTTTTCACGCTCCCTTTAATTTCTTTGTTTTATCTATCCTGGGGCTTCCTCTTCCAAGAATATCATAATAGTGAGAGGTTTAATTCCATGCAAACGTTATATATATATATATATATATATATATATATATATATATATATATATATTTGCTTCTTTTATTCTTTCATCTTTTAATCCCTCCGTCATAACTTGAACAGTTGGTAGAATAGCTGTAGAAAAAGTACAACTGGTAGAATAGTCACATATCGCTGAAATCCATGGCAAATGTTTCCAACAAAGGTCTTGTCCAAGTCCAAGGATAATGCGTACTCCTCTTATTTACCTATTAGCCCATACAAAGTAATTTTGTGCTTTAAAAATGTGTCGTAATTATGAGAATTTATCACAGTCAGTATTGAGCGCTCTTACAAAGCTGTATGAGAGTTTTGGATGAGCTTTTTGAGTTTGATTAAGTATCATTACTTTCCAAATAAGACAGCAAAAAGGCTCTTTCCCTGGTTTATAGGAAAACTTTATTAGGCATAATTGCCTTTTGAATGGTACTTATTTCGTATCGTTTAACCCGTATTTATGTAACCTTCTTCGAGTTTTTTTTTTAATGATCAAAAATGATCATGCTTTATAAGCCATCCACTCTAGAAGTTATGCAGAAATTATTTCTGGAGAACAGGAAAAATAAACGTTCTCCCTTTGCCACTCCTACCAAACGCGTTTCCTGCTTTCAAACCAACAGTCATATTTTAGCTCTCTCATTATCTCCTCCATTTTTCTGTTTTGACCTTCGTCCACCAACTTCCTTTCTTTCCCCAAAACGTTAATCCTTTGTCGACTTTGTGGACCGTGGTCAGAGTAATCCTTTGTCGAGCTTATTTTTTTACATTTTCTTCACATCCGCGAGATAACAGCTCCTTTCGGATGCACTTAGATTTCACCATATTACACAGTATGCAACACTGTTCTCCACAACAAACCAGTTACTGATTCTTTCTGGATTTTAAGGATTTTTTCAAGAATTTTACTTTACTGATTCTTTTTTGTTCACAACCCTCATCTCCTTCATCAAATTGCTCTTATAATTTTGTTTTTACTTTCCGTGAAATTCTCTTTCACTTACACTTATTTAATCAATTTGCTCACAGTATATTGCAAACATGAATAAGTTGCATTTTTGCAGTGTACTGTAATTTATCTTCTCTAATCCATGATGCACCTATTACCTAATATAGGCTTCCTATTTCTATTGGACCTTTTTATTAGTGATTATTCTGATTTATTTTAATCCCTTACCGAGTTTTTAACGCACACATAAACGAGTTCAACTCTTTGAATGAATACCCAACTATTTTATGATTCGTAAATCTGATTTAATCAGCTTATCCTACTCTCGTTTTTCAGTTCTTCTTATGCCTTTCTTGCCATCTTCTCGGCGCATAAGTTAAATTGTATGGGCAGTAACCGGGAAACAGATTTCTTTTCTCTATCGATCACTATCCATTATGACTCTCTATCTGCTACCATTTGATGCAAGATCAGATTCATATCCATATGAGTTTCGAAAGAGTCACTTGACCTTCCCTTTTATTCTTATATTCTTTCCTTCTTTTATTAACTTGTCCCACTCACTTTGTAGAAAACCGGCTCAAAACTCACATAGCAGTCTGGAGATAGTCTGACTGCGTTTTCTTATCATTTTCAATTTATATGTTCTCTTCTTCTCCGTATTTCCCCTCCCTCATCTTAATCTATATCCGATTGTAGCGTAGCCGATCTTTTCTACTATTCAGAGATGATTGGGAATTCAAATGTATCCAATGCAACATGAAGAGGTAAATAAAAGTCCAAACTTTGCAAAATACACTGATGAATCATTGGTACTGGAAACAATGATTATTTTCCTCTGAAGTTTATTCTGACGATCTTAATTGATTAATATGGAATCTATTTTCCAAGTACCAACGTCATTTATACATATCCACAATTGAACTTTTATTGTTCAAACGCTTATATTGATCTTTTGACCTTTTACTTTGAAATATAAAAGTGGCAAAATTTATGCATCATAACCATTTACGATATGACACGAGTTTCATTGCCTCCATTTGGTATAGGGTTTCTGTATCATCTCACCTGCGAAATGTCAATAATAGCTCAAGAAAATGCGGTAGCACCTTAACTGTAGGTAATGCAATTTTCAAAATGATATTTTGTTTAAATTCTCGATGCATATAAATGCAATGCCTTATTATAGCATTTTTTGGTATAATTCTCTGCGATTGATCGGTTCAAAATGCTAACTTTATAATCAATGCAATATTCTGCGGTACAAACTATTTAAGAAGAGGAATGTATCAACTGCATAATGTTTTGCCATAACTGTGAGTTTTGTACGCTTACAGTTTAAGTTTGAAAAAACAACTAGGTTTTGTGTACAAAAAATTAAGTGTATTTCTCTCAAACTTTTATGCTTACATTTTAAGGATAAATCCAGTGAAATTAAGGCTTAAAATTCAACTTTTATTTATTGTGACATAAGATTTAATACAAAAAATGCTTAATTTTATCCCAAAGTAATTACTCTCGTTAATTCCACCCACTCCAAATATTTTTAACGCAAAGGAGCTCCAGGCAACTGCGTTGGATTTGATTGTTTTTAAAAAATAGCTTTCCCGTATCTACCGAGCATGCAATAAGTTGCAATAAATAAAGTATAGTAAGTTTTTAAGGATGAAATCATGGAAATAATACCTTTTTTCAATTATTATATTTTCATGGACTTACATGTTTCGACTTGCTTACATGGACTACATGGATTACAGCTTCAACTGAGAGTAAAATGTTAGAAATTATATGCTAAATTCCCATAAAACTATAAGGCTACCGGAGATTTTGGTGTCTTTTAGTCGTAATTCATTAATTGGGCGCAGTAGATCAAAGTATTTTTTATGATTCCGGGGCCATTGTTCATCCCTGATGCCCTTAGAGCTTACCGCGGTGCTTTGAAGGGCCCTTTGATGCTCTTCAAAGAAACAAAGCTCCCCGTGGTCCCCCAAGTATTCCCAGTGAAGAGGACTAAGCAGTCCGCGAGAGCGGAAACAAGAGGTATCCCCTTGTACCCGAGAGATGATATTATTCAGTCAAGTCCCCGAAGACTTTTCCTTCTTTCCATCAACAGTAATCAGTGTCATGGACTTCCTCGAAATATTACGTAATAGTTGACAGGGTCTAGTGCAAAAGTCCAGACAATTAATAAAAATGATAAACTGTGGATATCACCTCTAATAAAAGATCTTTTTTATTCAACACGAATGAGCTTGCAATTTTTTCAGAAAATTTACCTGAGCAAATTATATGAAGAGTGAGAGTACCGAAATTAAATCATTCTTACCTTTTGCACTCATGAATGTGCAATATTTTTGCATCACATAAGCTCTAGACATGGTAGCTTTATGATATTTTCTCTTGGATTTGGGATAACGCGAAACAAATAAGTACATAACAAAAGTTTTATTTAAAGAAAATGATCACTATGAAATGGAATGTAAGCGAAAGCAAATGTTTACGTTTCTACTATTCTGTAAGCATATGCTTACTTAACTCTGCTTGACAGACTTTTCTTTTTCTATTTTATTCTGTCTTCTTTACTTCCGACTCCCCACCGTTAATGTGCTGATGAAATAGTTTCATTGTTTGCCTCATTGAAGATGAATTTGAGGTCATAGGATGCTGTTCTAAGTGATGAAGCTGCGTGTTCTAGCTAAGAGGTATTTTCTAAATTTAACGGATTTGTTAAATTTACAAAATTGCACATATCCGTTAACCACAGTGTTCTTTCCCGATTTAAAAACACGGGCTTAAGAATGTTCCTGCAGCTGACTAGGTGCCAGATTATCGGAACCTTGTTAAATTACTTGGAAACTTCATTCGCGAATTAAATATGCCATTCCACTTATTTTCAAACCGTTCAAAGTTTTCTGTGGTGGTGATTTACATTTGCGTCCCGAATCTGCAGTCCATGTTTTTTTAAATATCAACCAAAGAATATTATGCTTTGAATATAAATTAATTTTTTAATTCCTCCTCAACTTATCCCCCTTCAATTCGCCATTAGTATATATTCAAACACCGCTCATTTACGTTTTTTTCCATCTTATTTGATCCGCTCATTCGACGTTTTTGTCTTTTAGCCATGGGTCATTAATATGAAAAAGTGATTTTTCTCATAATGATGACTCTACGAAGTTAATGACTAAAAAAAATTAAGACACGATTGCTTCGAGTTCACGCGCCGGTGAAGAAAACACAATTAAATGTAGTATTGCATTATTCATGGGAGAAGTGTTACATTTTCCGATCCAATTTTACCTGAATTTTATGCGTCAGATTTATTATCCTTATCACGTTCAGGTGTCTGCAAACTTGGCCATTAATTCACATACGGAATTACTGAAATGTGATTCTTGTTACCGCGTTATTTGTCTTGCGAGAATTCAAATGCATGTTGACATAGAGTTTATAATTTAAGCTTTTGAAATGATTTGAAATTTTATCTTTACTCACGATCTGTCCTGGGGAAAACACATACGAGAAATATGCGGTCGTTCTAATAAAAAAATTAGGATTTGTCAAAAGAGTGCTAGGTAAATGCGACGAACAGGTGAAATAACGATGTTTCCTTGCCTTGGTCAGGCCCCACCCAGAGTATATGGGATCCTCATGATATAAATTTGGTTTCGGAATTAGATCGAGTTCAGAGAAGGGGGGCTAGATTTGTCAAACATTGTTATGACCAACTCAGCAGCGTATCCACTTGGCTAGACAATTTAAGTTGGGATTCTTTTACACAGCGGCGTTTCCAATATAGATTAAACTTATTAAAAACATTTAAAGATGGGCCCTTTTCCGATGACATCAAGGATATAATACCAACCCCAACGTATTACGGTCGAAGGGATCACGAATATAAGACTAGAGAGATAGACTGCAAGACTGACAGGTTTAAAATGTCATGTTTTCCAAGGGACCAGAATGCTTGTAGCCGAAATTCCCCAGGACTTAGTTCATTACAATAAGTATTAACGTTCAGGTTAGGGACTGCGCGAGGATATGTATACATGTGTGTATGTATGTATATGTATATATGTGTATATATGTATACATATATGTATACATATATGTATATATATATTTTTTTTCTTACAGGTTCCCCCCACCTTTCCTCACCTAACCCCCAACCCCCTCAACCCTTACCCTTCTCTCATGGTGCTACTCCCCCTGCCACACACCTTTTTGGTGGCTCGCAGGGTATTTATGTAGATGTAGAAAGGTGGGCATATATAACCTGCTAAAGCTTCATGTTTATTGAATAGAATAAATGTAAAAAACTTTAAACAGACGAAATTAAAATTTAAAACACGTGCTTTGTGGTTTGATCAACGCTAAAAGATCGTTAGTGTTTACTTTCCTGATTTTTATGCTGTCGCCCTACAAATATGCTTGCGTAAAAAATCATTCTTCAATCTAAATGCAGTAAACTGAGCCGAAATTTCCATCGGGTATTTCATCAATATAGCTCGCGATTAAAGGAAATGACACTATAACCCGAAAATGGAAACTGATGATATGGAACTATGGAATTTTGTCAAAAACCATCAGGGTGAATCAATAGTAATTAATAGCTTCAATAGGACAGTTTTTAAAATCTCATCGACGCAAATCCCTACTGGAGAGCATGATTTTATTTATAAATAGGCATAAAATGAAATTGATAAAACGGAGCAATGCCTTTGAAATTACTAATGATTGCAGTGCATTTAATGAAAATGGCATTTAAAAATTAAATTTCCGTTCGGCGAAAGCGTAAATCTGAGGTAAATTTCACAGCGTTGAAGGAAAAGAAATCATGTTTAAGGTGAGAAAGAGAGGCAAAGAGAGAGAAGCATATCCGGAGAACTAGGTATCATGTTTGAGAAATGGTGATACTTGCAGTGTCGTCTCATTTTCGCGGTCATAGAATTCTTTGAATGCATACTCCAACCCCTAAATGGCAATCAGTTCAATTTCCATGGAATTCAATCGACGCCGTTTCTTTTGGGTAAATTAGGAAAATCATTTCGGCTTCCCAACTTACTGCCTCATTCCATCACTAGCAAATTCTTCCTTTATCACATTGGCCAATAGTTACCCATTAGGAATTCTCTGTTACCATCACACCATCGAGTGTATTGTTCTCTTTACACTTCAAAAACCGACACTTAACTCTTAAAGGTATCAGGTATGAACGCCTCACATTTTGATTGACATGCCATGATCGGCTACGTACGAATCTTGATCGGCTGTCGGGGCCACTGAGGGTGTACGATAAGTTAAGGCAGGAGAATATGCTTGAGGCAGAACACGGGAAGAAAATAACACTTTGGCGTTATTCTTCCTTAGGAAACAGGTTCTCAAGGATGAAGTGACGTATCACCTTTATGTGATTGGCATACGGGATAATCAATATTGCTTTTAAACTACCAGAAATAAAATTATAATCAAAAGATCTTTTCAGTTTCTGCAATCTGCACCCTGGAATACGATACAAGGAGCCTGAATTGTGACAGTGTTACAAAGATTGCATTAAGTCAGCTCGAACTTCTGTGCCCCGAAATCAATTTATTCTGTTCTTCTAAGAACACTAATATTGGCATATGTCTCTGCTAAAAGAATATAAAATTTCTTCAGATTTCAGATATTAATAGTCAAACCATAGAAACTCATATTATAAAAATCGATGTTGTGTTTATTGCAGTAAAGTTTCATTTCTCACTTTAAGAAATGGATTTGGAATACAATACGGAAGAGAATAATCCGACCAAAGGTGCACATCTTGTGGCAGAATGAATTTATTAGGATCGTGTATCTAATATGAATAAGACCAGAATGGTAGGCGCCACGGTGAAGACTGAGGGACAAATGTGTTGATCAAATTAAGGCAGGTGCATAGGACAAGGGAGTTGCGTAGCACTAGAAAGAAAGAGTGGATTGCTGTGGTCAACTGATTTTGGAACTGAAATAATATGAGCCACGATAATGAGATATTAAATTTGACAAACAGTTTTTGTAAACATGATTTTGAAGGATTGAAGAAAATGAAAATAACAAATGTACCGTTGTTAACATAAAAGTGTGGAACTTTAAAGATCAAAGATGGAGAGTAACGCTCATGCGAGAAAATGTTTCGAAATAATCCCAAAACGGTCAAATGTTTAATGTTTTTGCATTCATGCTAATCAATATGAGCGTGTACGAGGGTATATTATCAAATAACTCTTAAAACTTGAGAGAGGCAGTGGTAATAATAATCAAAGTAAATTCCTGAAATTATTTCGCTTTTCAAACTATTCATCTTGTACGTTCACGCACTTATCCCATCTCTTTACAAATCCTTGATAGCTCCCTGCAAAGAAGTCTTTTGTTTGCTGCCGCAGCCAACTATGACCCACGGCCACCCAAATACATTTTAAGAGACCCGAACCTGTAATAATTACTTAGGACTAAAATGGAACTATACGTTAGATGCTCCAAGCGTTCCCAATGAAATGTTTGTTCTCCTCGTATAATCTCGTACATGCTGTTCTCATGTGCACTCATGCAACGCAGCCGCCATCTTACATTGGCTACCTGACTGACTGACTCACTCACCACGAGATGCCTCACAGCCTCTACAACAAGCTTACGTACGTGTATGCTGCTATCTGCTAGCTGCATGGTAATAGTTAATCTGACGTTTGCTACTTAATTATTGATTTACCCCCGTAGTTTACCCCAAATTGAATTGTAATAATGACCTACATGAGGTACTATCATAAGGATAAACTTAATACTAAGGTCAATTCCTAAAATGATCTTTGACTAATTAATTTTTACACCTTTTTTGGAAGTTACTTATGCCGCGTCTCATTCTAAGTTTTGAATCGTGTTGATTCCCTTCACTCAAAATTAAGACCGATTAACAGGCTCACAGCTCGACCTTGTAGTCAATACCGTTACTTGGGGCAAGCTGGTTGGCTGTTTCTTCTAACTTATTAAAAGATTTCTTTGACGTGAGATCGCCTTCCAGGTTCACGGCGTATTTTAGTATTATCTTTTATTTTTAAGACGCCTCTGCAAAAGATAAAGACTCTCTAGGGATACGTCAATCTAATGTCACTGATTGAAAAGCTTTATGCTCGAAATAGATGGAGCGAGCTGTCGTTTTTCGTCCCACCCTCTTTGTGCTCCGCGTTGCCTAAGGGTTGGACCATAATGGAAGGATAAAAAACTAGAGAATGAAAAAGGGGCTGTCTCCTCAAAATCGAGCCCTTTTTTTCACTTTAGACGAAATTCAAAAGAGATTGAAGCGCACCTTGATCCGAGTGGGAGTTGGCTGAATGAAACATCACAACGCCCTGTAGCCTCTTCATAACCACAGACCTACACCCACGGCCACACCATGAAGCCCGAGATTCTGTTTTATATGCGAAATGATGAACCACAATCTGAGTTCGACTTGAGCCGTTTATTCGAGCAGCATGGGAGCGCTACTAATTATCTCGTCGGTTTTTATTAAAAATAGGTTTCCTTGTACCTTGAGGGGTTTTCCGATTTTCTTCCCTCGTTTTATTTTTAATTAAATTTTGGAATATCTGGTTGATTCATTAAAAGGTGGTGCATATTTGATTACTCGGCTCATTAAATTGACATGTAAATTTAAATGCAGTCAAAAAAATATCCTATCTGGACCTTCAACTCTAGGTGTTTCTTAAGCGAAGTGACAGTGTATATTATACTACACAAGAGAAATTTATTCAATTACTAAGGGAAAATATTTTCTTTGATTTTATTCCAATCCACTTTTGTAGATACCTCAAACTCATTATTCTGGCACTTGGAAATAGTGTTTAGGGTTCTCATATCTTCATTTCTCTCATTCGTATGGCGCGTTATATATATTTCCCTTTTATTTTAAGTGCCCTAATGTTAATAACTCGTTTCATTACTACTTCAAATTATCTTAAAATTTAGTAGTCCTTCACCCCACTCAAGCAATTGGACGCTTTTCCGTTATAAACAGAGGCTTAGTTTTGCCTAGTTGAGCTTAATCAAATGGGAAAATAAATTATTTTGTGACTTTATCAAATTTTTCTGCTTCCCTCTGACAATACCCGGAGTTCCGATTTTTGTAATTCCTTTGAAAAGAGTTTCAATTTTAAAGGTTTTACTTTCCTTCGGAGATCTTCAAAACCATTGCCAAAACGGAGTTAGTTTCTAGCATGCATAAAAATATTCAGGGTGTAATCATTGTTTAAACTTAACTTTTTAGATTGAAGGTTTAGTTCAAAATGAGCTCTAGTTTACGTTGCTGAGGCTAAGTGATTATAATGATATTTAGAGTGGGACAATAGAAGGTAGGAGGGAGTGTGTGATAGTATACAAACCACAATTATCACTGTTTTTACGTAATTACGCAGCAAGAAGGAAATAATTGTAAATTGACTTGTTTGTAGGCCGAGTCAGGATTTCTTGGAAATTTCTAGAGAGGTGTTATTATTTTATCACTTGGGTGATACGGAGGGTACCGAGAGGCATTATTCTTCTCGGTACCCTTCGTATCACCCAAAATGAGTGATTTTTCAGGTACTAGATTCTATGGGGATCTACACGCGGCTGAGGAAAAGCAACTAGTCCACTTACCCCAATGTGTGAATATTATATGGCGCAAAGGACTTAGTACGAGAGGATTAATACCCCCGCCTATTAAAAACCAACCTTTTAATGGATTACTGCGGCAATAGAATGTTCTAATATCAGGTTCTGTAACTTTTACATTGTTGAATAAAGAAATACAGCAAAAACCATGATTTTACTAGGGCAGAAAACGCCTGAGCTAAGAAACAGCAACAACATGGACAATATGCCCTTAATACGGACTCAAAGGTGTTTCCAACCAACACATAGTCTCATTTTTAACATAAATTTTAAGCATGAAAATGATTATTTGCTTTACAAATTTTGTATCCATTGAGAAAAAACAATTTATCAGCATACATGTGTCTCGGCTTCAGTGAAATTTATTCATGTAGTTTCATATCGTTAAAAGGTCACTTAGCCCAAGTAATGTTCAACCGATAATATTTGTTGAAATGAGCACTTTGCTTTTTTAAATATTAACGTTTTCAAAGTGATAAGGTCACTAAGAAAAAAGTTAAATATAGAGGGAGTTCGGAGGAGGGAAAATTAACGTCGACCACTCAGTACTTTATTTACAGAGGAATGAATGGGAACACAAGCAAGGCGTTCATTATAAAAAAGATGGGATCGAGTTAAGCATTTCAGCACAGGTTAAATATTTGGGTGTAATACTGATACCTAATCTTTTCACGGATACACGCATTAGAAGAACTAGTCTAGTCTTATATACACTATAATTCATTAGATGGATTGTAAAAATGTCACGAAAAGGTGAGAGAGGTGTTACTTCGCTTTAGTTACGCCACATTTATAATCCGCGGCAAGTATCTTGGATTCATAGGAGAAAACTTTAATTTAAGAATAATTTTTTATAAATCAAACAACTTTGCTTTTCCACAGAAACTTTTATTATCACGACCCAGGTTTCGTTATAGCATAGCATTATCAGGTAAAAATACAAGTCAAGCCCAGTGTATATACATATCTCTGGGTGGAGGGGAAGAGGAGGTAGGAAAGAAAGGATTGGTTGAGCTAGGAAGAGGGGGGCTAAAAGTCTATAGTTTGAGGAGGAGGAGGATTTGTAATATTGACAAATTAGCAATAATTAGATAAATAGATTAGATAAAAACCAATTAGATAATTAGCAGGCTGGAAGGATAGGGTCAATACAATGTTGCAAAAACCCCACCTGAAATCGGATTATTTGGCAGAGGATTAGGGAAATGATTATTGTGAAGAGGGAGAACGGCACTTAGTAATTAGTCAGGTGACTCAGTAGCGGACTGGGAGGAGTCGCTAAATTGTTGAAAAAGTTTTACTTGGTTTCAGGTGAGTTGGCAGGGGGTGTGGGGAAAAACAATAACGGGGAATGTGAAGGGTAAAGAAAATCGTTGGTCAAAACATCTTCTCCGTAATTCTAGGATAAAACATCTTCCCTAGAGATATGTATAAAAACTGCGCTTGACTTGTATTTTTACCTGATGATGTTATCCTATAACGAAACCTGGGTCGTCATAATAAAAAGTTTATGAGGAAAAGCAAAGTGGTTTGATTTATAAAAACGTAAATATGAAGATTTTCCACCAAGTTACGTCAGAAACTGTTTTATTTAAGAATAAGGTTCAGGGTAAGCCCGCTACGCATGCTAAAAATTACTGCGAGAAGCGAATAGTATCACAAATGTACTGGAGGAATTATACCGGGTGTCTTTTTGCTTTTGCTCGAAAGGAGCAGGCGAGACTTCGACTTTTAGAATAGTACAAGACATCTGCGTTTTCATGTGGCATAGAGGACATTAGTATGGCCCCAAATTTTGTTTGTAGATTCGATCAACGTGATAAATAAAGCGAGACTCCGTCTCAGACAGAGTCAAGTACTCATCCATCTCTCGCACGATACGGAAACATAGAATGAAATCCTGGACCCTGATAAAAGTAAATAGCATTGATGAGTTTTTCAAGCTCTGTCATTATTATATGGTTCACATCGGCGTGTATGTGCACGAGAGTTGTGTACGAAGCACGAGGGTGGTTAGATAGATTCTCGGAATCACCACCAGATATCAGCGCTAACAAAACGAGATTCCCGCGTAACAATAGGTTTTCTTTCATAGTACATTGAAAAATTAAAAAAAATTACTGAGATAAGTCTTCTATGTCTATTCCATTGCGAGAACCTATATAATTACCCTCCTAATATGAATTCAATCTTATGGATGAACTAATATTTTCTCATATATAGCTGGTGCCATCACATGCCCTGTTACACGCCCTTGCGGAGGCCTGCAGGGTACTTTGAAGATGCAGATGTAGATGAACATGAAAAATCGAAGCTGAAATTTCACTTGCCATTTCCCAATCGGCGGTAGCGACGATAGAAGGCATTTTCGGCGTCGCTCTCGGGAAATGCTTGCTGTTTGACGCGCCGCACGCATAAAATTTTCCATCCACTGGAAATTTCTCCGCAGCCGTCATTTTGCGAAGACGAAAAGAGATTGAGGTACGGAGAGTGATTTTGTCATTTCCACGGAACGCGTCAGAAAAGTTGGCCCGAAGACGAGTTCTTAAGCTTTCTCGAAACCGTTTTTACTTACACTGGGATTGCTGAAATACACTGAAATTTACCTAACACTGGGATCTAATCTTCGGCGAACAATTTGCATTCCATTGCGTATTCTAAGGAGACATAATCTATATTTTTCGGAAATCAAGTTTGTCGCAAGGTATAGTGAAATACCAGATTGCAATACGACGATCTGTATTTACTTCAGAGGCTTTTGGAGAATATGATATGTTCCTTAGCATGCGCTCGAAAGTAAGTCATGAATGATGAAGTTTTAGTGCGCTCCAAGCAAAGTCTCAACTATTACCTCATAAAGAAACTACTCGATCGAATTTCAGTGCTTTCAATTTGACATCGTTTCCATAATGCTAAAACACGAGTCAGTGTAATGCAAAATTTAACCTATATGCATTCTGCAGTCTGAATTTTATTTTGAAAAGAGACTTTCCCTCTCCATCTTGCCCCCACATATGGAGTTTGTTTGACTTGGTTGACCTTGTTGCAGTGGTGTAATAGACCATTGCTTGGGGTATTGGGCTAATAACCGTAGCGTCCAGGCCAATGGCGCTTGGCGCATAATCCGTCAAGCGTCAAGAAGGCCCATAACATCCATTGAATCCGCCGGACTATGTAATTTTTCGAAAAATAAATATTTCTCTAACTTCTAATGAAACAAGCCCCCCTCATTTCCGCCGCAATTTATGTATTTCACCAACCGTTGGTGATGGTTAGTTTGATAGATGAGTTCCGTTTGATTATTTTGTTTTCATTGGTAGGTTTTTGTTCTGGTGTATTCTAATGAAAGCATACATTAACTTTAAGCGTGAAAAATCATATACACGAAAGTGCTCTTCACAGATTTTTTCAAAGGTATTCATTCATTTTGACAACTTATCCTGACAGAGAAACAAGCCAATTGGCAAAGGCATTCCTTTGCCATTTCCACGAACCAAACTGGGTGTTCCCTCATTATTGTTATTTTATGAAGCATTTTACCCGCTTGATTTCTCTAATTATTCTGTGCACGTTCCATTATCTACTACAATTTGCAATGCAAATTCAATGCCCAATGTGGTCACTTGAATTCATTTGACTTTATTTGCCAAGCGGGTACGTTGAAGATAGACATTGAAAGGCCGCCACGGGGGTCCGAGAGTTTGCCACGAGCATTCACCGAGAACATTTTCGTGCATCTCACGGCTATCGTCCTTAAAAACATGATAAATGTCGAGTATCGCGGACAAATATGTTAAAAAGCATTAATATGGGCGAGAATTTAACATGATGCTATTACAGTCCCGGTATCACACACGCCACTCAATCCTATTTTATTTTACAGCTCACAAAATGCACGGGTAAAACCTTCGTCTTCTTTCTCCGTCTCCGAATTAATTGAGCCAAAGTTGGTCTTCAGTAATTCACTGATATATTGGTATTCATTACTCTCCCGTATATTGAATTCGGTTTCCTACTCTCACGGTGTTTCGCAACGGCGTAGGAACTACCCTTAAAAATGATTTCAATGCCAACTTTCCTTTCATCTTTGACCTTACAGTGAGATCTTAAATATAAGAAGGTGGCTCCCCAGCCATTACATGAGCGAGTCAGTCTTTTCCTTGGCGGTTGTCACCGGAGTGAACTTTCTTTTATTCTAGGAAGCTAAAAAGCAATTGAGGAAACATCTGGAGTTCATTCTTTGGACCTGCACCGACGTTGGAGGAACAGTAACTGGTCCGTCCTCATTTGACCCGCACTGCGAGAAAGTAGTCTTGTGACAAGAGCGGTGGATATACGATGAGAAGAGACTTTTGGCTCTGTATAATGACGATATATCGACACTATATTGTTAATTCATTCACAACATTTATAATTTGAGGGGCAAAAAAATATCACTGATAAATGAGTTCATTGTTAAATACTCCTAACGACAGGGTGAACATTCTTTTTTATCCGGGAGTGACCGTATTTTTTGTTGAAGTTTCTGTCACGTTATTACTCTTAATACAAAGTCGAGATATCCGGACTTGATACCGTGAGATATTTTAAGCCATACCAGCATATCAAAGACTTCTCAGCTCAGTCACATGATTTCCAATGCGGGCGTTGAGTATTGGTACATTCAAGTTTTTTGCTTGAGCCAATTATTTGTGGAGGACATTTATGACGCTGAGTTTCCTAATTAAAAGCATTTCATAATTCCTAAATAAATTTTATCCTAAAGTCGATCATTATACTACCAGATAATTGGGGACCAATAATACACTTGGAACTAAAGTAAAGAAATTTGAATAATTAAAGTTCGAATATTTGTACAATACGTTTATGCTACGGGTTTGGACGCATAGGCGAAATCATCAGTTTAAAATAGAAAGCATTCATAAATAAATACTTAATATATTACTTATATATTAATAATTCATATAAATATAATGCATATATTTATATTAAATGTCTGTATCTATCATCAGTTTCAATACTTGATACATGTATTTTAATCTTCAGATATGGTGTGTTTTTTTGGTTACATTGCATACAGACGTAATATCTCCCAGAAAAAATATATGGCTTTATTTCAAACAGGCTTTACTATTCACATGTATATATTTTCATGCTTGGAGGCTATATTCCAGTCCCTTGAAATACTTTCCATTCTGATTAAAACTTTCTTTGTAAATGAATTTAGTGAGATTTAATTTTGGCTTGTGAAATTACTTATGAGTGTATTCCATACACATGTAGCTAATTGAAAAGAAAAATTACACGGGAACACCATGTCAAAGACGAGTGGGAGCACTTTAAAAGTATTGAATATTGAATGCCATAAAAGTGAAGGAACTCCCATCCACCAAGAGGGTATGAAGATTTTTATATCTTTTAGCGTTGAAAAACTATACAACTGCGCAGATTATTACAATGACCGGCTTTATTCCATGGAGTCCATTTGGTGTTGTAAAGAGGTAGCCCATGTTGGATTCCAAGTTGGAATGATGTAGAATTTTATGCTTGGTTTTTAATTGACTAAGGGATGTCAATTGATGATGTTAGGAGTTTAGACTAATCGAGCAGTGTGCTGAATTTAGGTGTTGGTCAAATGAAAACGTTACAACCATGCTTGTCCATGCCCATAAGTGGGCCTATTAGCAGGAATCAAAATTGAGCATATAGCAATTCAATATATAATCTATTCTACTTAGAATTATTTCAACAATCCTCGAATTTATTTTCAATACCGTATATCTGTGCAAATTTAAGGAGAGAAGTCTCAAAGGTAGTGAACAAAATAAAAATAATTGTTTTTTTAAAACTCTTTGCTTAGTATTATTATGAAGGGTTTGGTAACACAATTCCAAATGTGTTATTTGATGATTTCTATACATAATAAAGAGTCCTTTTTAGTCCTTTAGAAGAGATCTATGCTAACTATTATCCCAGGTATTAAGGTGTCTATTGATTACCAAATATATTTCGTTATTTGAAATAGGATACACAGGCTTACTGGTAGCATCAGAACGGTAAAACTTGTGTTTCAGCCGCATATTGTCATAAAGCTTATATCAATGGTTGAACAATTTTCTGTCTTACCCGATGTTCTGTGAAAGCGCTTTTAATTGAATTTTATATGCTCTCATTTTAATGCATTCATCTTTAAACCTAAGTTACTAGAAAAATATATAGAGAATATATAGAAAATAAAAAGCTAATCAGGAACATTATATACCTATTATTACATGTAATACATTGGGTCATGCATTTAACGTTCCTCAAATAACGCAAAGTATATCAGTTCTCCTACATTAATGCGGCAGATATTATTAAATTCCACCAAGCGCCAACTTTAACCGGTAGAATATCTAGTAGTAATATTACATCTCCCCTCTTCTTCTGTATATGTGTAGGAGAAACTTATGCATGAATATTTATGGTAGTGTAAAGGATGACGTGGTTCACTCATACCCGTAGCGTAAAATACTGGTAGTTTACCTGAATATTTACATTTTAATAAAAATTCTAAATTTTTATGTGCAATTATTATTTCTCACAATCGAATTCCACTGCATACCTTAGATTTAAATAGAATCATTATTGGAACTGCTCCAAAATATGGCAAAATATACGAGGACATTAGCATAATAATTTTGTGGTGATAGGGCTCAGTCGTGGAGGACTCCAGGACAGCCGCTTCCCTCCGAGCAGTATGGAAGAAAACTGGAAGTAGAAACCATGTGGAAAGGGGGTCGGAGAGAAGGTTGAGGGGGTATTCAGTGGAAAGAAGACATCCGACGCCAGCAATAACCCACTCTTTAATAAATTACGTCGGAGGGTCGCAACGTTTAACGTCCCTCCCTGCGTTCTTCGTTGTGTTATTGATGCCTTCTCCTTTAAAGGCCCTTCCAGAGGTTGGAAATCCCCGAAATAACATTAAAACCGAGAGAGATAAACCCAGGACCTCGCAGAGTGAGGCTTATACCGATCCATGCTTTGATCACCTTGCTTGCAAGAATAATAAATATAGGATGGGAACACAAAACTTGCTGTTCCAGTTTAAAAAATAGCCTGTGGTCATTAGTCGTATATTTAGCGAGTAAACCTTTGCGTCGGCACAATGGACCGCATTGAGAAAAACATTCGTGACTGGTCTGAATTGAATTTATTTTTTGATGTGCCGTAGACTTCTCCGGAAATGATACGAACGACCCTGCGCGAAGAGTATCTTGTGTTTAGAAAATCTAAGTCTCTGGATCATTGGGGAGAGTGCCTTGAAAAATTGATTCGCTCTGAAAGATAATTCATAAAAAGGAAATACAATGAATAATAACTTAACCAGGGAACTTGGGATATTTACGTGATTTTTTTTATTTTCGCTCGAAATCGTCTTTCAATCCAAGTAAGATGCCCAATCTATTGATTTCCCTCGAGAGACGGAAATAACTCGAAACCGAATCCGGTATCTGTTAAATTTTTTCCTTTGAATTTTTTTAATGAAATGAATCCGCTGTTTCCATTATCACACTTGAGTCGAGGAATTTTCCTAAACTTAATATTCGTCTATATTTATCTTGTGTCGACGTGAATTTTGAAAACACTTGTATCAAAAATACCGTAAAAGTATGTACGTTTAAGTAACTTGCAATATTTCCATACATGGGCAGTTATTTTACCCTCATTCATGATTAACGGAGAAAAACTCAATTTTTGTAAATCAGATGGTTCAAAAAAATTATCGAGGGATTTCGCAATTAATTTATATGAGTGAAAATAGTTCAAAAATTAGCATTTCATTTTCACAATTCTCAAGTGGAAAACGCCAAAGTATCAGGCGTACATGGAATTTTGCGACTTCTGGGGTATTGAAAAGTAAGACATTCTTAAAATCCTTGCAAATTCCTGGGACTTATTGGATTTGGGGTATTCAGGGGTACTAGTAGCCTAGCATGGAGAACCAAAGGAAAAATCCAATTACATACTAGTTCTACTCATCCAAAATATATGATAATGATGGCATAAAATGTTAATACTCACATCACCAATAGGTTCCTCATTCTAATTCCACATAAATGCATTTTATTTTAATTTAATCGGTCAAATTATTTCCTTGACGCACATTATACATCACAATTATACCTAATTTGTATGCATGTAATGACCATTAAAGAAAATCACCCAGGTCATGTATAATTTAAATACACAATCTTATTTCCGATGAAAAATCTAGACGGATAAAAAAAGGACTTAAATTCTTGTATAAATGGAAGTGGTTGTTTTGACCTGGACGGAATAGCTCTGTCCAAATTCAAAGGAAATGTCTGCCACATTTCTTTGTTCATGCAATGTTTAATGTCGATCTTTAATTTAGAAAAAAATAGACGAGCTGTCTAATACAAGGTCTGTCCCAAAAGTAGCAACAATGAGTCGATTAAAAAAATATCTATTAGCAGAATTGGTTCATTCGCTTCAATGTCTTTCAAGTATTACTCTTATGCGTCCAAACACCGCTCCCAACGGGTTATCCACCCTGAAGTGTCTGACCTGAGTCTGGCCGGAAGAATGCCTCAGTGAAGGCCGAAAGCTCAAACTTTCCTTTCGAGTGTCCTTTTACGTGTTATCTATTTTTATTATATATATATGTGTATAAAATATTTATAGGCCATATATATATATATATATACTGTAGATGATTTAAGCTTTCGGCCTACTCCGAGGCCTTCTTCAGGTCAGACTCTTACGTGTTATCTGTTTTATTCTGTGTTCTATTGTGCCGTCCAAAAGTTATATCGCTCTCGTAAGTACTTCCGCATCATCGATATATGTGTGTATATATATATATATATATATATATATATATATATATATATATATATATAGTAGGCCGAAAGCTTAATACATATTCATATATATATGTATATATATATATATATATAATAGTTATATTGAAAAAATGAACCCGCTAAACAGATGCATAGTCAAGAAACAGGGTAAATTTAAAGAAGAATAGACTCTTGGGAGGAGGATTAAGGTCCAATGAATGGAGAACCATGCAGATCATCCCTTATTCTAACCTTATCCTCTTTGCCTTGATAATATTAATTATGATCCCGTACCTACCCCAGTGATTTTATAATTTATACAGCAATACTTTTAACCTCTCTGCTGACTGGATAACTAAAGCTTGATCACCCGCAAGCCTATCTGATTATGTCAGTAGTCCACCGGCTCAAATTCCTATCTCCAGTCCTTCTTGTGTCATATTTTTACATTGCCACAGCTGGAACTTGGAAAACTACGGGTGATTATAGGTCCCTCTGCCTTATTTCTCTTGTTAACACTTTCCGACTCATCCACCACGCGAACCTGAACAGTCTGAGACATGTACAGGTTACGGATAATTCACCTATCCGCCAAATCCCCTCATATCTCCTGTAGTACACACACATTTATTAATTATAATAAATACACTCAAATGAACGCTTTCTATTAATCAACGAAGCAACAAATTGTATCCTGACTGTATTCTATGTTCCTCTCTATGATTAACTTCATTATTGTTAAGTTAGCCAATTCATAAATAATGAAAATCCTATTGTTATTATTGCTGGGAAACAATTACTTTTTACCAGTTGTGGGGAAGATGGGAAACAATATATTTACGCAAAAGAAAGCGCAATATTTCAAATATTAGGGTCTTTTCTAAGTATTATTCTATTTTATAAGGCTTTTTAAACATATTTATATCTGGGGTGATACTTTAAATATTTTATTACACTCTAATCACTGTCAATGTTCCTAAATATTTTATTTAATGGAATTGAAATCTAGTTTATAACTTCCAAAGTGAAGGGATATCTTCATCTCAGCGGAAACATTTTAATTCCCAACCCCTAAGAATCTATTTCTGGGCCTATCCTCCTGCTTGATTCATTTATTTATACTTTTGTGAATGTCATGACCTTCGGATCTCCTCTGTGTTGAGTCTTTCTCTTAGTAAATCAACCGTGAAAGAACGGCTTCATTGGAAATTTCAAGGCGGTGGAATTTTCGGGTAGTTTTCAAAGCTGTCTTTCTGATCATCCGATGTCATAGTTTTCCTTTTATTTGTTAGAAAACGAACCACATAGTCCATTGTATGTTATCTGATCGTTCATGCAATAGTCATTTCTATTATTACTTGGGATTTAATTGGAATGAAGTTTGACTTATTTCTGAGATATTGACTGAAAAATGTCGTTTTAGTTGGAAAACATCATCTGCGGATTGGTTAAAAATGACAAAACATTTTTCCTTCAAGTATTTTCTTGATGAAGAAATAGCCATAAATCAACCCTACTATTATTTATTCCGCAAATTCTTATTCATAGTTTTTTTGTTCAGAGAAATCTTGTTCAAAATATATTGAGATCATATTCATGAAAGCGCATATAAATGTGTAACTTAAATTATCTCCAAGTATATTGAAACAGACACAAATAAAAACGAACTCTCGGTCATAATTTACGTTTCGGTAGTCATGCTGCTATCATCCGAAGGAGTATATCTACGTACTTGAGTGGGTCACTGAATGAGGAAGGGGGGGAAGGAGCCAATGAAACATCAGCAGAAAAATGTCTGACGTCGGCAAATTCCATATTTGGAAGTTTTTTCTTAGCGTTTCTTTTGCATGAGGTGCCCAAGGAGCATGCTGAGTATATTTTTTGATAAATAGATATCAACTTTATATGTGGACGTTTTTCGTAACTTGATGCAAGATATAAATACGAGCCGTTGTAAAATAAATAGAATTTTGCAATGTTTTGGATATTTTTAATGTTAGCATTCCGGGTGTTTGTTGTTTAGCTTCAATACTTCAACGGATGAGTTGACCACTGAGAAGTCGTGGCTAAAAACGGTATACCGGTATGTTAAACGAAAACACAAAGTACAAGTATAAAGTAAAGTACATGTATATTTCATTCGAAAAATGTCTGAGATTCGATATCATTTAATCTCATTAGATAAGAAACTTGGCTAACGCATTATCAGTAACCCGGGAAAAATAAAATAATATACATAGTAATCATTTGTCACTTGCTATGTTATTTACCTTGTGCCATATTATAAGATCAGTGTAAAGACTAATAATATTCCTTTTTTCAATACCAGGAGAAACTCTTGTTCAAATTATTTTTTGTGCATTATATGCTTTATCCCATGAAAGGTGTATTGATAAAAAATCGACGAGTCAGATAAGACTAATTTACATTATTTTGACTAAAAAATTATATACTGAATCTCATTCAACTCCTTAGAGTTATGAAAGAAAACTTCCTATTAAGACGATATTTGCTCATACTTAGCTTTCACCAAACCTTGATTCTTATTATGATTTAAATTGGAAATAAATATGTAAAGAAATACGCCAAAGAATGTTTCTATGCATTTATTTATCCTAAATTGATATAAGATTTTCTCTCAGTTTTCTCGACTTAGCCAAATAGTGCCCTAAAACATTTGAAAAGACATTCTGATCATGTCATGAAAGCGTACAACATGAAGGGAAAAGAATATTATCTATACCTGTGTTGCTGAATCCAGGACACGCATCATCAACTCTGTCCGTATTCTTGATTGATGAAGGTTATCTTAAAAGTTATTTTTTAAGACTCTCCACTTGAGAAATGATGAAAACTCCCTCCTTAGAAAATAATTTCTCTAGCGATACTTTAGTGAAGATTTTTTTAGAATGGATTTCATTGTGGAATTCATGCTGCTTGGAGTCGTCAAAAAAATGCATGGTGAAAATCAGAGAAATGTAAAACAGAATCGTTGGTTTCTCTGACTCGAACAACACAGCTCATTCGATCACAATGGTGGGAAATACTTTCACACCATAACCTTGTATGTACACCTCCGCAACATGAAAGCATGAGCTGAGTGTTGTATTTATATTAATGGGATCAAATAATTACTTTTCGCCAGCAACCATTTTATGTTATAGTCGGGCAGTAGGAATCCGAATTAAAACCAAAATGATCGAGTTGGGAAACGAAGGATCAGCGAACAGTTGTTTAACAACTCCTTCTCTATTGTTTGTTGTCACGTAAGGATTTCATTCCAGGTTTCAATTGAAACAAATTAAATCGTATTTGTTTTATTAGTCATAATAAGACACATATTTTTTGCTTTTGTGTATCTTAGTAGTGTAACAGATAGAGGGATCATGAATCGATCCCTGTGACTTGGGTTTACTCCTAGTGAGGTCTCCAAAAAACATAACTAACCTAATATTGCAATTCGCGGAGTTATATAACTAAATGGTAACCTTCAGGTGGCAGAAGGAGAGGAACTAACCTTAACATTCACTGTCTACGTGACTTTCAAATAGATTAAGTCTCAAATTAAGCAAATATCTTCACCTTTAAGACTTTTTATCTTTGTGGTATGGGACACAAAGGCAAATAACCCCTTAACAGAGCATGTATGGCTTTTAGGGCCTATTTGTTTTATGCGCTTAAAAGTTATCCAAAATTATCATATGCATAACACCAAAAGGATATCTAATGAGATGAATGACTGATAAATGACCATAGCTTATGTTGGTTTTCAAACCATATCGCAAAACTTCATTCAGTGAGCACTATTGGTAAATTTTGATAGATATTGTCAGTTATTCAGAGCCTCTACCAAAAATAAATAGAATAATTTTTTCCAGTCGACATGGTCGACTAGAGTGGGAAAATTTATGACGAAAAAGTGTTATGACGCCTCGGGAAAACTATCCACGTCAGATGTCTACAGGTCGTTACATTGTGCGGATGACTGCTAGGCTGAAACCGTGTTCGAGAATCGCCTCACAAAATTTACGATGGCGCTTTCCATGAAGCAACGATACGCGAGAAAATGTATTAACCTCAAAAAATCTGGTTATGGAGATGCAGCAATGTCCCACGGAAAAAAATGTCTCCGAGGACTAGAGAGGAGGTTGATGACTAGGAATGCCCTGGACGTCCGTCAACATCATACTGCGTTGAAAAAGCGAAAAAGTGAGAGACGGGCTCCATTCCGGTCGACGCGGGAGTGGCAGAATTTAACCAGAAGAGTACACTTTCCCCAAAACCACAGTGCATTACATTCCTACAGCGAATTCACCTTGAGGAAGTTGTGTGTAAATATTGTCCCTAAGGTGCTGCCGAAATATCAGACCTCCTCTTGTGATAATCGCGCGTGTTTCTTGGACGCAAAGGCAACCCTTTTGGAACGCAGGGTGACGCCAAAAGGCCGTGTCGAGGTGCCTGAACGAAAGGTCCCCGTCGACACCGGATCGTGATTGGTAAATGCGCTGGCATGCGTGTGTCGATGCACAAGGGTGCTATTTTGAAGAATTTATGTAATTTTTACTTCGTTCTGCAACCAACCTTTGCCCAGATTTATTCGAATTATTTTTGGAAAGGACACTGTTAATTTCATTATATATATTGTTATGAAATTACAAGCCAGTATATGCCAAAAATTAATATCCTCGACAAAATGAATGGACGCTGGTAAGAAAAAAGCATATAGTTTCAAGTACCGTTTTTTCTTATGAACATAGCCTGAGGGAAAATCATCACTTTACACAATTTCTTGACTAAAATTTGTCTATGAAGCACGAAATGAGGTTGATTGCTCGTAGAGCAACGGGAAAGGACGTACCCGTCCGTAGTTACCAAATTTGCATTTTCTTACCGCACGCCCCTGAAATCAGGGCAAATTTAAATGAGCCTTTAGGAATCCCCTGAAGGCGTGATGCGAAATTCAGTTCTTGCCAGCGACTGAAAGGAGGAATGAATTCGGATTTCCCAATGCGCACACGACTTGTTGGGAGCTAGTATTATCTCTACTTATTTGAGCCGTTTTGCTTATGCGTAGCTGCGGATCCGCAGAACGTTTATCTTCAAGTGTCAAATATGACAACGCTTTTCCCGCAGAGGGACAGCGAGCTTTGGAGAGATTTGCCTCCTCCTCGGGCTTCCCCCCTCCTCTTTATTTGTCTTCTATTTCAATACTTCTTTAGAAATGGAAAATTCGTTTACAAGAAGATGTCAGAGACAAGGTGGATGGGGAAAGGGAATTCAATCGCGGCTCACCGTAGTTCTCCAGCCATTTATGGCTGTACGTCATCGCTGGCAGAGGCATTTGCATTG
Source organism: Hetaerina titia (assembly GCA_037158775.1). Taxonomy (NCBI): domain Eukaryota; kingdom Metazoa; phylum Arthropoda; class Insecta; order Odonata; family Calopterygidae; genus Hetaerina; species Hetaerina titia. The sequence continues at coordinate 62,393,005 of CM073779.1, read as the reverse complement.
CTCTCCATAGGCATAGTCTCGCTGGGAAATATTCACCTCGGGCTAAAGCTCGAAGTGAAGAACTCCGCAAGTCACTCTCCGCCAACTCATTCCAATAACAAAGACGTGATGCTCCATTTTTTTGCAAAACTCGTTAATTTCAAAAGGATGATAACCAAGAAGAATCATCCACGTGAGAATTAAATTAAAACTGATTCATTTTACTCTTTCTTCAACGGCACGAAGTGGTGTATATAATTAATTGCCCCTCTCAGCGAACGGTTTTCTTAATCCTGAGCATAATAATGACTATTTTTAGTCATGATATATCTTATAGAACTTAAATAATTGTAAAATATCCATAGCTATGTGCCGAGTAGTGCAGAATATTTCATCTCGACACCATACTATATTTTTGCTGAAATGAAATGTGCGAAGCACAGGATAACATGCTGTCTTTAACTAGGTACGAAATGATTTATTTCAAATGAGAAATCCTTCTATCGTTTTAAACATATATTAAGTTTAAACCACTCCTCAATGGTAGTTCTAATTCATCATTTCCCATAATTTCAGTATCGCAAATCTAAGAAGAAGAGCCTTCCAAGTTGAGTGTGTGTGATTCTCAATCCCTTAATTGATTACAAAACTTTGGGACCTCAAGCCATTCCGTAGACCTACGATAAATAAAAAAGTAAAATATTTTTACTGACGACATAATTCTTATTGATGCGAGTTCTTTTCATGAATAACCGACCATGAATGATCTCCCACATGACAATCAATCATCAGTGACCGCGGTCGTTGTAGCGAATGTGTATGCTCACACTCCAGAATTCGCAAAAAATAATTATTTGCTAGCATTTGTCATTAAACTTGGGTACAAAAATTTAACTCACCCATGGATTTAGTTAAAAACCTAACAGAAACAATAGGTCGTTACCACATTTTGAGATAACTTCATTAAAACTTTAGTCTGTATTATTAATATACGAGACTCAGAAAAAATACACATGCATGAAACGAATTTTCTGGCGCATTTAACGTATATTATGAGCGTTGGCAATTGGACAGATTTGATTTATCTAAACTGTTAAAAGTTATTAGAATTACGCCCACCCAGTATGACATGTCAATGTTTATATTGACGCGAAAGCGTTGGTATTTGTTATTTAGTAACAATTCATTTTTTGAATGGCAGACCTTGGAATTCGGTCTTATTTAATAAAAATATTGAAGATTTTAATCAATTTGCGATGTATTTTTATTATTATCCTTTGAAATTCTTTGATTACTCCGTTAATCCATTTAATTATTGGACACTTTAAATAAACCCAAAAGGGAAATGTACTTAAAATTTTGCCTACCTTATCACGTTACAAGACAAACAAATCATGATGAAGTTCGGGAATAATCATGTGTAACTTGAAGAAATCTTGTACTACATTTTAAAGCATATTTAAAAAACATAATTTGACCTGATCTTTAAAATTAAATTATTTCATGTAAATTCTTTCTATGATATAGAAGTTATTCAATCACTTATTCAAGCAAAAGGTTTTCTTATCCTGGTTCAAATGGTTTACAAACACCAGCCAATAGAGTTATTGCACTTTTTTGTAACTCTTCCGAGATCTGGGTTGGCAATCAAGGTGTCACACTATGGTAATGTTTACTTCTACTCGTAATAAGTTTAGCACTATATTTTCCTTGTGTCTGCAAGGAAAGGTTTTGCCGGTTGGTCCGAGTGCAATAGAAACTTCTTCAGTGAAAGTCTTTTCAAAGTGATAAAATGTCCTATAAGGGCTTCTCTTATTCACGTCCACAATACATGATACCCTGCAAATCACCGTTTGGGTGTGCGGCCGGATGTGATTAGACGCCAGACATGTAAAATAAAGGCATTAAGTTTTTCTTAATTTTAAATTTAAACACACATTCCATGTATGTATGTATGTATGTATGTATGTATGTATGTATGTATATATATATATATATATATATATATATATATATATATATATATATATATATATAGCGGGTCGCGGTGGTGTAGTGGGTAGAGCGTTGGACTACTGACCGGAGGGTCCCGGGTTCGATTCCCGGGCAAGGCACTTTGGGCACCTGCAGCTCCACCCAAGCTAGTTGATTTTTCGGGTACCAGATCATCCTGGGAAACCATAACCGGCACAGGGAAAGGAACTGGCCCCCCTACCCTGATGTGTGAATATTCATACGCCGTTGGGCTTGGTACATGGGTGATCTCTACCATCACCTACTACGAGGGTCATCCGGAAAGTAGTACTCGTTCGTGAAATAAAGACACAAAAGTAAATATTAACAAACATAAAAAATTTTATTTGAAAGAGGATACTTTAAACTACTTCTCAACATAATCTCCAAGCAAATTAAGGCATTTGTCATAACGTGTGACAAGTTTCTGTATTCCTGCTGCATAGTCCTTCGCCGCCAGCTCATTGAGATACAGGGTCACTCCTTCTTTAAGTTCTTCATCGCTGTCAAATCTTTTTCCTGCCAAAAAGTCTTTAAGCTTTGTAAAGAGATGAAAATCTGAAGGGGCCAAGTCCGGGCTATACGGTGGATGGTCGAAAGTTTCCCATTTGAATTGCTGCAAAAGTTTTTGTGTTATCCCAGCTGCATGAGGCCTGGCATTGTCATGAACGAGAATGACACCAGTAGACAATAGACCTCGCCGCCGATTTTGTATTGCCCGCCGTAATTTCTTTAATGTTTCACAATACGCATTGGCATTAATAGTGTCTCCACGGGCCATAAAATCAATAAGCAATACACCTCGTCGATCCCAGAAAATGGTTGCCATGAGTTTCCTGGTGGACAGAACTGTCTTGAATTTTTTTGGTTTGTTTGGTGAATGAGCATGATGCCACTCCATTGACTGTCGTTTACTCTCAGGTGATGCATAACAAACCCATGTTTCGTCACCAGTAATTATGCGAGTCAAGAAAGAGTCTCCTTCATCAGAATAACGTCCCAAAAACGTCAGTGCTGCAGCCATACGCTTGGTTTTGTGCTCATCTGTAAGCATGCGAGGGACCCATCTTGCACAAATTTTTGCATAATGCAGATGGTGTTTAACAATTTCATGAACAATTGTTCGAGAAACATTGGGAAAATGCTCACAGATGTCATCAATTGTGACGCGCCGATCGTTCCTCACGAATTCGTCAACTGAGCTCACCAGTTGGTCTGTAATGACAGATGGTCTCCCCGAACGCTCATCGTCGTGTGTGTTCCCCCTCCCCATGTTGAAGTTGCGACACCACCGCCGAACAGACGACTCGTCCATTACATTGTCTCCATACACCTCCTTTAATTGGCGATGAATATCACATGGGCGAACGTTTCTTGCATTGAGGAATTTAATCACTGCCCTCACTTCACAACTGGCGGCGTTCTCAATTTTTTTAAACATTGTAAACAATCACAGAAACAACACAGGCAATGCTAGCGTCACGCAACTTGGCTCAGAGAAGGCAGACAAGCCACTGAAGCTATCTGACCTCGTCCAGCGGCTATTCGCGTCGTCAGCACTTCATGCGGCACGAACGGGTACTACTTTCCGGATGACCCTCGTATATATAAACCATAAACACAGTAATCAACCCGAAGGTCGGTTTAGTAGGTGATGGTAGAGCTCACCCATGTACCAAGCCCGACGTCGTGTGAATATTCACACATCAGGGTAGGGGGGCCAGTTCCTTTCCCTGTATATATATATATATATATATATATATATATACATATATATATATATACCAATTGAGCTCTATTATATTAGCTCTAAATTATATTAGCTCAATTGGTAGAGCATCCGCCCGGAAAGTGGAAGGCCCGTGGTTGGACATCAGGGTAGGGGGGCCAGTTCCTTTCCCTGTATATATATATATATACCAATTGAGCTCTATTATATTAGCTCTAAATTATATTAGCTCAATTGGTAGAGCATCCGCCCGAAAAGTGGAAGGCCCGTGGTTCAAATCCCGGATAAGGAAATATTTTTACATTGGTGATCTGCTCTAAACCGCCTTCCCCACCTTTCCTGTGTTGGTCTTTTGTGTGTTTTCCTATCCCATTTCCTTATATGTCTAATTCTATGTGCGAAAAATAATATTTGTTCGCCGTATGGAGGGATTTTCGAGTTTGTATATATATATAATATAACTTTTGGACGGCACAATAGAACACAGAATAAAACAGATAACACGTAAAAGGACACTCACACTGTAGATGATTTAAGCTTTCGGCCTACTCCGAGGCCTTCTTCAGGTCAGACTCTGAGTCTGACCTGAAGAAGGCCTCGGACTAGGCCGAAAGCTTAAATCATCTACAGTGTGAGTGTCCTTTTACGTGTTATCTGTTTTATTCTGTGTTCTATTGTGCCGTCCAAAAGTTATATTGCTCTCGTGAGTACTTCCGCATCATCTATATATATATATATATATATATATATATATATATATATATATATATATATATATATATATATATATATATATATATATATGAAATAACTTAGACAGCAACACACAATATGAGAACACTTAAAAGGAACACTCACACGTTATTTATTGAAGCTGATATGAAGTTGTGATTTCTTTCAGCTGAGTCATAACTAATCTTTCGAGGAAGACAGAGCTCAATTCCGTCGAAATTATCAAGAAATAACCGGTGAGTGTTCCTTTTATGTGTTCTCCTATTGTTTCTTGCTAAGTTTTTTATTTAACACTTCAGTGTTACTTCGAAGAAATCATCTACCTTAATATATTATATATGTTATATATATTATACACATATAATTTAAGCCAAATTAATGATATATCTCTTTGAACAAGGGAACCAAAACTTTGTTGACCCTCTTAAGAATAACATACAACTATTTATTACGGAAAGTACACTGCAAACATTCCAACTACATGGAATTTTTTCTTATTTTTAATTAGTTACGTTAGAGAGACAAATTGTGGCAAAACCAAATACTGAAATCACGAAACACGGCGATACAACTGTGAGGCTAGAGGAGCTGTAAGCCAGAAATGGAAATTGCATTCGAAATGCATTTAAAACCTGTTTTCCGTACATTTTGAAAATACATAGAAAAAAAGCTAAACACAGTGTAAGGAAAATAAATATTTCTGCAAAGCCTCCCAATGAATAAAGAAATATATCCCGTGATTACTTGGAGGGTGTGTCTTAGGCATTCTCATGGCACGTTAGGGAATCACAATGAAAACCTCGAAGCATACTGTCCCTCTAAGACAACAATGGGAATATATGTACTGACAGCATCCAAAATCAAATGTTTTAAATGATTTCATGCAAGGTTTCTATGCTCCAAATATAGAACACCCAGTGAAGATACGTGAAACACATCAAGAAGATGGATGGCATCACAACTACGCGTAAAAGGGTAACGCCACTCCCCATGATAGGAAAAAAGTCCCCTGGCCTATTTACCGCAAGAGTAGTAAAAGTGTACCGCTCGAAAATTCGACATTCTTAGAACACTCTTTAAGTGATAGCTAACGTTACGTTTATCTTCAAAAGTGGAAGTACACATACATAAGACCTCAGTAATTACCAACGCATTTCTCTAACCTCATTCTCCTGTAAAAACCTAGAACATACACATTCATATTCGATGAGTAAGTATCGCTTGATCAGAAAATAACAATAGATATAAGAGAAAGTTTTTAATGACTTTTATAGAGTCCTATAACTCTACTTCACTTTTCAATATAATCACCGTTCGCTTGTAAGCACTTTCGGAACGCTTCACCGGTCTCTTTAAACCTAAAGCGTAGAAGTTCGCTGCCTGGGAATTGAATTAGTGACGACAGCGGTGCTGAATTCCTCGTCGTCTTCAAACCGTTGTCCACCATGCCACTGTTTTAAATGCAAGCTACTTCGTTACTAATCGCAAAGTCGCTTAGTGCAACGTCGGGACTGGAAATAGAGATCCAAAAACACTCGTCCATCTCACATTTTTTGCTCTTGTTCTTTTATTTCTCTTTCGGTAAGCATTGGACACAATGTATGATATTCGAGCATTAGCCACTATTGCCTAAACTGTCCAGTACTCACTATTTCCATTAAAAAAGGCACAACCACTGATGAATTTGAACAGGTAATGATGTTACTTTTGCACTTTAAAACCAAATCACAACGCGTACTTCGCAGATGGAGGGTGCACTAATTTTCGTAAGCATTGTTATCTGCATTCACCGATGATCAATATAATGTAAACGATTAATGAATCAAAACAAAAACTTCAATAACTTTCGAAACAATCCATAAATGGCGCTGCGTGCACAAAATTTTGTTCTGCCCCGCCGATATTTAAATATAAGGAAACGGTCATTACTTTTCGAATATGCATCTTAATTGGTAGAAAATCCATGACATTACCCGATACTCACAACCGTATATCCAGCAAACAACACAGATTCAGAAAGGAGGGGTCATATAAAGCACAGTAGAGGTTTTCTATACACGATATCCTGCAATAAGGGGAAAGGAACAAACAGATTAGATTTTCTTGGATTTCCAAAGGGTCTTTGATTGGTTTTCATTTGCTAAATTAATGTTATACGTTTTTAGGGTTCAGAATGAACGATATTTTGATTAATGACTTCCTTACTAATCGCATACAAAGTAGTAATGAATGGCTCAATAGCTATTAGTGAGCAATGAACATTCGGCGTCACAAAGAGTGGCGTCACAGATATGTTACTGTTTCTTAATTACTTCACTTTGTCCCCATAAAAAAGCTTCATAAAACTTTTTGCCAATTACACCATAACCCAGAGGGAAATAATGTATGACAATTTGAAAAATACTAAACAATACCTTGGAATTCCAATATTTTGTGGAGAATGGGGGTGTGGAATAGAATGTTAATTACTGTACGGTTATTCCTTTCTTAAAAAATAAAACGAGTAGAGTTTACTAGCTTACACACACACACACACAGGTGTTTGGATACGCGTTTCAGACCACGTATGATACTCGAAAGTAATAATCGCATCGACTCAATCGTGTATTTGCAGAAAGAACACACAAAATTTGAAGCTAAAGAAGCTGGTATCCACCAAGTGTGTAGTTGCAAATTTACAGATGAAAAAGTGAAGAAAACGTGATATTTTTCTTGAGTAAAGTCACACCTACAGTATGCGTGTAGATGGGGTATATCTAAAAAACTTCAAACAAAATTGTTCAAGGTGCCGAGAAGAACCGCCATATTTATGAAATATTTGGACGAAGTAACACAAAGCATGACATAATTACTATAAGATCTGGGATGGACATCTTTATATGCAAAGACTCAGAGGAACATTAAACCTAATAAGAAAATAGTTAAAAACATACCAGTTACATTCCCCTTATTTCACTTAATTGCTGTCGTCCCAACGTCCACGCATTATTTGGCCTAGATAGTATCGCCACTAGTATTTATTAACAGTATAATAATCTTAATACGCTTGGCAGCGGTTGCATGTACGATATCCGGCCACTCTCCCTTCCACGAGCCCTTTAGATGGATCGCGGGGTGCTATGTTTATATAGGAGTACGAGGGATATAAATAGAATGGCTGGTTACTTAACACTCCTTGCCACACGTCCTTAAGACAGCTTGTAGGGTAGAATGAACATTTAGATGAAAAAAACCCTTGGATCTCTTGAAGAAATATGCCACACAATGTTTCCAATGATTTCATATGATGCTATGATATGTTACGACATTTCTAATTCCTGTTTTTTGCTCCATTTTTAAATACTATTCAGATCCTTTGACTTTATATTTCTTGTTGTTACTTATAAGAAAATATTTAAGAGCGTACAAGTAACATTCTCCTTATTTCACGAGATTGCTGTCGTCATAACGTCCACACTTTATTTTTCTACATAGTAGAGTCTCTGTAGTATTTTCTGACAGTAAAGTATTCGTAATATGCATATACTTATTTTTCTTATTGTTGCTAACAGCTCCTCTCGTATGCGTAAAGTAATATATCACAAATAGATGACGTAATGCATATACCTTACTTTAGTTATCATAATGTACATTATTTCACACACACTCATAAAAAATTATCTATATATTAGATTTAAATGTATTAGTTTATAAATATAAAATATATTAGATTGAAATCTATTTGTTTAAAATACGAGTTTATTGTTACTCGTATGTAGTAACTAAAAATTAGGAAAAAAATATTTACATGGTGTGACCCCCCCTGCCACACACTCTTGCGCTGGCTTGCAGGGTGCTATGTAGTAATAGAAGAACAGTTTTAATCGATCCTCATCTAAAAATACATTTCCCAATTTCCCTATAAATTCACGTGTCATCCGTGAACATCCCAATCTTATTATTTACATCGTGGTTCAGTCGTTCACAAAAATTCAGATGGGTAGGCGCCCGATAACACTTCCTTAATGATTCGCCGAAGTATGATATGAGCCTTCACAAACACCTGAATACCATTATCTTGTATCTATCATACAAATAGTAAATGCGTTTCTGATAGGTATTCTAAAACTTGAGTCCCCACGATGGCTATATTTATTGCAAATAAATAGCCTCTTCTTGGTTTGCTCCATGAGGCTATACCATTACGTTACTTGCCACTCACTAAGTACTTTTGTGAATAAAGTAAATGCAGCAGGAGAAAGTTAACGGAAGAATGCAGAAAAAATTGCGTGCCTCTCGGGGAAAGTCTGTCAAAGTTCCCTGTTTTTGCTAGAACTTGAAATTCTTGAGGCCTCCTCATGCACATTATGCAGGATATATTGACCCAGGACGGTCGTTTGAAGGGAAATAGCCCCCCAAACTTGCCCAATAAAGAAATTTGAAGTGAGTCAGGTCATTTCCTATAAAACTTTCTTGTTTTTGGGTGTCTCGAAGAGGATTCTATAAATGGAAAACGATGAAACTTCATTCCGAGGTTACCCGTGGCGTAGCAGCGAAAATCCTACGGATGAGTCCCTCGATCTCCACGCATTTACGACTCCCATGTTTTATTCTTTTCGAAATATGACAAGTGAAGGGGACAATGATCCCTTGCACTAAGCGCTATCCTTACCGTCTTCCAAATGAGCTCATAAATGAAATAAAAATGTACGTCTCCTGAAGTGCGATTATTGTTTTATTCATGCCTTGTCAAGTTTTGCTGACGTCCTCCGCCACGATCGGCTATTTCTGGCGCTCAGCACTCACATTGGAGGCCGTTTCCCCCGGCAAAACATGGCTTTTAGCGCCATTTCCAATCATCTCCAAGAAAATATACAACACAGTTTTTCTTTGCTGAGTGCAAAAGGGATGACAACAGAGAAATAGAGAGAGAACACATTCCCTGACGAAATGCTGGGACCACGGATACATTAGGGATCATAAAACGCCGAAAGACTTTTAAGAAGTGTTTCGAAGAAGATATTTTTCCCATTTTTTTTCCTCTTGCTCGTGGAAAGGGCATCGCAATCGTCGTTATGTCTTATGTGAGTTTTGATTCTGAGAGTGTGATGTCAGATTCCGAGAGCTAAATAGCACGAGGTGATGTAACATTCCAAGCAATTCTTGTTTGTTTGCATGCAGCATCAACTCAAGAGCATGAATATGAAATGGTCATTTGACAGTTTTTGTTGCATTAAAGTTATTCATAAATGAAAGGATGGGCAGGTGTTTTAGGTAAGATTAGTAATAAAAGTTCTTGAGCGTCAATTTAAGCCAAACCAGACTGATATACGCCAAGAAACAGCGGGAGATGCCGCGACAAAGACCTTTTGACAGAAGCTTTTTGAAATTATTGCTTTGTATGGCATATTAGCGGATGACTCCGTTAAAAATTTACTGTCGCGGCATTTCCAGCAGTTTCTTGGAATTTGTCAAAAGTGAAACACCCCTATTGTTTAAAGTTGGCTTTAACCTCGTGGACTGTGGCGCATGGTGCACAACTACGAATGCCTGTGACATTCTATGTGCGGTATTTCGTCACAACATCTTGTCCTTTTAAAGCCCCCAACATTTCTTAGTGCAAAAGGACGTCTCGAGAGCTTAACTGGGTGAAGCACTCGGCCGGACATCGAGGGCTCTGGGTTCGAATCCAGGTCAAGGTGAATGATTTTCATACTCTGAAATTGTTTTGTCAGATTGATCGAGCTTGCCAAAATAATTTTAGGCATTTCAAAGGAAGATATCTCAGTATTTTTATTAATTTCATTTTAAAATGTTTATTATCCCTCGAAAAAAATAAGTTAACATAAACTTTTCCAACTTAATGTTTTTTCTTAGTTGTGAAGGCACTCTTTCATTCCATTTGACCCTTTCGCGTTTTCATCTCCCTTTCACACAGTCACTAGTAATACGTTGGGATTATTTAGGTTTCAAATATAAATTAATTATTATAACATTTCCCTGTGGTCTCAAATAAGGCTGTCCTGACATAGTATGTCCATGGGAAGAGATGTCAAATGTCACATGAAGGCCTGTGCTTAGAGGAGGTGTTTGGTGACAAATGTATATTAAACCGCATCACTTCAATCATAATAATTATAGCCCGGGTTCAAATCCCATCGGTGGCAGGGATTTTGTTGATATCCGAGGAAAGCAGTTCAAATGGAGTACGCCGTCCGTCGGATGGGTTCTAAATTGTGGACCCCTTGATGCCTTTCGTTAAGAGTATGTTAATGCCGACCCCGGGTACCTACGCGCCCATCCCTCATTTCCAGAACATGCAACCCCTTCAAATTTATAACATATATACCTAACGGCGCAAAGGACCATAGCTGTCGGTCACCTACACTGAGATAGGGGCGACCATTGCTACTGCTGTTAGGAGATTTCCTCTACCCCCCACGCTTCAGTCTTTCACCGCACCAATGGACCGCTGATGAAGTAATTAGATAAGCGTCACCCGTTTCACTTGTACACACCATGCATCTCGAAAAAAGCTTTCCCATTCGGATCCCCAACCCTGATTACATTCCATTTTCAATCTTAATCATCCCTACAGTTCTCTCATCTGAGCCCAAAATCCCCGTAATCCAGGCTATGCCCTGCCAATGTCTTGTAAAAATTTTATGAACAAACAATTTTCAGACGCATTTCAACTTTCATCAAGCCACTTCCAATGTTTCACCTACACTTTTGAAATTTGGACAAGCTATGTATAATACCCGGAATGTCTCGCTTTATTCTTTGGCATAGAGTGAAGGATACCTCAGAATAGTCAGGAACATACGTACAAGTTACATTCCTCCTCAACTCACTTCATGGCCGACTTCCTAACGCTTCCGATAACGCGCCCTTAGACCGAGAGGCAGTGTGTCGTAGAACTAATATTATTTGTGTTAAAATAGAGTTGTAGAACTAATTTATTTGTGATTTACCTGTCCTGCATGAGTAGAGTGCTGCCTTATAATTGGTGATTGTGTTGCAGAGGCTGCCCTTTTTACTGGGTTATTGTCATGCAAAAATATTTCCGTAGTATTCGCGAATACCAGATTTATCTTTGATGTCTTGTCATATTTCAGTCAAGTATTGAAAAAAATAGCATGTAGTAACTGCAAAAGTGATTCTGAAAGATTAATATAATTAACATATTTTTCAGTAGCTATAAATTCAAGGAAAGAGCATACTCCATTTTTTTATTGGAATAAATTGCTCAGTTAATATTTTGCAGCTGAAGATACTTCAAATTCTTCTTTTGTGTAGTACTGCAAGTTTTTCCTAGTTCTAGCACTGTGTATTGTACTCCAATAATTTTCCTTCGTTAAATGCAATGTATACGTAAATGCAATTTATTAGAATGCTTTTAAATTCAATGCTCTATATACATACATATAATCTTCGTCAAAATAAATCGAAGAGTTTGCCTAAGTAGCCATAGTCGGCAATGAGCAGGGAGCGGTTATATTTTTGTAATAAACGTTTCAGTGGCAACGTGCCTGTACTTCTAGGTGGTTCGTGTAGTACCTGTTTACTTCTAAGGTTTAGACATTAGTGTTTCACCGAAGGGAAATGATGAAAATAAATTAACACCAAATACGGAAATTTTAAAATCTTTGCATTTGGGTTGGAGTAGCAATAGATGGAACGATGGAGACCTGGATTAATCTTCGTCAATGGGTTCATTTTATTGACCATATACGTTCAGAGATTAAGAGGCCTTCAATGAATTCTACTTCATTTTGGGTCCTCTCGGAGAAATAACACGTCCTTTGCTGGAGTTCAAACGTATCCCAAGATTTATGGTCGGCGGCTTGTTGTTAGCCCAAGATGCCGTTATTTATTGATACGAGCAAATTGTGATTCAAAACTACCTCAAAGTTTCCAGTTCACCTGAGAGATTCATGGGTAAGAGCGGCTTATGATTTCGAATCATAAGAAGGCAAGTCTCCATTTCCCCTGCGCTGCGATCGCCTCAGCTGTTTCCCATCGGATTTCCCTTCTCCTCCCACGCAACTCCACATCCCTCCCGCTCCTTGTGTTTCCCTTCTCGAGCATTTCCAGTTGTTTACCAGCCACGTAGCCAAGAAGGGTTTTCCCATGCGATAAATCACAATGGTGTATCGAATAGAGTTTGACCTCGACTATTCTTCCTCGCTTCGCCTACGCCTCCTGATTTTGAGCACCATGCGCGATTCAATGGACCAAAATAGACCAAACACAAGATTTGAGTTGAATCATGATAATGAAATAAATTGAAGGATTGAAGAAAGATTTAAGAATGGGTTGAAGGAAATAAATGAGGGACTGAAGGTACTAATCGGGTATATTTCCGTGAAATAGATCCTACCCCTTTCTTGCAAATGTCTTCGACTATGTGTTGAGCATATGGATTCCGCTGGAGGTTTTGGTAGTCTATGTAGAATGCTGTTGGGCATCATTTAAGAATGTCACCATCAGTGTGCTATTTTATTGAAGTTCCTTAGATAAGTGTTATACAAGTGACTATTAAAGGATAAAAATTACCAACCATCATTATAGAAACAATAATATTCAACTGTCGCAATTATTAACTAATTTTCACCGTGGGTCTCCCGAGAATCGAAAAAATTGTATTTTGTTACGAGGCACTTCTGCATTATTGAAGCATAAATTTGAAGAAAGTGGACAACTAGTGGATCCAATAATGCTGAAACTTTTAAAAGTTGTGAAAATGAAATCACTACAATCCGAATTCGTTGGAGAGAAAACGACTGCTGAATCCATTTACATTCTTAACTTTGCGGAAAACGTGAACTACATCCCCAAAGTCAATATAGATTTCCATGCAAGAAAATACATGCAGATAAATATTATGGGAGCGGACCAAAAAAATTGCCGGACTGACGTTGATGATGAGTAATCATTTTTTTTCATTTTAAATGTTTCTTGCAATCATGTAATCGTCGGTGTATTTTTAAGCTACACGATTCCATATGTTTTCCTGGAGTCTGATTTCCGCAATCACCCACACCGCGGCCTCATCCTTCGATCCAAGGTACCATGTCTGCCATTGGACATACATGATACCCTCGATCTATCTTTCTCTTTCGAATGCATCAGACGGTGCCGAGTGCTCTTGGTTCCAAGCAAAGGAGGGTAGGGGAAATGTTCGAAGAGCTGGCACTCTCGCACAGCCACGGAGGGAATCCTTTCCCAAGTCGGGCGAACGAGCGACGGAAGGTGCCGCCTTCACAGAGCGAGACCCTCGATTGCGATTTTAGCAGCGCTGTATTATGCAAGGGAATGATGCCATTGCGTATTGATGGTTGCGGTCAACCTAACAATCATTTGGGGGACGGCTATGATCGCCTACGTTGCCCTCCTGGGAAGAGCTCGTTAATTAGTCCATGAAGAAGGAAGGAGCTAGTTAAGGGAAGTTGGCAATCAAATGGAAGTAAATAGCACTAAAGTAAAATAACAGAGTTAATCTTTTTACAATTTTTTTTTCATGTGATAAATTTTGTGACATTCCTGTCGTTCCACTCACATTTAGTTTGAGTACTCCCAAGAATGTTGTAATGCTGAAGGAAATGTGAAAAATAAGCACAATAATAAATGTTGGCAAAAATAATAAAATATGCCCTTTCTTCAATTTTCTATCCTCATGAAAAATTTAATTTTCAAAATATATCACTATCATGATAGGTGGCAAATTATTTGTTATTAAATGGTTTGCAACGCTTCAGGTAATTTGGAGTCTATTACATAAGTATAGCTCTATTTGTTTACTTTAAGAGGTGAAATTAATTTCATATAAAGAAGTAATACTCATTTGGTCTAAATTATTAAATATGCCCCTCTATCTTCCATTTATATGCAAACGTATAAAATTCGTTTTATGGGAATTATAAACTCTTACTTTTGCCCACAAACGGGAAAAATAATTATGTGAATGCTTACTCAAATTTCAGAATAATTTAGAAGAAAGGACTATTTGAGAAGAGCGCCTTGTCGCCAAATTGCTTTCTTATTTTGCGGAATGGGTTGGTTGATGTCACTCTATAGTTGAAGCTTCGATTTTACCAACGCTTGGAGTTAGACAGAGATTTCACTGGCCTGAAAATGACATACTAGAGTTACCTTTGTAGTAGGTATTCATTGTTTTTGGAATCTCCGCCAATTTTCTAACGAATGAAGAAATTAGAAAAAGATGATTATTTATTATTGCATTTAATATTTCTACCTCCGTTGGCAAATGTAAAAATCCAACTTCAACAGATACGTGCGTCCGTTCGTGCGAGTAAGCGTGTCTGTGTGTGTTTTTATGGAGAACTGTTACTTTATTTCATTAAACTATGCATAGTTTTGGTTAAACGTGAAGAAATTTCATAAACAGTACTTCATTGCCAAACTTGGCTGGTATCTCTCTTGTGTTTTTCATTTTTGAAATTGATAGCCCAATGCAAAATATTGGTCGCTCGGAAACTTGAATTTAAACGTAAAATTAATTGATATCAATTAGGGTTTTGCAATGCTTTTTTCCCGCAGGAGTGGAATAAAAATTGATTTCCTTGTCGAATGTATTAACAAATAAAAAGTTGCAGCAGTCCGCTCATCGTTCGATGTGGATGAAAGAGAACTGGTAATCATAGCTTGATGAAAGCAGATACATGAATCAAAACATAAGCCTAAGCAACTCCACAGTTGGTTACGGCGTCAATTGGACGCGTTAGTGTTGCAGGAGACGCTCTTTCCCTGTACCTCCTGCGGTTTCCAAGGAGATCTGGTATCCGAAAACTCACATATTCAGTTTTGGGCTGTCCGTAGGCTTCACTCGCATGTCAATCCTGGTCGTCCCGTCGGCGGTCAAATGGTCTTCCCATTAGGCTACCACACTGAATGTTTATTTCGTTTCTTTGAATTAATCTTGAATAATGGTTTTCTAGTATAACATACAAATGGCGCGCATTAGTATTTAACCAACGTTTCAGTACAATTCATTCCCTGAATGTTGCATTCCATTATTCCCAAGCCAATTCTTATTTCCTGATAACTCTTACGTATTTCGCCTTGTTTCTTGGCTTTGGTTTTCGGCAGCATTATATTATATTTTCATCTACAATGCTAATAACAGCTGTGTTGTAACTCTAGTACTGAACGGATACTTATCAATATAAAAATTCGCATGACCTTTTAACTCTTCTGTATACTTCCACGTTTCTCATTTTATTTCCTTATTTGATTCCCCAGCATCCGTAGATTTCTAGAAATATTATTCTATCCTGGTTTAATATTTTAATACTCAACTGCCCTAATTTAAATATTGGGCTCCAACATTCCAGTTGTATCGCTGGGAATAAAAATGGAACCTTCTGGAGTATCTTTAGCTCTTTAGTGGACAAGCCATTTAACATTTTTCGTTTCCGCGCCACGGATTCGCCTGTGACTATCACCGTAGCCACCTTCCCTTGCAGTTAAATGCATTCCTTTTAACCTCCATATGGTATCACCGTTCTCAAGTTCACTCTTAGTATTTTAATTTGATTATATGAGTTCTAGAGCACGGTCATGGTCTATCTGCCGGATTTTGTCAGTGGTATAGCCTTCAACGCGTAAGAAGATAATATCTAGAGTATTAAAAGTCATCATTGTCATTCTACTGGACGAACATTTATTGGTGGAAAGAGCCCTATCATCCGGATATTCTCTTCACTGTCTTCAATGCCATCGACTCAAATTTGACCCCAAGAAAGCCCAAGGTGTGATTTAGTTCATCATTCAAGTCTTGCCGTGCCATAACATATCTGTAAAGGTAGACCCAAACCATCTCCTTGACAACGCATAAATGATAATGGTGCCATCATCCCTAGACGCTAATTTCCTCGACACAGGCTTACGTCGTTACCCAGCAGCATGAAATTCGAGATAAATGTGTTGCTGAAACACTAGTCCCTTTAAGCGAGTGTCATAGTCATTGATCCACGCAACGTATCCATGTATGTAGAAAGTATGTAGAAACGTACGAAAATGTATGTTTGTAAAGGTCATGATGCCAGACCCTTCTTTGTACGTAATGCATGCGCTGCTGTTGTAGTGTGTTCCTAACGTACTCTTCCTCCCTAGAACATGAAATTTCATGATTTTACTAGATTTATTCTCACTTCTTCAGTTGAGGCTTTGATTTTCTTTTTAAAGAGAATGCCTCTTCAACTGTCGATCTCACATTTGAAGAGAGAGATAAGAAATTGCGATGTTGGCATCTGTTAATTCTAAATCAGACGGCCTAATGCTTGGCGGCGTTATATAGAACAATATTCACTTGCATACTGACAGGATGTGGAATTTTATTTACGGCTCAATTGACTTCTTCCGCTGTCCATTCTTCACTCGGCATCTTTAAATGCCTCAAGGTTGGTGTCAATATTCTCTCAGGTGGACGACGTGGTAAAATAGTGTGTAGAGGGTTTAGCTCTACCCAATAACTCGGCTGTAAATTCGAGTTAAAATCTAGGGTGGTAGTCTTGGAAAACTGCATTTGGAACCAAATTCATAATATTTTCTGATTACTGACATTTCATGGTAATTTTAGTGGTATCACTGGCAAATGAAATACCCTCCGCTACCATAAACATGTGAATGTTACAAACCTTAAGACTTAAAGTCAGCCCCAAAAAAAACACATGAAAACCACATTACGAGTTGAATATTAAGGCAAAGAAAGAATAATTTAATTAGGGCCATCTCAAGAGCCTGAACATGAGGAGAATTTGTTCATATGTAATACTAAGTTCGGAAATGATGGCATAAAGGTAGTAGCAAATTACTAAAAACCGCATTAATATATGGATGCATATAAACGTGAAATAAAAACGATAAATATCACGGAGGGTGTCTTTATGGTTCTCTGAAAATCAATATCTCACTTTATGGCCTCAAGGTGTTTTAAAGTTTCGCTCTTAAAATCCCGCAATTCAGTGTGTGTGGTGGTTTATTCAAGTGACTAGAACAAACCAGAATTCTTCAATAATTTTCCTTGTTAAATATCCTGTGATTTTTAAATATTTAATTTCATAATCGTCTCCTAATCTATTCAAATCACTTGGTATATTTTCTCCAATATTCATATTCGAAATAACAAGGTCTATTTAACGATAAATTCAGTGCGATACTCGATAATGCATGCCATTTTTGTATTTATATCTTCTTCAGGATGACTTCCGAATAGACGAAAATTTACTAGGGCCCTACTCAATTTCAGATGGTCAAAAAGTCAGTCAAAACTTTTAAATATTCTGTTCGATTCTAGGTAGCCAGCTTCAAAACTCTCGTGTTGATCAGGTATTTGTTGTACACTAAATCAATTTAGGTGGTAAAGAAACGATCAATGAATATTCATAATGGAATGGCTTTTCATAGGCGGATATTCAAAACATGATTCAGATTTTTACACACACAACAAGATTAACGATTAGATATTACAAGGGAGAATTTCAAAAGAAACTTTTCGTTTATGAGCTATGGTAATCATTTTCGGAGGTTGGTACATAAGATAGATGAATAATGTTAATATTATTGTCCAATTCAAGTAGAGTGAAATGTAAGATTGTGCAATTTAAGATACACGTTAGAAATTATGGCAGTATTCTGATTGATGGTGACAGTGTGGCACGAAGCAAGTATTTGAAAATGGTAGGTTCAAAATCAGGTGTAAATTTTGAAACAAAGTATATTTCATAAAGTACGTTTCCAAGTATATTTCAGTATATTTCATTTTTTGGTGTAAATTATATTTAATATGAATCGTAGGGTAGTGGCAGGTAATCATTGGGCTATTAAATGGCTCTTTCAGCTGCCCCAGTGGCCAAAGTCTCATAGCATCAACAAATTAGCTATGAAAAATGAAGTAAGTCGCGCCATAACATGTTTGTACGAGTCGAAATTTGATATCGAAACGTTTACACAATTTATCCTACCGTTGTGTGGCTCATAAGCCATCGAGCAATTAAATTAATTTTAACATATCTTTCATGTCAGGTGTAGATGCAAGAAAGTCAGTCATCCTTTTATTATTTCCACAGAGTAAGATTTTAAAATGTCAGATCATAAATATTTATTAGGAGCAGATCCCTTAAAGTATATACAATAACCAAGGTACGGTATACATGTATTTTTTGGATTCTTTTGATTGAAGCCGTCTTGTTGTTAAATTTTTTTCAAAGGAACTCTTTAATGATTTGTTCTTTATTTTAATGATCATGAAACAGAAATAATTCACAGAGGCAAAGTTTACATGGGCCCAGAAATATATCCCAATATATGTAATGTCACCAATCAACAAGATCTACTCCTTACTGCTTCTGTAAGAGCGTACTGCATTATCATTTTGAATCAGATATTATCATAATCTTTTAGAGATAATATAAAATCCGATATTATTAGCTTTTATGAGAAAGTCAGCGCCACCATGAACGTTCTTGTCACTTAATATCTTTTAGATTTTGCACGGCGTCCTTTCACTTTTTTTGCAGCCCAGCTTGTAATGTTCAATATCCCCAGGAATTTGGCCCCTTCCGAGCATGCGGAACCACTGCGATATTATTTAATTATTCAGAAATGTTCTCACTAGTCTATGGTAACATCAAAATTATATATAATTACACTTATACCATGCTTTTAGCTTGGTAATCGGTTACCTGTCTGCCCTAGATCTTCCAGAATTGAACCAGCATGTCCTTATATGTTTTTCTAGTTATTTATCGCTATGAGAATGATTATAGACATGTTTCTAGGCGATATCGTCATTTTCTCTTGAGTGCTCTACGGCAAAATTCACGGTTAACCTATCCCTTTCATAGTAGGCTTATCCATACGCCTTGCTAGGAAACATTTATTCCGATTCTTTCCCTCATTTCTACGCGAATTTTGTTGCAGCCATAACGAGGATAAAATATTTATTCTATGTCCTCGATTTTTCATCTATCCTTTTTGATTTTCAAAGCTTGCGGCATTTAATTATTATAAGTAACAGGTCAACATGCGCCAGTTCTCGGATCTGATTAGTCAAGCAAGAATGCTTCTGTAGAGACTAAACGAATTTTATAAGAACTTGGGTATCTGTGATATATTTTCAGGACTAAGTCGCATACCCGTAATTTATTTACCATGCCCCTTTGACAACTTGGCTTCTTTATTTTATGAACAACATAAAAAAAAACTCTGGGCATTAAGGATAATACCGAGAGTTTTATATTTCCATCCGTTCATCTACTTCCGTGCTCATTTCATGGGTCATTTGCCTTTAAGGAATGTAAGGGGTTTATTTTTACTTTTAATTTATTAACCCGTATGTTTTGGTTCAGAGTGGCAATTTCCGTGACATCTACATAAAACGTTACCCTAGTAATCCAATGTTAAGTAGGCAAATAATAAATTACATAAAATACCTCATCTTAAAAATCTCTTCCTTCGTACCGCCGTCACCAAGCAATTTCCACACCAGCTGTTTTCAGGTATTCATTACTACGTTCATTATATTCGGGTTATTTCAGGTTAAATAAAATCTAGGAGAATTATTTTGATAAATAAATTGTAAATGTCAAAAGTATATAGTTTACTTCATTAGATCGAAAGTGAAAAGATATTATATTTCATGATAATGAAAAAGTTTGATCTCTAGGTCTACCTCATCGCCTTACGAATCAGTGCTCAAAAGTTGTCCCTTCGAAGTCAGAACGATAATGGTCATCAATATGGCAACGGGGAAATATTACAGTATTTTTTTCCAAACTCTGAAATTGTTGGAGTTGAGCCTTGGTTTCTCTTCATTATTAATTACATTGATCAAACCTGAAATATTATTTTATTCTACATTGTTGCAATAGCATATGGCAGAGTTTTATTTCGTTAACAAAATACGAAATGAATTAGTGGAAAATGTATCATTTGACTCGAATACTGCGTCATCGACAGCCGTTGTAGTTCAACTCAGTTTGGCTCCGGCTCTTCGTAATAATTATAAGCGTTATCCACGAAGGTGTTCCTTCACATTGAGAAGCAGAAAAAGTCGCATAGAGCTATCTTCAGACTACAGCATAAATGACAGGCAAACTCCACGTTTATTTCCAGCAGGAAATAAGGTGATTAGTGGCCGTACATTTATGGGGTGCAGCGTTCAGCTTATTCATTCAAGATTTAGCTTTTGCGATTGATATGGCCATGGATAAGTTTAGTACACGCTGCAGTATAATTTATTTAGAGTCGTGGATGCAGGTACGATATACTGATGTACAATACCCTAAATATCGAATAATGGCATACGAACATAAATTTTTCAGTAAAAGCCACCACTATGGGACACCTTCGCATCTCCCTGTTGCATCCACTTCAACCGCGAACAAAGCTTCACGCGACATATTGTCGTTCGGCTATGGGCATTCTCAGTGCCAGCGCAGCAAAATCACATTTCGTGTGCAATATTTATGTTAACAACGTGTTGGGAGCACCGAGTAGAATTTTCCATATATTTCATAGTTCTCTCGACGTTATTCGACGATCTTCTATCACAAAGACAGCTTCGTTGTCAATGTTTACTTCCGTAAAAATAATAACTGCAGCTCTGGGTGCACCTTCCCACAATATTTGTTGCCCCCCAAACATTTTAAACCGTACATTAACCCTGCCATGGAGAAAAATAGATCTCCATAATACTTATGTGGTATTATATATGCTAAAATATCTGTATAAATGCTTCTAATTGCAACGCCTACGACTGTCGTAGTACTGTGTTCAACTCAATGGAGCTTGCACTAAGTATGCATTACGCTATCAAAATAACATACTTTGTATTTGTGCACAAAATATTTTGCGAATATAAATTTGTTCACTTTTTATTTAACAATTATTGGCACATGATGAGACGTTTCACGAATGGTTTGCCGATCAGCCTTCTTGCTCCATGAATTTTTATTTTTGGGCCACCATATTGTGCTTTCAGACACTAATTCTGTCCATTAAATGAAGAACACGATGTATTTTTCCATTGCTCTTAAACAGTGGAAAAATACATTATTCTTCATTTAATAAACATAAACTTACCTGGAAAAATCCAAGAGAGATGGAAGGAATATTTAGAAACACTGTATGGTAAAGAACTTAGGCCGACAAGGTTAGACATAGAAAAGGAACATTACGTAGAAGAAGATAGCTTAGGTCCAGGCATACTCGACGATGAAATAGAAAGGGCATTAAAGGAGATGAAAGCAAATAAGGCCGTGAGGGTGGACAACATACCTGTAGAACTGTTGAAATGTTTAGGAAAATGCGGGAAGAAGGCCCTATATGGACTGATTCGTAGTATCTATGAAGAAGGAATCTGGCCGGAAGATTTTGTGAGATTGGTGTTAGTTCCTATTCCAAAAAAGGCAAAGGCTTCGTCATGTGAGGATTACAGAACGATAAGTTTGATATCCCACGCAGCTAAAGTTATTCTCAGGATCATCAACAAAAGGATAGAGAGTAAGGCAAATGATTACTTAGGGGATGATCAGTTTGGGTTCAGGAAAGGAAGAGGTACGCGTGATGCCAGTAATTAGATCACTAATCGAGAGGAATATAGAATACAATCAGGACGTTTTTGCCTGTTTTGTAGATTTCGAAAAAGCGTTTGATAGAGTGAATTGGGAAAAATTAATGCATGTATTGCAGAAAATAGGAATGGATTGGAGGGACAGGAGACTGATCCGCAACCTGTACATGTCTCAGACTGCTCAGGTGCGAGTGGGGAACGGAGAGTCCGGATGGGCAGTGTTAGGAAGAGGGGTAAGGCAGAGTTGCCCATTGCCACCGGTGCTGTTCAACGTATATGTGGAGGAAATGATTAAAGAGGCATGGGAAGAACTGGAGGTAGGAATGAAAGTCGGAGGGGAATTCGTAAAATCGGTTAGGTTTGCTGATGACCAAGCATTAGTTGCTCAGTCAGCCAAGGGGTTGCAAGCATTGCTGAGTGAATTGGAGGTTCATTGCGATAAATATGGGATGAGAATCAATATTAATAAAACAAAGGTTATGCAATTTTCCAGAAAGAAAAAGGCTAAGCTAAATATTAAAATAGGTGGGGAAAAATAGAGCAGGTAGAGCAGTTTACATATCTCGGAAGTGTTTTGGACCAATACGGTCAATGTGGTAGGGACGTAAGGAGAAGAATTGCGCTAGGCAAGGAGGCTTTCTCAAGGAGGAGGGAGTTGATGACGGGGACGTTGAGTAGGGATGTTAAGACAAGACTCGTAAAATGTACGGCGCGGAAACGTGGTCACTGAATCAGTAGGATAGATGTAGATTGGAGGCTTTTGAAATGTGGGTGTGGAGAAGAATGGAGGAGATAAAATGGACCGAAAGGAAAACAAATGAGGAAGTACTTAAGATGGTGTGTGAGGAGAGGGGTTTGTTGAGAGAAATCCTAAGGAGGCAGGAAAAATGGATGAAAGGCGTATTGAGCGGTAGTGGAATGTTGAAGAAGGTAATAGAGGGGAGAATGTTGGGCAAGCGAGGTAAGGGCAGGAACAGGATAGGGATGTTGGACGGGATGAAGGAAGGAAAGAAGTACACAGAGATGAAGAGGGACCTGATATAGATTAGTTTGCTAGGTGGGGAGTCACAAAATGCTTATTTGATAGTGGTGTCCATCCAAAAACCTACCTTAAACGGTAGATTACCTAATAATAAACTTCCACAATGCTGAGTCAGATACAATCGAATACTAATTCTGCCATTCATTTAATCAATTAGTAAGGTTAATTATGAATATTGTTAAGATATGCTAAGTAAAAATTTGCTATTTTTCTTCGTATTTGACTATAATCACTATGCCCGCTGGTAGACTACTTCCTTTAGAGATGTGGAGAATTTACCCAAAGAAAAGCCTGAAGTGCAAAAAATGTGTCATGAGGGAAACCTTGTTACCGGAAAGACAAGGAACACTTTGTAAGATTCGGCTGTGAACTAAGTACATTACCAACATGATCGTACTGTGAACAGTGGAGGTAAAATGATGTGACTGCAGGATCCCGCATCAGTGAGACGTTGGTTTTTTTTTAGGCCCTGAGGTTTGCAAGTTCATAAATTACTTTAATCCTCACAGTACTTCTTGATATTTGGAAATCTTTCGAAAATATAAATTTTGATTTTATCTCATTTTATTTTGTTAATGTTGCTGATGTATTTTCTGAAGCATTTAATTCAGTATTCTTTGAGATAATTTTGTTTAAATTAATGCCTGACCATATTTTTCTCATACTGAGAAAAGATAAAAAGGGAACGGATTCCTTTTAAAAGCCATTGTTCATGCAAATTGACCTGCCTACATGGTTCTTTCATTTCAAAGATACCTCTGCCAAAAAATGAGACATTGCTCGAACGAATTAAGAAATAGAAGACAACGAATTTATACATTTCTGAGAAATAGCTCCATCAACCAAGTTAATCACTAAATATTTTTAAATGTTAAAATATTGCGACGTTCATCTCTTTTTTCAGATCTTTGTGTTAGCCAAGTCCTCAACCTAGATGATCTCCCTTCGTTTTATTTCCCTTCTCATTTAGTTCCTTAGTCTTCTCGATCTGAGCTCGTCGTGTAACAGGAAACTTATCCATCTTATCAGGTGGGCTTGAAACAACCACTCGCCAATGGAAATATGAAGAAACACGTAGCAAACAGAAGAATTTGCCAAGGCTGCCGCACAGTGGCTTAATTTTTCACGAAATTGCTACAAGAAAGAGTTTTCTTCAGTTCCTTGATAAGTTTTCTGTTGAACGTATAGGCAACTTTCATGTAGCTACTAAGATTGGAAGTTAGGTACTTTGGCACTTTTTCAAGTTGTCCGTATTCCATATCAAGATGCTTTATCTTCGAAGAACAAGAGGAAGCTGGTGGCTGATAATTCTCTCTCTGCAAGGCATGTTTAAGCATGGCACTCAAGCAGTGGTGACATTTAACAGTAAACTAATAACTTTGTTATCGTATTTCTACTGCATTAAAAATAAGGGACTCGATGAACTTTGAGAGGATTTGGAGTATGAAAGAAATATAAAGTTAAATCAGCACTTAGAATCGCCTATAATCTGAATGAGAGGGAATGGAGACAAAGGCACTCAATCAGGCACTCAGAGGCTTTCATTCATGCACTGGGCGTGAGACAGTCTGGGTTTGCAAAAAAGAAGCAGTTATATTGGGCCACGTGGAAGAGATTTGGTCAAGTAGAATATGCCTTCTTTGACGTTTCCCATGCAGTGAGAGACATTTCTTAAAACACTTCTCGTGAACATGAGAAGTTAGTTTTTCTTACGTAACATAGAATTGGCAGGACTTGCGCGTTATTAAATGGAACGCGAAAAATACTGTTCACGAGAATAGAGAGACAATTGTAATTATCTATCTTTTGCCTGCCTTTTGATTCATTGCGGTAACATATCAAGCAAACAATCCCACTAGTTGGACACATTAATTACCCCCATTAACCATATTTTAAAGATGGGGTTGTTTCATAAAGGAGGTTCATGGGAAAATCCAAAGTGAATAACTCTCCCTCGTATATGGTAGGCATGTCGGGAGTTATAATTATGTCATTTCTCGAAGAACCACATTTATCGATGCTCATGCTAGAAAGCTAACGTTTGCTCATCTTAATGTTCTACAAATTTCAAGTGAATTTGCAATTAACACGCATTCTAACGAGATCGCGTTTGGAATTATATCAATTATTTTTATTTTAAGTTTCATCTATCTGAACAGTAGTTTTTTTATAATCAGTGAGTAGGACAAGCAAATCAAGAGATTTAGTTGGGAACCTAAACCCTTTTAAATAACCAATCCTTATATTTGGTAATCTTTCTTAATTAAAAATGAAAGGAAATATGGCCTAATCTTTAGAAGAACTCACTTCCATCAAGGTGTTGTCTCTTTGAAATGAGAATTTTCTTTCTTATTCCCATGCATTTATTTATATGTTTCCATGCATTTTGTGTGTTTTGTGTGTTCTTTCGTGTGTTCCGATGACCCCTAGAGCTGTGCTGGCGGGAGTAATAATAATTACTCCTGGAAGGGGCACCCATGCCAGATAGGTCGAAGGTTAGGAGCCAGACGAAAGGTAGTCCACGCAACGTCTGTTCCTCAGTGAGGCGGCTGCAATGGCGTCTGACCCCAGTGGGGCGGCCATTAAGTGATGGTGTCACGTTAAAAACACTATTGAGGAAGGCAACGGGAAACCAAGTCAATTATGATTCCCAAGAATATAATGATGGGCACTATAGATAATATGAGTCCAGGCAACTACGGGACTCGGCCCAAGAGGCCGTGTGTCGTGCCCGGCAGCGGGAGAGGCAAGGCTTCCGCGGTCGTCATCCCACGAAACTCTTGCAGGGAAGAAAAAACTGCTGCAGGACAGAAGACTCAGAAGAAGGCGAAAGTAGTTAGAATAGGCACCTGGAACGTCAGGACAATTGAGGAGAGGAAAATTAGAAAATATTAAGCGAGAGATGGAAAGAGGTAATATAGATGTTTTAGGCCTCTGCGAGGTGAGATGGAAGGATAGCGGGGATTACTGGAGTGACAATTATAGAGTGATATACAGCGGCGGGGACGAGAGCCAACGAGGGGTTGCCGTAATTTTAAATAAGTAGGTAGGAAGAAGCGTAGTCAACATAGAGCAAGTGACAGATAGAATTTTACTCGTAGAGATTAAAGCAGAGCCGACGAACTTGGTCATTGTTCAGGTATACATGCCACCGAGCAACCACAAGGAGGAAGAAGTCGATAGGATGTATGATGAGTTAGAGGATATCATCGCGAGTGTTCCTGCAGGGAAACATTTGATAGTGATGGGGGATTGGAATGCGACGGTAGGCGAAGGAAGAGATGGTGGTGAGGTGGGGGACTATGGGTTAGGCACGAGGAATGAACGCGGGGAGAAAGCAATTGAATTCTGCAGGAGACAGGGGTTAGTCATCACTAACACATGGTTTAGACATCACAAAAGGCGTAGGTATACATGGAAAATACCAGGTGACTCAGAAAGGTATCAGTTAGATTATATTATGGTTAGGCATAGGTTTAGGAACAGTGTGATAAATTCGCACAGTTTCCCAGGAGCGGATGCGGACTCTGACCACAATTTAGTTGTTATGAAATGTAATGTTCGTTTCAAGAAGATAAGGCAAGGGCGGCGGGTTAGGAAATGGAATTTAGAAGCAGTAAATGGATTAACGAGGAAGGAGTATCAGCAGGCTGTAGAGAAAATGATGGATGACGGTAAAGAACTGAGTACCATCGAAGAAAAATGGGAATGTATCAAGAAAGGGATATTGGAAGCCGCTAAAGACACTATAGGAACCGTTAACGGGAAAAGGATAAGGAAACCATGGGTAACGGATGAGATGATTGCAAAGATGGATGAGAGAAGAAGATGGAAAAATGTAAACACAGAGTTAGGCAAAATGAAGTACAAAGAGTTAAACAATAAATTGAGAAGGGCCACAAATAAAGCAAAAGAAGAATGGTGGAAAACGCAATGCGAGGATATGGAAAGTTTACAGAAGAAGGGTGAAATTGGTGCTCTATACAGCAAGGTTAAGTTATTATCGGGAAGTAAGAAGGCAAGATCTGTGCTAACAGTTAAAGATAAACGGGGTAAGATAATAGTTAAACCAGGAAAAATCCAAGAGAGATGGAAGGAATATATAGAAACACTGTATGGTAAAGAACTTAGGCCGACAAGGTTAGACATAGAAAAGGAACATGAGGTAGAAGAAGATAGCTTAGGTCCAGGCATACTCGACGATGAAATAGAAAGTGCATTAAAGGAGATGAAAGCAAATAAGGCAGTGGGGGTGGACAATATTCCTGTAGAAATGTTGAAATGTTTACGGAAAGGTGGGAAGAAGGCCATATATGGACTGATTCGTAGTATCTATGAGGAAGGAATCTGGCCGGAAGATTTTGTGAGATCGGTGTTAATTCCTATTCCAAAAAAGGCAAAGGCTTCGTCATGTGAGGATTACAGAACGATAAGTTTGATATCCCACGCAGCTAAAGTTATTCTCAGGATCATCAACAAAAGGATAGAGAGTAAGGCAAATGATTACTTAGGGGATGATCAGTTTGGGTTCAGGAAAGGAAGAGGTACGCGTGATGCCAGTAATTAGATCACTAATCGAGAGGAATATAGA
Organism: Hetaerina titia; assembly: GCA_037158775.1. Taxonomy (NCBI): domain Eukaryota; kingdom Metazoa; phylum Arthropoda; class Insecta; order Odonata; family Calopterygidae; genus Hetaerina; species Hetaerina titia. Next base: position 62,365,341 of record CM073779.1, on the reverse strand, counting down.
ATACAATCAGGACGTTTTTGCCTGTTTTGTAGATTTCGAAAAAGCGTTTGATAGAGTGAATTGGGAAAAATGAATGCGTGTATTGCAGAAAATAGGAATGGATTGGAGGGACAGGAGACGGATCCGCAACCTGTACATGTCTCAGACTGCTCAGGTGCGAGTGGGGAACGGAGAGTCCGGATGGGCAGTGTTAGGAAGAGGTGTAAGGCAGGGTTGCCCATTGTCACCGGTACTGTTCAACGTATATGTAGAGGAAATGATTAAAGAGGCATGGGAAGAACTGGAGCTAGGAATGAAAGTCGGAGGGGAATTCGTAAAATCGGTTAGGTTTGCTGATGACCAAGCATTAGTTGCTCAGTCAGCCAAGGGGTTGCAAGCATTGTTGAGTGAATTGGAGGTTCAGTGCCATAAATATGGGATGAGAATCAATATCAGTAAAACAAAGGTTATGCGATTTTCCAGAAAGAAAAAGGCTAAGCTAAATATTAAAATAGGTGGGGAAAAAATAGAGCAGGTAGAACAGTTTACATATCTCGGAAGTGTTTTGGACCAACACGGTCAAGGTGGTAGGGACGTAAGGAGAAGAATTGCGCTAGGCAAGGAGGCTTTCTCAAGGAGGAGGGAGTTGATGACGGGGACGTTGAGTAGGGATGTTAAGACAAGACTCGTAAAAACTCTGATATGGAGTGTAGCTATGTACGGCGCGGAAACGTGGTCGCTGAAGCAGGAGGATAGACGTAGATTGGAGGCTTTTGAAATGTGGGTGTGGAGAAGAATGGAGAAGGTGAAATGGACCGAAAGGAAAACAAATGAGGAAGTACTAGAAATGGTGGGGGAGGAGAGGGGTTTGTTGAGAGAAATCCTATGGAGGCAGGAAAAATGGATGAAAGGCGTATTGAGCGGTAGTGGAATGTTGAAGAGGGTAATGGAGGGGAGAATGTTGGGCAAGCGAGGTAAGGGTAGGAACAGGATAGGGATGTTGGACGGGATGAAGGGAGGAAAGAAGTACACCGAGATGAAGAGGGACCTGATATAGATTAGTTTGCTAGGTGGGGAGTCACAAAATGTTTATTTGATAGTTGTGTCCATCCAAAAACCTACCTTAAACGGTAGATTACCTAATAGTAATTCTCTTCCCAGCACCTTGAAAGTTTTAATACAATTACAATCGTAAAGATAATGAAATGCTTCGAAACTTAGAAATGCGTTTTTAAAAATATAAGTTTTGAAATACCTGGATTTTATTAAAAGTTTTTAATTTTGCAAAATAAAAGGCTACCAATAGTATTTAAAGGTTTAATTTAAATGTTTTTTTACTATCCATAGTTTGCTAGGTGGGGAGTCACAAAATGTTTATTTGATAGTTGTGTCCATCCAAAAACCTACCTTAACTGGTAGATTACCTAATAAATAAAATAAATGCATTTTGTATTATATTTTTATCAGCAATATTTCAAAACTTAAAATATTGTATTAATGGTCCAATTAAGGTAATCATTATTAAATATGTCATTTAAAGTATTATAATAAATAAAGCCTATTTTTCACTATTTAAAACGTAATACCATTGCATGTATGTCCCTCACTCTCTTATTTGAACGCCAGTGGCTGTCGATGTAAATATACCAATATGCTATGTAATCTTGGCTCATCTTATTATGCCTCGAGATCTAATAAAAGCATTGCTACTGTTAGAGATATAAAGGGAATATAAAGGGAAAATTAAGCTTTATTAAAACATTGATCAAAGTGCTCTTAAATGCGATTTGCCAAAATATATGACAGATCTTCAATAATCTCGCAGAAATAGAACCTGAAAAGAGTATTTTCAGTTTTCACAGTTTCCATATTGATAACGTCATCCCACGAGCTCCAGGTGTCATTTTTGGGCACCACTTCGGAGGACAATGTGATTGCTTCATAGAGCATGTGTGCCAGGGAAAACCTATGGTTATCAAATTCAAAATTTTACTTAAAGGTGTATGGGTCATTTTCTACTTCACAAAGTAGTTGAAGATTACTAAAATATGAATGAAACAATTTTGGTGCAGTTTCTGATTTGGAGAAGGTATATTTCAGGATAAAGAGAGGAAATATATGGAGGATTTTTGATTATTTTGGGAGAACGAGTAGGCATGGAGCGCGGAAACAGCGCTCATCGAATATAAGAAAAGATCTATACTGTACCTAGTCCATACTGTACTCGGTACATCTACATAATACCCCGCAAGCCGCCGCAAGGGCGTGTGGCGGGGGATGTTAGGTCACCACCCAAAAAAGGGAAAAAAGAAAAACCGCATTCAAAACCAACAACACATACATGCAAACCCAAATCCACAGTGGTGCATACATTATAACAAACATCCTATCATTTGACACGCATGCTAATACATATCTACCTCCTTTCATTTCACACGCATGTAATTACATATGCTATAATCCAACAAATACTGGCACCTTAGGATGCAGTATGAAATGTATCCAATAACGCGCAAGCTAGATTTTGGTAAGCATCAAGGCGAAATTCCACCACCACAAGATCGTGCAATACAAAACGCTCCCCTACCCACGTTAAGGAACTTGACCCAACGCCGCAGGTAGGAGGAGGGTACAGTCGGTACAGTGAAATGGTATCATTAAAAGTGCATGCTGGTAAAAATCGGATAAACACGTTTTTATAGAGCTACAAACACGTTTTTCATGTTAGAATATCCATTGGATATTATAAAGTTGAAGAATTATGAAATTAAGTCACTTATTTAGTTTGATCATGTTTGACAAATGGTTAAAAATGGATTATGAAATCACGTCACAGATATTGAGACAATATTAATTGCTTTTAAAGAAAGAGGACCGAGAATGTGCTAAACGTCGTCGACGAGGCTCTCAAGACATGCGGGGGAAATCTCAGGAAAATGGAAGCATGTATGAACCAAGGCGGCGACGGAAGTATTCAAGGGTAAAACCTAAATCAAAATATTAGTTTAGTTTCGTAAAATAACTTAAAATTAGGCTGGTCGACTTAGTCTAAACCGAAACGGCCTGTAGGTATGCTGTTAATTACTCGTATAGGATAAGGGCCATCCATATAAGGTAAGACATAATTTAGGTTAAGACAAATTATTAACCTAATATGAAAGCCATCTACGAGTTAACTTGCCAATTTATATTGGATGAAGTAATTGACAGCTCTGAGCACATCGATTGGCGGTGCCTTTTATCTATAGGACACAGTGCAGCAGGAATGGTTATTCAATAAATAAAAATCCCTTTAATGACGTTTAGGTATGCGGAAATTATGTTACATAATATCGCATTAAAAATATCTTTGCGCCAATATAATATAGTAGCCAATGCGCCAATGAACCGGTATAAAAGTATAACTAATAAATACAATGTTTTTAGGCCAGGCAGGAAAAATTTAAAAGTTTGAATAAATATGAATGTCTTTTATTTATTAATTTCGCGTGAAAACTGTTTTTTTCGATAAACATTTTTCTTACATCTAATTTTCATGGATTAATTAATATTAAAATTAACGAATTGCACATATTATTATTAATAGTTCCAGAAAAATAAATAAATTAGTGATTGCTGAGAAGTTTCAATATAAGGTTTTGTAAACTTGCGTGTACCACATGGTATTAAGTTAGTTTCATTCTGTAACAGAATAAATTCATTTTGATTCAACGCCACCAGTACTTACCATATACGTGTAAGTAAGTTATAGCAAATTTTGCGTTTCCTCTGTCTTGTTGTCTAAAACTCTATCCCTAAATTCCAATCTTGTGACATCAACCCTAAATTTCTGAGGTTTCCTCGTATTGCTTTTTTTTGCTGGCATGTTTGAAAATTAGAAATAAAAGTTCACTCCCCCTTTCTCTTATCCCACCTTAACCCACTGTAAACTTGGACGTGAAAGTATACTACGCCGTATAATTATTCCTCCTCGGCAAGAAAAAAATACTGTGCCTCATGCATTGTACTTCGTTTGTGAATTATCTAAGCGTTAAGGTATTGCAACTTCTTATTGCATTTTTGTCAATTCCTTAAATTTGATCATGGCTTATACAATTAAGAGATCATTTTATAAAAGGAAATTATATTATCCGCACAATTAAATTTTATTTCCACTGCCAACATTGTGTGAAACAACTCAGAATCCATGTTAATGAAGTAATAAACAAACCACAAAGTGCCTTGCTGATTATTTCAGTATTTTGACTGGATCATTATTAAGAATAGTATATAAAAATATTTCTAAGTTGAGAATATATTTATTCTGATTTTGAATCCCTCCTACAGAGAACGCAGGCATTGCTGTACTCGGAAATCTCTATGAAACTTTAATTGTTCACTTCAGATTCTTGAGCTCGACGCGTGCGTTCCAATGGAAAAAATAATCCGCACGAACATTTTCCATAACGCCACGTTAATTTATCCCACTTAAGCAAAATAATTAAACGTGTCTTCAAAGCTCTAATTTCAGGTAATCCCAAGTATCATTAAATGTGTTTTTTTGCGAGAAAACCGCACGCCGCTCGAGGTTTTCATGCACACTGTTCCAGAGAGTCTGCTTAATTAGGGTACAATTTCAAAATACTTATACCCGATTCAACACTATCCCAAATGAGCAAAGAAATTTCTGCATACAAGGAGGCTTATTTGAATACTAGTTGAAGATCATAGCAAGTTCATTTTAAAAGCTCAAACATTAAGACGAATATTTTAGCTATTACAGTCGCTAACGTGCAGTCTCAGAGTCTCTATCTTCAAAACCTGGAATAGGAAACCATGAAAGATGCAAGTAGGTTCTGGCCCTTTTCGCCATTTCATTACGAATACAAGTGGTCGCTTAGTTAAGTATTAAGATATTCTGCTCTCTCATATTTCATGCCTTCCAATTTTATATTTGATAATTTGTCACATTTTTTGTTACTTTTGTTTGAGTACTAATCATCTAAATGAAATAATAAAAAGAGGGAATAATTATAAAATCATCGATTATTTAACCAAAGAGATATAGTGTTTCAGAAATCGGACGACAATGCAAAAAAATAAATAAATTTTCATAAGGTGGATAAATAAATTATTTATTTCGTATTTATTATCTCGGTATATTGAATTGTACTTACAATCGATCGGTTTGAACTTTATAGAGCGATAACACAATGATTAAACATACCTTTATATGCATATAAATGAACATATGTATGTATACGAGAGAAAATACGTACATATATATGTGCGTATGTGTGTATGTACAGGTATACCTCTATACAGGTACATATACACGCATATATGTATATACATGTATACACATATTTCTAGAAATATATATATATAAGGTGAGGATACACACAGAATATGCCAGGTGACATAACTGATAAACATATCAGTTAGACTAGATTTAGACACCACTTGATCCTTTCCCACAATTTTCCGGGAGCGGATGCGGGCTTTGATTACAATGTAGTAGCTTTGAGTCGCAGCGTCCGATTCAAAATGATAAGGCAGGAGAGACGGGTTAGGAAATGAAATGGAATTAACTGGATTGACTAGGAAGGGATATCAGCAGGCGGTGGAGAAAATCTTGAGTGGGGGAATGGAGTAGATTACTATTTAGGATTAATGGCAATATATCAAAAAAAGCAATATCGAACAATGCAAGAAAAAAAATCAAAGAGAATATGACGTAGAGAAAGATAGGTCCAGGCCTACTTGACTGTGGGATATAAAGGGCAATAATGGAATTGAAAATCTAATTTGACCGTTGCGGAGAGTCCAGATGTGCAGTGTAAGGAAGAAGAGTAAGATAGGGTTGTCTATTATCACCGGTGCTGTTCAACGTACATGTGGAGGTCATGATCACTGAGACATGGGAAGAACAGGATATAGGAATGAAAGTTCGAGGGGAATACATAAAAGCAGTTAGGTTTGCTGATGACCAAGCTTTATTATCTAGTCAGCCAAGGGGTTGCAAGGATTTCTGAGTGCATTATTAATTCAGTGCGATATATATAAGATAAATGTAACTAAAATAAGTTAAGGATAACTTAAAAAATATAATAGGAGGGCAAAAACTAGAGCAGATGGAACAGCTTTCCGAAGTATTTTCGACCTAAATGGTTAAAATAGTAGGGATATAAGTAGAAGAATTATTTGGGCAAAAATCTTTCACAAGGAGGATACAATTGATGACAGGAAATTTGAGTAAGGGTGTTAAAAAGAGACTCGTCAAAACTTTTATATGGAGTGTAGTTATGCACACCACGTAATCATGAATGTTGACACAGGAGGATAGGTGTAGAATTAGAGGTTTTGGTATGTGGGTGGGGAGAAGGATGGAGTAGATTAATTGGATAGAAAGCAAAACTAAAGAGGAAGTGCTACCATGGGTAGAGGTGAAGGGGGAATTAATGGGATATATCATAAAGAGACATGATAAATGGATGTAAAATGTATTGATTGACATGGGGATGTCGAAGACTGTGATGGAGGGAAGAATTTTAGTCAAAAGAGGGCTAGAATAGGATAGGGTCGTCGGACAAAATAAATGGAGGATATATATCCAAATGAAGCGAACCACTGATCACCGATTTGCTGAACCGATACTTTAGCCATTGAACTGTCGAGGAAACGGAAATTTCTTTGAAATCTACTGGGGATTTATGCAACCACTTGCCCCACCAGATCCTTTGTTCGTCTTTTATAAGACGAACAATATTATTCCTGTTCCTTATATCTGTATTCATATGAATAAAAATATATATATATATATACATATATATATGTATCCTTAATATATATAGGTTTATAATATATACACACACACACACACACACGAGGCGTATTCTTAAAGTAAGTACCGTTTGCTTATATTTAAATATTGGCGCTTCAGTACACAGTTTTGCTCCTGCAGCGCCATCTACTGATTCATTGAGAAGCTATAGCAGCATTTGTTTTGTTTCAGAAGTCGTTTGCTTGTCCGTGCATGCAAATAACAATGTCCGCGACAATCGTTGATCCCGCTAGCTGTGAAGTGCGTTCTGTCATACGATTCTTGTATGCAAAAGGATTGTCGGCTGCTGAAATTCATCGGGAATTATGCCTAGTTTATGAACCTACAGTTATGAGTGAAGGAAAGGTTAGACAATGGTGCTGTCATTTTAAAAATGGACGAACAAATGTCCATGACGAAGAGCGAAGTGGTAGGCCCAGTATTCTGACCGATGAAATTGTTTCACAAGTGGAACAAAAACTGCGATGTGATCGTCGATTGAGAATTAATGGCCTGGCTGAACAATTTCCTCAACTTGGACGCACTGCTGTCTACAATATTGTTACGGAAAACCTCGGATGCCACACATTGCGTGCAAGGTGGGTATCGAAAATGCTCACCGACCACCACAAAGAGCAAAGAATGTCCAGTGGACGAGAGTTTTTGGGTCGTTGGGAACTCTTTAAACCACCCACCGTACAGTCCTGACCTTACACCCAGTGACTACTTCCTCTTCTTGCGCACCAAACAGTGGTTCGGTGGACAACGTTTCGAAACCAAAGAGGAACTCAAGAATGGCGTTGTCGATTGGTTCAACCCTCAGGCGGCGAGTTTCTATGCAGAGGGGTTAAAGAAGCTGGTGCAGCCGTACGAAAAATGCTTAGAAGTGAACGGCGATTATGTAGATAAGTGAAGTAGGTTTGTAGCTAACTAAAAGTGCCAATTAATGTGTTTCATATGAGCATATTTTTTCCTGTGACCAAACGGGCCTTACTTTATGAACACGCCTCGTATATATATATATATATATATATATATATATATAGCGCGAGTAGCCGCTGGACGCGAGTAGCCGCTGGACGAGGTCAGATAGCTTCAGTGGCTTGTCTGCCTTCTCTGAGCCAAGTTGCGTGACGATAGCATTGCCTGTGTTGTTTCTGTGATTGTTTACAATGTTTAAAAAAATTGAGAACGCCGCCAGTTGTGAAGTGAGGGCAGTGATTAAATTCCTCAATGCAAGAAACGTTCGCCCATGTGATATTCATTGCCAATTAAAGGAGGTGTATGGAGACAATGTAATGGACGAGTCGTCTGTTCGGCGGTGGTGTCGCAACTTCAACATGGGGAGGGGGAACACACACGACGATGAGCGTTCGGGGAGACCATCTGTCATTACAGACCAACTGGTGAGCTCAGTTGACGAATTCGTGAGGAACGATCGGCGCGTCACAATTGATGACATCTGTGAGCATTTTCCCAATGTTTCTCGAACAATTGTTCATGAAATTGTTAAACACCATCTGCATTATGCAAAAATTTGTGCAAGATGGGTCCCTCGCATGCTTACAGATGAGCACAAAACCAAGCGTATGGCTGCAGCACTGACGTTTTTGGGACGTTATTCTGATGAAGGAGACTCTTTCTTGACTCGCATAATTACTGGTGACGAAACATGGGTTTGTTATGCATCACCTGAGAGAAAACGACAGTCAATGGAGTGGCATCATGCTCATTCACCAAACAAACCAAAAAAATTCAAGACAGTTCTGTCCACCAGGAAACTCATGGCAACCATTTTCTGGGATCGACGAGGTGTATTGCTTATTGATTTTATGGCCCGTGGAGACACTATTAATACCAATGCGTATTGTGAAACATTAAAGAAATTACGGCAAAATACATAATACAAAATCGGCGGCGAGGTCTATTGTCTACTGGTGTCATTCTCGTTCATGACAATGCCAGGCCTCATGCAGCTGGGATAACACAAAAACTTTTGCAGCAATTCAAATGGGAAACTTTCGACCATCCACCGTATAGCCCGGACTTGGCCCCTTCAGATTTTCATCTCTTTACAAAGCTTAAAGACTTTTTGGCAGGAAAAAGATTTGACAGCGATGAAGAACTTAAAGAAGGAGTGACCCTGTATCTCAATGAGCTGGCGGCGAAGGACTATGCAGCAGGAATACAGAAACTTGTCACACGTTATGACAAATGCCTTAATTTGCTTGGAGATTATGTTGAGAAGTAGTTTAAAGTATCCTCTTTCAAATAAAATTTTTTATGTTTGTTAATATTTACTTTTGTGTCTTTATTTCACGAACGGGTGCTACTTTCCGGATGACCCTCGTACATATATATTTACATATATACATATATATATATACACATATACATATACACATATACATATATACATATACACATATACATATATACATATATATATATATATACATATATATATATATATATATATATATATATATATATATATATATATATATATATATATATATATATATATATATATACATACAGAGAGATATATATATATATATACATATATATATATATATACCTATATATATATATTATACATATATACCTATATATATATTATACATACACATATATACATGTATTATTATTAGTTATAGCATTAACTATATAGCATAATGGAATAACTTTTAAAGCTTTGCGTATTGATTACCACATCAGATTACTAATTAGCACATTTAGCGAGTTCAAATAATTATTTTTTGAAGGAAAAAAACCACTGCCCAAAAAATATAAAGGATTCCTAAATTTCGGCGTTGCTTTGAATTTTCTGCGTGCGGTTTTAATGAGATTGATGATTAACAAATCTATATATTCTATTCAAAAAACACTGAACTGGAGTTATGGCGTGTGCAATTTTCCTATTAATTTCGGCGGTCATTGTGGTGGCGGCCATGACCTCGCAATGAATATTTGGCGTACTAATGTGTAATGCATAAATTGGCAAACATTCCAGTATATTAATTCTCTGGACTTTTAATTTGGTTTATTTTTACCGTCGCATGATTTAGAAATATGAAAAATATTTGCATTAAATATTCAACACAAGTACAATTCTTTTGTGGGAAGACTTTTAATGTATTGACATAATTTGATAAAGCCCGTCGATACATTGAAAAAACTAACAAGTAACTTTTAGAGGTAATATACATGTCAATGCAAGAATTTCAGAGTTTGAAAATCATTCGCCTTGACCGAGATTTATGAATATTTTGAGACCCTGGAATTCTTCGCGAAACTCCGCGAAAACTCCGCAAATACACTCTGGAATTCTTGCATTGCGGTGCGCATTTGGCGGATGACTCCGTAAAAAGTAACGGTTGCGGTACCTCCCGATATTTCTTGAAGCTTCATATATATGTGTATCAGTACTTACACTGCTGTAGTAATTGAAGGCGTGGTAACCTTGGGGGTAGAGAGATAAGCTTTTACCCGCAGGGAGCGTGTATGATACCCAGTGACTTTGTACACTCTCAGTTTCGCAGAAAGCGTGTTCCTTTTGCGGAATCAGGTCTTCTGGAAAGTCGGAGGAGGGGCAAGGAAAAAAACTGAAATTCTTATAATGCTCTATATTACACCCCTTGGGCTCAGTATAAGGTTAGCTTTGCCAATCAAACAAACCTGCAGAATAGGTACAATGGATTATCGTGTATTGTCTTTTTCTTCCATGTCCGGTGATGAGTTTTTCTGAGTTGTGTCAGTAAGATGAAAAGACATGTATGCTTCTAAAAATAGTTTTCCGCCGAAATTGCAACGTATCTACCGAAGAAATATGTTTCTTCATTAGGCCACCTTAGTGCCTCAGCGTCACTTCTCCGGGATATGTCGGAGGACCGCGAACCCTGTAGCCGCCAACTCTGCAAATGCTGCAATCTTTTTGACCCACCAATTCTGACTCAAGAATCCTAACTGCACGCCAACAAACGTCATCCACCGCATCTCCTGTAACTTCTATCCCGCCTTCCACTTAAGTGATTGCACTTCCATCCTTACCCTCCCTATTGACAACAACTGCTATTAACAAAATTTCCCGTCTTCCTGAAACATCCCATTCCTTCTCGTACTTCTCCCCAAATCCAAACATTTGACAATTATTTCTCTGTTTAATGATTTAAACCATCCCCGATTCCATAGGCAGCATAGAGGTGAGAGCATGTGGGAAGGACCCCGAATGGGATGGTAAAAAGTCCAAAATCTCCTGGGATAATAATGCCCCTAGAACCTATCAATGGCCACCGTCCTCTCGTATCCTTATCCCATCCCTCTTACCTCCTTCCCCTCACATTTTTGTTTTTGGGTAGCGACCTAACACCCCCTGCCACACACCTTTGCGGCGGCTTGTGGAGTACTACGAAGATGTAGATGATAAAAATACTTTAACATTTTTATGTTTGATTTTTCGGGTACCAAATCTTCCTGGGAAACCATAACCGGCACAGGGAAAGGAACTGGCCCCCCTACCCTGATGTGTGAATATTCACACGCCGTCGGGCTTAGTACATGGGTGAGCTCTACCATCACCTACTAAACCGATCTTCGAGTTGATTACTGTGTTTATGGTTTTATACCAACTGAACCCCGGCCATATAATTGATGACTAATAATATGCGAACATGCGATGCATTATTCTTACGTTATATAATCTCATGAAAATTAGTGATATCGTAAATGAATATCACGAATAATATTAACTGTCCATTAGCATTCATTCATCGTCAATTAAATCTTTTAAATTTTTTATTTGATTCCTTTGTTACAAATCGATGTAATTTCGACAATTTAAATTTCATCGAGTAACAATTCAAAGGAAATGGCTTTAAAGAATCACTGTTGCATTACGCATTGCATATATCGATCGTGTATTAGAGTGCTTGCAGTACTGCGACGTTTTGTTTCGTTGATTTCCTCTCGTGTCTCTTAATATTTGCGGCCTGAATGTCTTAATGCAGAAATGATAGAGAAACTGTTGTTTCCTCAATCCAAGGATCAGGGTGCGAACGCCGACGATAAAGAGATCATTATATCGACGCCTACAAACTAATATTTCAATTTATCTGGCTAGTCACATATTGGTTACGTTTTCTTTGTTTTCACTACCTTATTCCATTTGCTTTAATACATTGCCTTTTACATTCACTATTTTGGCTAACTTTAACCATAAATCTGTGTGTTAGTAAAAAGACTACCTTGCATAGAATGGAAATCAATTCGTTCGAATTACCAAAAATGAATGTGCACAATTTTTCTTGTAACGTATTTCGTATAACTTTGTTATAAATTTAATTAAAAGCTTGTTATAAATTTTGTCTAAAGAAAACATGTACATTTGAATGATATTTCATTTAACATGTATTTTCTCCTCATTAATACAGCTGACATTGATATTAACTGCATTCAAAATGGCATTATTAATGCGAATGTGTTTCATAGTTTGTGATCAATATATCATGTAGGGTATTTTTTAATTACTTTCATACCATGCATTGATATAGGAAAAGTTAAGCCTATTATCAGTCACTAAATATTCTTCTGTTTTATGAGACAAAATACCATATTTTGCCTTAAACGTGCATGTAACGAAAACTGAACCAAATAATTGTGTTTAAAAAACCCATAAACACAGTAATTTACAAAAGAATCATTAACCATTTTTTGCATTGACATGTGCTCCAAATGGTCTAAGTTGAAATTCAAGACCCCATTTATGTTTAAAATCGTATTCTTACATTTCTAACTTCAATCTATTTTAACAACTGTGATAATCCGCAGCTTTTTTTTTAATTTACGTCAAGAAATCTTGCGATTGTAAAACGTGTGGCGATAGAACATAGTTTTTTCGAGAGGTGCACCCACCCCTTTTCCTAAGGTGGTGTTTTACGAAAGAATTGCAATGCCATTTCACTGAGGGGGGTGATTGCCGCGTCATCACTTCGGAATGACTGCCTGGGTGCCCAAAATACAATGGCTGCTATTGGATATGCGTCAATCCTATTGGCTCGCATCCCAGGAGAAGAAACTCCCTTTTTAATGACACAAATATTTTCTCCTTCGCGACTGAGCGAGGTTCACTGTTATTCTTATGGCTTGGACGGGGTCCGATTCTGCGTCTCACGTTGCGGCCAGGGGGATATGAGAAGCCTTCCACTTCACCAACCACCAACGTGCTAAGTTCCGGGAAAGGTCGACACCCATCCCCCCAGAATGAACTGGAGACGGGGCGACCTCCAAGTTCACAGAGTCATTAGTATCGATAAAGTGACCATTTGGCTCTGGCCAGTGCCCTTTAAGGTAACGGAGTGCCCGGAGACGACGGCGATTACGACCTCCTCTCGTGTAACGTTGTTCACCGCCTCCCAGGAGCACTTTTTGTGAAACTTTAATTATGCCTTTAATCAAGCTCGCTCGCCAGCTTCGGCGGCTCACAGCGGAGGATGTGGATCGCTGAACCATTTAGGCTGCTCGCGCATTTGGATTTACGTGACTGTGTACGTTAAGTTTGATTTGGATCTTTGACAAGAGAAGAGAGAGTAAGTGATTGGGCCAGACGGGTTCAGCAGCGTCAAATGAATCTTTTAGCCTTTTTTAGTCCAATGAAAAGGTAAATCATTCCAATTTCTGTCATAATGAGGTCGTCCCATTTGATTGAGAATCTTCAATCTTCCGTAAAGTTAAGTCTCACTGCAGAACTCAACAAGCAAAATTTTGTTGGGATATGTAATGCTTTTATTGATTTGTTTCGGTAAAACTTTTAATTGAAATAGAAATATCGGTTTATTACTGTACAAAAATGCTTCTAACATCAAAATCGCAATATTTCCCACTTTCATCAACAATATTCAATATCATACATATTGTCGTTGAATAGTGGTAAACATATTTTGGAATATGTAAGTCACCTCACGTACTATTATGTGTTTACATTCCCTGTAACATTTCGCAAATGAATAACTTTGGACGGGGCGGTTATTTATGCCAACCTTGGATCAAGAGAATAAAACGTTTTACACATCAGTTTCACGCCAGGGTTTCGAGTCATCAAAGGCCACCTTTAGGATTTAGTTTCTTCTAACGGAGGTCGTTAGGACGAGTTCCATTGGTAGCAGAGAAAGAATTAAGTATCTAGTCGCCGGTGGAGTCAAAAATAGCGGACGGCTTCGTTAAAAATGTATTTTGTGTGTAAGGGTTAAATATTTGAAGTCCCTTGGCATTGGAGCAACAGTCAAAAACATTTGTGAGTGAAACTGCCAACGAACTTTAAGCTGCCAGCATAGGAAAAATCTTTCGACGGCTACCAAAATCCACTGAATTTTCCGGATCGTCTTTGTTATTTTGATTTCGTTAGCTCAAGATCATAATAATTAATGATGACTTTATATCATTCGTTCCGTTAATCATTTGATTTCTTTTAAGAACTCTGTTTTTACAAAAGTTTTCCTTGAAACCTAATACTAGACAGTACAACAACCACATATGATTGCGTGACTATGTGCATGGATAAAAAATTCTTTTAAATCTTCTAAAATACATAATAATGTAAAGGGACTAGTTGACACATAAAAGAAACAGAAACACATAAAAGAGGGACTCACTGGGTCTCGAAATTTCGGTGGCGCAACCACCTTTCTCAAGAGGAGTTAGGAACAGAACTGTTCTGAGTTCTGTTCCTAACTCCTTTTGAGAAAGGTGGTTGCACCACCGAAAATTCGAGACCCAGTGAGTCCCTCTTTTATGTGTTTCTGTTTCTGTACTTGTGTCTACTAGTCCATTTACATTATTGTGCACGTCCGTGGGATTTTCACAAAAGTGTTATATATATTATATATGTATTATATATATATATATTATATATGTATTATATATATATATATATTATATATGTATTATATATATATATATATATATATATATATATATATATTCATTCCCGAAGAAAGTCATCATGTGGCTAAACCACATTGAATGAATAGCCCATAAAATGGCCGTGTGAAGTTTCACACAGTTGGTACATAATTACAATTTCACAATGATGCCAGTCATACATCGCTCTCTTGGTTGTTCAAATGCTTGGAAATTCGCGTAACTTACTGAAAATACGGCTACACTCGTATCTTTTGACCGATTCCACGAGTTTCTTAATATTATATTTCTATTTATTTATCGACGAAATATGTAGAGAAAATTTGATGAAGGTTGTCCCTAATTACACGCTCCTGCTATTTATACAGCACTCTTTTTATAAATATAAACCATTACGAGCAAATATTTTCTAACAATGAACGCTAGTCATTATAGACAAGTTAAAATCGAAGAGATATTTCAAAGGTGTGAATTTGCAACGTTTGCTATCTATTTCACGAATTTCTATTTATATGATATTCAATTTTGCAGAAATTAAATCCCTGCTAAGTCTGAAGAATACTTTTTGGGAAATATGTGCTAAGGAATTTGTATGCTTGGACCAGTTTTTATAACTAGCGTACTATAAATAGAGTAATATCACGTTATATTAAATTCTCCGTTTTACAATTTATATCCATTTCTCTGCAGCATTTACCTTTCCTTAATCATTTAATGTAGCTCCAAGAACGTCCCTTTATATTCCTGAAGCTTTCGTGAAAAATATTTTGAGCTAAATTCGAATCAAACTGTTGAGTACCCCTAATTTCCTCAAATGCCTCGAATTTCATGGGCTTTGATCCCATTGACATTAGTACTGAGACCTAAAGATATTTCCGTTCAGTTGAACTGGTTTTTAGTTCCTCTGAAGTCGGTGAATCAAAAACGACTGACACCTCGACCACATTCGTCACATATCGCAATGATTGGAATGTCATTATAAAAAACTTTTTACTTGGCCTGGATTCGAAACCAGAACTCAAAGTTTCCGATCAGATGTGTTGGCCAGTTTCACCCCCAAACCGAGCAATTTGTATTCGCTTCAGCAGTATCGGCTCCTTTTAAAATATTTCCTGTTTTATATTTTTCATTGCCTAAAGTGACCTAAATGGTGATTTAAAATAGTCTAATTCCCCATGTCGCCGTCATCACCTTAAAAAGACGCGTAAACATACGTGAGTGTATGTGTGCCGAATTGTATGCCTGGATATTTAACAAACCGCCATTTGTTAGTCATGTTTTGCGAATAATATTGATGCCCGAAATGAGGTAATACCCTAAGTACGTACGTACTCAATATGCTTTGTTATCGGTGGCGCCGAAGCGTAGTGAGTAGATAAGGACGGCTACTGTGCTGAGGGCCACAGGTTTTGAATCACATACTGAGCCATAGAACGTTATAAGAAATCGCAGGCAAACTGGGACCCCATTTCCTGAAATCTCTGGCTTAGATTGTTGAGCTTGTTCAGATCTTCATAAAATCTCACGAGTATCGTGTTCGTTTTACTTGATTCTATGACTTTTACATTCATACACTTTCAACGTAAACCTTAAATACCCTCAATGACAATAAAATAGATTCAATCATAGTTATATGCATTATTTAACAATATTTCAACACATACGGTGCGGTGAAATATGTCACCAATCATGCTACTAGATAACTATGTCACAACAAATGCCACCTCACAGCTTCTTCTACTCATGTTTCCTAATAATGTCCATTCAAAGTGTTTTCTACTCTTGCATTATTCTGTAATAAGACTGTCCACGCAGCCTCCATCAGTTGCATAAATCTTCTAAATTACCCTCGTGTCTGTCTTTAAATAATGAAATGTGTGAAATCGTTGTGAATTCTTTCGTAAGTTTCGATGTCATAACATTCTTTCGCAAAAGCCATTTCAACAGATGACCCCGTAAAAATGACCCTACGAAAGTAATCACATGCTTGCATGGCAGAGAGAGAACCGCCGGACTCATTCGAGGCCTCCATTTGAGCTCGCAGCAATTGCCCAGAGTGGACCAAGGGAACATGTGCACAGTTAGAATGTCCATACTTTTCATTAATTTCCGAACGCTGCTCGTTGCGCCTAAATAGCATTTTCACTGACTCCGGGGGATCTCGCCACTGGGCACCTGCTCCCAACAATTGGATACTCGTTTTCGATTCCCATTCAGCGTTGCACGACCTCCAAGAACTTTTGACTTACCGTCGTTGGATCCCGAATTCATTTGACGATATAGATCCATGGAGCATGGCAACCTTAGATTTTACGAATCGTTAGAAGAATATATCTCTCCGGGATATGGAAACGCGCCAAACATTTCTCCCGAAGATGCTATCAGAGCTTCCAAGATGAAGATCAAACCGGGGATGACGGGTCCGCAGAAGCCTTACATCATCCATGGAAGTTAACAGGTAAAGGGCGTCGCCGTGATATTCAGAAGCGATCTCCGCCGACGTCACCTGCGCGGAGGCTCTTCGAAAAGCGCCGGGGGCACTCATTTGACCCCCTCCCCTCAACCAAGATGTGGTACCCCCTTGCCCTTCGCATCGCCCTCTCAGATAGAAGGAAATTGATCCTGGGTGTCCCGTGGCCTCCGGCAAGGAGGAAGTTTCCCCCGAGGAGCGGGGGAGAAGTCCGGGGAAACCCCCACGGGACTCCGAAACGCTGATGCGGAGCACGGAGGAGGGTTTGGCGTAGTGTGAATCCGACCGTGGGGTGAGTGGAGTAGTGGGTGAGCCGTGAGTTATGTCGAGGGAGGCGGGAGGGTTCTGGGGTGTGGAAGATTCGAGGGCGCGACCGCCCTCCGCCGACGCGCAAGCCCTCCACATCCGCCCGGCGGCGGAGAAAGGGAGTTGGGAGCTTTGGGCGGTGGACGGGTGTCTCCGCAGTGAAAAATTGTTTCCATCTCCTCGAGTAATCCAGTGAGAGATTTTGCCGGCGAGGTATCGAACTGTGGGAATTTCCCTAGAAATCCTATGAGATTTACCGCAAGTCATTCTCCACGGTCCTCCTTGTGTGCGCCTAGTTTGCCTGAGAGGAAAACTTAAATGAGTCTTCAGACTAACTCTTCCATTTTCTTCACTGTTTCAATCGGCGATCGGTAGCAAACAGCAATTTGGAGTCATGTTGAAGCGTTATGCTATCAGCCATATATTTTAGCGAAGTAGTAAGCGGTTAAGTTGGATCAATTTTTGTTATTGACATCTTCTTATGTTAATAGCGATGATCAAGTATACAAATTATGATTTTGCTTGAATGCAGTTTATTGCTTGTGTGTCAAGTGGATGCTACTCATCAAAACTTCGTGTTTATAACATCCGAGGCTTTAGTTTTTTTAACTAATTAAGTGCAACCAAAATTCATCATTAATAAAATATTGTAATTTTTCTAGTTTTCAGAATGTGTTCTGGGAGTATTTTTAAGTTTCCACCTTAGAAAAAAATCAATGCATGAAGGAAGTTTTGATTAAGAAGAGAAAGAGAAAATTAAAAACCATAGCACAAAAATTGTATCATCACATCACGATAGATGACTGAGGCAACGTCATTATAGTCATTCATAATTTTCCTTCGTTCAAATCAACTGAGTAACCTCGGAATAATCTTACAGGTATGCGGGTAAATTCATATTTATTTTCTTTGTAAGGAGCAGTTTGTGTGTGACGATCGTATTATGTGTTACAAACACACAAAACGAAGCCTTCAAACAGATACTTTTTTGAGTAGAAAAAATCAAGTATGCTTCAGTTTTACTCACATTACGAAATTCTTTTAATATTTTTTCCATAACATCCTATCTCTGTAAAAATGTTTTAACCACATCCATGCATTCAAAGATTTCCTCAGAATTGTAACATTCCTTGTCTACGGATCTCTCCTAATTTCACCAGCAAATTTCTTGGTTTAGCCATTCCACTCAATAGATTACGTCGTCTGCCTTGTAACTTTAGGTGAGTGCACCCTCACGCAGCCTCTCAAATGACATTGACATGCTACATCGGTGACTCCAATCCTCATTCATTTTTATGATTCTTTTTCCTCTACATATCTCTCTAATTCTTAATGCAAACTTTCCTCAAGTTCCCCATACTCATGGAATTTTGTCAACACTTATGCATATCCATTCATACACATTCCCAAGTTTCGCTTTCATCCTGTGTGGAGAAGAGTTGACATTTATGCGCAATCGTCTTTGTTGTCTTGGTTAAACACACATCCGCTAATTTCACACGCTAACTGCCTGCCGGCTAGAATTCCATGCATGTTAATTACTTCATCTATCCTACCATATTTGACAAGCATTCTGCCAAGGTGTACATCTCCAACTAATTCAGTTATTTCGCCATTCCCATTCACCATGTTCTTCCCACTCTCCTTATAAAAGTCCTTCAATTATTTATACTCAAATTAATTCTCCCTTTTCGCTCCCATCCAGATTTCCTGGATATCCACTGTATTTCTGTTCCTTTGGCATTGAGGAGTCATGTTGCATTTAATATTCATCTCCCCCTACATCTATCTTTCAGGGACCAATCTACATTGTTTCCTTGAAGCCATCGATAGTTAGCAGCTGAGGTTGTTTCCTCGCTAGGCATGCAACATGAAAATTAAATATTGCATTTATACCATGCCTATTCTTTTCGTCAAAGCTCTCTCAGCTGGTGTCCTCTCAATCACGGTTATTAATATTCCATCGCTCTGCATTCATCTTTGTACCTACTTGGGCTATCTTGTTCCATAAGACATCGGAGTCTGAGGAAATATTCCACATACACTAGTTTTGCCCTCAAAATTTATGTTTTAACCGAGTCTACTTCTTTGTTGAAAAACGCATTAACTTCCCTTTATCTATATTATCATCCCACATCTTTCACATTGATTTTCTACTGAACTCAACAATTATTGTGGCTTGTTACCTGAGTAGAGATATAAAGCTTGATCAGCCGCAAACCTGATATCATTAATAACCAACCGCCTTCCATTCCTATCTCTAGTTTTTACCATTCTCCTTTCACGATTTTTCCCCATATACTTTGAAAACCACGGGTATTAATGGACTCCTTTACTTTACTCCTTTTTCTTTCACTGCCCATCCGAACATGCCATACTTTCACCACTTTCACTTGAGAAGTCGGAGGCATGTGCAGATTCCGTAAAAGTTTCTTATCCTTTAACTGTACTCCTATCTTCTACATTGCATTAATTAATTCTACACAATTCTTTCAAATGCCTTCTCAAAGTATGCAAAATATAACAAAACAATCTGATTTTAATCTCAATCTTATTCACAAACATATGCTTTTCAATTAAATGCTGAGGAACAGATAGACGGAAATTTTATGAATGAATGGTAGAGCCTTTCCAGTACCCTCAGTGGAGCATTTTCTGCGAACGGTTATGGCGATTCTTCTGGGGAGGTTGGCCACATTTTCTCAAGAATGCCATAAAAGAAATCAAAGCCGACAGTCCAATTTTCAGTATTCTATAATAGCTAATATCTCTTCTGTATGGACTCCCTTAATGGCCGACATATTGTAGCCCGCTCTCCCATCCCCTGCGTCATTTCCACAGGTTCCGAGTTGTAATCACAGGTCTGGATGTGTATTATATGAGAACATGATGAATGAAAATACATTTTTACTCCTCTTTCAAAATGATACCCGAAATTTAGAAATATCATTACCCTTAGTAAGGATGATTTCCATGTCTGATGACTCTGACACAAAACATTTACCATTGATTTCCTTTATATGCAAATACATTTGATTAAAATATATATGTACACTTATTCACAACATCCTATTTAATTTAAAGTTATGTCCATAGTAAGTGGAATATCTAAAGTATAGGTTAAAAATAACTGGTTTCAAAATTAAATATTTGCCCTGCATATCTAAGTGCCCGTATTTAACGCCGTCATCCCGCCTTAAAAGCAACGGAGCATTGTGGGCTGTAGTTCAACAGGTTTAATGGGTGAAACCATTCTTTTAGAAGAGGTGGAGGCCCATTGATGATAAGAGATTATAAATTGGCGATGGTATTTAAGTATATTCGCAGCTCTCAACGTGGATCAACAGAGGTTATGGACAGGTTTTTGTCGTCCCTCGCAACCCTCGTTGACCCATTTCAACGCGGTCGACCGAATGTGAAGATGGCCCACAAAAACGCGGCTAACGACCCTGTTTTTTCGATGTTGTACCGACCACCAACAAAAAGTTCTGATCTATGTTGGGGACGTGTTTCACTCGTAGCATCGAAAGACTGTGAGATTTATGCCCCTGCTGTTCACCTCCCTCTCGAGATGTGAAACCTATTCCTCAAAAGCTCCTGTAATCTTTTTATCTTCGGTCATCATTCCGGTGACCTTTGACCCCTTAAGATACTAATACATCAATCTGAGTTGTGATAAAGGTTCTGAGGGGTAGAAATTGCCGATTTTACACGGCACACATACTAAATGCGACCTTTGGACAAGAAGGTCAACATTTTACCCAGCTGACTTACCCGTCCGACTAAGTTTTATTTCTAAAATTAGCTATAGTGGTGAACGTCAAAGGCTGATAGAGGTAGCTGCTATTATTTAGTTTTGATTTCGACTTCCAGCCAAACTGGGGGTAGATATGATCTACCAGTTCAGTGATTTCAAATTGAGCGAGTTTAGTTCTAATGCTCGGGGTGATAGAGTTGGAGTACCGTCGTCGTTTTGGTAAATGAACACGTTCCGTTTGAGCGGTTACGATACCTGGATCGCAAACCTCTCTTTTAACTACGCATTAAATTTCGTTACCGACAAAGAAATCTTGGACATGGATGGATGCACTGGTTTCCCACCCAGAGGGCCCGGGTTCGATTTCCGGGCAGATATTTTTCAGTGAACCCTGATCCCTGATTTTAGGTGCTTTATGGAGAGCTTGGACTTAGGTTCTTTGTGGAGAGCACTTTGAGTGAGTACACCGTCCGTCGGATAGGGCGTTTAGCTGCGAACCCCTTGGCACCTTTCGTTAAGAGCAGGCTAATACCGACGCCGGGTTTCTCTCCATTCTTCCTCTTTTCCCATTCAACCCTTATCTCGCAATTTACCTCAGTGATAAACGTTGGAAACAGCTTTGGGAAACAAGCGTGTTATCTATTCCTCAAGTTGCCGAATTAAAAGGATGGGTCGTTGAAATGCTTAAATCTGAAAATGGGAATAATTAGTCTGTTGTTTGCAATGAGTTTCGTGGAGTCGAGCAAATCGGATAAAATGGTCAAAGTTCTCCGAGGACGAATCAAAGAGTCTCACGTGGCAAAGCATATGCCTGCCCTCTCATCCGAATGAAACTCGGCGCACGGACTGCGGAGACGAGCGCACTTTTCCACCTGCGGATTGTTACACCTTGAAACATGAATATGCATCAAAAGTGAATTCAGACCCTGGTGAGCGCGTTGAGCCAATTCACAAAATTCCCTAGAAACACAAGGAGCTCCTCCACCAGGGGGTAGAAGCAAAAGGAGGGGCGAGTACGGAGGAGAAGGGCGGAGGGCCACCAGTGGTGGAATGGGAAGAGGGTCGGTCGGGGAGAGGTATCCGAGAAGTAAGAGAGTTGATGAATGGGTCGTGGGTCGGGCGGTTGCGGTGGCTACGCCTCGGTGGGCCCTCTGTCCTCGTCACGAGCCAATTTACGCCCCCTCCCCTGAGAAAGGGAGAGGAACCTTCGCTCCATCTCTTCCCCCACCCGCTCTCCCCCTTTCCGACCCGCCCGACCGCCCACCCACCTGATTCGATTCCGATCGAAGCCGCTGGACGCCTTCCAACGCTCGGGCGTTTAATTTTTTCCTGTCCCCGAGCTCGCAATCCCAAATCCCGTGTGTTTGTTTGGCAAACTTTCAGCTTCCCCCCTGCCGAGAGTGGATGGATAAAGGCACTTTTGAGCACCAATGGCGCTCAAACGGCACTTAAACCCAAGTGACCCCTCCCCTCCCAAGCCTCCGCTATCTTTTTCATGAATTGGCTCTCGAGTAGGAACCGAGGCTCCGGTTCCATTCATGGCTGAGACCTCGGTCGAGCAGGGAGAGAACGGTGGAGAATGCGATTGAAACCCGTTTCTACTTTCCTTCGCATCGTGTTACAAGTTCCTTTTGACTTCCTCGTACATAAATGCCCAGGGCAATTTTAATATATCCCAGAAGGAACTCGGGGAATAAACGGACGTATGCTCTTTGGCCTGAGGCGGCAGTTTGTGAAATTTTGTCGTAGTGAAAAAGGTTTTAATGCGGTTCACCTGCCTGGAGATTCCGCGACGCAGCGGAGACCGCAGTGACGCCACGCAAGGCACTAGCGAATAAGTGTTAAGTGGAAAACCAAGGTGCTCCTTTTTTCTCAAATAGAAATTATATTAATATGGTGATAAACGATAAATGAAAGAGTCATTATGTTTTCTCACACATTATTAATGAACCGTTAAGTGTTATTTGATACTTCTTTGAGTGTAATTTGTCATCGATGCCAGAATCAAAACCAGCCCTTAAAATATTTTCAATTAGAAGACCGTGAAAATTTTCCACTTTCTATCATTGCCTCCTCTGTCGGTATTATGGGCGAGTTATTTTTATGGTCACTCATCCAATTGTAACATATTTGAATTTTTATGTACTGTTATCGAGACGCGTAAAATAAGTTGATTTTGAAAATCAATGCCTCAAATGGCTCAACGAGGATAGAATGTGTCCAAAAATAAAGCCGACTGTGTTCTCTCACAACGTTCAACAACTCTCTAGGACTTCGTAGGACACCTGTTTGCTAAACACAATTTCGGTATTCCTGACCGTGAATCGACGGAAGTTTTAGTCCTCCCCTCTGCCAGTTCATTAACTCTAATCCCTTGGTCACGGGAATGGTCTCATTTCGTGCGGTATTTGAAGTTTGCGGAGTCGGTAAATCCGTACTCCCGGGTCGTTACAATTTTAACGATGTCATTTCATGAATGTAACCCAGGGAATGTGGAGCAAAGAAATACCCGGATACATGATGAGTACTTCCTCGGATTCTAAGCGCCATTTACATCAAAATTTACCGTTTAAAATATAATTTAAAATTTATGGATTCATTTTTCCCGTTCGTGGAACTTTGATGTCATTTTGAAAATTGATGTCAGAAAGACTTTGATGTCATTAAGTTCAGGCCATAGGTTTTAGAAAACCTATGAGTAACAGAAGAATGTTGATTTCAACGACGACCTGCTAAGCAAGGAAAATCCTCTCGCTCTTCACGTGTGAGTTGAGTGAGTGATATGAGTTAAATTTAGTCACAGTTGGACGCAATCTCATGCTTAAAATCGGAATTTTGATGCAACTATTTTAAGGGTCCCTCGTTGTGCGGCCGAGTGCATCTCATCAAAACACCGAACAAGCGTACAATGTCACCTTCATAGTCGTGCTCGTTGTGCCACAATCCATGAGGTTAAAGCCAACATGAAGCGCTAGGTTGTATTACCATTGAAAAAGTCTAAGAAACTGTGGGAGATGCCGCAACAGTAACTGTTGACGGACTAATATAACCTTTATTTATGAACATTGATTACATTCAGTAAATTTAAAAATTGTAAAGCTAAAAGCTTTTTCAGCTTTACAATTTTTTTAGAGCACTTTACAAAATTTCCTTCAGCGTGAAAGAAAATGGCAGCATTTTTCATATTTCAATCATAATTTTTATTTAACATTCTAGAGTTGATATCGCGGATATTTAACATCAGGGTCACATACTAATGATTTACATCACCAAACTGTTGCATAAATTCGTGGTAATAGGTTTCATAATCAATGGCATCCTTGGGGGTAAAAGTGAGTAGAGTAAATGCATGACAGTGACAATTTTATTATTGAATTTAACTGATTTAACGTGAGAATAATGACGTATTAGTTAATCATTATTATTTAATCATTTGTCATCATATGAGTAACGTTTTTTAAGGTATAGGGAGGCGGTTATTTAAATGGGTTATATAGAATGTAAATTTTCAATTAGATGATTTTTGAACGCTTCTAATTTACTCCTTATTCGAGGACTTCCTTTATTTTGTAACAATTTTATTTAAGGTGTTAGTATATTGTGGTAATTATTTTCCCTTTATATGTAAGGTGAATAATAAACCACGTCCAATTAGGCCGAGACCCTTAGTGTATATATACATATATATTAATTAATTACTGCAAAAATGTTGCCAATTAATGATGCTAATACTATTTACCTTTCATAAATAAATCGTTGGTGATTTATTTTGTAGAAAATTTTGTAGGTACTTGGTTAAGATGGCCTTAATATGTTATTTCTTTTTAAAACTATTGGATACGTTAGATTGGCATTTTAAAGACATCTGAGCGTATTCCTCTTCACCCTGAACTCTCAATTTATTTAAATGGATCACAGGAATATTGAAACTCCCTGGGGTGCACTTGCTTTATTATTGATGGTCATGATTATAGAAATAGCATATGGCTTCGAAAGAAAAAATATGATGAATAGTGATACGAAAATGAATCCTTTGAAGTACCATGACTTGCTTGAATATATCAACTTGACAATTCCTTTAGAAATGGTTCCCTTCTTAGGAGTCAGTACCAGACTCCGATATAGTTTTTCACAAAAAATGGCGATGTGAAATTTAGCAAAATCACCGAGATTTTGTCCGGAAACAGAGTCGTGGTTAGCGCTCCAAATGAAATTTTAAAAATCCCACGCCCCCGGAAATTCAAAATCAAAGTTAGTTCTCCTCACAGGGTGACGCCTGAAGTCAGAATTGAGAGAGAGGGACCGTTTAGCATTATACCCAAACTTGTGACGTTCTGTCTGTAGACGCCGAGTCCGCAACACCCCGTTAAAGTCCCCTCTTTGGTTAATATATATATTTTTTTATTTTTCTCTACACCTGCCGCGGAGTAGCGTCATCATTTAGCGTTTCAGAAGGGCGGTGAAGGGGATATTTTTTTGTGTGCTTCCCTTTGGAAGGCGTTTGGAGGGTCACGGCCATAGTAAAGTTTCAGTCGGTTACTTTTTCTTAATCGCCATCCTTTCCCCTTCACCTCTCCCTTTTTTGCCGCATCATGTCTCGACGACGACGCGCAACGTGCGACTTTTGCTACGAGCGGGACTCACTGGGGGCACCACGAAGAATAAATCCCTTTCACCCCCACTTCCACTGAGCCTCCCCGCATCTTCCATCCGGGGACGAGTCGCACCGTCCTCTCCTCACACCTGCCCTGCCGCCCTCATCTTCATCAGCTGCCAGGTCTCTCAGCTTTGCATACTTTCGTTTCGTTTCCTGTTAAAGAGTTTAACACTCTTATCAGGAAGACACGCGCACTAAGGCAATGCATTTTAGGTGGCATCATGCAAAAGCATGCTCTTCACACGCATTGCGCAAGAAAACATTATGTGCTATACACATTCCCACGAGAATTTTGTTGCCTGTTACCAAAAATAAATCAAGTTGACGATCTCGGCCTTATTTTACATTGATTCACGACCGTAGCTACGTTCATTGTACATTTACGTTACAAAATATTTAATTTCATTCAAAAGTCAACATGAATATTTAAGCTCCTACAGTGATATTTTGATCACTGTGGGTAACAATATTCATTGCATCCTGTTAATTTATTCGATCGCTTCATTTTCGATCTGGATGCACTTTCACTAACAATGACCATACTTCAACTGTCGGATCACACAACGAATTTATGAAATGTTTATAAGAACCTGAAATCTCAACGTAATGCAGTAGTATCTCATGTATAAATAGGAAGTTTTCTTTAATTTACGGTTATCTTTTAACTTTTCAACGCACTATCCCTCAAATGTTCTTTCAACAAACAAAAGTATTCTCATAGTTTTCTAATTGATGTCGCTTAACACCTATACGAGTAAGGAATAGAGCCATTCCTCATGTGTTCCAAGGTGTGCCCATTCTTCTCGTGTTCAACTTATCCACATTTCTACATCTAAATTCATTCTATCGTCAATTATTCCCAACCAAGACTACTGAAAAACGCATGCTACACGCTCAATTCGGGTTCGAATGAATTGAATAAGCAACGAGCATGTTATGTAGAATTGAGTTGGCATGTTCAAAACAGTATATTATTATCGCTAAGATTATCATAGTATCAATACGATTTTTCACTATTCCAATATTATATGTAAATATATATGTATGTATGTATATATATATATATATATATATATATTATTAGGTAATCTACCGTTTAAGGTAGGTTTTTGGATGGACACAACTATCAAATAAACATTTTGTGACTCCCCACCTATCAAACTAAACTATATCAGGTCCCTCTTCATCTCGGTGTACTTCTTTCCTCCCTTCATCCCTTCCAACATCCCTATCCTGTTCCTGCCCTTACCTCGCTTGCCCAACATTCTCCCCTCTATTACCCTCTTCAACATTCCACTACCGCTTAATACGCCTTTCATCCATTTTTCCTGCCTCCATAGGATTTCTCTCAACAAACCCCTCTCCTCACACACCATCTTCAGTACTTCCTCATTTGTTTTCTTTTCGGTCCATTTTACCCTCTCCATTCTTCTCCACACCCACATTTCAACAGCCTCCAATCTACGTCTATCCTCCTGCTTCAGTGACCACGTTTCCGCGCCGCACATAGCTACGCTCCATATCAGAGTTTTTACGAGTCTTGTCTTAACATCCCTACTCAACGTCCCCGTCATCAACTCCCTCCTCCTTGAGAAAGCCTCCTTGCCTAGCGCAATTCTTCTCCTTACGTCCCTACCACTTTGACCGTATTGGTCCAAAATACTTCCGAGATATGTAAACTGCTCTACCTGCTCTATTCTTTCCCCGCCTATTTTAATATTTAGCTTAGCCTTTTTCTTTCTGGAAAATCGCATAACCTTTGTTTTATTAATATTGATTCTCATCCCATATTTATCGCACTGAACCTCCAATTCACTCAGCAATGCTTGCAACCCTTTGGCTGACTGAGCAACTAATGCTTGGTCATCAGCAAACCTAACCGATTTTACGAATTCCCCGCCGACTTTCATTCCTACCTCCAGTTCTTCCCATGCCTCTTTAATCATTCCCTCCACGTATACGTTGAACACCACCGGTGACAATGGGCAACCCTGCCTTACCCCTCTTCCTAACACTGCCCATCCGGACTCTCCGTTCCCCACTCGCACCTGAGCTGTCTGAGACATGTACAGGTTGCGGATCAGTCTCCTGTCCCTCCAATCCACTCCTATTTCCTGCAATACACGCCTTAATTTTTCCCAATTCACTCTATCAAACGCTTTTTCGAAATCTACAAAACAGGCAAAAACGTCCTGGTTTAATTCTATATTCCCTCAATTACTGCAATGGCATCATGCGTACCTCTTCCCTTCCTAAACCCAAACTGATCCTCCCCTAAGTAATCATTTGCCCTACTCTCTATCCTTTTGTTGATGATCCTGAGAATAACTTTAGCTGCGTGGGATATCAAACTTATTGTTCTGTAATCCTCACATGATATAGACTTTGCCTTTTTTGGAATATATATATATATATATATATATATATATATAATCAGCTTAATAATCCAACTTGAGGCTTCACATGCACCACCTACAATAAACACAAAATGAAACACACTAGCAATGTGATGTCAGCCGCTTAATGATCAAGACCTTTTTCATGCACCTAGCTCCTGGCGGATTCCCTGAATGAGTCATAACTTCCCTTGATCCTCGCCGGAGACATTTCATTCGAGGGGAGAATCATAAGGTTTAATCAACAAGCCCAACTTCCATAAGCAAAACGTCCTGCCCTCGTGTTAGCCACCGACAATCTCCAAAAGTTTCCCGGAAGCGACGATGGATTACGTCATGAATGGGTCGAAAACTTGAGCAAATGGCACTCGCTCACTTCTCGGCCAAGTCTCTTTCCCCAATCGACTCAAGGGCTAATATTTCGGACTCAGGCTGTCGCCAACATTGACACGGACTGGAATTGAATGTTTGTTGTGGGCCGAGCAGGGAGGGATGGGTGCGTGGGATTGGAGGGAGGAGGTGATATGCGACTCGTGAGGCGGAGGGGGGTGGATGATGGGGCTTGGGCTGGCAGGGAAGGGCTGAAAGAAGGCGGGAGAGGCGTCCTTGGGGGGGAGGAGGAGGCGGGATGGGGGGGGGCTGCTTTTCTTTCGAAATGTGCTCGCTTCCTACGCACACTCCCCCTCGGCTCATAATTACATTGAGAAAATGAACTCGAGAGATCCAACTTCCGACTCGCAGTCGAAGTGGCGAGGGAGGGTGGTGTTTGTGTGTGTTTGTGGGGGGGGGGGAAGAGGTGAGGGAATAATGGGGGCGGGGGAGTGGAGAGGACGGTTAGGAAGAGGAGCGGAATGACTGGGGTTGAGCGTGAAAAGGGATGAGGCAGGGTTTGGAGTTGGGGAGAAGGGGGCCGGGGTCCCATTTCCAGAGAGACTGACGCAACTTTTCGCTTGGGAAACGATGAGACGAGTTCTCCTTGAGTACTTTTGCGGGGGTAAGGGTTAAGGCCAAATGTAACCCGTAGACTTAATTTGCTTTCGATTGGATGGAGGCAGGAGCGCAACTCTGGGGTGAAGCTTTGACGTTGATCGCTCACCCCCTTATCTGATACTTTCGAAGCAAGCAAATGAGATCAATCAGCAGGCCGTCACACTGCTATCGCGAAAATTCTATCTCACGATGTTCCGCGGATGGCCTAGAAGTTGTGAAGCTCTTTCTCTCTATATTAGCAGTTTTCGAAGGGACTTTCTTGGAGACGGGGACCTCTGTGTTCGAGTACGTGTACCTTGTGTCACCTTCGGAGCTGCACATCTGAAATTCTATCGGTATAGTTTTCTCGTTAATTGGGTAAACAGCTGTCAGCGCAGAGAAAGTATCTTAACCTCCTGCATTGAATGTGGAAATTTCACGTGCATTTGAAATTAGTTGGTGGTGGGATTGATCAACGTATTTAATGGCCTTTTGGTTGATTATTGCAATAGTTAAAGTGAAGTGTTTAAAAGTAAGTTCACACGAATTTCAGATTAATAACAAATATTTTCACCATTTTTGGTCAGTTAGTCCTCAAAAAAATATACACTCCCCTTGAGGATACCCTAGCTTTGCTCTTGCAGGGACCGAGGCTAAATCCTTAAACAGAAGGTGCGTTTGTTAATCGGGGGTGTAACTCATCCATTGCTAATCCAATGGAATTAGAAATCCTCACATCAGGGTGTGTGGGCCGGTTAATTTCCTTGGGAAAATTGCGGTTCCTGAGAAATTTTTTGCCTACTTAAAAATTGGTACAGATTACGGTTTATCTGGGAGTGATTCTGTGGACGTCAAATCAGGATTCTTCGGTCAATACCTTAACACCCTCTCCTCTGAAACAATTCTCGGAATTCACCCGAAAGCATTATTTAAAGGTTTTCAATGGGTATTAAGAGTCTGGTAGTTTAAAAAATTGAAATGCAAAAGAAAAAATATAATTGCTGGTTAAATAAATGGGCAATATTTTGAAATACATTGGATTCAATGAATTGTATAAACATAAGAAGGAAAAATTGGACTGGCCAAAGAAGTCATTCCAAGAAGGAAATTGATTGAAGTAAAGCTAATTACAAGGTAAGGAAAAGATTAGTTAAGACTTTGTTGTGAAGTTCTTCGAGGCAAGTGGCCGAGAGAAGATGATAAGCCTTTGGGATTTAGGCGTGGGGAATTGAGAAAATAAGTCGGGCAGAGTGGAAGACCAAGAACGATCTCTCGAATTAGGTAGAGACATTGGAGGAATTTGATTGGTGATCTCCAAAGAAGACGAAAAAATTGATTGGAGGGGATATTGAGAGTTTTGGGATGTCAAACGCCGTAATAGAAGGGATAGTTTGCACGAAAGAGGAAGAAAGAGGCTTTTAAAAGACAAAATGAATTCAGGTAGGAAATAAGCAGACCTGAAGAAGGATATAACGCAAAATAATTATGTTTGAAAACGGTAAGAACTTCAAGTGAAACAGTACATAATTGTGGTTACGGACCGCTCCAAACGAACGAATGATGACGACAAGGTGTGCGTAACGAGCATGATTCCCATGGACCTTAGACAGTAAAATCTACTCACTTTTTCTAGTAGGTGATACTATGCTCTCTATCTTTTCTCTGGTCGTCTTTTGGTCATTGAAAATGTATCCCCACGTTTGCAAAAACTCTTTCCGGTCGAATTTCTCATCCTTAATATTTAATGCCAGATTTACCCACTGCACTTTCTGATTAAGCAATATTATGGAAAACCACCAGGAATTCAAGTTATGAAAAGTCGTACTTCTCTATTTGCAATAATGACCTTCTCCTGCAAAGAAGTGGAAGCCATAAGAACTAGTTGTAATGAAAACATTTGACAAGTGTACTGATTCTACTCCTTACGTGGTTATTCGTATTTTTTTTCAATAATAGACTTAATGCATGAGAAGATGTCGAGGGATTGTTGAGTTTGGTGAATCGAGGGAGGCTCTTGCCAGGTGAACTCACTGGCAGTAGAAAATGTTGGACTATCCAGTCTCGTTGACTGTCCCTCTATAACTTGTACTCGGGATTCTATTTGACTGTCTCTGAACGTTTTAATACAACCGTCTGAGAAATGAGACTTTGGAAGCATGATGATGGAACTCCTCGTTGCCTTATGGAATGTGATAAACTAATGGAATAACTATAGTAATTAATGTACGTGTCCTTATAAAACGCCACTTCATCGTCTATTTCTGAAATTAACTTAGTTTTTGGGCGCACGTCATTTAATTAACGTCATATTGAAATCTCATTTGCCTATATTTTCACCTCAATCATTTTATTAAATGATGTCTCATAGCTAAGTAAAGAGGAGCAAAGATGCAGCAGAACTCAAAGTGGAAAGACGAATAGTTGCATCTTTAGAATTCACTTATTGAAACAAAATAAAAATTTCATTTGTTTCTTAAAATGCCGTACTATACTTTACCCGCATATTTACATTTGATTTAACAGAGAACGTTATTAATATAATTGTGCATAGCTGAGCAACAATAGCAGCAGTTCCTGCTAGAAGGACGCGATTATGAATTTTGCCAATTTTCTCAAATTTAAACTTTTGTCAAGAGTTAGTCATCTTTCAATGAATTCAATCTGTAGTTATTATATACATGAAGTGGTCACTGCATGATAGTTCAATCACGTAACCCATTGATTAGCTCGAGCCTCGCCTCGGCAGTGGCGGATCTCACAAACTTTCCTCAAAGCTTGAAAAAAGTGGCAACTTGAAAAAAAATCCGTCCTGAGCGATAGGCAATGAAAAAATCTTATGTGTAAGAATCGTATGAGTGTAAATACAAAATAACTGAGGAGTCTCTGTGTAATTGATTGTATATCGTCATTGAAGAGTTTAGAGCTCTCCTAAATCGTTTTTAGGTCTGCTCTTATGATGGCTCCGCCACATTTATAAAACTTTACAAGTACGTACTACCCGAAAAAAATTGCATACAATGAAAATAATGACCAATCATTCTAATGACATGATAGACTGGTGATCTTCCATTCCCAGCCGCGCGCTTTCGTGACGACTGACATATGAACATAGATTTATTTGAAGGACGTATAAAATGGGCGCATTTGATATTTTGAAAGCATGTGGCAACGACAAGAATTGATATGGCTCCCTTAAAATGGAATGACTAGTCTCATTGGGGCGAGAGAGAATTTAACTTTAAGAAGGGTTCGAGTAGTGATGGTAGTAATTGGTTCACAAGTGTTGCGACTCTGATATCAAGAGGCACGTGAAGTATATAGCACACAATCAGGCAATGAGTCTTACGGAAGGAAAACTCGAACCTTCAAACTTCAGGATTGTCGGAGCACATTCTGAGCTTTGAAGTCGTTTTAAGTTAGCTAATGAATGTTTCGCTAAATTGCCAGGTAGATCAAACGCTTTTCCGAGCATTTTCCACTTAAGTCTTAGCCATTCGTGCTCAAGTGGCTACCTCTTCAGTTGGCATAATTTAGCAGTACGAGGATTTTGTCTGGTAAGAGGCGGACCCATCCGCGCGCGCCTTCTGCTATTTCCGTGGTGCGCCTCAGCCGACAGCTGATTTGAGACAGGGGTCACGTATCATTCACAGATTTAGGAGAAGTGGAGAGTGGAATTTGAGTGCCACGACAAGTTTGCATAGCGGTGCAACACGCACGTCGTCTCAGGGATATCGTTAGTTAGGCCAACTCCCTTGAAGCAGAAATTAAAACTCAAAAAATAATAGTCCCGTAAATTTTTGTTCGTGCATAATTGATAGCACACTAAATTATTACGGCATATTTATGTGAAGTCATTTTAGCCTTATGCATTGTTGCATTTGTTGTCAGATACAGTGACTAGGAAGATCATTTCCCAGAGTTGCTGAAATTTTTACATTTTCAATTGGTGGTTTTCCTATTTGATGTCTTATGCTGAGTAAACATACTATACCATCTGACACGTAGAAAGATGAACTATGAGATATATTACTGAACTCAGTGAACATTCCAACAGTGATTCATTCCTTTCCTTTCCTCCGCCTTCTAATGCTTGTCTATATTCTCCGTAATGTAATGCATTCCCATCATTTCACAAGATATTGTATCGCAGAATAATTATGGATATGAAATGGTGACGTTGACCACCTGCGTACCAATGACTCAACTCAGAAAATTTATGTTTGCGATAACTTTATTTCTCCTCATGAAAAATTAAGTATTGCAAATGATTAAACTTCAAGGAACTACTTGGTTTGTTACCTTAAGTCACATAATTTCCCACTATATTTTGAGATGATCAACTAAATAGCAATAAATCCGGCATAAGGATAAAAAATCAAATAATAAATTACATGAAAACAGGCCTTTGGTAAATATCATCCGTCATATTTCTGTGCACTAGTTCGCGGCAGTGAGATGGAACGGCAGAAGTTAGACGTTTGGTGAGTGTGCCTGAATATGAGAGAATAGCGAGGGAATCCTATG
This sequence comes from Hetaerina titia, assembly GCA_037158775.1. Taxonomy (NCBI): domain Eukaryota; kingdom Metazoa; phylum Arthropoda; class Insecta; order Odonata; family Calopterygidae; genus Hetaerina; species Hetaerina titia. Next base: position 62,331,564 of record CM073779.1, on the reverse strand, counting down.
TCTACTAACGTCAACAATGAAATTAATTTAAAAGGCCTCGCTATGAAATTGCTGGACACTTGGTGCCTGGACGCTAAATATTAAATCAAGCAATTCACCCTTTCAAATTTTTCGTCCCAATCAAGATTTAAATGAAGTTCTTTCGACTTATCAGGCGACGGGTGTGCGGTGTGCATTCAAAAGCTTATTGATGTCATATCTGGTGATCAGTTCCAATCTATTTATATGTCCCCAGAAGCACTGAATTTTGTTCAGAAAAAGGTTTGAAGGCACAGGAAGAATAAACATCCAAAGCCAACGACAGAGTAAACATCGAATGTGTATTTCTTTAGATATCAACGCAATCCTTCTTTTCTAACGTCTCTTTACTTCAAGCGAATTAAAAATTTCGAAAACCTCTAATTACTGACGTGGTGCATTTTTACATTGTACTGCTATCCCAGACTTTCAATCAATATTTTTGGTGTTGCAGCCTAATATTCAATGATTTAAGAGCCCTTCATCTTCATCGCTATCCATTTGTATTATCAGTTAAATCTGTCTCATCAAAACTGATTGAAGAAGTAGAGAATCATGTAAATCAAGTATGGCAAAAAGAGTATAGTCCACGCGATGGGTATTTACCACATAATAGTGGTTATGAGTCCTAGCGAAAAAATCATCTCTAATAGGCAGCTTACCCGATATTGAAATGAATCAATAAACACCGGTGAATGAATTTTACATAAAATAGTCCCCAGTAAATAGACGTGAGTGAGTGAGCATACGTTAAAAGAGTCGGTAGAAACAATATGACGGGATCAATTCCAGAAACGTTTCTCCACGAACATTCATATAAATGTGATCCGAGGAAGAATTAATGAATCGAATACTCGTATTTGTGACTCTCCATAGTCAGACAGGTTCCCTCCATCAAACCCTGTGCGAGAAAATTATGCAAGTTTATTTTTTGAGGAACCCAAGGAATCTGGAATGGCTTCCGAGTCGGTCGGCTCGAATCAATGCGTCGCTTTATGCTCTCCACAGCCTCCCCACCTCCCTACCCTCCCCCTCCATTCTCCACGCCCCCACCTCACCCCCCACTCCGACACATCCTCAACCCCTCCCCTAGGGGGAGGGGAATCATTGCTCGAGTTCCACAACCAGGAGCCATAAAATCCTCACTTTTTTTCCAATCTTGCTGTTCTATCCCCCTATCTCTTTCAACAAACAAGCATCAGATATTTAATACTTTCACCGACTCCGTTTTTACTTTCCCTCCTCCTCCCCATCCGCTTCCCTTCACTGCCAACTTTCCACCCTCTTCCCCTTAAGTTTGCCGAACGGCACCCTTACACAGACCAGACCCTTACATTTCGAACGGGGCCGTAGGTAATGTTTCACATTGAAGGTCCTTCCAAATGATTTATGCCCGAGAACCCATTCTGACCTCCGCTTTTCCCATCGGAGGAACCGGCAAGCTCTATTGGTGATGACCACTGGCATTTTGTACGACGTCTGGCTTTATTCTCCCACGTTGTATCAATCCGTTAGAGGGAAACCGTCTGCGAAGCCTTTATCGCCCTCAACTTAGGGAAATAGACTGAAGAGATTTCGTATCACTCTTTCCTACCATTCTTGTATTTATTTTATTCTCACCCGTTGAACTCGTGTTATTACAATTAGTCTAACGTGCGCTTTTCTATATTTTTCAAAATATGAAATTGTACGTTGAGTTAGTTAACTATTTTTCAACGGCCTTGGAAAAGACCAGAGATAAATTACAAGAATTAAATATACCATAATAATATATTAACATAGTAAAACATTCCGGAAGTAATGCACGTCCCAAACGGATTTCAAATCCTTTAAAATGAACATATTTTTAATGAACAAGAGAAAAAGATTTCTGTGCCATTCACATTTGAAAGGGTATCACTTTTTATCCCTTATCTCTTCCATTAACATATTGAAATGTTATTCTTCATAGATATTTGTTATCAAACTTTTATATTTCATTTTATATTTTTTTCATTTATTCGTATTAATTGAGTGAACTTCTAATTCCGTCGAGTTGAAGGATGGTTTGCTGTAATACTGTCTTAAGGGTTTTTATATAGTGTCGTGTTGGTTGGCATAAAATTGTAGTAGTTTTTTAGGCCGAGGTTCCAATGTAAGCCTAAATTAGCCAGAAGACCACTGCGAGACGTCGTAAGGATATGTGGCAGGGAGTGTTCGGTCAACAGCCATTACATTCCAAATCCACTATTTCCACATGCACATGGCACCTCGTATCTCTACCGAATGGGCGCGTAGAAAGGGGTGGATCGGTGACCATTCATGCAATATGCATTACGAGTTCTGTTCAAATATTTCCCGAATGTTCTTATTGCAAACGAAATAATTCACTAACACATTTTTAGCCCCCTTCAAAGAAGTAGTCTCCCCAGCTTATCGTATACCCTTATCCCAAAAGTCACTTATTGAAACAGTCCTGGAACGCTTCTTCCGGAATGCTCATAAGCTCATCCGTCGATTTTTTCTCTATCTCTGGAATTGTGAAAAATATTTTTCCTTTGCGCGGGGTTTTTAATTTGGGGAACAGAAAAAAAGTCTCATGGTGCCCGACCTGGTAAGTAGGGTGGCTGGGGAAGAAATTGGTATTTTTCTGGCTAAAAACTGACGAGTTCTGAGAGACGAATGAGCCGGTGCGTTGTCGTGGTCAAAAAACTAATCACCGATCCTCCAGTTCGGGTCGTTTTCACCTATTTCTCTCTCTCAGGCATTTCATAACCCCGTATTGACTGTTTGGTCTATAGGCATGTATTTGTGATGCATAACCCGCTTTGCTTCTAAAAAAAATAGTCAACATGACTTTGACATTTGAGCGAACTTGTCGAGTTTTTTTGGGGTGGGGGGATGTTTCACCAATCCATTATGAATATTGCAATTTTGTTTCGATATCATGTCCACAAACATCCAAACGGAAAAGATTCGGATCTCATATGATCCTGGACAAGATGGTTTCATCCTCTTCAGCTCGATTAAACAGCTCATGACAGGCTTGAACTCGATGTTGTTTCTGATCTGCTGTCATCAGGCAAGGCACGAATTTGTCGTCGACCGGATGCATCCTCAATTTTTCAGTCAGAATTTCATCGCACTAACCAATCGAAATGCCACGCAGTTCTGTAAATTTCCTTACAGTCAAACACCGATTTGAACGAACGAGATTGTTCGTTTTCCCGATGTGGGGTCATCAGTCGACATTGATGTTCTTCCGGAACGGTCGTCATCTTCCACTGATTGCCGTCCCTTTTTGGACCGGGTAAACAACACATAACAAGCGGTACATTTCATAGCATCCTCAATATAAAACTTGGTAATCAACTCAAAAGTTTTCGGGGATGATTTGCCGAATTTCACGTAGAATTTTACAGAACAGTGCTGCTCCTTCAACGAGCTCATTTCCGCGGATCCTATTTTTCGCCAAACTCCACAAACACTCCTTCACATAAACGGCCGTAGCTAATCAACATAACAAGATATCGACAAAGTAATTTAAGGCAGTTGTTTGGGACGTTTTTGCAAACAAAAAACTTTCATTTAAATCAACAAATAACCATATCAAGGAGTGCTATTCTCAAAATTCGGAAACTTTTTGAACGGACCACGTATGCACTTGAGGAGTATAATACGGTTGATAATTTCTATTTAAAATGGCCGGCTCACATGTAGCATTGTCAATAACTACCAATTAGCATTCTACTCATGCAATACGGAAAATTCACAGATGTACACCTTTATCTATTTACACGACACCTTGCCACCTGGTCCGATGACGGGCGCCGGATGGCATTTGGACTCTAGAAATGAAGTAAGTTGAGATAACAGTACTTCGAAGTGCAATTTTGCCACGGAAGAAATTAATGATATAATAATACGAGGGAAGGCTGAAAACTAACGGACACGTGCTTGTAAACCACAAACAAAATGACCTTCAGAAGCACTCCTGGTGGCATGTGGAAGAAGCCTTCCCCCTCAACACCCATGCGTAGGTTTGAGGTCGCTACATTCATCTAAGTGCATTTTGAGGAGCGGAAGTGTGGAGACGTGTTCTAGTGCTATGTCAATGCGAGTTAAATAGCGTGCTGTTATCGAATTTTTGCCTTCACCTCATCGTTCGATGTTTAATGATGACCCTTGAGGTCTCTCTTGAGTTGAGGAAGAAAATAAAAATCGTAAGGCGCAAGATCGGGGAATAAGGAGGGCGTGGAATCGATTCAAATTTCAAGTTTCGAAGACCCCAAAGTAGAACAAAGATTTCCGTGAGTAAGAAATATAAATTACATGGACCCTTAATTATATCTTAAAAGTTGGAAATCGTTCATAGATTTAATTTTTTCAATGTAGTATTTGTATTGAAGCAGTATGTCTTTCTCTTTTTAAATGTTATTTCCTTTATATTTTATTCTGAACTCTATATCTTATTCTGAAAAATGTTTCTTTGCAATTGTCGTTAGTGAATTCAATGAAATGTCCCACGTAACCATTTTAAACATAAATGTGTGTTATTTACTCTTTCCAAGGAATTTTTTTATTTGAACAACTTGGTTTCAGTTAAACTATCAGCCTTTATGAAAAAACATGTGAAAAAACATTAGGATACTTTTAGCAACCCATGACTATATTCATCATTTGATATTCTACGACATGCAGTATCATTCTTTTTTAACCATATGTGGTAAAATTATTAGAGTGTTATTCACGTAAAATGCACATAAGTTTTAACCTCATGGCTATTCATTCCATGGATTAGTAACCGTTATCATACTGCATCAGCCATGTCATTTTGGGGGGTACGACGCGTAAGCAAAAAATATCCTACCCTTTCGGGAAGACTCTTACCTCGAACGATTGTCAAACACTGTTTAAAGCTGCTTTTGAAACAAATTTCAAGGCAAAGTTAATAAGCGGGTCCCTATTGACCAAGTCAGTGCACATTCTGGAGTAAATAAGGGATGGAATTTACTTATAAGTTGTACACTCAATTTCGTTAGCATCTTCCGCATAAGACTAGCTCATTTAAGATTTTGAATTGACTAATCCTCCCTACATATACCTAAAAGATATATGTATGTTATGACGTAAAAAAGCAGTCTTTGTTGCCCTTACTTCAAACAAAATGTCTCAGGATGAAAAAAACCAGACATCTCAGCAATTTTATGGAAAAACCCCTGTGGAGAGAAATTTTAGACAAAATCCGAGTAGAGGAGGATGAATGTTGACCAAAGCGAATGTCAACAAGGAATGCTTTATTCATGCGTGTGAAACATATATTCTCAGTACTCATCAAATTTTAATATTCCATCGTCTTGCGTTCAAAGTGCAATAAATTTATATCTTACACACGTACTTCAAATCAATAGCTGTATCGGTTATTTTGGGAGATGCGCGATTTCTGGAGTTATTTTGAGAAGTATTACAGGTATATATAAATATATTAAAGAATAATAAGGGATTAAAAAAAGTTATAGAGACAACCAAAGTTGGAAATGCGAATAGTCTCTTAGTGTTGACACATTGATCTTAGCGCACGACTTGCCATGCGATGGACTTCAATTCAAGTTTCACTCGGCATTCAAGATAGGACCGATATTCCGATAATCCGTCTCCGTCACCGTCACCAACCGGTGCCGTCAGTTGAGGAAGCCATTTCAACAGCCATCCCACGCATTCCCCGCCACCCGCACTCACGCATGAGTTTGCTCTCGAAGAGTATCGCCCTCTATGCTCTTGAATCAATTCTTTCGCATAGAATCAAATAATCTGGTACACCCTGGGGTCCACTGAATATGTATTTTGACAGTATGAATGAGCAGATCGATTAAGGTTTGTGGAAAAGTATCTTATCAATTCATTCTTCATTGCATCCACCTTCTATAAAGTCGATCCTGGAGCTGATGGTTTCCTAGCTGGGAATTAATTGAATGGAATTGATAAAAAAGGGCAATTTGACGCGATTTCACTCGAGAAATGTTTACACTTCAAGACATTTTCATTACTGGTCTACTTTGTAGCCATTTATTTTACCAGATCAAACTCACTGAATAAATATCAACCGCATTTTGTGGTAAAGTCAAAATAAAATGCATGGAGGCTTTCGATTCCCAGATATTACAACTTTGAAATGTAAAGTTACATGATTTTAAGATTTCTTTGAAAGTCTTTCAGGCAAAATTTAGGATTGAAGGATGAGTTTTAGAAACGTTCTCTCGCAACCTAGGGATAAATTCCTCTCCTATTAAGGCACATGGTGGAAATATGATGTGATCAAAAAATATCTAGAGAAATTGCTCCACATCAAATACACAAAGTACGAAATGAGTCATTATAATAATTTCCTGAGTGATGTGTATGATGCTCAAGTTTGCTATTAAAGTAAAATGACTAGCCGTGCGATTAGACTGTGGGAAGAGATGGCAGTAAAGATATGGTGATAAGCCCTGGGACGGAGTAATGGACCATTTTTTAAAAACGGTTTCGCTCTCGCTATCCATTACACGATTTCCCTCTGGAGAACAGTTAGGACTCAGGAGACTTGGGGCTCAACTCCGAGGATATGTGGTCGTTCCAGGAATTAGTTGGTTTTTCTTGGCGTTGCATGATTGAAATATGAAGGACGGTAATTGCTCGTTGTTCATTGCGTTACACACGATAAGGTTACCTTTGGGGGCGATATGGAGACCCGTTATCCCGCGCTTGCTTTGATATTTTCAGACTTTCTACAAGCAATGCTTTAAAAGGTCACTCTTTCATCTCGCCCGTTGAACTCATGTTATTACAATTAGTCTGGCATGCGCTTTTCTATATTTTGCAGAAATAAATTTTACATGGGGTTAGGTTACCATTTTTCAGAAGATTTGGTAACTACGAGGGAATTAATTATTATAATAAAACATGCCATAAAAAACATTCCGGAAATGATATACATCCCAAATGGGGTTGAATTCCTTAAGTATGAGTCTCGTTTAAATTAGAAAATGGTTTCTGTGCCATTTACATTTGAATGGGCATTAATTTTTATCCCATATGGATCGCTGTCGTTAAAAAATAAAAATTTGTTTCTAAATAGGTAGTTTTAATCGAACTTTTTCTATTTCAATGAAATGTAGCTCTAATTCTTGAAGAAAGTTCTTCCCTGAATAATAACTGCTAGAGACTATCTTCGCCTATAATTTTACCTAGGTTTCAGTCAACGTGGTCGGCTACACAGGTTTCCGCCTATGAACTGAGGACGGTGAACCTCCCCATACATACATACACACACACACTCACATTTCTTTATATCTAATTGGACAGACTGATGTTAGTAAAGGCATAAATCTCACTATCTAAGATATTTTAACCCATATGCTATCAAAAAAATGAAAGAATTTTGTTTTAACGGTACACAACTACTCTAAAATAGCATCCAAAGCGATTAATTACATGTTGTAACTTATTCTTAGTATAAATATTTTCAATTTTCTTTTATTCTTCTTTGTTTTGAATTGAAAATGGTTTTCAGAGGTAGACAGTGTGAAATTGGACTAAAAAGGCGAGAGTTATTCATACATGTCTTGCAAAATCTTTTTAAATTAATTTCAGCATTTAGTTTCCTGGTATATTATATAGTCTGATATTTTCATTAAAAAATAATTGTAGCAGCGCAGCCATTACGTTACACTACGGGAAGAGCCATTTGGCGAAACTGTCTCAGCATTCGTAGCCGTCACATCCATCATGTCATCCTTAAACAACACGTCGCCAGTCGACACTCTGGGTATGATCATTTTGGGAATGGAATGATACGATTGCCAAATGTGATTCCTTCACTTGACTGATAAAGGTATTACTGTCGAGCGCACCCCCGGAAGCAGTTACAGGGTGTTTATTAATACGATCTCGCACTCTCGGGCCACACTGACGCCTTTCCCCTCGCTTGAGCAATCCATCACCGCCCTCCAAATGACCGAAAACCTTCGAGGCATCACCGATCCGATTCTTCTTTCCACCCTCCTTCCCCGAATTTCCTCACCCTCTTCCCTTCCATTTGTTTCTCCAGGTCCCCCTTGTCATTTTCACTTGCGCTCTCACGAAAACAGCCGGTCAACCATTCTGGTTATATACTTTCCTTATATCAAGGGGCGTAAACATTCGACGGGCAAGTGAGATAATGGAAAATAGCGCTGTGCATACGAATGGCGCAAAATGTTTCAAATATGGAACATTAAAACATAATTTGGAAATTAATAATGGCTCTTTGTTGGTAGAGATTGTAAAACTGGTTTAGCCCTCTTAGATATGTCTTATTTGAGGAGGAGAAGACATTTCATGTAGTGTAACGGATTGTGAAGCAATCCAACCCTCTAATGAGTAATTAGAAGAACATACGAGCCATGTTTAAAACGTGTCGAGTCCTTCGGAAAAGAAAAAAATTGGTTTATTCTATTTTTTTCTATTGAAGTGAATATTCATTAATAATTTTTTTCACAATTGAGATTATTTTAAATAAAAATATGGAAATCAACAAACAATTACTTGGCAGAAACTCCATGAAAAACTGAAAGAGTAAATACTGCTATATCCTTAATTATCATTGTTAAAGTCTTGGCCACCAAAAGAAATTCTGTGCGCAACTTGTGTATAAACACAACAAATAATCTTTCATAGGATTATCACAATAAAAGATTTTGAATGACCCTAATGTCACTGTATTACCTTATTTTAATAAATTTCATTGGATTGTTTACAACGCTTTTACCCAATTCGAAAATTCAATTACGACAGCTTTCTTAATTGCCACACTCGAATCACTTTTTTAATTTCCTTTAACTCCTTTCTTTCACAGTTTTTTTCGAATCTTCACTGTTCATTGCATTGTTTACAATGCTTTCACCCAATCTGAACCTTGAATTACGACGGCTTCCTTAATTGCTACGCTCGATTTATTTTTTTATATCCCTTTGACTCCTTTCTTTCACAGTTGAACGATCTTTATCAGACGCAATATATTTTACACCGCTTAACTTTATCCAAAGTGTTTTATTTCCCTGAGGTGGTCTCTGAAATTTTCAACCCTCTCCCTACCGAATTAAAATTTTTCTCTGCCTTAAAAAAATTTTAAAAAATATAATGCATGCTTTCCTAAAATCTTCTTGGCCTAATTTGTGAATTTATCGCGTTTTTTGACAGTTAATAATGTAGTGTACGATGTTTCTCTTTTTGTGTTGAAATTATGCTCGGAATAAAATTACAAAATGTAAATCAGTCGATAGTTCAAAAACTAATTAATATTTTACTGTTTTATTGTTTACTGCTACGCATATTATAATGTTTGCCCTGGAACTATTTCATTTGCTAATTCTTAACGGACATGCTTATACCAGAGAAAAATAGTGTTCATTCATTTATTATCTCATTCAATCTTCATCACGCCATCATCTCCTTAAGCGCTCCATCCAATGGGAGGGATTCAGTTAAAATTTTAACTGTCACATATTCATGTAACTCCTTTAGCTCAACTCTGAATCGCCATCTCTTGGTGTCGTGCACGGAGTCTGGAGAGTCTGAATGAGTGCCGTAACATACGCCATCCCACGTCAGGTGCAACCGTGGCAATCGCGTAGGAGGGAGCATTTCGATCGCATCCAGTTCAGAGGGGAAGGAGGGGGCTGCGGTTTGCTCGGCGACGAGAGGATGCCGTGTAGGGGGAGGTACTACGCACCAGAATTCCTCGAGAGGGACTGAGAATCTGGTGGATGATAATGGATTGCTAAAACACGTAAGCATCTGGCAGCCTGGTCTTCGTTCATTCGTACTCTTAATCTATTCGTGGCCGTTTCCGGAAATGTATATAAGCAAAAACTCTTTACCCTCTCATGTATGGAGGTGGGGAAAGCCAATACGAGGCATTATTTACGTTATTAATAATTCCATTTGGAATGCAACAGGTCCGGGCTCGCGATGACTGACTCGAGCCACTGACGCAGTGTCCTACCAGAAGACTAGGTGGCGCTCGTGAGGAAGCGCCATCGAGTCCCTTCGCCGCGGAAAGTCGGGAGACTGCACGAGCCGAAATTCAACTGGGAGTTGTACTTATTTATCGAGTGTGAAACATTAAGCACTAGTCTGTTTTTTATAATGCCGAACTGTTTATTTATCACAAAAGTTTTTTTTTTACTCGGAGACAAAAAAGAGAGATTAACTTTGTTTCAGCTCACTGGAGGATAGTTAGATGATGACAAATGATTGTAAATACCAAAGCCCCCGAGACATAGTTTTTAAATACATAAAATTAGTTTTTAAATACATAAAATTATTGAGTTTTAAAGTGTTGTTCGTAAACGTCTAGCGGAGCTCACGTTAACAATTTTTGAACGATGTTGAAAACACTTGAAAGGTGGAAGCCTGTCAATCATTTGCCCGTTTGCCGCAAACATCCCGAAAGTACATCCGGTATCAACTTAATTGGGTGGTAAATGCCATTTAGTCTGACCTAACGTACAGAAGTAGCCAACACGCTTGGCCAAGTCACAAATCCAGGGAAGGCATCACAGGAAGTTCCTTCCGACATGCGGTCTACAATATTTCACGGAACTCGAACAATAAGAAACCTTATCCTCATCGGGGAAAATAAACTGACTTTCTCAAGCCATATATCATTAATGAAGGCCACAAGAGACTTCTTGATTGCCTAACTTCAAAACTATGGGTTATAAACTCCAAATTGCCACGTATTCATCTGGATTTTACTAAGAAAGGAAAGCCGTGAAAATGTAACCAATTAGTTTGGTTAATAAGGTAAGATAAAACAAAGTAATAGCCAATTACTTCTACATATTCAAAATATGTTAAAGTAAAGTTCATAAATAGTATTAATAGGTGCTGAATCTTATAAACTATTTTATCCAAAGGCTTAGATTCACCATAATGTTTTAACGTTTCTTTTTAGTACCCTGTTACGACTTAACTTTGAAAAATAATGCCTAATCAACACACGAAACTCTCTCATGCATTTTTAATCACACTAGTTGCTCGATTCAAACAAAGGCTAAGTACGGAGCAATGAAACGATCTCCCTGAAACGTGAGGTTTTTTCCTTCAATAGGTGTTGCTAACTGAGGATAAGTTTATCGTCCACTTGAGGTGGCATATCTCTGGCGTTGAATGGGTTCCTCGAACTGTTATCGTATATTCGTGTGAGCCTTTCTGGTTTTTATAACAATTTTCAGAGATTCTAGTCTTTCGCACTGCTTCCCAAACACTATAGGCGAATTCAAAATGAGGTTTAAACTAGAGCGAAGGTCACATTAAATTTTCATTCGGATATTATCTTTTACTAAGTCTGATGTAACAAGTAAGAACTGAGTCAATTAGTGAGTTGGTCATCCTGGTAGTTTCTAATTAATACCGCCTAATTAACTGTGAACTATGTAGTCTAGTATTGTTGTAGAGTAAAGCCTTGAATTCTATGCTTTTATATGCTAATGAGTTTCTCTAGATTGTATTTCATGCCAAATATTATTAAGACTTTAAAATATATTTGTGGTCACTGTTCGTAAGGAGGATGGTATGTTATTGAGGAAAAGATAGAAGAAGCGTAATAGTTTAAACGTTTTATTCTAAATCTCTTCCAAACCATATGAAGTGGCCCCTTCATGATGAGCAGTATTGAATCAAGAACTGATCGAAATATAGTGATAAATTTACCCGATTCGTAAAAACTATAAAACTGACGAAATTCCACGCAGTTATCATTTAGTCAAGGTTGAGGCACCGTAGAGGCTGGAACATTCAGTGTGAATTTTCTCTTATTATCAAGGTGACAGCCCATGCTTTTTCCAGTTTTACCAGCCGAGAGGACGCCCACGGCTACATAATTCATATCTCGAACTTCATTTTGGAAAACAGAGATAAAGTAGTGAGATACATACGGATGTGTCGAGCGTATGGATTCATGGACTCGTTTGCCCTTTGAAAAGTCCACGACAATCACATCGTTAGGAGAGGGAAACACTGACAAATGAAGACATATCTCCACTTAACAGTCTTCTTCCTGTTTACATTTTCTCCTTCCATTTGCATAGTTGGTGCCCTAATAAATTCCCTTTCCCATGCTCTAGCGGAGACCTGCGGGGCATTGTGTAGATGTAAATGGGGTGTCCGACGCCATCCATTGGCGCCTATGGTTAAGTATATAATAATTCCGACGCTGCATATTTTTCCTGCGTTCCTCCATTCCCTTGAATTCTTCATTATACTAAATTACCCGCCTTTCTCTATTTTAATAATAAATTTGCTGTCGGCCGTCGCCCGCAAAAAGTTACCAATATATCTTCTCCTCCGGAAAAATTCACAGAAGATGATATAGAGAAAATATTTATCTTGAGTTTTCGTAGCAATGACAAATTTTTATATTTATATTCAACAGTAGTTAACTTAGAGGTTTTGTTTAATATTTACTCCAATTATCACACGGAATTCCTTCGACATCTTCGGTATTTTACTACACAAATTGTTCACATTGGATACCTTGGATGGCAAGTGACAAATGTCTTTACCAAGCAAGTCCGCTTGAATATGCCTCGCGAGAACACAAACTCACTCAAACTTCACGCCTTTGTTATTCCTTCATTCAGTTGGGAAACAATGGGGTATAAGAAATCCAGCTTCAGACACTAGAGCCATTTTTTCAGGAGATACTTAATGGAGTTCTCATTTGATGCCAAATATGGTTCCATCTATGGAAATCGCACCATGCTGCTGCAGAGGTGAGCTGGGAGAAATAAGGGATGGAGGAGAAATGAATGGCCTTCGGGACAAATATTTCCATCTAAAGTGGCCTGAAACTTATGATCCTTCTCAGTTAAGGAAAAAAAATAAGACAAAGGCCAATCCACCAAGTTCTCACGGAATGTCTCCGATAGCTTCACTAATGTCGATAAATCATTTCCGCCAAACCTATCCTGAAATTGAAATTTCATCTAATGGAACAGTACATTTGTTGAAAAACACTAACCCAAACAAATATTCCGATTTTCTTTAAATGCCAGCATGCATTTTGTAGAGACTAGCTTCGCAAAAATTGCGCCGTATCTAGTAATTATATTAGGAGAAACCTAAGAGATCAAAAGGTTGCCAGTGACTTGAAATTGGATAATGTAACTCCTACATATTTTTAAAAGCGGAGAGAGAGGTATAGCAGAAAATTACTCGCATAGTTCGAAGCCTATGGCATAGACAAAAATACCCACATATGGGCTAAAATCTTCATGAATGGTTACGTACAAAGGGTAGTCAAACTTAGACGGTGACCGCTTTACTGCGGGAGCAATCGTTTTCGGTGTTCCCCAGGGGCATGTTATCGAACGTCTTTTACGTGGGTGGTCTGAAAAGTTTCCGACCTCGAAAATTTCAGAAAAACTATCTTGTATCCTTGTTAGGTTGGAAACTTTTCAGACCACCCTTTTATTTCTAATTCACGTTAAGGCATTAACTCCACAATTTGTATTTTTATTCAAGATACGCTTATTCGCTGACGAATCAGTGTTTTACAGATATATCCATCGTCTGGAGGATCAAGTTAGCTGATGATCTTAATGCGTTTCAACGTTGCTCTGACACTTGTCTATCAGAATTAAACTTAAAAATGCGTATAGTGATGAATTTTTTGAGTAGGAGTAGTTCCCTCCCGAACACCCTTGCTCCCAATCTCTTCTCGGTGAAACACATAAGAGGAATTTGTGGAAAAGCTAGCGAAAAATTGGAATTTGTTTAATTGGCCACAGAAGAGTATTGAGTATTGAGAAAATGTGATGAAAAGATTAAAGAGTAGCCTTATGTTTTGCGAGGAAGGCCTCATTTAAAATATGCTGCTAATACATGTATATGGAATCCTATCCAACATACATAACATGGTAACGCACATAAAGTAGAACATAGCTATTCTGCATATTTTTTTCATTCTGGTAGCTCAAGGAAAATTTCCTACTCGTTGCACTACCACCCTTTCTACCCAGCGCGGTCGCTCTCAGCTATTCTTATCCTTCTTTGGGGAAAAATACGTCCTAAATCTATTACTTCCACACTTAATCTCCCTAGCTTTATTGACATGATCTCTCCTACCGTAGTACGATGGGGCTAATAATACAATGTCAACATCAATGCTAAAGAGCCTACTTCCAATTAATGAAAGAGATTTAATCCGCAAGTCATGTGGAGATTTCTATGGGAACAATAAGGAAGGAAAGTGGGTTTTAGCATTGATCGAAGCATGCCTAATGAAATTGGGTAGATTAAAAAATCAGTTGCTCTATGCCTTTTAATCGGGGACTTAAATACATCTTCCGTGCTAAAAAATGTTCTGTACGCCTGGCTAGATTAGGTTTAACACTGTTGATATATTTATCTTGATGTTAAATGGTACTTCGTCCTTCGATGAATTCCTTTAGAGTAAAACCGCTCCGCGGAACAAGAAAACAGGTAGAGTCAAAACGCCTTGCAATTGCAGCCATCTATGCATGGAAGAGAATCTCAATCACGAAGCCTTATCCGTCACTATCATCGAGGGCTCCGCTGCACACGATTCGCCGCTCGAAATCGTGGCCATAGATGGTCCAATGGGAAATAATTCACAGCTTTCCATGACTCTCATAGATTAAGGCCGACTACTGTAGGTCTTGATTAATGTCACTTCATCCTTTAGATGGTCGTTAGAGCGTCCTGGAAGGCGGTTCTCATTGCATTTTGGTGACCAGCTTAGATCCTGTGTTCCGCGAAGTCTGTCCGATGATCAATTTTAGAATGTCCATGGAAAGGCGTTCTCACTGAGAAAGATTTTGTGTACTTTCTCACTTAATATTTTTATTATGAAAATATTATCACAATTAGTATTTAATAATGATAAAACTAAATATTTTTATTGTGCAAATATACAGTTCTACCCATTCAGTGGTCATTAATTTTTCTAAATGTTGAGCTTGATAACATTTAATTCATCAAAAATCATTGTCATTTAGTCGTGTTAAAATTCTGTAGTCATGGTACCTATCTGAAAAATCCAATTCCATATACTGGATATATTTGACTCCTATATATTTGACGTCCAATATCAATAATCTGTTCGCAACTCTAAAAATCCCGCAAATTTCTGAGTTGTTGGCAGTGACTGGCTTTTCGAAATTCTGTTTCCAAATGTAATCATTCAAGTGCATTATAAGACGACAATACTCTAAGTTTGTAAGTTGTTTTTGTATTATCTTTTCACAGTGGACAATAATAAGTTTAATACTTAAAATTCATATTAAACATTAATATATGCACGTAATATATACATATACATATATGTAGATGAAGACTTATAATATATATGAAGTTAGCACTAGTAGACAAAGACAAAAACTCACAAAAAAGAAAAGACACTCACTAGTTTTCGAATTTTATGTGGTCAAATCACCCTTTCTCAAGGAAGAGAAGGAAAGAAATGAGTGTTATCCTTCTCTTCCTTGAGAAGAATTGTAAAATTATTGAGTTTCTTTTCTTTTTTGTATGTTTTTGTCTTTGCTCACTAGTGCTAAATTTGTCCACTATGCTAACTATACATTATTATTCACATCCGTGAGATTTTAACATAAGTGCTATACATATATATATATATATATATACATATATAATTTAAACGAAGGAGCGGGATAGTGCTGCGGTAGCCAACAAAAACGGACATTTTTCAAATATTAATTACCCCAATCTCTGGAAATTTTCATGCTCCCCTCCGCTCCCAAAACTTTCCATATCAATCCCACGCTTCCAAACCTTCCCCTACTAGCTTCTCTCTTTCAAAACCTTTCCCCGCCTTCCCCTTCCATTCAACGTCCTTGTCCTCGCCTTCTCCTTAGTTTCTTCTTTCCCCATAGAAAGGTGCTTTGGCCACCGAAAATTTGAAATACTTGGGAGTGTCCTTTTGCATGTATTAATATCTCTGTGTTTTTTTTAACTAGCGCTATCTCGCTCCTTCGCTTAGACCGCAACACACAATAAGAGAAATAAAAAAGGAACACTCGCACGTTATTTCTTGATAATTTCAACGGAATTTTGCTCCGTCTTCCTCGGAAGATTAGTTAGAACTGACTGGTGAAAGAAATGTGGGAGAGAGACAGATAGGGACGGGGGAAGGGGAGAACGGGTGGTGGGGGAGGGGTAAAAGAAAGGATTGTGGAAAGATTGTGAAATTGAGAAGGGAAGCCAGAGGGGGTTTTGATGGGATAGGAATGAGAGGGAGGATGTGGAATGTGGATATAATTCCCAGGCGGCACAGAAAACAGAGGGGCAATTAACAGCAGTTAAGGCAAGTAACAGAGCGGCATTTAAGAAGGAGGTTGGACGAAACGCGGTGGTTTTGGAGGATAGGGTACAGGTCATTGAGAATGAATTTGAGGGACTGAATGCCAGGGAGGTAGGTGGTACACTTGAGAGAGGGTGGGAGTCTGTGATTGAGGGAGTCTTGGAGGTGTAGGAATGTTTTAGGATTTTTTGTTAAAGAGAGAATCTGGGTATCCCCGTTGGAGGTGGGAGTGGTGAAGGTTGTTGAGGTATTTGTGTAGGGATTCGGGATGATTGCAAATGCTGTGCCCGCGGATAGAGAGGGAGTAAGGGAGGGAGCGTTGAAATGAAGGTATTGTTGTTTATTAGTAAGTTTAGTATGTACTGAGGTCAGAAAAATGTTATTCGTTAGGGAAATAGTAACATCAAGGAAGGAGATCTGTGAGGATAAGATGTTGGAGGTGAAAGAAAGACATGAGGAATCATTGAGTTGGGAAATGAAGGAATTGAGGGAGTCCATGATATGTGGCCAGGGTAGAAAAATATCTTCAATATAACGGAGCCATATATATATATATATATATATATATATATATATATATTTATTTATTTATATCGAGAGGAATATAGAAAAACATCAGGACGTATTTTCCTGTTTCGTAGATTTCGAAAAAGCGTTCTATAGAGTGAATCGGGAAAAATTAATGCGTGTATTGCAGAAAATCGGAATGGATTGGAGGGAGAAGAGACTAATCCGCAACCTGTAAATGTCTCAGACTGCTCTGGTGCGAGTGGGGAACGGAGAGTCCGGATGGGCAGTGTTAGGAAGAGGGGTAAGGCAGGGTTGCCCATTTTCACCGGTGTTGTTCAATGTATACTATATGTGAAGGAAATGATTCAGGAGGCTTGGAAAAATCTGGAGGTGGTAGTGAAAGTCGGAGGGGAGTTCGTAAAATCGGTTAGGTTTGCTAATGACCAGGCTTTGGTTTGTCAGTCGGCCATGGTTACAAGCATTGCTGAGTGAATTGGAATACAAGACATACGGGATGATATGGGATGAGAATCAATATTATAGAAACAAAGGTTATACGATTTTACAGAAAGAAAAAGGCTAAGCTATATATTACAATTGGCGGGGAAAAATAGAGCAGGTAGAACAATTCACGTATCTCGGAAGTGTTTTGGACCAACGCGGTCAAAGTAGTAGGGACGTAAGGAGAAGAATCGCGCTAGGCAAAGAGGCTTTCACAAGGCGTTGATGACGGGGACGTTGTGTAGGGAAGTTAAGTAAAGACTCGTAAAAACTTTGATATGGAGCGTAGCTTACTCTTGAGAGACTAATATTTCAATGTCTCTTCGTAAGCTATGACAGACGATATGACAATCGGTGAGGAGTTGAAGGGGATGACGAGGGGTTGATCTGTGTGGTTTGTGAAAGATTTCGAATTTATAACCTCGTACCGTACACATTTCCCCCATCGCTTTCCTTCCAAGAAGAATGAATAAATAAATATATATAGAGTGGTCGCGATGGTCTAGTGGGTAGACCATTGGACTACTGACCGAAGGGTCCCGGGTTCGATTCCCGGGCAAGGCACTTTGGGCACCTGCAGCTCCACCCAAGCTAGTTGATTTTTCGGGTACCAGATTTTCATGGGAAACCATAACCGGTACAGGGAAAGGAACTGGCCCCCCTACCCTGATGTGTGAATATTCACACATCGTCGGGCTTGGTACATGGGTGAGCTCTACCATCACCTACTAAACCGACATTCGGGTTGATCACTGTGTTTATATATATATGTGTGTGTGTGTGTGTGTGTGTGTGTGTGTGTGTGTGTGTGTGTATGTGTGTACGTGTATATATGTGTGAATGAGCAGGTAGAATAGTTTACGTATCTCGGAAGTGTTTTGGACCAACACGGTTGAAGTAGTAGGGACGTAAAGATAAGAGTTGCCCTAGGCAAAGAGGCTTTTAAAAGGAGGGAGTTGATGACAGGGAAGTTGAGTAAGAATATTAAGACAAGACTCGTAAAAACTTTGATCTGGAGTGTAGGGTACGGCGCGGAAACGTGGTCACTCAAGCAGGAGGATACACGTAGATTGCAGGCTTTTGAAATGTGGGTATGGAGACGAATGGAGAAGGTGAAATGGACTGAAAGAAAAATAAATGAGGAAGTACTAGATATGGTGGGTGAGGAGAGGGGCTTGTTGAGAGAAATCCTATGGAGACAGGAAAAATGGATGAAAGGCGTATTGAGCGTCAGTGGGATGCTGAAGGCGGTGAAAGAGGGGAGAAGGTTGGGCAAACGAGGAAGGGGCAGCAACAGAATAGGGATGTTAGACCGGATAAAGGGAGGAAGGATGTATACAGAGAAGAAGAGGGACTTGATGTAGAGTAGGCTCCTCGATTGTTTCGTTTGGAGTTACAAAATGTTTATTTGATAGTTTTGTTCATCCAAAAACCTACCTTCACCGGTAGGTTACCTTATAATAATTATATATATATATATATATATATATATATATATATATATATATATATTATATATATATATATATATATATATGTTTTTAATAGTTATATAATTATATATATATATGATATATAAAGAGAATATGCCCCTAAGAAATAATATTTTATGAAAAGCTATATAAACAATATAGAAATTGGTACTGAAGAAAAAATAACGGATGGAATGATCGTCGACCGTAAGAATAATAATTATAAAACGTGTTTTTTGGGGCGAGATTGAGAGTACATGGTCCCTTCTTCCACCTTATAAGGGCTAATGGCCTAACTCCTGGCCGAATAATATCTCAAATGAAAAGAAGGCAGAAATAAATGATACTAGGGGTTCAGTGAAAGGAGAAAAAATTAAGCAGATAATACCACATAATATCAGCATGTGGCGTAGAAAGTAGCAATCGGAAATCAAACATCGGCCGCCAGGGCTCTGTCCTCTGGTTGAATTTGCAGATCGACCGAGTGAAGAAATCGGATCGAGCCCTTGTGTTCACATAACGTAATATTAAACTGCGGATGTAATGCGCTCCACACAATCAGAAGGTCGGCATCAACTTCACCATTATGCGGTACAAAATGCTTCCGCATTGCATCCACCTTGTTTTTGCCACGGTGGCTGTCAGAGGGGGAAACGAGTCGGACGCCGCATTTATCGAGGGCGCTGGCGGATTAATGATCACGCTTTGTGGCGAAGAATGGGAAGGGTCCTGGTAGGGTGGGAGGGATGCATGCCTAGGGACGCAACATGAGGCGGTTGATGGATTGATTGATTGATTATCGTCTTCATCAATTTAGGGGGTGTCTGAGGGCGGAGAGTATCCTTTCTCCCAAGAGGTGGCGCGTGAAGGAGTTATCGAGGTTTGGACCGCGGTGTGGGTGGCGTGCAGTCTGTTGAAATGTCTCGGAGGAGAGGGGGTTAAGGTGGGGGTGGCCAGAGAGCGGGAGACGGATGGTGCGCCGAGAGAGGCGAGGCAAAATATCTTGGGTAGCAGCAGGTGATTGCGCGCAGCAAATCTGTGTCCCTTCTCGCCGCACCGCGGGCAGCTTGCCATTTTTCGGAGAGATATTGCCCTCAATCCTGTGAATTGGGCGGCAATTATCGGAAGCGGATGGATTTCCTTGGTGGATTTCGGGGAATATCCAGTGGGGTTTCTTGGCCGTTACGGGGAATCAAGCATGGAAGTGTCCATTCGCGAGATATCCGCTCGATACCGGCTTCGCGTTTTCAATGAATGTATTGGGAATTGAATTGCGTAAAATGTCGTTGACCTATCAACATTTTCTTTCAAGAGTGGCCGTATGACAAGTATACCTGACGGGGACTCATCCAAAAACTTCTAAACGTGACTCTACCACATAATTCTTCACTTTTACTTTAACCATATCCATGCTTCCTTCACACATGCATTGCAATAGTGCTCTGTAGTCCATCCTGGTGTAATAAGATTTCAGAAAACTCCTCCAAATATATATTAAATGTAAATTTATCTATTAGTTAAGATTATATCCGTTGCAGCTATGAACATACATTTTCTGTAAACCTATATTACTACATTACTGCGAGTGGCGATTTATATAAATGCAAGATATATTTTTTCTAGTCCAAATAGCCTATTCTTTCTAATGAATTCTCTATTTTTCACCCATTTTTAAACCATTACCTAGGAATCCCAATACTGAAAATTTTACCATCTAATTTCTTTGAAATTAGAAAATGCCTTCAGGATTGCTCTCACTAATACCGCATAGGCTGAGCGGTATGGCAATATGTAAAGTGCATAATAAAACCCCGATTGTTTTGGAAATCTAATTATAACCACGCCTGATGAGAGATGTTGTTTTCCTCAATATTTTGGTCGGTGATCCTTTCAGTTTATTTGATATGAAGTTGGGAATGCAACTTTAATTGTAATTGAACAAAGGAACAGTTTGCAGAGAATGGTTCAGCACAGAACTGGAGCAGCGAATTGCTTCTCAAACTGCAGTCAGTTACGGAAGCCCAGTTGAATGTTCCACGGCAGTTCCATAGACATGTTACACAGCTGCTACACTCTACTTCATTGGATGCGTGAATAGGGGTAAAAGGGGATGTTTCCAGGCAATAAATCTCAAGACACCCTATTACACCAGTTTAATTTCATTTTGAAGACGTTCTCGCCACCACATGCATGTATATTACTTGCATTGTATACATGGAGAGATCGCAGCATACTTGATGTAAGCTACAGAATTTTATATTCAAAATTATATGCGTTGAGATCTCTATGACGACCAGTAGGCATCACTCTCTAAATTCCACTTGCTTAGGGTTCAATTTCACAATCATCCATATTATCGGCGCTCCCTGAATATCCCTCCTACGCCTAGATTCTCAGAAAAAAAGGATAAATAAAGACAAAATAATGCTTACCGATCTAATTAGTATATGTTACATAATTTCTGTAAAATCCGATAAGGCAAATACAAGCATGCTCATTTACAATTGTAACCTACAATTTGACTGCATGAAAGAAAACAATAGGAAGCAGAAAGAAGTTAAGTAATAGGTCACATTGATATCTTAAATCATGTCTAAAGTGCACAGAAACGACCTCAAAATTTTCATTGGAAAAAATTTCACTCTTAAAAATACCTCCCAGGATAGTTTACATTACCTCGGTCAAGATAGTATCCAAGAAATTCACCTATGCAATTAAACCATATCCGCCAAGTACTGGCGCTGGCAGAAGTTTAACATAACTTTCTCTAAATGGAGATATAATTTTAACATAGGGATATTTTAATATAGGGATATTTTAATAAGGTTTTCACTTTCAAATATATATGCTAGTATGCACTTAAACCTTAATTTGCAATCAGCCATACGTGACCCTATTGGCTTGGATGAGCTATTCAACTATACTTGTTCGCAGAAGTTAACGCTAGGATTTCAAATTCTATGCCCACAATGATTATTCCTAATGTTTTCAGTATCCAAATTCATCCACGCAGCGACCTTACCTCGATTTTACTTGGATTTGGCATGTGATTTGTCGTATTATCAAATTGTTAGTTAGTGATATTATTTTATTTTCCCATCCATATCATTTTTCTCCTATTTTATTACTTTTCCGCTTAGTTAATCATCCGTGTGTTTCCGTAACATTCCATTACCTTTCGCTTTCCAGACAGGAGCCTGGGCCTGTACCTGAAGCCTGTATTTCTGTACGTATAGGAACAGAAAGAACTTCTTCGAAACTTTTGGGGAAAATTTTCAAAAGAAAACAAAAGTGGTGACGGAGTGTAAACAGGTCTCCGATGGAAAACCCACGAAAGGTTGTTTATATGAGAGGGTTTCTGCGCCGAATTCATATTATCGTTACCAGTAGTGGCAATCCAAAAGTATTTAAATGGCCATTGAAACGGTTGATGCATCACATTTTCTTACGGGCACTTCTGTATCCACTAATCGATCCGTTATATTAATAGAGAATTGGTAATTATTAAATGGCTATATGCCATCAAGAAAGTTA
The DNA here is from genome assembly GCA_037158775.1 of Hetaerina titia. NCBI lineage: Eukaryota > Metazoa > Arthropoda > Insecta > Odonata > Calopterygidae > Hetaerina > Hetaerina titia. The sequence goes on along the minus strand of CM073779.1, from coordinate 62,309,184 downwards.
AATTTAAAGAGTACAGATGAAACATTTCCAAAGCCAAGCAGTCCAGAGCAAGTACATGCGTCTCCGGAATCACGGAGCACTACTATTCAATTTAGTAACATCTCGAAGCTAGACATATTTAGACCTTGGACAATTTTGGGAAAATAAAGACTCCCTTCGTCCTTTTCAAATTAGCTTTAGTGAATATACAATGAGTGCACATTTTCAGTAAGAAATAACACAAGTGAAAATTTTCTGACGTTATGTTTTCACGTGAGCAAGGTATATAGTTATTTTAAACATATATTGAACAGAAACAATTTATACTTAAATATCATCCCTCGTTACAGAAACTTTCCACAGCAAGTAATTGGAGTAGTCGTCAGACGGCCATGAAATATACTTCTCTGTGGGGTATGATCTTAATCAAGTTCCATATCTTTGCTTCTTTAGTGGAAGGCTTTCCGGCATTATGAAACGGCTTTTGAGGAAACGCAACAGGTCCTCATAAAGTTGTGGTCACCCAAATAATTGATTGATTTAACGTTTTAAAGTAACCAGGCAAGCACTGCTAATGGCAAATTTCAGGCTCATATTCATTGATTATCCTTAGGCTTTCGCGATGTCTATCTGATGAGGGATCCATGGTGATTTCGGGAATAACCATCGCGTAGGTGTGCTGTGTGTTTATGGACAATCGGAAGAAGATCGATCTGTTACTACCTGTAGATGAGATATCTTACGGTACCTAGTTATAGGAAATTTTCAAGCGATAGGAATCAGTAGTATCCACTATTACCATATTCGAATTACATGCGCAGCCAAATAATTCCGTATGAATTCATAGTATTCCACTTAATAAAGGTAGTAGTCGGACTGATATCTTCTACTACGACTTACGAGACTTCCTCTTATATTTTCTCTGCACCGTAAGAACTTCCTCTTGTTTGCTCTGAATGTTCCGTTTTTTATTTCTTAGTAACTTCTGCCTGCCTTCATGCAGCCGACTCTCTCTATTTTTTATTTAGTCTTAGTCCGGAAACCGCACTTTTTGGCTTTTACATTGGACTATTAACAGTAATAGCAATGGAGACGATTGCAAACACCCAAGCCCTAGGTGGAGAAAAACCCACCCAGGTGGGAATTGAACCCGCGACCCTTGGATAGGCAGATGAGGACGTTCCCCGCCTCCGGACGTTCCCCCCCGCCGAGGCCGGCAAAAATTCCTTCCCATAAAGCGCTTCCCCAATATTCTCCCTTCTATCACATCCTTCCACACACTACCATTCAATATTACCTCCATCCACTTTTACTGGTTATCTCGGATTTTCTCTAGTACTTCCTCTTCTTCATCTTCATCAAGCTTCATCGTTTGTCTTCCTCTCCTTCCAGTTTAATTTCTCCATTCTTTGAAGCACTCACATCTCAGAAGCCTCCAATCGACCCTCATTCTCTTGCCCCAGACCAAGTTTATAATCCATAAAGTGCTGCGCTCCATATTGATGTCTTTTCTAATCTTTTATTCACATCTTTATTTTGAGTGTCTGTCCCAAACTCTACTATTCTTGTAAAAGTTACTTTTCCTAAAGCTGTTCCTTTCCCAATTTTCCCACTCCTTAGCCCATTTTATTTTAAATTACTCCCATGTACACGAAATGCAGCACATGCTCCAATTTATGTCTCACCACTTTCATTCTTAGCTTAGCTTTCTTACATTCCGAGATTCTCAATACTAATTGAGTAGAGAATTGAACTATTTATATCTACCTTTTTTTGGCGAGCGTGGTAGTTTTTGTAAGTTTTAGCAATATACAAGTTTTAAGAGGAAAGGTCCGGTCTCTTATTGAAAAATATTTTGGAAAAAAAACTTTACGGTGGCGCCAACCAAAACAATCACTTGGGCATTCCTCCTCGCATCAAGCAGACTAAGGCAGGCGCCGGGTTTCTTTATACGGATCCTTGCATCCCGTTTCCCTTGCTAAAAATAACCACTTGTCCTTAAAGAGGCAAATGACCTCAGCCGCCGTGAATTTGTAAACTATGTGGAGCGTCCTTAAGGCATAGATCTAGTTGTGAACGGATTCTGTCAGTCTTCTTAGAAGTTCATACAAACCCAGAGCTTGTTCCTCAAAGGTTTAAATTAAAAGATGCGTGACGGCGAGGGACGTGACGTGATAGCAGAGAAACTTCCATGGCTACCGATTGGGGATTGTTTGCGTCGGATCTCTCTCAAAGCGATGGGAGGGTGCGATGGGGCGGGTTGGGGAGGAAAGAGCATTATGTCGACCTTTATTTTGTTCCCCGAGACGGAGAGGGCGGAAAAATCCTGACATCCATCACAATTCATCCTGGTCTTTTTCCTGTACTTATGTAATCCATAAAGTCGACAAGTAAGCATATTATCCATGTAAAGAGATTTTTAATGTGTTTCTCGTTCGACAAAAATTCTATTTAACATTCTCAACTTTAATACTTTAATTATCCATCGGTGACGTATTTATATATTTCTATTAAACAATAATTAATTTATTGCCTTCGTAATCCTCAAAGAATAGTTTTAGAGCGATAGGCTAATGTACTGAGGGTACCGAGTTCAAATATCTGGCGATTCCTTGAACAGCCCCACCCAAAATCCCTGCAGCGCCATTTTCTGGTCAAACTGCCCCTAACATGAAGGTAAGGATTTCACAGTCCTTAAGATTTAGTTCAGTTTAAGTTTTAACTCTACTCACCATGAGCAAAATTCGGGCTAATAGATAGATATGATATTTAAGTAAATAGTGAACTTAACCATGTTATGCGTTGGCACAAATGCGACTAGATCATATATTTCAGTGAACAACACAACAGCTGTGTACATCTTATTTAAGAAAAATTAGCATATTTATTTAAATATACCTAGGTTTCAAACTCCATAAGCGGTCGACTATGCATATCTACTTACCCACGGTCATTAGTGCTCGAGGAATTCACTAGATAAAAGGGCAATTTGGATCGTGAGCAGATTGGAGCAAGAGTAACCCAAGAGTAAGCCACTACGGGCGATTGGACGAAGCATGAGCTGATGAACTCGCACCAATTTTGAGAAAGATTAATGTGAGCCACTTAGGTTCCCGACTGTTTTCACAGCCAGAACTGTTTTCTCCATCTGACAACCTGAAACTCTTTTCCCACGGCTTGAATAACGGGCAACACCCGATTCCGTCACTTGGAGTGGAGAAGGAAAACAGTCACTTTTGGGAAGAGGAGGAGGGTCTCCCTCGCTGTAGGAGTCAAACCGGGACATTTTGGTCGGGAAGGCCGCGACCCTAGTCACCACACTCCCACAAGCCAGAGTTCCGAGGTTCCGCCGAGAGAGAAGAGGGGGCAGGTCGGGAAGGGGGGACGCGGAGATAGTGCGGCGGCTCTCGGTAGGTTCCTTCGCCGTCTCCTGCCCCCGCTTTCCCTTACTCACTCCCCCGTGAGTCCACCGCCTCTCGGCTGAAGACACACTCAAGGAGAAGGCCGACCCCCGCTTGCTTGCGCTCACAGTTTAAAGCCAATGACTCCACAGGGGAGCCGCCCTGCCGCCCACCGCCTTAACGAGGACCCCCTTGATGAAATTCCAAAGTTACAAAGCTTATTAATTAGAGAGTCGGATTTGGCTTTGCAGCGCTGCCATCTGAGTTGGGATAATTTTTGGCCATACCTTTACGCAATGCAGTCTGCGAGTGTCCTTATCGATCCTCAGCTCGAGGGAGATGGCCGCTTTCCATGCGGTCGTCAATAATTTCAATAGATAAATCGATCTTGCATGACGGAGCCACGAACAACTATTTAATAATATTTATGGAATAATATATTTCTTTAATTTGGATGTCGTGTATTTTGGACCAAATGAATGATAAATTTGGTGGCAGTATGATGTTTTCAGGTAGATTAGATACATGTAAGAGAACTTAATACAGGAAGGATCTTTTTTTATTTAAAAAACAAATTTTAATTGTTCTAATAAGAAAATTGAGCTAAATATTTACATATATTTCTTATTGTTTTGCGCGCGAACTGGCAATTACCTCAAAGCAATTGATTCGATGTAGGGTGCGAAAAAATAAACCCAGAAAAAATTTTGAAAATTTTACACCGATTTTTTTACGAAATACATTAATATGCTCATTATCAGCTTCGCTTTATTCACAAAACCGCTAGAGATTAAATGGCCTTAATCTGGTATCAACGTCGCCGGCTTAGCAAATTGTAAAATGAATATTCAGCATAATTAATGATTAGCCAATGACCATGGCGTTGTTACTATGATGGGGTTACTTTGCTATGTAATTGTAATTCTCCTTTAGCAAGTGAAACATAGATAGGCACATTCGCGGACTTGCTCAAGTGGTGAACGAAGACTGCGGAATGAGATGAGGCACTCGAAAATCCTTGGTTTCACCTCTTCTTTCCGCAAGCTATAAATATTCCGGTGCTTTCCAAACAATGGGAAGAAATGAAATAAAAGGGATCCATTAGCTTAACAGCCGTAAATAATCACTAAAACCGTCTTACGAATAAATACTGAAACTTCTGGCCGGAGCGGATATTCAATTGTTACACAAATATGTAATATGTTATGTCTTCTTTCAAGGTAGAATTTTTGTTAGATAAATACCTATTTTTCTGATTACAGAAAATGTGCGAGAATGAAAAAATAAATAAAATCTACTTAACCCTTACGTTGACTTATGGTCTTTCTTAATAGATATTTCCTCCTGTAGTCTTATTTTATGAGACGGCGAAGCAGTGAGTCTTAAGACCTATTTCATAGCTTAAAACTGAGAGAAGGATTGAAAAATATTCATATTCATTTATACCTCATATGAGCTCCGAAATTTTGAAAATCTTTCACTCTAGGCACATCAGTTCTACATTACTTTTATAGCAGAGAATTGCTTGCATTCCAGAGAGTAAATTTTCATTCCCTTTCAAAGATAATTAACTTTTATGAAATCAAGTCCCCAAAAAATATTGTTGAATATTTAAATAATTAATTCAAAATATTGATGGTATGTGGAGATAAGTCGCAAATGATGGACTTAAATATTATGAAATAGAAATGACGAAGCAGTATTTTAACACGGAATATGCCTTGAAAGTTTAGTTTTCTGTAAAAATGTGAGCTTTGAAGTCACAAACAATATAAAATAATGTATTCATTCAATAAGCATTTTTCTGGCATTTGTACAAATTTAAAAAAAACTTTTGTTTCAGAGTGCACGTGTTTTGAGATTTCGGGAGGTGTAACATTTGAATATAAAACTTCGAAATAGAATTGAAGAATGGAGGGAAATTTTGAAAAAAAAACATGATTTGTGATTAATTCCGAGAGTATTAGCCTATTCAAGCCCACGATCCACTTATGGTACATGGTCCACGAAAATATTTTACTCTTCCTCAGATGTAAACAAAAGTATCTATATTAGATACTTTTAAGGATCGTCCTTTCTTCTAATGCGTTTTCGTAGACAGGGTCAAGGAATAGAAATAATGATATGGTCCTACTTCTCCGGTTATGCTTCGGGCATTTTGCTGGTCTCTGTTCATCGAAAGATACATAAGATATTACATTTGATAAATACAATTTTACTTATAAAATAGTTAGTTCATACGAATTCCACTATTACAACCGTCTTTAACACTTGTATTATTATCATTGATATAATCGAGTGAAACAGTTGACGCAATAGGAATATTGACATAATAATATTTTTGAGGCTTTGATTCTGTTGTATTCTAGTGTTTTCCTTGCTTCAATTTTCGCGGTAGCAATAAAACTGTTTTAGAGCTATGGTACATTCTTGACATATTAAATGAATAAATTATGAAAACAATATCACTAGAGCAAATGATTTGTTGATATTATAACGTTTATGCCTGTAAGACAAGAAATTCTTTCGGAAAAATTCGATGTTTGTAAAATCTGTATTCTTCCGCTAGTCATATTAGACAGCGTTTTACGTAATCCAATGAGAGATGGCCCAGGTGTTTCCTTCTAGGAGAAGTTGATTTTCGTAATTCCAGTATAAATTGCCCTTCTGCCTCTTTCTTTCTCCTTACTCTTCTTCTGTTGAAATTGTTTTCAGTCTGGATTCCTACCACTGACGTTGTATTTGCTTCATTTAAGACCACTCGAGTGAATTTACATGGACTTAAGTCAGATCTCATGCCGTAATCATCGTTTTTAAACAAATTATTCATTCAATTATGAAAGTATTCATTTTATGTACATAAATAATTTAGTTTTATGTATAATATTGTTGGGCTAAATTTCTAGGAAATATTTTCAGATCACGAAAAGGAATGTAAGTAAATGACAGGTTTAATCAGTTAGAGGAAATAGCTAGCGAGATAGGACCTCACAGCATTGTAATAAATGGTCAAAAAGAAGGCCGTGATGCCGTCACGAAAGAAGATTTTGAAGCATCTGATGCGGAGATTATTGGGCATCCAATTCAATCTCGTACAACGCATTTTGGATGCTGAATGAGAACTTTATTCAATGAAAGAGTTGATATGAGAGTGATGGTAACTGTCATAGTAACCATCAACTCCTAAATATATAAAAAAAAACACCGAAAAAAACAAAAATTGAGTGATAACGGAACTGAAGTGATTTATGTTATTTAAATAAATTTGGATTAACCATCGTCTAATTATCATGATCTAACCATGATGTTAGCATATTATGTTAATTATATATTTATGTTTATATCACATATTTATATTATAATCAGGTAATCTACCGTTTAAGGTAGGTTTTTGGATGGACACATCTATCAAATAAACATTTTGTGACTCCCCACCTAGCAAACTAATCTATATCAGGTCCCTCTTCATCTCGGTGTACTTCTTTTCTCCCTTCATCCCGTCCAACATCTCTATACTGTTCCTGCCCTTACCTCGCATGCCCAACATTCTCCCCTCTATTACCCTCTTCAACATTCCACTACCGCTCAATACCCCAATCATCCATTTTTCCTGCCTCCATAGGATTTCTCCCAACAAACCCCTCTCCTCACCCACCATCTCTAGTACTTCCTCATTTGTTTTCCTTTCGGTCCGTTACACATTCTCCATTCTTCTCCACACCCACATTTCAAAAGCCTCCAATCTACGTCTATCCTCCTGCTTGAGTGACCACGTTTCCGCGCCGTACATAGCTACGCTCCATATCCGAGTTTTTACGAGTCTTGTCTTAACATCCCTACTCAACGTCCCCGTCATCAACTCCCTCCTCCTTGAGAAAGCCTCCTTGCCTAGCGCAATTCTTCTCCTTACGTCCCTACCACTTTGACCGTATTGGTCCAAAACACTTCCGAGATATGTAAACTGCTCTACCTGCTCTATTCTTTCCCCGCCTATTTTAATATTTAGCTTAGCCTTTTTCTTTCTGGAAAATCGCATAACCTTTGTTGTATTAATATTGATTCTCATCCCATATTTATCGCACTGAACCTCCAATTCACTCAGCAATGCTTGCAACCCCTTGGGTGACTGAGCAACTAATGCTTGGTCATCAGCATAACCGATTTTACGAATTCCCCTCCGACTTTCATTCCTACCTCCAGTTCTTCCCATGCCTCTTTAATCATTTCCTACACGTATACGTTGAACAGTACCGGTGACAATGGGCAACCCTGCCTTACACCTCTTCCTAACACTGCCCATCCGGACTCTCCGTTCCCCACTCGCACCTGAGCAGTCTGAGACATGTACAGGTTGCGGATCAGTCTCCTGTCCCTCCAATCCATTCTTATTTTCTGCAATACACGCATTAATTTTTCCCAATTCACTCTATCAAACGCTTTTTCGAAATCTACAAAACAGGCAAAAACGTCCTGGTTGTATTCTATATTCATCTAGATTAGTGATCTCATTACTGCAATGGCATCACGCGTACCTCTTCCCTTCCTAAACCAAAACTGATCATCCCCTAAGTAATCATTTGCCTTACTCTCTATCCTTTTGTTGATGATCTGATGATCCTGAAAATGGCTTGAGCTGCGTGGGATATCAAGCTTATTGTTCTGTAATCCTCACATGATATAGCCTTTGTCTTTTTTGGAATAGAAACTGACACCGATCTCACAAAATCTTCCGGCCAGATTCCTTCTTCATAGATACTATGAATAAGTCCATATAGGGCCTTCTTCCCGCATTTTCCTAAACATTTCAACAGTTCTACTGGTATGTTGTCCACCCCCACGGCCTTATATATTTATATTAGAATATATATATGTATAAATATATATATATATATATATATATATATATATATATATATTCTATATATATTTTATATATATATTTTCCTTCTTCACCTCAACGATTCTCATTATGTAACCATTCTTTGATTCCTTAATGGCTTCGAAGAAAAATGTCAAGCAAAGCTACAAAAGGGATCATGATTGTGTTTAGATAACCTGTTCACTTATGAAGTGTTGTTCTATGGGCTGCTTGAAAAGGCTTTGGAATGGACAGGCACGCTAAAGAAAAATCGAGTGAGGTGTGATAATTCTGATAAAAATGACAGCTAAAAGAACTGTTTCCTAGTCTTTATTCTCTTATCTTGCTTGTATTTAGTACAGAAAATGCGTGCGTACAACTTATGGTTCATGCAAATATCTTTAGTTGCAAAAATTCGAAATTTATTTTAAAATATTTTCTATTTCAAAGGGTAAAACTATTTCAAAGACTAAAACATGAAAAGTTCTATCGTTATCTATTTATCATGATCATTTTTAACTCCCCGGCGTATCCCACGATTCCCGAGAGCCGAGATCCCATATGATCTTATTATCTTCAAGCCAGACAGCCTTTCCCTGCAAAGTTGCATTTCATATGCTTTCTGACGAATTTTATCGTTAGCTAATATGATCATATCGAAGAGGGTATGACCTCGGTTTTATGAGATGGAAGTTTCTTAGAAAAGAACAGGATAAAATCGAATGGGTAATTCTTAATCAGCAAAAAAATCAATATCCATGCAGCCAGCATCCAACTGGTTGTGTTCATATTAATAGCGATAATAACCTAGATTTAAAATCTAGATCTGATTATAGTATAATCAATGGCGTGATTGGATATCGTGGAAAGGAGTGTTCGGACAGCTGCCTATTCGAAGGATTTTAAACTAAGTCGATTGCATTTGTTATATGAATGAGCGAACGTGAACATCCAAATATAATTTAGCCATAGATAAAAATTTTAATTTAAAAGATGAACGTGGAAGCACATTTTAATTTGGGGAAAAAGAAGAAACCGAAATAAAGCTTTTGAAGATGATTTATTTGGATTCCTTGAAAAAGCAAATCTCAGGTTCTTACTTTCTACAATGAACTCAAATTTTACATTGAACATGATTGTATAGGATCCGCGTGTATTTGTGACGCCGAAGTAGCTATAATTTTTTAAAGTCATGTTTCCAAATACCTAGTACTCCGTACAGCCATCCATTCACTCGGCTACACATCAGGCCTCCACTTTTTATTACCCACCCTTGCATTTTTAAGCGAGTGTTTTGTATTAATAAGATTCATTGTAGCTCGAATCTGGGCACTGTAATTTCATTCATAAGCTATTAGTGATGATTGATTCCCCAAATTGCGTAAGTTTCTGTTGCGGAAAAGGTGACACTTTTTCCGTGCACTTCCAGATTTCACCAGTGATGACAGGATAGTAGGAATACCCGTTGTCAAGTATGTACTGGCATCAGGACTATTCAACGAGGGGAAAAGAATAGGATGAATATGAGCGCGTGGAAACGACGCGTGGTAAGGTGGATGAGCATGACCCTCGGCATGTTCCAATGTCTCGGAGAATGCATTTTTTGTCTGGAATTGACGGTCATTACATCACACTAGATTTATGTAGTTTTTAGAGGTTAGCAACCTGATGCGATGTGTTGGTGAAGGGGGGGAGTAGGATTGGAGTAATGGTGAAAAAAAGGAGAAATAGCTGCTCTCTGAATTAAACGGTGTGGGGGGTTAAAATCATCCATCCCGCTTAAAAAAACTTTGGTTTTGACAACACTACCAAAATAGTGAACGACGAAGCAATACGCAAAAATTCATCAATAGCTGTTTATCGATAGTATTTTTAAGACGCCAACATCTTTAGGAGAATTTAATTTTGATGAAATCCATTATTGGCTTACGCTTCCTCACAAATTACGCTTCCTCACGATTGGTAAATCGACCGGAAATTGAGAAATAATTTCATTTCCTCACCCGACGAATTGATGGAACGTGAAAAAATAAGAAATCATGCCGTGGTATTGTGTGCTGATCTGTATTCAGCATTGTTGTTCCATGGTAAAACGGTGGTTTTTTTAAAAGATGATAAAACGACCCATTACAATATTTGTAATTGACTCATGTAAACAGAAAGTACTGTGACGCCAGAATCATCACCAATGGAAGAAATAGTTACTAGGACTGATCTATTTATTTTGATAGGTTCACTATTTATTGTTTCTTTAAGTCCTACTTATCGTATTCAGCATTATCATTGCTTATTTAAACTTTAAGTGTTTTCTTAAACTCTGAATTATTCTTAAAGGTGGCTGCAAAGGCCACTTAATGATATCACGAAAGAAGAAAATTTGTTGTTAATTATATTAAATTAAATTAAGTAAAATTCATTTGCATTAAATAAACTATAATTTAAGTGCTGTTGATTATTTTTTTTTGTTTTCACAGTTATGAGAATAAATCTTGCAAGAGAATTTTCTATAGAGGGCTCTATATTCTTTTTATTGTGATTTTAAGGTGAGCAGCTTTGGAAATATCATCTTATTTGAACATAATAGCGTTTATCTAAATTCATCCGTCGCGGTCAGTCATGGTCATTTTACATCGATGAGGAAATTTTACGTTTAACAATACTTAGATACGTTCTTACCTCTTCAGGGTCATAATTTTTGTACGCTTTTAGCTGAGAAACACTCAGTAACTTTTCTTCGTGTAAAACATTAGTATATACCGAGTTTGATATATTAAATAAGCCATCTGTCACAGCCTGTTGAAATGATTTGTTGTGCCTCGGATTTTAAACTTAATATTAATGGCATTCGGTCAAAAACAAGGCTTGTAATTGTTATCTTAGTCAACGTGTTAAACTATTACATAATATTTATCCTGTTATTAAGTATAACTGTTCGATTCTCATGAAAATGGGTCTTATGACAGGGGCTGATTAATTACCAGTTTATGCTTACTGCATTTAGGGTATTTCAGGTTGACCTGAAAAAGTCAAAACAAGATGGTCTTTTGGAAGTCGCTAACTTGAAGCGAACAAATGAAAGAAAACTATTTAAGTGAAAACTATCGAGTAGACTCTATGACCTCCAAGAAAGCCCAACTCAAGAAGAAACGTACCTTATAAATATTATTCCTCTTAGTGAATCAACAGATTTTGCTGGAGCAAGAGAGTATCTAACAACTCGCACCCGGAATCCCTCTCTGGACTTGGTCGAGAGGTAAACCTCAGTTTGGTACACGAATGAAAACATCCGAACTTCTGAAAGTCCTTTAATCATAATTTCTCAATATTTAACACGTTTTATATTTTTTTCTCAAAATGAAAACCTAACTTGATAATGTAATTACGTGTGTTTTAAAGCCTTGAAACATTAGAGAACGTGTGAAATTACTCCTTTACTAAAAGGGTTATTATTTCAATTTCTGGATTAAAAAATATGAATGCTTTGTTCATATTTAGGGAGGCTATAAGGATCCCTCGTTATCCCATTTCCTACGAGTCAAGTTTGAAAGCCACACATTTAGATATATTCCCACGCGTTTACCCAGGTTGCAATTTTAATCTACTTATAGTTCCAATTCCAAGCTTTAATAGGCTTATTAGTTTTACTTGTTCTAGACAAAGCATCTTCATGACATTGGAGTGTAATGGTTCAAATATTAAATGCACAGAAAAATTAAAAATGAGCACTTTAATTTCTACGACACCTGTTTTATTAGGTGAGTTCTTTATAATGTTGATGACCACACTTAATTCAAAACATGGACTCGAAAGAAACTAATTAAATATTCCACTTAATACTAAACTATCTTCAATTTTTATATTTTAACTAAGTAATTTATGGTGGCGCTCTTTTTGAGATGACTTAGGTTAAACCACCTTAACAACGCCAGAAATTTTGAAAACTGGGTACAATTGACTTTTTGAAATTGAAAAATTGATATTTTTCAGTGAGTATAATCACATATGTAGTACTTGCTTCCATAGGCTGTCAAAGTAAGCTTCCGTGCAATTTTGCGAAGCTCTTACTAAGTATATATTTTCTATTGAGTGGCTATCTTTTCTTAGGACTTACTGTGTTGCATTATTGCATAAAAAATAACCCCTTTTTTGCATAGCCTCTGTTCATTTGTAGAAAAATATAGTCGTTAGCAGTTAACTAAAATTTATTTCACCGGTTACGCAAATGTTTCGAAAGTTTTTTTTTCTTGGAGTGACAAACTATGAATTCCATCTGATCCCAACGATCTCTTTATCACCCCTTCCCATCCTGGTTGAAGAAGTGAAGTAATTACTTCTCCTAAACTCCCTAATGTGCTTGTATAAATTGGGTGATATAACCGCTCTTTACTCCACCGGAAACTGTTGAGTAAACTGCTTGCAAGAGCCTCGCACACCGAAAGTGGTCGACAGGTATGAATAATAATGATTTTCACCTAAGACCATGAGTCTCATAGCATATAAGTTTAACATTTAAGGAGCTTTAATTTGAATATACACTTTCGACTTTTATATACATGGACTTTTAACTGCTGGTGATAACATTGGCTATTTTGCGGAAGTAAATTTGCCTCCGTAATGAGACAGGAGAATAGGGAAGTGGCTTGATATCTGCATCAGTCACCTAATTGTGAATAGTGTGAGGTAAACGGTCGTGTAATTTTCATGTGATGCTGGGTGATAGAGGCTTGTTTTAGCTAATTTCGCGTGAAAAGTGATGGTGAGGTTTTGGATGAAAGGAATGATCATTACCAGGTAATATTTTCTGAAAACCACGAACTACGCTAGAACATTATGGAAGCCCCCCAGCTGCCTTCCTTGGTTTTAATTATGTTCTCGGTGCGCTACATATATGTGGCATATTCCCTTTTCTGTTATTAGTAACGTCATTATATCCAAAAATTACATTAATTAAATAAATTCAAGTCAAGACATCGGTCACCTACGCCGACGAGTATGTAGATCATAGACGTGGGAATATTTTTACCATTTTAATGTTTTATATATCAAATTAGAACTGAAATTACAATATTTTTCATTTGTCTTGACATTTTTTCAAATTTTCTAATCTATAGTATTTGCTGCTAATCTACCTGCATACTCTGACTAAATGATAAAAATAATAACTGTCATACGAGTATTTCAATATTGGGAAATCCTCTACTTTGTCTTTTTCATAAAGAAAGAGTAAAATTAGTTTTTGTCTATGCTACGGAAGGATAAAAATTAAAGAGAGCTATTGAAACAAAAGAACTGAGTATTAAGTTTGGTTATAGCATGACTTTTGTATAAATCGAGTAGTTTCAAGGGTGATATGGTGAAATTCGAACATCATAGAGAACAGATAGTAGCAATTTTCCACTAGATCAGATTTATTGAATGATTGGGTTTCGTTGTCAAACAATGTATTACATCGAAACCCGGTCGTACAATAAATCTTATCTAATGGAAAATTCCTGCAACGTAAGTGTCAGATATGTGTTTGTACTTATAAGACGACTAGCTATATATTTTCACGTATTATACCAAGTAATTGCGTTCACCCTCTGATTATATTTTTATGTTTACTGAACTTTTAAACAATTAGTAAAATATTGAATTAACATATTATGTCAATTCAAATCAATTTAAATATAATGGTATTATTTTTATTAATATGCATATTTCTCTACTTTCCTAACTGTCATAACAAAGGTATGATTTTTGTTTTGATTATGATTTAGAAACCTGATAGTCAAATAGGTGTTTCAAATGTTTTCATGGAGTTCAGGGGAATCAGCTGTTAATTCGATTCAAAAATATATGCAGGAAGGCGTAAAATTGCCATTTCTCAAAATTCGCCTTTAAGAAAACAGAAAGCAATGAAACATTGAGGACCAAGTAAGAAAATATTCGCGCTTCCCAATTGAGTCGATTGTGTTTATTATAGAGATGAAATAAATACATGCTTTTTCATTAATGTACTTTTAAATTAATACAAGTGACCTCTTGCTGAATCCTAGATTTCCTGTGCCAATTAAATGCATAAACTTAGAAAAGTGAACTATATTCAGATTTTTTCTAATTGTATGACTCGAATAAATACTAACTCACACTTAATACATTAAAAACTTTTTCTCCTGTTAATTTCTTTGTTACCATCAACTTATCGTCACAACATTCCAACGAGATTCAAAATTCTGAGTGTTGTAAATTTGGCGAGACGTGTTTGCAAACAGTTTATCAAGAACCTCACCCTCAAACACTTCAGTAAAGAGTATTACACACCTCGGAAACAAGTTTTCACTGATACCAAAATATATTTAAGGTGAACATAATAAAACTAAAAGCTAGGGAGTCAATATCTCACAAAATGTAATGAGAACGAACAGCATGAAGCTCACTTTTTCCAATGGAAACCGAACTATTCGGCTTGCTCAATCTTGCTCTATTAACCTCCAGACACACTCATTTAGAATCCCTAGCACCTTATCGTACGTCCCACCTGCTAACCAACTTTTGACTCGCACTGAATTCCCGAACCTCTACCTGGGTATGTATACCTTAGACAGCCAAGATGGCCTACCAGGACATATTTACGCCAGCAGGATGGCCTGGGAAAGCCGGTTGGCTAAGTTGACAGCCGATGGAACGTACCTCTAGATCAAAATTAGCGACGGTTTCTTTTTTATTAATAAGTGCAAGGTATATTTTAATAAAATCGGGGTCAGCAAACAATATGCCACTGCCGCGACGGCTAAAACAGCCTGATTGTCAGTGAAAATAGCAATAAGAGCGCGTTCAGCAATCAAATCTAAAAGGCGGTTCAGTTCCTGTGCGACGGTGGCTTCGGGCTGGAAAATCGGCATCTCAGAGGGAAACCGCTCGGCAAACTCAAACTCCACGTCAGGAAAGACCATAGCCCGTTGCCATGGCGTGGCGTCCGTATGCAAGGAGAAATATAATTCGAACCCACTAATAGCGCGATCGCTGAAATATAGTATTCTCAGGTCCCACACACGCGCTATCCACTATGTTTCGTTGGTAAACGTGCGACACTAGAAACATGGCCAAGCCCATAATCCAGCACGTCCAAGTGAGGAAACCCACCACTTTAGGAATAAGCTGTGTGAATTATTCCTCTAATAGTTGGAATAAATATTCTTTTCTTTGACTTCTTAGTTGAATGGACAACGACTAAGCTTTCCTGAAACTTTGCCAGATGTTGGCCGCATTACAAGTAAACCTACCGTCATGCCAGTGCGATTAATACGTATAGCCGCTATACATTGTCAATTTTGTACTTAACAAAATTTAAATAACGATTCGATTTACACAATGGTTTCATACAAATTTTAACAATGCAAAAGAACATTTAGTTGGATGTTTTCACCAATCACTCATTATGCCTATCTTATTGTTTTAACAACTACGCCTCGTATACCGTTTCCCAATACGACCGATACAAGCCGAAATTTGGGTGTCCCTATTCCTGTAGAGTGTCAATGAAAATTTTACATCTTGCTCCTTTGGAAATAAGAAAATGCCTATGGTTTCTAATCAGCGAATTTTTTAAAAAATAATTTTAAATTTTAGCGTAACACGAGCATGTAATTGACCGACTCGATGAATCTTTTTCTACTTCGTCTCAACACCAATGTGATACCCCTCAATAATTTTCATGCGTGGGTTCCCTGCGACTTTTCACTACGTTTTTATCTCGTCTAAATCGGCACGTATAAGTTTCAAGGTACTCCTGAGTTGAAAATCGAAGGCATGCCCTTCCCAGGGGGAGTATGTTAACCTGGTGGTGGAGCGGTTTCACCATTTCTCTCCCCCACCGCGAGCGATATACAATTTTCCAGATCTGTAAGAGAAGACTAATTAGATAACGCGAGGAGTCAATTATCAGCAGATGAGCGTGAAGAAGACGTTCGGTCCCTAGGCTTTACGGACCACATTGGCTGGAAGTTTCAGTATTAATTTGCTTTCCCTTTCCAAATAAGTTTTCAAAAGGATTTTTTTGACATCGGGTAGAATCTAGTGAGATTTAGAATTATTCATAAAAATGGATTAAGTTACGATTTTCACATAAAATTTCATCTAATTGTCGTGTGCTAACTGCTGCGACACCATATTGCAGTTGTTCTAGCAACTTAATTGTCTAAAAATCTGAAAATTGAAAAGATGCTTTTTTCGCTTATTGTTTTATGAATCCTTACTTTTGTCCTCTATCAAATTTACTTATTCAAATTTGTATTTTATTTATTTTTCTTTAAATATTTATTCATAAAAAATTTTATCCTTATTTTTTGTCATTATTTATGATTTTTACGCATTTAATTTACTTTTTTATAAACCCTTATTGTCAATTTATCTTTCAATTTAATCTTGTCAATTAAATGTCATAGGAATTGATTAGTGACTTGAGAACTGTGTATCAGTTACCGTTCACATTCTCTTCACACTACTTCTTTTCTACCGAAGTTTGAAATGTCTGAAAGGCATTACATTTGATGCAAAATTGTTCAGGATAAAATATTTAATATGATACACGCCTAAACATTGAACTTCCACTGTTTTCCTAAAATGTCATCCAGTTTTTTTCGAAAGCTTTTACCCCTTAAAATACCGAGTTTAGTTCAATAAAAATCATTCGCATCAAGTGTCAAAATATCGATTGGAGTACAGCTTGAACCGGGGAATTCTTAATTCCTTTGAAAGCTTACTGTGAAAGCAATCACTGTTGTTATGCTTCAAAGCTCTCTCTGAGAATATTCATTTCACAGAAACTTCGGAGCAACATTGATCTGTGAAATTGTTTGACTTATTGGTAGTGTTATATATCCTAAAAATTGAGATCTACCGCTTCCAGCTACTTTTAAGTGTTACGTGACGGTAGTTAAAGAATTTTCTGCATAGAATTCCAACCAAAAAAATTCATCTGAGTAACTAATTTTTGTGAAATGAATCCGCCTTCCATCAATACATTCCTTTTGAGCCATTTTTAAACGATTTAGCGTTTTCAAAAACAGAAACTGAAAGAACGATTGTTTATTTGGACTGCATGAATGATCATCAATAAACACCAAATTGCATTGCTTAATTTTACTTGTCCAAAAAGCTCTCTCAGAGCATATTTGTATATATTTGTTTCATGTACATATTTTACGGCATACCAGAATGTTGTCTTAGTATTTCTTATTTCAACTATATTATGAATAAATTCCATCATTCCCTCATCCCAATCCGTGGTACTCCAATACCCCATGATGCTATCTTAGGTGGATACAAAGAAATGCAAGAGGTACAGTTATCATATACTATATTTGAAATACACGTTAAATATATTCACGCATTTAGTTAATTTACTCAAATATTTGAGTTTTTTAACCTAGTAGTTTCCATGATTATTTCATTACAGGATTAGCCGTAAAGACTAATAACAGTGATGAATTTAGTGAAAACAAGTACTATCATTTGTATTTAATTAACGCCTCAATTACTAGTGAGTTTCGTTGTTCCTACATATATCACGTATGTTAGTACAACAGCAAGCCCCTTATGGGTGAAGGGAGTTTAAAACGTCAGAAACGGCGAACTCTTGAGAGAATAATATTTCAATGTCACTTCGTAAGCTATGACAGACGATGTGGCAATCAGTTAGGAGTTGAAGGGGATGACGAGGGGATGGTCTGTGTGGTTTTTGAAAGATTTCGAATTTATAACCTCGTACCATACACTCTTCCCCCATCGCTTTCCTTCCATGAAGAATGAATAGATAAATAAATAAATAAATATATATGTATGTATGTATGTGTATGTATGTATGTATGTATGTACGTGTATATATGTATAAATGAGCAGGTAGAATAGTTTACATATCTCGGAAGTGTTTTGGACGAGCACGGTCGAAGTAGTAGGGACGTAAGAATAAAAGTTGCCCCAGGCAAAGAGGCCTTTGGACGTTGAGTAAGGATATTAAGGATAGAAAAACTTTGATATGGGGTGTAGTGTACGGCGCGGAAACGTGGTCAATATAGTAGAGGATAGACTTAGATTGGAGGCTTTTGAAATGTGGGTGTGGAGAAAATTGGAGGTGAAATGGACCGAAAGGAAAACAAATGAGGAAGTACTAGGTTTGGTGGGCGAGGAGATGGATTTGTTGGGAGAAATCCTAAGGAGGCAGGAAAAATTAATGAAGGGTGTATTAATCGGAAGCGGGATGTTGAAGGCTGTAATAGAGGGGAGAGTGTTAGTCAAACAAGGAAAGAGCAGGGACAGAATAGGGATGTTGGACGAGATGAAGGGAGGAAGAAAGTTCAAGACATGAAGAGTGACTTGGTGTAGAGTAGGTTGCTGGATTATGTTTTGTTAGGAGTCACAAAATATTTATTTGGTAGTTGTCCATCCAAAACCTACCTTATCCGGTAGATTACCTTGTAGTAATATATATACACACACACACTCCTACGTAGGTCATGTGAAAATTGTACCTGATGATTACGCTGAGGCGTTGAAACTAATAGTATCTTAGTAAATTTCAGTGTTATTATTGGTATTCAGTGGTAAAAGAATACGGATAGTTCTTTATCTCATGAACATGAACTTCCAAATAGTTGATTCAAAGCATGGAATACAATTTTAACTGTTAACATCCGGGAGATTATATGAATTGAAATTCCATGAGGAAATGAAAGTAGGCATTAGCGGTTCATATGACAAGAATTATGGATACGTGAAAATAGTATTATTTATACATATATATATATATATATATATATATATATATATATATCTCCAGATATATATTTATTTATATACTAGTATATATTTGCGCTTAAACCTTTAAGGTGATCAAATAAAATAAATATGTTTTAATACATTTACTAAAGCAGAATGGCGGGAATTATTCATGTCTAAACAGTTTCTCGGTATCCTTGTTTTTATAATTACCCCTCCGCTCTTTTAGTTTTAATTCTTTTTTGCGACGGTGGCAATTGCTGAAACGGATAAGCCTCTAATGAGAAAACAAGCCAAAGGGCTAAAGGGCCCTTACGGAGACGATATCATCTTGTTGTCAACGATCGTTAAGGACTTGAATTTCGAGGCGCACCAACGGTTCTCCATAGGAAATACGTTATCCCCTAAAAGTTTTTCATGCAACTGACAATGCATACCAGTGTTTTTAGTAACCCGCTCTCAATCTCCTTGTCACAAAATTAGAGAATGGATCAAAATTAGCATTGTACTTACTATGGCGGGTATATGTATCATAGGGAGCTATATGAAAGCGAAATATGCTGTGTTACCGTTATGAAAGATTTTCAATGACCTTTCCCTACTCACTTAGGAAAAATCATCACCCCGCATCCCACCTCTTCCATCCCTCAGTCTATCCATCTAAATGACCGGAACCAAAAATAGCACCAATCTTAACATATTTTAGTTTCTCCAGGTTTTTTCAACTTTTTCGCATTCCGCCATAAAATGTTTGGCAGCAGTTTACATTTCGTATACTATCCCCATAGCTCCCCACATTAAGACACCTTTTGCAGAAACTGACTCTCGCTGCATTAAACTTCCTTACTTAAATTTAGGAATGACCACTTAATCCGCTCGCTCCAGTCCTCTCCCACTCACCTTTGCCTCTGGCCCGCAACTCCATGGAAATGCTCAGCTCCGAAATTCAATGGCACCGGGGAAGTGTCGCAGATGGCGAAACCAATCAACCACCGGAGACGCTGGAAAAGTGTTAAAACTGCGAGTAAATGACGCCATATGGCACTGTCACATGCTTATTTTTTACTTCCCACTTTAGAAGGAACTTTTATGTATAAATGAATTTATGGAATTTAAAAAAATGTTTTCCTTTGCATTGTGCAATTTTATTGAGAATGCACATGCTTTGAAAGAAATACCTATAGTTATACGAGTATACAACTAATTTTTTCTACAATTGTATAATGATGATACCAAAACGAGTATCACCTAGAACACAATTTAATTTTCCTCCATCGCTCCCACGAAATGTTTAGACACTAGATGCCCCGGTTTTTTACAATAATAGATTCACTATCAGTAATACTGAATCAGACATAAATTTTTGCCGCTGAAATAGAGGGGTTTGCTATTATTTCCCTATGGTCATACACCGAGGTGCCAATCAGACAATTTTCAGTGGGAAAGCAGGGGACAGTGGCATGCCATTCTTCTTGTTTCAAGGCAGATATTCTGTCAATAGGTGTCAATTGTCGGTGTCTTTTTTCGCGGCGGAAAAATTCTTCGTTAAACAACTTTAGACGATCTCACGACCGGTGAGAGAAAAGCCAGAGCGTTACAATTGGGGCGCGTGAGAACTACGGACACAATTGTCGAGCTGGTCGACCTTCAAGACGTCAAGCAGTCCGCCCCCCAAAATGCTTCGCGTGACCTCCGACCTCATCCCGAAGGCCTGCCACCGCGTCGTCTTCCATGCCCCCGCACCCTCCCCCTCACACATGCCGCCACCGCAGCTGCCACCGCCCCATCACAAAGGGGCCTGCCAACAAATTCAGTCCCCGTATCTGATCCCCCCCTCCCTCTCCCTCTCACCCTCCGATTCAAAGGCGGACTCAAACCTATGCCCCAAACCCCAGCTCTGATTCGCCCTTTTGAGCTTCAAAAACCGCCTCATTCGAGAACGTTTGTTCCTCTCCACCACCCCTACCTCCCACTCTCCTCGCACCCAAACCGCCCACTCTCTCATCTGCTCCCGACCCGTCGCCGAATTATATCCGATCGCCCCATCCCGCTACTTCCTCCCAAGGCCAATGTCTTTGCAAGATCCTCCCTCCCTCACCATCCCCCTGCAGCCTATCTCCCCCCCTCGTCTCCCGCAAAAGGTTTTAAGAGGCTTACTACAAAACCACCCATGGGAAGAACTCCCGGCTCCTTTTGTTGTCGACGCTTTTGAAGCGTTCGATATCCTTGGTCTTTGGGATTGGGGTATTATGCCACAAGAATCGAGGCAGTCTCTGCGCTCACCAGGTCGGTCTCGTCGATTTGGGTAAGCAAAAAAAAAATAATGGAAATATACGGATCGTGGCCACAATCGGAGTTCGAAGATCAGTAGAAACAATTATCGGCCTCATAGCTTATATTATTCTGTGACTTTTAATTTAGAGAACAACTGGAAGCATTTTCAGTGGCTCACTCCTTCCCTCCTCCTACATGATAAAATATAAAATTTTATTGGAGTATTGAAAATTTTCCTTCGATACTTTCTGCAGAAAATGCCTGTAATATAACGAGCTATACAAATTATTTTTTATTTTGCTGTGGCCGATACATGTACCGTAGAATGTGCATGAACTATACATTCATGTACCGTATAAATATAAAAAGGGAATATATACACACATATACATACGATATATATCGTAAAATATATATAAAAACAATAATCAAACCCGAAGGTCGATTTGGTAGGTGATGGTAGAGTTCACCCAGTTGTTAGCCCGACGGCGTGTGAAATTCACGCATCAGGGTAGGGGGGCCAGTTCCTTTCCTTGTCCTGATTATGGTTTCCCGGGACGATCTGGTACCCAAAAAATCACATACCTTGGGTGTAGCTACAGATGCCCAGAGTGGCTTGCCCGGGTATCGAACCCGGGCCCTCCGGTCTACCCCCTGGACTACCGCGACCCATATATACGAGTAAATATATATATATATATATATATCCATGGACTACAACCTTGTCGTGGTGGAAGGGCTTGTGTGTTCCGATGACCCCTAGAGCTGTGCTGGCGGGAGTAATAATAATTACTCCTGGAAGGGTCACCCATGCCAGATAGGTCGAAGGTTAGGAGCCAGACGAAAGGTAGTCCACGCAGCGTCGGTTCCTCAGTGAGGCGGCTGCAATGGCGTCTGACCCCAGTGGGGCGGCCATTAAGTGATGGTGTCACGTTAAAAACACTATTGAGGAAGGCAACGGGAAACCACCTCAATTATGATTCCCAATAATATTATGATGGCACTATAGATAATATGAGTCCTGGCAACTACGGGACACGGCCCAAGAGGCCGTGTGTCGTGCCCGGCAGCGGGAGAGGCAAGGCTTCCGCGGTCGTCATCCCACGAAACCCTTGCGGGGAAGGAATAACTTCAGCAGGACAGAAGACTCAGAAGAAGGCGAAAGTAGTTAGAATAGGAACCTGGAACGTCAGGACAATGTTGAGGAGAGGCAAATTAGAAAATATTAAGCGAGAGATGGAAAGAGGTAACATAGATGTTTTAGGCCTCTGCGAGGTGAGATGGAAGGATAGCGGGGATTACTGGAGTGACAATTATAGAGTAATATACAGCGGCGGGGATGAGAGCCAACGAGGGGTTGCCGTAATTTTAAATAAAGGGGTAGGAAGAAGCGTAGTCAACATAGAGCAAGCGACAGATAGAATTTTACTCGTAGAGATTAAAGCAGAGCCGACGAACTTGGTCATTATTCAGGTATACATGCCACCGAGCAACCACAAGGAGGAAGAAGTCGATAGGATGTATGATGAGTTAGAGGATATCATCGCGAGTGTTCCTGCAGGGAAACATTTGATAGTGATGGGGGATTGGAATGCGACGGTAGGCGAAGGAAGAGATGGTGGTGAAGTGGGGGACTATGGGTTAGGCACGAGGAATGAACGCGGGGAGAAAGCAATTGAATTCTGCAGGAGACAGGGGTTAGTCATCACTAACACATGGTTTAGACACCACAAAAGGCGTAGGTATACATGGAAAATGCCAGGTGACTCAGAAAGGTATCAGTTAGATTATATTATGGTTAGGCACAGGTTTAGGAACAGTGTGATAAATTCGCACAGTTTCCCAGGAGCGGATGCGGACTCTGACCACAATTTAGTTGTTATGAAATGTAATGTTCGTTTCAAGAAGATAAGGCAAGGGCGGCGGGTTAAAAAATCGAATTTAGAAGCAGTAAATGAATTAACGAAGAAGGAGTATCAGGAGGCTGTAGAGAAAATGATGGATGACGGTAAAGAACTGAGTGCTATCGAAGAAAAATGGGAATGTATCAAGAAAGGGATATTGGAAGCCGCTAAAGACACTATAGGAACCGTTAACGGGAAAAGGATAAGGAAACCATGGGTAACGGATGAGATGATTGCGAAGATGGATGAGAGAAGAAGATGGAAAAATGTAAACACAGAGTTAGGCAAAATGAAGTACAAAGAGTTAAACAATAAATTGAGAAGGGCCACAAATAAAGCAAAAGAAGAATGGTGGAAAACGCAATGCGAGGATATGGAAAGTTTACAGAAGAAGGGTGAAATTGGTGCTCTATACAGCAAGGTTAAGTTATTATCGCGAAGTAAGAAGGCAAGAGATGTGCTAACAGTTAAAGATAAATGGGGTAAGATAATAGTTGAACCAGGAAAAATCCAAGAGAGATGGAAGGAATATATAGAAACACTGTATGGTAAAGAACTTAGGCCGACAAGGTTAGACATAGAAAAGGAACATGACGTAGAAGAAGATAGCTTAGGTCCAGGCATACTCGACGATGAAATAGAAAGGGCATTAAAGGAGATGAAAGCAAATAAGGCTGTGGGGGTGGACAATATTCCTGTAGAAATGTTGAAATGGTTAGGGAAAGGTGGGAAAAAGGCCATATATGGACTGATTCGTAGTATCTATGAGGAAGGAATCTGGCCGGAAGATTTTGTGAAATCGGTGTTAGTTCCTATTCCAAAAAAGGCAAAGGCTTCGTCATGTGAGGATTACAGAACAATAAGTTTGATATCCCACGCAGCTAAAGTTATTCTCAGGATCATCAACAAAAGGATAGAGAGTAAGGCAAATGATTACTTAGGGGATGATCAGTTTGGGTTCAGGAAAGGAAGAGGTACGCGTGATGCCATTGCAGTAATGAGATCACTAGTCGAGAGGAATATAGAATACAATCAGGACGTTTTTGCCTCTGTTGTAGATTTCGAAAAAGCGTTTGATTGAGTGAATTGGGAAAAATTAATGCGTGTATTGCAGAAAATAGGAATGGATTGGAGGGACAGGAGACTGATCCGCAACCTGTACATGTCTCAGACTGCTCAGGTGCGAGTGGGGAACGGAGAGTCCGGATGGGCAGTGTTAGGAAGAGGTGTAAGGCAGGGTTGCCCATTGTCACCGGTACTGTTCAACGTATATGTAGAGGAAATGATTAAAGAGACATGGGAAGAACTGGAGGTAGGAATGAAAGTCGGAGGGGAACTCGTAAAATCGGTTAGGTTTGCTGATGACCAAGCATTAGTTGCTCAGTCAGCCAAGGGGTTGCAAGCATTGTTGAGTGAATTGGAGGTTCAGGGCGATAAATATGGGATGAGAATCAATATTAATAAAACAAAGGTTATGCGATTTTCCAGAAAGAAAAAGGCTAAGCTAAATATTAAAATAGGCGGGGAAAGAATAGAGCAGGTAGAGCAGTTTACATATCTCGGAAGTGTTTTGGACCAATACGGTCAAAGTGGTAGGGACGTAAGGAGAAGAATTGCGCTAGGCAAGGAGGCTTTCTCAAGGAGGAGGGAGTTGATGACGGGGACGTTGAGTAGGGATGTTAAGACAAGACTCGTGAAAACTCTGATATGGAGCGTAGCTATGTACGGCGCGGAAACGTGGTCGCTGAAGCAGGAGGATGGACGTAGATTGGAGGCTTTTGAAATGTGGGTGTGGAGAAGAATGGAGAAGGTGAAGTGGACCGAAAGGAAAACAAATGAGGAAGTGCTGGAAATGGTGGGTGAGGAGAGGGGTTTGTTGAGAGAAATCCTATGGAGGCAGGAAAAATGGATGAAAGGCGTATTGAGCGGTAGTGGAATGTTGAAGAGGGTAATAGAGGGGAGAATGTTGGGCAAGCGAGGTAAGGGTAGGAACAGGATAGGGATGTTGGACGGGATGAAGGGAGGAAAGAAGTACACCGAGATGAAGAGGGACCTGATATAGATTAGTTTGCAAGGTGGGGAGTCACAAAATGTTTATTTGATAGTTGTGTCCATCCAAAAACCTACCTTAACCGGTAGATTACCTAATAAAAAAATATATATATATATATAGTATATATAACGTATATGTAGGATATATACATTTGGCTGGTGAAAAATCTCGAGAACGTCATATCCTGGCCAAAGAATCTGGGCACTTTGGTTGTACAAGTCCCCCTAGGTTTCAGTGTGATTTACGTGTCCTCGATAAGCTAGGACGTGTCTTCTATAACAGAGTGTCTGTTTTCGCCGGCGACTGAGGTCTGGGCCGCAGGGATTCGGAGAGCAGCAGTGATCAACTTATCTTACCTGACTTATCTCTAACTGTTAGCACAGTTCTGTCCTCCTTACTTTCCGATAGTGATTTAACCTTGATGTGTAACGCACCAATTTCACCCTTCCTCCGACAACTTCCTGTGTCCTCACACTGCGTCTTCCAACATGCTTCATTTGCTCTATTTGTTGCCCGTCTCAATTTGATAATTGATTATTTGTACTTCCTTCTGTATAAGTATGTGTTTATATTCTTCCATTTCTTCCTACCACCTCAATCATTATTATTATTTCCATGACTTTTATGATGGACAGGATATATATCGGTATGGAGGCAGTTCCTTTTCCTGGCCCGCCAGTGGTTTCCTTGGTAGATTTAACACTCGAAAAATCACACAGTAAAGAAGTCTGAGTCACTTGGATTTGAAATCTGGTCAGTTCGTGAAACCTCAACTTTGGTCAGTAGTCGAATGCTCTGTCAACTAGCATATCACAGTAATAAGAGCAGTACTTAATTCAAAAGTCTCTATCATATGAATCAATCTCCACTTAGTTTTAATACGTAATGTGGAATGATTGATGAATGAATTCCAACTTGTATTGGTAGTAATGTAAAATAGGTTGGATGGTTTCCTGGCCATCTGTTCAAACTTCTAGGACATCCTTATATTGTTTTCTTCCAAATTTTTCCTTTTCCTTTTTTGACTTTGGTTTAAGTATTCTTTTTTGCCACAGTTATTTCAGAAAAGATAGTTGTGATATTTTTTTTAAAGGCAACTTCCTACTTAACAACATTTTCTTCAGATGAAGCAAAAATTTTAATATTTTTCATGATGCTTCCACTTTTAAAGGACATTGTTGCATCAAATTATTTGCAACATGGGATGCATGTTTCTCTCCATAAAAATTAAAGTATGCCATACCATTTCCTTATTCTGGTTTTTTTAACGAAGCCACATCTTGGGGAAAATGTATGTTAGGCGTGTAAACTACTCATGTATGTTATCATTTAAATCCATTTAAAATTCTCCTGTTTCCAACTCCAAAATTAGACCCAAATGCAAATTTGAAAGGGGGGATGTTTGCTGGCAATAGGTTTATCGCGTTAGAGGGAAGTTGGTTGACGAGGTAATGGGAGGGGAAAATAGTAGTAACCCATACACCCCCTCTTATGCTTTAGGCAACAGTTAAGCCCGCCTCTACATAACTTCAACACCCACCCGCAGGAGTGCCTTTTGTTTCAACATGAAAAACCTCTTATTTGACTCTATAGTAACAAAATTAAATACTCAAGTTTAAAGTATAAAATGAACTAATTGTCTCAGCCGCTGAATATTTGAGCTAATATTGATTTCAGGTTACCAGAAATTAAAATTATTCCTCTATTTTGTTACGCGTATCTGTTATGAATAATATTATAGAAAATTAATAGTTATTATAGAAAATATAGGTAAATTAATTAGTTATTATAGAAAATTAATATATTTCAAAATCGCCACCGAGAAAATGAGAAAGCTTGCAGAATTCTAAAAATGGCATCGAGTTTTTATAGTAATATATATATATATATATATTTTATTTTTTTATTATAGGGAATCTACCGGTTAAGGTAGGTTTTTGGATGGACACAAAAATCAAATAAACATTTTGTAACTCCAAACAAAACCCAATCTACTAACCTTATCTACATCAGGTCCCTCTTAATCTCTGTGTACTTCTTTCCTCCCTTCATCCCGTCCAATATGCCTAACCTGTTCCTGCCCTTTCCTTGCTTGCCCAACATTCTCCCCTCTATTACCTTCTTCAACATCCCACAATTGCCGATCAATACGCCTTTCATCCATTTTTCCTGCCTTCATAGGATTTCTCTCAACAAACCCCTCTCCTCACCCATCATCCCTAGTGCTTCCTCATTTGCTTTCCTTTCGGTCCATTTCACCTTCTCCATTCTTCTCCACACCCACATTTCAAAAGCCTCCAATCTACGTCTATCCTCCTGCTTCAGCGACCACGTTTCCGCGCCGTACATAGCTACGCTCCATATCAGAGTTTTTACAAGTCTTGTCTTAACATCCCTACTCAACGTCCCCGTCATCAACTCCCTCCTCCTTGAGAAAGCCTCCTTGCCTAGCGCAATTCTTCTCCTTACGTCCCTACCTGCATTCTTCCATCTTCTTCTCTCCTCCATCTTTGCAATCATCTCATCCGTTACCCATGATTTCCTTATCCTTTTACCGTTAACGGTTCCTATAGTGTCTTTTACGGGTTTCGAGATCACTGTCTTGATACATTCCCCTTTTTCTTCGATAGTGCCCAGCTCTTTACCGTCATCCATGATTTCCTCTATAGCCTTATGATACTCCTTCCATCTTAATCCATTTAATGCTTCTACATTCCTTTTCCTAACCCGCCGCCCCTGCGTTATCTTTTTGAAACGGACGCTACATTTCATTGGAACTAAATTGTGGTCTGAGTCCGCATCCGCTCCTGGGAAACTGTGCGAAATTATCACACTGTTTCTAAACCTGTGCCTAACCATAATATAATCTAACTGATACCTTTCTGAGTCACCTGGCATTTCCCATGTATACCTACGCTTTTTGTGGTGTCTAAATCATGTGTTGGTGATGACTAACCCCTGTCTCCTGCAGAATTCAATTGCTTTCTCCCCGCGTTCATTCCTCGCGCCTAATCCATAGTCCCCCACCTCACCGTCATCTCTTCCTTCGCCTACATCCTATCGAATTCTTCCTCCTTGTGGTTGCTCGGTGGCATGTATACCTGAACAATGACCAAGTTTGTCGGCTTTGCTTTAATCTCTACGAATAAGATTCTATCAGTTGCTTGCTCCATGTTGACAACGCTTCTTCCTACCCCTTTATTTAATATTACGGCAGCCCCTCGTTGGCCCTCGTCTCTACCGCTGTATATTATTCTATAATTATCACTCCAGTAATCATCGCTATCCTTCCATCTCACCTCGCATAGACCTAAAACATCTATATTAACTCTTTCCACCTCTCGCTTAATATTTTCTAATTTGCCTCTCCTCAACATTGTCCTGACGTTCCATGTTCCTATTCTAACTACTTTTGTCTTCTTCTGCGTCTTCTGCTCTGCAGCTGTTATTTCTCCCTCGCAAGGATTTCGTGGGATGACGACCGTGGAAGCCTTGCCTCCCCCGCTGCCGGGCACAACACACGGCCCCATGGGCCGAGCCCCGCAGTTGCCAGGACTCATATTCTCTATAGTGCCCATCATTAAATTCCTGGGAATGATAATTGAGGTGGTTTCCTGTTGCCTTCCTCAATAGTGTTTTTAACGTCACACCATCACTTAATGGCCGCCCCACTGGGGTCAGACGCCATTGCAGCCGCCTCACTGAGGAACAGACGTTGCGTGGACTACCTTTCGTCTGGCTCCTAACCTTCGACCTACCATGGGTGACCCTACCAGGAGCAATTATTATTACTCCTGCCAGCATAGCTCTAGGGGTCATCGGAGCGCACAAGCCCTTCCACCACGACAAGGTTGTAGTCCATGGGAGGGATATGTGTGTGTGTGTGTGTGTGTGTATATATATATATATATATATATATATATATGCATATGATGTAGATTAGGTTACTGGCTTGGGTTTTGCTTGGAGTTACAAAATGTTTATTTGATAGTTGTGTCCATCCAAAAACCTACCTTAACCAGTAGATTACTTTATAATAATATACATATTTATATATTTGGTGAAAATATAATCATTAATATGGTATTCATCCTATTAACTTGATCATTGGGCGGTAAATATTACATGCATTATCATAAATTCTTTTTAAGTTTTTAATAATTCCTTCATCCCTTTACCCTGTTCAAAAATACTGTTTTAAGGACAATATTAAATGTTCCAATAATTCTCAATACCTCTTTCTCTCATTTTCCGACTCTCTCTCAACAACCTTCTCTCATACTACAATTCTTCTCTACTTTCTTTACTCTCCCTTTTATTTTCTAGATTTTTCCCACTACCATTCCAATGCATCCAAGGTGCAGTTACGTTTTCTCCTCAATATGTAGTATGCTAATGAATGGTTCTGAAACTTGATTATTAAATAATTAATTGATATTTTATTTGAAATTTCTCTATTAATTGACCCTGTCATTTAACCACAACCCTATTAATCACACATGTTTTTCAAATTGTAGTTTTTGATACTCCAGATTGTAAGGC
Organism: Hetaerina titia; assembly: GCA_037158775.1. NCBI lineage: Eukaryota > Metazoa > Arthropoda > Insecta > Odonata > Calopterygidae > Hetaerina > Hetaerina titia. The sequence continues at coordinate 62,279,415 of CM073779.1, read as the reverse complement.
TTATGCAAATATAATATTTTTATTCTAGGGCAAATATGCCACCTAATCATGAAAAGTATCAATCCAACCTAATCATCCGTCTGTGGACGATATCTAGTCATACAGACTAGCTTGATAATTGTAGGAAACAAATTATAGAGAATGCATATGAAGAAGTTAATTTGTATAATCCAAGGGAATATTTTCTCCTTGGAATTGCAGAAACGAGAAGGCATGTTGATCGGTAATTGTATGGAATTACATTGCATATTACGTTTATTAGAATGAAATTATATTGAAGTAACTCGTATCAGTTTTTTTTATTGGCGGGACTTGATTGGAATAAAATATTTTTTTTGGAGGAAATTTGAAGGAGTTTGGTAAGCACATTGGTTATAATTTAGTAGATAGGAACACGTCTAAATATATTTCTACATGGTAGCCAGCTAGGGTGCGCGACAGAGGGTGATTCAACGTCAGGCATGCGACGTCAAAAGTAAAGTTGCCCTTTATTTCTTCTCTCCCTGTGCGTTATTTACAATTATTTCTATAATGTAGATAATAATAATAGCCACACTGCACTAAGTTACCTAAATGCGACATAATTTTCTACGCAAACGGTAGGAGCTATTTGTTCCAAGGGAAATCAATAACCTTATATGAAAACACACTAGGTTATTTAGAATTAAAAAACAAAAAACTTCCTCCTCTAGCGCCGTCCGATACTTTTATTCTGATCACTTATCGTTTGTGTAAAAAATGGAATCTTAAATCTGTGCTACACTTAATCTCTCTAACGTTATTGGCATCATCTCTCCCAGTGAATTACGATGGGGATCATGTATTGACAACATCATCGCTAAAGAGAACTACTTCCGATGTGTTCAAGAATATAAATTTTTAATGAAAAACTGATATCGTTAGAAAGGCTGGCGATGGAATAAGATCCTCAGCTTATTCGACCATTCGTTCTAATGAAGGGCTGTTTCTTATGTCATATTATTAGTTGAGATTGCAAGAGGGGCAATATTAGAACTGTTTTCCATGTACGTAGTCACCATGAAAGACTTGAGGTCATTTGGCAACGCAAATATAGATTTCTAAATATAATATCATAGCTACCAAAGAATCAATAATCGATCAATTAATAAAATCAAGAGAAGGAATGTATGCGAAATATTTCAAGCTTAAAAGCTCTTAAACTTCAGCTCATATTAGCCTGGGCACTCTTTCTGGTGATTAAACAAGAACAGAGAGAAAAACTTTTTTTTTGAGGAAAAGAAGGTTTTTCTTCGTTCACATTACTGAAAATTGTAATTCCAAAAATACCATAGTAGTATCAGCTATGAGAAAAATGTTAATATTGTGGCTTGCTTTAATGAGCTTTTTTCCTCTGTGCATGATATGTCGAAACATAGTAACTAAGCCATGAAGTAAACGCTAGGTGGTGAAACCGTTGCTAAAAATTAAGATTAAGCAGATTTATGAAATGAAAATGTTTTTTTCAGTTTCTAGAGGTTTTTCAAAATTAAGCATACTACTCTTTAAATTGATGGTGGCCGTGAGAAGGTCAAACTCACTTTTCAAGGGTATTTATCAAAATAATTCGTTCATGGGGTACTCAACACAAATTTTGAAGGAGGCCGTGGTGAATGTTCAAATCATGGAGAAAGTGAATAAACTTTATGACAGAAATATCTTTCCTTTCTCTTCCTTTCCCTTCTCTTGGACCTAAAAAATAATAAATTTTTATACCCCGCCCTAAGGAAATGTTCATTTATGAAAACGAAAAGTTAAAATTGGCTAAGAACGCAACTTTGCGATGTTTTCTTTTGTGAGTCTAATTAAATTGATCCACAGTTAAGTATAAGACATCTGCAATTATTCTGTGAAAATCAAAACGAGATTTTTCTCTGCCATTGTGAAAAATGTGATGAAGATAAACTGATTCCTCGCACTGTAAAATATACTAAAGAATACGTACTTCTTGCCTAACATTTGGGAATGCAGAACAATGTATCACAGCATTTAGACACTCAGTGTGGTTCATTAATGAGCATTCCGATCCATATAAATATTATTACGCCTAATTTTTAATGTGACATTTTCATCAGTTTATATTCATTTATCCGAGACCTAGAGCTCCTGGGTCTTCATTCCAACACATTCCGTGTGAAAATTGGCTGCTCAGGAAAAATTCAACTTCAGATCTCATTCACGAAAAACAACATCGTTAGTAGCTGCTGATGCTAAATTTTCACATCGTGTGGAACGCATCCCAAATTTTAACGGAATCGTTCTTCCCACGCGCGTGCAGATACGTAGCATTCATCTGCTTCTCTAAGGGGGTCCGAGGGCTCCCTTTTTTCATGCCCTTTCCCACATTGGGAAAAGTACCGTGAGTAATCTTATTTTTAGAATAATTGTTTGTATTCTTCTCCCGAAAATTTCCTCGGTACAAGAGAAAAGCGTCGAGTATACAGATTACCCCGGGATGAGACTCGAGAGGGTTCTTCCGAAATCCCACCGGAGTAACAGCGTTTTTTGAAAGGCGGTGGAGAGCGACTGGTCTCGTGTGGCACATAAATTACCACGTATGTTTCATTAAAAATATGAAATTAAAACAATAAAATTAAAGAAGGGGAGCGTAATGTTCACTTTCCATCACTTGGCTGTCTGTCAAATGCTTGATTTCTTGGTTTTTTTTAATGGATAATTATATTATAATACTTTCCTATTGCGCGATTGTAGTGGTTTCATACGGTAACAACTAAAATTAAAACTCAAATTTCATTTGTTACCAAATGTAATGATAACATTAATCATTGCCTCATCCATAGAAAGATTTCAGTTTTCAACTGACCATCTTGGGCATTAAGGAATAAAATATAGTAGTAACAAGAGGTGTAATTCATCTTCTGAATTGACCGAATTTGTACCTTTTCTACAGGATGTTTCATTAATTCACTCGTTTCACTACTCATTCACGAGTTACCATATCCTGCTGATCTCCAATTTCATTCACAACTTCTGTGACTGATGATGATTAATTACTTGGAGATGCGTTTTATCATGTGAATGAGTTTTAAGAAAAGAATATTAATTTAATTTAATTCAATATCGAGTTAGCCTCTACAGCCCGTCGCTGCAAGGAACCGACATTTTTGACCACTCTCAACACACACAAACAGAGCACATCTCTTCCTACCACTCTCGGTCAATATTTGTGTACTCCTTAAAATCTTGATCCCTTCTCCTAGGAACCCCGGTGGCCGCGGTCAGTGAGCCGCAAATGAGTCTCCAAGGAAAGCGGCATAAAACTCGGTGCTCCATTAAACCTTCGACACGTCCGTTTTGAAATAAGGAAAATGACGAGAGGCGTATAATGGAGGGGTAGGCAGTGGTGAGGTATAGGCGCTCACTTGCAAGGCAATTTTCAACTACAATGGCCCATTCACAGCTCTTCCTGCCGCTGATATTGCCTCGCCAAGTGAGTCATGTGCCGCGGAATATGCGTTTTTAGAGGGAGCGGGTGGAATCTTACGAAGCCCACGCGGATCACATTTCCTCACATGTTCCTTAGAACAGACAGAATTGCAGTGGTAGAGAAGAAGAATGTGTTTACGTTGAATATATCATGCAAGCATCCGGGCAAGAGAGAACTTACGATCACATTGAAATGCTTTTATGGCATCCCGCTGAATAAATTTGATAAATTTCTCCTCAGAAGATGATAAATACGCAGGTCGTGCACCATATTGCTGAGATGAAATTGTATTTTGAATTAAGTAGTAAATTGTTAGATGAATCTTACTGTATACTTACTTGTCTACCACGCTGCTTCATGTAATCCCTAATCATGAGTGACATAGATGGGCTGGATTCGGCTCAATGTATAGATCGGTCCGCACCCATACTAATTATAGGAATATTCAATTTCATATTATTCTTACTTTTAACTAAAGAGCATTTATAACTAAAAGTATATTTGTCTTCTTATTGATGTTCCACTGGTAGATTTTTGATGCCATAGAGAATAAATCCTTCCAGGAGAAAAAATCTTTTATTTCTATATTTATTCTAATTCCAAAATTTCCACCACGATATTTTGGGCAGGAACATAAAAATTAGATTTAATAGCCTCCCGAATGAGTATTTATTCATAGTTCTGACAATAACTTCTCTAATTCAAGAAGTATCATTGACTCGTTGAACTTTCATTAGTGAAGCTTTTGATTCAAAATTCAAAAATCCATCAACAAGACACTAATCTCCAAATTTTGCTTACATGTATTAGTATGCGGCGCATGTTTCCTGACGACGGCAAGTTAATTTATGAGAGAAAAACAGCGGTTTATTTACTGCATAAAACTCTAGAAAACTAAGGATACTTATTAATAAGGAAATACGGATATGATAAGTTTTGATAGTTTAGATGTGACTAGGTTCAATGATTCTTTCCAAATTTCCCTCCAAGGTAAATATACCCGAGTTTTAGAAATGGCGTAGGTACTTCTCTCTTTAAGTGCACAATTAGAATACATGATATACATAAGGATAAGTCAAATTTTTTGTACGAAATATGAGCATAAATTTATCTGAAAATATGGGATTATTTGAAACAACCAGGAACGCCTTACTTTTAGTTGTATCATTAGGTTTTATAAATATGAGTACATGACATCATGCCCGTGCCACAGGAGAATATGAGAAGATTGTGTTTTAAGAAATATCTATCATATAATAGTTGGAATTATTGTTACCGCATATATCAATAGCTTTTAAGCACAAATACTCAATTATGTCGGGTAATGATGTTTAAATGGACACAATGGTATTTATTAAAGGGAAAAGGTAAGGAAGATCACTCAGATATATTTATTCTGCCATTTTCAGCATTCGGCAACCATTGTTTACGAGCACAATATATTTCTCCGAATCTTTCTAGTCGAATTAAATGAAAATTTTAAAAAAATAATAATCGAATATTTTTAAGCGATTAACTATTTAAAGCGATCTTCCAACATGATAACGAATTAGTACCCAGTCCCAAGAGAGAAATATTGTTGAATATTGTTATAATGAATTTCTTCAAGCGTGAATAAACTTGCCGGATTTAAATCTACATAAGCCATGCTGAAGACGTCACCCCCAGTGCGCCCTCTCGATGGGTTCATATAAGGGTTCCCCGCCTCCGAGGCGCCCACCTCCGTTCGTTCCCTTCCCGATGCCCGTCGCCTCGTCACCCGCACAACCGCCCATCGCACCCCCTCGCCCGCTCTATCAGTTACACGACGCCCACTCCGTGGTGCGGCAAAAATCCTTCCAAAACACGGGCATGGATGTCCCACGACACGCCGGCTTTGTGGCGACTGGTTCTGGCGTAAATATGCATCATTAAACTTGACAAAGGGTGTCAAATCAAATCACTTAATCAAGCAGTTAAAGCTCTGCAAAAGGGCGACGGTGAAACTGTGATGAATGGGCACCTAGTTTTTTAATCTCAGTGAAACACAGAATTAACCCCAGCTGACAGGAATACTTCTTGACTGAGGGGCTAAAAAAGGAAAGAGTCGTTAATATTCGATGGATGCTAGTTCATTCAAGGACGCGCGGAATACGTAAACGGCTGCGTCGATCCTGGATGTTTCTGAGCATTCACACTTGGGCCTAAATATTATTAACTTTTCAAAGTGTATTTTATTTGGATTCTCAGCAAAGCCAAAGGGATCATTAGTATGCTTAACGGTCTACTAATAGCATTTGACATTGTTTATCCATCATATTGCATCAAACCAGAGACTTTTTTATTTAAAGCTTTTAAACATCAATTCAGACATTTTTATAGTCATAATGTGCTCATATAATTTTATCAGTAGAGAAAGATAATAAACAAAGAACAAACCTGCAATGGACTCAGTTGTTGGGAAACGAGTTTTCCTTGACGCGAGGACCAGGAGAAGAACTTTAATCCCGAGATCTCTATTCCAAGCGACGGTTTGATCGTGAGATGATGTCCCATATGGTGGTCAACATGACAGTTTTAGATGTACAAACTTTGCCGCTTTTCCTTGAGTCACAAAGCCGAAAGAGTCACAAGTTGTTCATTGGTACTTCGGTCTCTGTTTTAATCTCGAGTGGAAAGCCTCCAAATGTGCTTTTCTCTGTGCTCCTCCTTTCCTATAAGTATAATTAAGCTGGTAAGCACAATTATCCAAATATCATATATGGCGTTTGTGAAAAATTCCCATGGCAGCAAAATTAATGGAGAAGGAATTTTTCCAATGAAACACAGAGGAAGTGAAGGTTTTTGTAATCATTTGAATTGAGTATTAAAAGTTGATTTACCCTAATGGACAATAAAGAAGTTCCAATAACAAGTGCTTAAAAATAAAGTAATATTAAATGCTAAAACCCGGGATATAACTTGGATGGGTGATAAACGTCCTGTTTTGACGTTTTCAAGTGCCTAATCCCGGACTTAATCAAGCACACCGACAATTTAACCCGGAGTTTCCAAAAATTTATAACAAGAGACATTCTTTGTTCAAAAAGGACGCCAAAGATATTGACATTTGAGACATTAATTATGTATGAGGTTCAAATTCTTTTCCTAAAAATATCCTAAAGTTAAAATTACGTGAATATGCCAAAATGAGGTAGATTTGTTCATGGAAATGTAAAAGCACAAATTCAGATGCTCAAACTAGCTCCTTTTCCATAATATTATATTACGGTTTAGTTTTACTCTCAGTGTGATATTTTCAGTGGATACAAATATATTAATCGTAATGAATAATTTATTACTTTTATCAGACATGAAAAATGACTACATATACATATGAAAACGACTTGTTATTTAAGATTATTTCCGATGGTGTAAATGGCCGATATTTACTAAAAAGCATGAAAATGGCAAAGAGCAAATGACGAATGCATTGCTTCTTCGCCGTTGTCTTATGAAATAATCTATTCTACCTTTCGTGTCTATAGTGGGTGCAGTGGTAGTTACCCATTTGGCATGTCATATTTTCAATTCTGCAGATTAATGAAATAGAAATACGTGGGATAATTATTTGTTATTGTTAATTAACACATCTTAGAGTGAATACAAATTATATTAGTATAAATCTCAATACTAGGGTCCAGGTAGGGAATTCTTAATTTACACAAAGCAGGGAAAAAGAACACGATCACAATAGAAAACACCAGTTTAGTGTTTTCCAAAGTAATCGTGTCTGGTTAAATATGAAAATTGAGAATGGGAATAGGTTTGGGCATCATAAGATGAGATAATCGCACTCGGAGAACTAAATAAGAAACTTATTACTGTGTAATTTTTATCCTTCGGTAAAAATATTTGGATTCCTGTGCATTCATTTACTCGAAAACCCAGTATACAGAAGTCTCTCCGAGCGTTGTGACATTGGATAACTTAGGCACTTTGTCTTAGAGAAAATTGCTTTTGTGACAACCGCAACAGTTCAGGAATCGATTTGGAGTTAAATATATGTAATCCTTTGCGAGAGGCAGTTACCCGTATTTCTTCCAGCTTATAGGTCAGCGTATTGGTTCCATTTTGACACACTTTCCTCCGATTGGGGCAAACAAGATGTATATGCTTTTCGAAAGCTTTAAACAAGAAAAAATATTATTTTCACAGTTGAAGGCCTCGAAACGAGTTTCACCGAGTATTTTTAATTAAATATTTTATCATTTCCAAATCGGAAACCTTTACGCATTATTTAGCATTAGAAAAGGATAGAGAGTTTACCTAAGGATTTGAGGAGGTAGATCACATGAAAATATCCTCAGTAACTTCCGCCATTCTTTGGGAGCAAATTTCTTTGAATACATGTGAGTACTTTCTCGCTCAAAATTCTAGTGCATTCCTCCCGTGAGGCAGATGCTTTTCCCAATGCCCATTGGTAGCCAAAATATCCATATCCCTCCTGTCAGTTTGATTATACTTTTAGCGCACACAAACACTATTCTTGGTATCTGGGAGTTTGCGTATTTTCGCCTCCCATTCTCTTTAAAAAGACCAAAATTACGCGTCATCTTGATTTGTATCCCCTAGGGGAAGAACGCATTCCCCAGATGTACAAACCGTGAGCGTGAAGACAATTTTGTTTATGAATCATTCGGGATGTCTTCTGAAATTTCCCGCTTTTTGCGACTTTTTTGAAAGATTAAAATGAAAAAATTGCCGACGCTGTTGAAATTGCGGGTGTTGCTCAAAACAAGTGGCCTTCCGTAAATTACTGCACGTCCTCTCGACCAGCTAAACGTCCTCAGGTTTGAAGCTGTGCGTGATTACTTAAAGGCCTCTGAACAGAGGGCTTTTTAGATTTAATATATTATACTCCAAATGCTTAGTGTCATATCTCTAGGCAGAATTCCATTTACGTGTCGATTCTTTATGAAATTTCAGAGGAATGAAATGAAATTTTATAAAATGTCCTTATGAATTTTTTTACTTTAGAGAAACCTGGCGAAGAAAATGGAATATCAATATAAAATATGGGAATGAATACATCTGCGTCGTACCCCGCAAATCGTCTTAATGGCGTGTGGCGGGGCGTAATAGGTCACCACCCGAAGTAGAGAATAAAACCGCATGTAAAACCCACAAAATAATGCCAATCTACACGCACAAATTCAAATATATCCATGCTAAAACCTTTATAATTTGCACACATGCAAATACATATACTATCAATTAACATACACATGAATAGGCAACTACGATTATACCTTATTTTTACGCAACATTTAACCTTGTCCTGACTTGTAAGCTAAATGTCATTAATATTTATAGAGTGCATTTGGTGTCTAATTTTTATGATTACAGATTTTCTAGAAAAAGAATGAGTATTTGTATCTATCTGTACTGTAAACCGATTCCCTTATTATCTTATTTTTGTGGTCTAATCTACCCATGCATAATGGGGCCATAATAATTCTTTATGTATATATATATATATAGTATTTAATTAAATAATACTAATATAATAACAAACATATATAACAAATAAATAATTATGTATTTATACATATGGGTGCGTGTTACAGTTTTACATCCAAATATATAGTATGGCATATTGCTTTTAATGGCAGTCTACCAGTGATGGTTGGTTTTGAATGGATAATGCACATACAATGTTAAAACGATACATTTACTTTACTCTCCTAACAAAGCACAACCTGATATCCGTTACTACAATAAGCCCCTCTTCAATTCCTCATAATTACACCTTCTCTTCATCCCATCCAACACGACTATTTTATCTTTAGTGTATTATTTATATATTCAGCCGATATGAACACACACGTTTAAATGCCTAGAAAATTTAGTGTTCACTGCCTCACTTTCAATTTTATTTTATTTTTTTGAAAATTCATACTAAATATTAACAAAAATAATTTAAGTATGGGTAAATATCTAATGGAAAAATTAGGAATTGGCACACAGATATAAGTCGAAAAGCAGAATAAAATGTGGCCAATAAAAGTTTTTACACAGATAATTACTCCACTTACTTCAATAATGTTGCATATGCATGTATAACATTTATTTATATGAATTGTAGTTTGTGGTTTAATTTGATTTGACCACTTGTCGGATAAATAATTATTTATTTTGAAAATCTCTTAAATCCATTCGGCAGTTATCACAAAGCAAAGTGTGAACTTTCATTTGTGCCAAACACCACTATCTGCGTAAAACACGCGAAAAGATCAATTCGAAAGACGAAAATTCGAGGAAAGACGAGACGAGATGACTGATATGATTCTTTCGAATATTTCATGAATAAAAATACGCACTTAAGAATTCTGTGCGGCTAACGAAATTCACCAATACCCGGTCACTCAAAGAATATAACCCAAACACCGATAGAGGCTGATTAGAATTCGGCGATGATTCTACGGTTTCTGAAGAATATCAATGATGTAAACTTTTTGAGAACGTAGCCCGCTTTTCCTTGAGAATCAATCAAACCCGCACCTACGACTCAATACGTAAAATTGTGCAAGCGAATCCTTATGCGTCAAACCCTGGATTGTTATGCAAACATTTGGTAGATTAACATTAAAGTCAAAATCTATGGGTTAATTTGTCTCAAATTAACTCTGAATGTTCAGTTTCGTTCGGCAAACATTCGAATAAAAACAAACATAGTTCTTAAAATTTAAGAGTGAGGAGGAAGCCTTTGTTTGTTATCGTTTGTACACTTAAGGAAGCGCATATCAAAATATAAATATGTTTTCGCAATATCAAGTTTGGAAAACTTCTTAAAAATATTTTCAGCATCTAAAAAATAACAAAAAATAAAAATAATAAATAGATTAATAGTAAATCTCAGTAAAAATAGATGAATGAACTTGGTATCAGCTTAAATTTTGCAAAAGTGAAAAAAATGTTTATTGTTTTCCTTCTTTTGTAAAGAATAGAATTGCAAGCATAATTATTGTCACGAATAAATGTGGGGTAGTGAGGGTTTTTGGCAAAATCAGCTCTTGCTTGCAGCTATTCTACCACCATTAACATTCCAGTATGTCACATAATATTAAATGTGAAATAACAACATAAAACTAGATAATGCTCAAGCACAAAATACCCATTTTATGTAATAGATCACTGGGTTAAGCTTAAAAATCTACAGTTTTTCGCAAAAAATATTTGCAATAACTATCTTTCGTTCAGTCAAATTTAATAACTAAGGAAACTAGTGGCAACGGAATATAAACTGTTGGTGGGAAATTGACATTATTTAAATGTTAATTCTACCATTTGAAAGCCTTGAGGAGATCATTAAATTACGAAAGTTATATTTTAGGGCCATAGCATGTCATCACAAAATCCCTAGAGTTGGGAAGGCCATAGGCCATCTCTAATGCTATGTAATAATTCTCGATGAAGGCTATGGTGGCCTAACGGTTATAGATACCGACCGGAATTTCCCTGGCGTAAATATGGGACATGTCTTTAGAAAGACCCATCTAAATTTCCAAGAGGTGCTATTCTCTGGACACAACAATTCGTGGAAAACTGAACGAGGTTTTGAATGGAAGGAAATGGACCACTTTCCTCTTAGGCTGAATGCGTACATTTCGCACGCCATAGGGCAAGGTTCAATGTGAGCTCGCGACACCTATTGATGAAACACATCGGATTAATTTCTACCGTATTGATCACATATCTGATTCCCATCGTACGCTTTATAATTTTCGAAATTTATGCATTTTTATTTTCTTCGTGGATGTGAAATGCGAATATCAAAATCAGCGCCCGAAAAACACCTATTCAAAACATTCATTATATTGCATCAGAAATGATTAACAATTGAGTTACCTCGGAAAACCGTTGAATTAAAGTGAGCAAACTCTCAGTTGCTTGGTTTGATGTCTTATTTCGTACACAAGGTGTATTCCAAAATTAGTAGAACCGAGTCGTTAAAAAAAATGTATTACCAGAATTGATACATTCACTTCAGAATCTTCCAAGTAAAAATCTTTTGCGTCCACACTCCGTTGTCAGCATGTTTTTCACGCCCCATACGCCTTATGGGAGGCAGCGCCCGGAATGCTGCTAACCTCCATCGTCACGGCCTATTTTAACGCTTACACGGAGCCGTGGAACACCACAGATTTGAGACGGGAGAAGAAAGAGGGGGCATTGTTTAAAAAAATCGATTCTCACTCACATGATTGGTAGATCCGCGTGCGAGTTTCGTTTTGTTTGTCCGAGAGTACGAGACGTATTCTTAAAGTAAATACCGTTTACTTATATTTAAATATTGGCGCTTCAGAACACAGTTTTGCTCCTGCAGCGCCATCTACTGATTTATTGAGAAGCTATAGCAGCATTTGTTTTGTTTCAGAAGTCGTTTGCTTGTCCGTGCATGCAAACAACAATGTCCGCGACAATCGTTGATCCCGCCAGCTGTGAAGTGCGTTCTGTCATACGATTCTTGTATGCAAAAGGATTGTCGGCTGCTGAAATTCATCGGGAATTATGCCTTCTTTATAAACCTACAGTTATGAGTGAAGGAAAGGTTAGACAATGGTGCTGTGATTTTAAAAATGGACGAACAAATGTCCATGACGAAGGGCGAAGTGGTAGGCCCAGTATTCTGACCGATGAAATTGTTTCGCAAGTGGAACAAAAACTGCGATGTGATCGTCGATTGACAATTAATGGCCTGGCTGAATAATTTCCTCAACTTGGACGCACTACTGTCTACAATATTGTTACGGAAAACCTCGGATGCCACACATTGCGTGCAAGGTGGGTACCGAAAATGCTCACCGACCACCACAAAGAGCAAAGAATGTCCAGCGGACGAGAGTTTTTGGGTCGTTGGGAACTCTAAATCACCAACCGTACAGTCCTGACCTTACACCCAGCGACTACTTCATCGTCTTGCACTTGAAACAGTGGTTCGGTGGACAACGTTTCGAAACCGAAGAGGAACTCAAGAATGGCGTTGTCGATTGGTTCAACCCTCAGGCGGCGAGTTTCTATGCAGAGGGGTTAAAGTAGCTGGTGCAGCGGTACGAAAAATGCTTAGAAGTGAACGGCGATTATGTAGATAAGTGAAGTAGGTTTGTAGCTAACTAAAAGTGCCAATAAAATGTGTTTCATATGAGTATATTTTTTCCTGTGACCAAACGGGCCTTACTTTATGAACACGCCTCTTACTTACGACATCAACTTCGTTCACACCTTTCTCATGCCCATGTTTCTGGTAACAAGTCGATGCACATTACTTTCAGTGATTCCAAGTTCATCAGACACCATGCGAACACTTAATCTGCTATCTATGTCCAATGGAGCAAAATAAATTCTTGCAAGATTTTCGTCACTCTCTGAGACCGTCCTGGACATTCGGTGTGTCCAACATTTTCTCTACCCTCCAGAAACAACTCGTGACCCTCAAAAAGACTCGATCTACCCATGGTGTTATCACAATAAGCTTCCTTGAGTATACCATTTCCCGGTTTCCCCGTGTCATGCATAGCGTTATTTCAATAACCGATTCATGAAGGAGCGTAACGAGATCACGTCATAAAGGTTTCGCTAACGAACTATCTGCACTCCCCAAAAGCTGGGAATCAATTGCCACCGGCCTCCAGCCTTCCCTGAGACTACCCTTACTCAAAGCCAGCCAGAGAGACCGCCCCCTTGTTCGGCCGTTTATCCGGGAAAAAATAAGTTCCGCTACCTTTGGGACAGACCTTGCAGTTCAAAATCATCTAAAGGAGTGAATTTATGACAGTAAAACTGGAAAATTCTACAACTGAACCGAAGCCGAAGAAGTGTGAGAGTATCTCGAAAATTGATATATCAAACAAAAATGTACAACGGTCTGGGATTAAAATTTGTTTTAAGCATCTGTGGACCGAGAAAGTGTGAGAGAAAAAAGCATCCCAATTACCGTCAATGGGATATAGTTCCGTCAAACCCAAAGGATTTTCTTTGGAGGCTTTTACTTCTAATATTTACAGTCCTTCTTGCGTACATTTCCGTGAAATTGCGATAGCATTAATGACATAAAGCGGACCAACTTGAGCACAGAACTTTGCGGCAATGCGTGCTTACGCGTTCTTATGGATCACAAAACAGATATTTATCTCAATATTTTGGATACAGACTTGTTTACGAGGGATACTCTCTATAATACCTATAAGAGTTCATTTAATATATAGCGAATTATTTGGGAGGACTTCGATAGACCCGGTTCAAGTACTCCTGGTAAACGAAAAAACTTTTCAATTACGAGACGAATTCTGTGTAGTTTCGTTGAATCTAAATGCTCCAAGGGTATCGGTTTCTCTCCTTACTCACTCGTATCTCATCTTGTGAACAACGGCATCAATACTCGAGAGGCCGGGGTCAGCCTACGGTCGGAAACTTTTGGTGTTGCATCCCACATTCTTTCGTTTCTCCAGCTCCACAGAATTTTATTTTTTTGCACCTCCCAACTCCCACGCCTTCCCTCCACCCATCCCACATCATTCTTTTGCCCCGCCATTTTGGAAAACACGGGTGAGCGGGCAGAGACCCTTCTTTCCCCTTGCAAATCCAACGGCCCTCGAAAGCGCCCCTCCCCTCCTCCCTCCTACCTTCCCCAAAACCCCCACCTCCACAGTCCCCCGGCCCCACATCACATGCGACCCATCCCACTCCCTCGAGGGCACCACTTGACGGTGCCCTAGCCACCCATTACCCCTTGACCCTTCCACCAAGTCCCGCAACCTTCGGAGCACCAAGACGAGAGAGAGGGTCATCCTCCCACTCCCCTTCACACACGATCACCGTCTTCCCTTCACACGCTCTACCCACATCCCCACCTTCCCCTCACACAACGCGAAGGGCGATGCTCGACTCTGGTGAGCTCTTGTCACGGGATTCCCAGATCTTTCGCCGACGAAATGCGTCCATGGGCCACGGGAAGTGTTTCGTGCCGACAGAACGTATCCATTAGTACGTTGCTTCCCTAATGTTTAGAGCCCGTGGGGAACCCGGCGCGGCGTCGTGGTGGCCCAGTGGGAAGAGCCTTGTGCTACTGACTGAAGTGTCGCGGGCTCAAATTCAGCCTGACGACTTTGGGACAACCCGAAGAAAAAAATCGAAGCGTGATTCCCTTGAGTGTCTGTGATTTTAGGGAAACCCCATGGGGAACATGAGCGAGAGACAGGGAATCACCCGCCTACTCTTAAAATTTGTGCCTCACTCCGTTGGGCTTTGTCCGAGGTGTGTGAGTAGTGCCTCTGCACTGGCCTACTGAAAACCAACTCAAGTTTGATTGCTGTAGTGATGGCGGATATACACGCTTGAGGAAATCTTGAAGTGCATCTAAACTGTCATATAGTTTACCTTTAATGCCGCATGCATGTCAACATTTGTCAACCATTTAATTTTCTGCATATCGTGTAATCCCTTGCGTGCCCGAGTATGCTGTGTCACAACGGCTTTCCATTAGCAAGTTTCTCATGATACGTGGTCATAGAATCTTCTTGAAAAATCTCTAGTGTTTTTCTTCAATTCAAAAAGAGGCTTAAAATGGAATGGGAAAACACACATAAGCATATGGTCCCTCATCGATGTGCACGTGTATGTTTTCTTTGCTTGAGAACTGTTCTCGTTTTTTACGATTGATATTTATGTTTGATGATCCCATTTCCATTCCCCGTTATTTGATCTTTTCTTGGTGTCGATGACCATTTCTGTGTTAACCATCCAACGGCATGCGGCAGGAAAATGGTGAAAAACTGTATAAATTTCTCTTACATTTTCTTAATAAAACAATTATCTAAGTAAACCTGAATTGTAAATTTCCCATAAAACGTGTTCATCGGCGTTAAAGTTAAAGCGGCGTAAACAAGGCGTCAAATCGTGAACTGTATCGCTATTGTATAAGTATGGCACTCTATCATTTGCTCTTTAATAACTTGCCAATTTTTTAGATATGTGAATAAATGTCAACATTTTAGGACTTGAATGACTTAAAATATCGGAATCGGTGTTATGCTTAAAATTAGAAAATACATTGGTTTTACAAGTGAGAACAAGATTAAACGCTGCGTAGACATAAGATATATTCGTAGGTGCATGTGTTTGTTAGTTGATAGCATAGGTATTTGCATGCGTGAAAGCTGAAATTATTTTTGCATGAATATCGTAGTCCAGGGGGTAGAGCGTTGGACTACTGGCCGGAAGGTCTCGGGTTCGATTCCCGGGCAAGGTATTCTGGACATCTGCAGCTCCACCCAAGCTATGTGATTTTTCGGGTACCAGATCATCCTGGGAAACCATATCGGGACAGGGAAAGGAACTTGTCCCCCTTGCCCTGATGTGTGAATTTCACACGCCGTCGGGCTAACTACTGGGTGAACTCTACCATCACCTATCAAACCGACCTTCGGGTTGAATATTGTGTTTATGGTATTTGTTATCGCATTTGCTTCTGTGGGTATAGATTTTCATGGATTTGTTGGTTTTCATGTCATTTTATTCTCTTTTACGGGCGGTGACCTAAAATCCCCGCCACACACCCTTGCGACGGCTTGCGATCAATTTTACGGTCCCGGTATTTTTTGTCTACATAGATATATCATACTATACCTGTATGGCCCAGAAAAGTTCGAGTTTTCCAAACTAGTTTAAAATTGCAATATCAACTTGTATGAAGGGGAGACTTCCATCTCTCATCGAAATAAGTGGCGTATTATCCCTGTTCCAGTTACTCTTTTTGAGCCACGTGAGATCAATCACTATAATTCTGTGTTCAGGAAACCAGGCCGTGATGATGAGCTGGGATTGGTCCAGGGCGATTATCCAGATGTGAAACCAGAATTCTTGGGTCAGTATCCAAAAGCCCAACTTACCAGACTATCTTTGAGTCTCCAGAAACCAGTTGGGCACCATTAATAAGATAGTTGGGTACTAGTATCATTCCGAAACTTTGGAAAAGTACCAGGAAAAATTACAAGAAACAAAAAATTGTATAAAGTAAGTAAGTGATGATGGAATTCTATTGCACCAACCAGAGCTACCTTTCTCTCATTTCCTCCAATCACACCTTCCAGCATTTACTTTATTGAGAGAGATGTGCCTGAATTACAACACGCCATGTTTATACGTAGAATGTTTCCCAGAATATCCAGAAACGTCCATCCGGGGAATCGAACCCATGCCCGGACTGGGTAGCCACGACGTCAACAAGCAGTCGTCGCCCTCATTCCGATAAAAGCTCAGGCTTCATGTTTGAGGGGATTTCTTCGACGCAGAACATTCAATTTATTCCCTATTTCCTCCGAATGCTCTTCGTTTCAGTCACCCCCCACTTGTCTCCTTCCGCCCCTCCCACCGCAATACCCTCGCACGGAAGCCCCCGACCCCCTCACCACCCCTTGTCTTTTCCGGAACACCCCTTTGCAACTATTCCCTCCCCTTTCCTATCGGTCCCTCAAATGCGCCACCACACTCGGAGATACTCACCGAAGTAGAACTTTAAACCACCCAAAAATCATTCCTCTCAAAGCTAAGATTGATTTTGGATTTTATACACGACTTCACTGCCTTCCGAACTCGCCTCTCAACCCCGCACAACCGCCCTGATTGACATGCTTGGAGGGCGAATGTGAGGACGAACAGTGAAGGAAAAGGAAGGACAGTAAAATACGCTTACCGTAGATCTTAAGTACATAAGACATCATATGTGTCACTTGGGTTACCCAAAGATCGATGAAGGACAAGATGGTTCGATGATAGACGTGAGTAGGACTTTTATCCATCAAGTAAGTGGGAAGAATATCAACATTAATAGTAACGTACAAAACTACGAGAAAGCTTACAATCCCATGCATTGGTAAATTTTCGTTTTCTGCTTTCCGTGAAAATAAAATATGTATAATACAGTGGAAGTCACATCTGTAGAATGAAGATTTTTATATAGTAATAAATAATATACCACAGCAATCAACAAGGAGCTTTGGATAAGTAGCTGCGAACTAACGGTGAAAGCGTGTTAAATTTACACTTTCAGGTCAGAATTGCGGCCACCGGGATTCGAAACCAAGCCATCAGTAATCCACCTCTTAGGCTATCATAACTACTTTGCGGAGCTCAAGATGGTAAAATATTAGAGTTTCAATCACACGAGGAATATACGTACCAAAGTTTTAAATTAAAAAACCGAAATTGTTCCCACGGAAGCTCGTCACGGTCGGTGTAACTGTGTGAACTTCAAAATGTGGGTTAATTGTAAAGGAAAAATAAAGCCATTTTATCACCCATTAACCTTGAGTAATCATCAATTCACACATTCACTGCGAGGAAACATGGTGTGGTAAGTCATTTTTAGCAAAATATAATTCAAATAATTAGTGAGATTGTTATATATTATTATTATTTGGTAACCTACCGGTTAAGCTAGGTTTTTGGATGGATACAACTATCACATAATTAACTTGCGACTCCAACGAAACACAATCGAGCAACCTACTCTACATCAGATCCCTCTTCATCTCTGTGTACTTCCTTCCTCCCTTCATCCCGTCTAACATCCCTATTCTGTTCCTGCCTCTTCCTCGTTTGCCAAGCATTTTCCCCTCTATTACCATTTTTATATATATGAGCAAAATTTACATTTTCTGATTTCTAGATAAACAAATCATTTTCACTACTATTTGGTAGTTAATTCTGATATATATCCAAGAAACCTGGTTGTTTCTTTATAGTACTCGTATTTGTTAAGTTACAGAATAATTTGTCTATCTGAAGGAGTGTTTGCATTCTACTACTTTGTATCAATCATTCCATTTTATTTTACTTTTTAAAGCTTCTCCTCTCCATTTAGTCATATCTTCTCATGGCTGCTCAAGAACAAAGGGGCAAATGGACATGGCCATTAAGCCGGCTAGCTTCCTCTAGCGCAGGCAGCCGATGCGAAAGAAAATCAGCGGGTTTTGGGACAGAATTTGTGACTCGGAATGGCCAATTGGTTCAAAATTTACACCTTGCATGGGACAGCATGTGGTTGGATTCTCCAACTGGACTCTCCATCGAGTTATAACATTCAATCAAGAATATCTAGTACGGCTCCACTTCTCTTCAAGAAAGATGATTGTATCATATTGTCTTCTATCTCATAGCACTCATGTAAACTTAATGGATACAAAGGCGCCAATTCTGAATCCATCAAATATAAATTTACCGTTTGGATTTCTCATCCGTTTTACTTATAAAAATAACTAATCCAGGTGCGACAAATGCAATTACTTCCGAATATCTACATTTATATGTGTAGATATATTTCCTCTTCAAGATAAAATTTACTAATTTCACCAACTTTATCATGCATATTTGACCTCTTAAAATTATAGTAAATAGCACCCTTGGAATAACAAGTTCTTCTACCATTGAGAATTAAACGTAAAGCTCTCTTGATATCGGACATAGTAAACATTTTATAAATTTTCTTTTTAATTTAAGTCACCACAATTTTACTGATGGGTAGTAAGTTTAATGAAGTACACTGGCTGTGGCTACAGCCGTTTAGGCAAAGGATGCTGAGTTCCTAAGCACGTGATTTCCTAGTTTTTAATATTAAACTGGAGTTGTCGTCGTATCTAAATTTAATCACCTGTGCAGCACGTTTTATCTAAAACGATGTTATATAAAGACGCTCTCACCTACGCATTCAGAAAGGAAAATTATTTGAATGATTTTTTATTTTTTATTGTTTATAATTTATATGCAAGCAAATTGACACAATCTATCATACCTAATTGATTTGATATTTTGTTGTTTTTAAAAGAAGCCGTTAGAAGCGAAAAGCTAGAAAAGAAGCTGGTGCATGTATGTTAGTTGATAGCATATGTATTTGATATGTGTTCAAGTTAAAAATATTCACGCATGAATATCGCGTTTGCATCTCTGGGTGTAGATTCGTATGAATTTGTTGGTTTTCTATGTGATTTTATTCTCTTTTTCGGGTGGTGACCTAACGCTCCCCACCACACACCCTTGCGGCAACTAGCGACACATTACGTAGATGTACGAGATGAAGCATATATCAATTTGCCTCTATCTTCAATATCGTATGCCACTGCTGTGATTAGCGGACTGCAGTCGTTGGGAATCCACCCCAATCCTTGTACCCGTCGCGCTCAAGGATCCAAGGCTAGAGTTCCTTTCAAATGGCTCTCTTCCACCGCCGTCATCGACCTCAAGACCCGCGAGCCCCCATCAAGCTGGCCGAGAGAACCTTCGTCTCGCTTTGTCGTCCTTTAGCCCGCCAAACACCTGATGAACATCTCCCTGATATTTACACGTTTCCAAGTCCACTTTTTTTTTAAATCCAGATTTATTCAATATTGAAGGGTAAAGGTGTTTGAAATGAGGGTACGGATGAAGGGTGCACAGCAAACTCTGCAGTACCTTCGCCCAAAGGAAAGGAAATTCCTGTGTCACAGCTTGGATGTATTTTATCTGCGACACTCCGCAGTCTATTCTTTCTTCTGGCGCCGCCGCTCGAGGATGTCAATGTGCCACCCGTCGCAGCCGTTAAGGGAATACGACGCTTTCTTCTCGAGAAAATGTCATTTCTCTCTCGCTATTTTTAGCCCTACCGCCCAACATTCACTCCTGTATTTTGTGCGTACAGGCACCGTCCTTACGCTTGAATAATTAATGTAAGATATGAGGTACTTGTAAAAGTAAAAATTCTCATTCTCCCAGGTCACTTGGAAGGGATTGACGAGTAACGTCACGTATCCAGGAAAAAGACAATGTACTTATTACACTGTTTTTACCGTTACTCGGTGGAATTTCTCCATTATAAAGATAACAGAAAAACAGTACTTCCTTAATAAATTGAGGAATTTCTGTTATCAGTAAAATATTAAACGATATGCTTTTCCTACGTCAATTTAATCATCTTTTAGATGAGCTAAGAGGGTGACGCATTCTTAAAGTCCAAGTTATCCATGCCCAAATTCATAAATTATTTTGAATAATCAGTTATGTTTTCAACATTAGAATTTTATGATACGAGAAATGTTAAATAAAGTGATCTTACAATTTTTACTGCACAATTTATTGTTAAAAATTGCGATTTTATGCTATATCGCGAGAATAGCTTATGATATAGTGCATAGTGTGGTGTAAGTTTAATATTTGATACGATTTTCAGTACTGAGTCAGCGGCATCCGTTGCAATTCCGAAATTTGTTAAATTCGCAAACACCTGCTCATGTTTATGAAAAACTTTCCACAAAGGTTTTTCTTTACATAATGGGACAGAAAAAGTCACGCGGGGCTATGTGTGGACTAATGGGAGGATGAGAGAGAGACATCCCATTACAATGATATCGGGCTCAACCTCGTGAACTTGTATCTTGAAGAGTAGGCAAAAGTTCATCAAAATCACCCTCAGAGAATGGTGCACGCTGCGAAGTGTTGATTCCTGGGTTCGTAATAGGATTATCAGTTTATCGCCCGTAGGATTCTACCATCATCTCATTGGTTTTTGTGAGATAATTGCGATTACGCAATGAGATTCCTGGAAATGGCTGCCACTCATGAACATGCCTCATGCACAATGTTTCCTGTTATCAACGACTTTGGCAGCTCAATGAAATTTTAAAAATTTCTAATAGTGCCCTTGACGTTATTTGACGAACTTTTTACAATCTTAACAGCTGTATTAAGGTTCACTACTGTAAATGCAGTGACAGTGGCTCGTAGTTCATCTGCCTCTGAAATTAGACATTTGACATTATTTTGTAGCAATAATTAGGCACATTAGACTATCTAAGTTCTCGGATGACAAGTTTTTCCGGTTTTATTATAAGTTCAATACAGTATCGCACTGCTTCCATCTCTGCCGCAGGTGATATGAGGAGTTTTCAATTTTTAACTGCTGCTATTGGTTCAATACTGAAGTCAAATCAATCAAATTCTTATCATATGCATATTACACATTAATCCAACAAAATAGTGAAGAGATGATTACTTGACGTTAAATTGTGCGAATTAAAATTTAAGATCACCACTTATTGAGCATACATTTTATAAATTTTACTATGAGGTACAACATTAATTCATACTGAATGATTCTTTATTTTTTACGCCCTTTCTCAATACAATGAGCTTTTCAGACTGCAAATAAGATTAGGTTCATTCTGGATGCTCTATTTGAGAGAAGTAGCACCTAGTAAATTATGAGTCTCTCGCGGCGTACGATTTTACAGCCTCCGAGACCAAATACCACAGTGGCTGAGAGAAGTGCACTTAGGAGATCAAGAACAGCGAAGAGTTTCTCATCATCCCAGTAGACGATGGGAAAGCTACGGTGTCCATCTCAAAAACGGAGTATAATGAAAACATTTGCTGCTATCATTACTGAGCAAGGATATGTTTTCTGATCCAAAAGCAAAAAAGGAGTACCTGAGGAGAAACCTTATCAAACGCTAGTCCATAACACCCAAGGAATAACTAGAACTTCAACCATTAGCCTCCAAACCACCGAGGCTATATAGCCTGCCTAAAGTCCACAATAAATGAGCACCAATTGGGCCTATTATGAGCCCTATTGGTTTTTCAACCTACAATTTTGCACTGTACCTAGCACGAACGCTCCTCTACTCAGGAAAAACATCATTGTAGCTCAAGAACGTGTCTCATTTAATAGACATTTTCCAGGAAACAGCGGTTAATTAAGCCAATCTACTAGTCAGTTTCGGAAACTATCAATTTCATCAGGAGGTTCACTAATGAAAAAGTGCCGGATTATTTCGCTAAGTTGGTTTCGAAGAAACTCGTCGTTTCTGTGGAATGGACGACATTACGAAAATACAGGAGAGACCAACATTGGATTCCCTCTCTCACCTGATATCGCCAATTTGTACGTGGAAGAATTCGAAAAAAAACCCTGGTCTCGCATAGCAATGAGCCAACTCTTGGGGTGAGATACTTCGACGACAAATTCGCCATTTGGCCCCAACCAAGAGCTCGAAATATTCCTAGAGGATCTGAAATGCCAACACCAATCGATCGAGTTTCCCATTTAGATTGAAGAAAATCCCCATACTTACTTCCAGTACATATTGTTGACCAGCAAACCCGACAGGAAGCTGAGTCATACAGTCTTTCGACAGAAGACGTACACCGACTGGTGCCTTCACGTCTCATTCCACTACCACCCGATACCGAAGGAGCCATTCAACATTGGTTCACCGGAATACATCATTTCGGATGGTGAATCACTTCCCCAAGAAAGGGGCATCAGATTACTGACCTACTGAAGAATGGTCAATCTAGGGAATTGATCCTAAATAAAGACACCCGTTGAGGAAGAAAAACCGCAGCCGGCAGCGTAAGCTAGGACTCCTTACATAATAGGAACCACGGAGATGTTTGCCAGGATAATCCAACAATATATGACGTTGTGATATAATTTAGTTTTGCCAAGAAGACAGAATACCCAACCCTCAAATGCTTGCGAAGTGGTTTACGAACTAAGTTGCAGCTCTGAGAAGTCCTTCTCCTTGTCCTGTCTAGGAGAGACAGGCAGATATATGAAGTACCACCTCCGGGAATATCAGAGATCCCTGAAAAACAAGTGATTTCGCCCTTCAGCCGTGGCGGAACATAACTTTTGGGAGCCTGAGTGTACGATGAACTTCATTGAAGCCAACGTGATCTCAAAGGTTAGCCAAGGCCTAACCACGAAGGTATTAAATCTGTGAAACAGCCAAATTTCAACAGGAAAAGAGGTTAGCAGCTTCACAGAACGCGGAAACAGATGATCCGAAACCCGATCAATCACAGAGCAGCCGTGCTATCAAGCCGCATATATGACGGCCAAAATTTCATCGTCACTTTAACCTGCGGCGCAAGCTGCATCTTTGTCAAAACCGTTATCCGTTTACACTCGCGGTGAAATCTGGAAGCCCGTGCATACATGCACTTGGTCAATGATTGGTAAGTACATATGCTGCGAAATCCGCAGCCATCAAACACCACGTACCATACTATAATTGCTCACGGGGTGTGAAATAGGAGACCCGTCAGTCTAAGAAAGAATGACTCACCAATACAGGCATCCGAAGACCATTTCCAATATGGCAGCTGTCATCATTAGCACGATTAAAGACAGTGACTGAAGGCCGATATAGCGGCTGGGAGAAAAGCACTTAGGAACTCAAGAACGACGAAGACTTTCATAAATAGATTGAGTAATCATCATTGAGCTTGAAAATTGAAATATTCATAAGTCTGTATCTCACTACAATACAGACATGTAATATGTAATTTGATCTAGGCAGTCACCGGAAGATTTAAACGTTTATACCAAACTTGATGCTCTGTGACTGCTAATACCTCGTTTTTACAACATTTAATGTCATATGCTTCATTCAAAGAATATTTCAATTATTATCGAAGACAGTGTAATTTAAGAAACGTTGTATGGCAAAAAGTTTCCCCTAGACATACTTTATCGCAACACTGTGAGAAGCCCTAGGCATTGAATGGAAAATTTCTGATGGTTAACCACCCATGACTCAAATTTAATGAGTGATAGACAATGTGTAATGAGATATTAAGCCACTGCCAAACGAATTATTCGCATAACTTGAATGAAAAAACCGCATGAAAACCGCAATTATTGTTTTAATAATATAATGAGGAATACAGCATGCTCTTATAAAAAATCAAACATTAAATACATGAAGTAATCACACATGAGTAAAGGGTCGTGAATATCACAACATGAATTCAGATGATTTCAGATGTTTATGCAGTAGATCGATCAGCTATAAATGGATTTCGACTTATCCATTCCAGGCCGTTGAATTGGATAGGTATGAACCCTGGAGTAGTGTTAATATAAATAAAACAAAAATGAAACCGCACCAATGCCATCATTTATTCAAAGGGGAAAACTTTAAGTCATTTCATTCCCTTAAAGATAAGATTTTTATGCTTAAATGAATTCCATCACGATTTCCTTCCGCCCTCCGTTAGTTTTGTTTATAAACCATTCTTAAGATCTTATCAGCATGATTTCGTTTTCGAAAACATTTCCCCAATACTAGAAAAGTGTTTCGTTTGAAGTTAACATTGAACTCTTACTCTTTTCTCCTTAAATGTACATTTTATCTTCTCCCAGTTTTAACATCTTCTCAACTGGAAAATTAACGTGATTTTTGTGGAGTCTTTAAAGACGTAAATACTTCCATTGTTTCAATTAAATTGCCTTACGCTACATATTTAAATAATTCATTGGTTTTTCCACACTTATAAATGTTATTGTATGCAACTCCCTTATTATTCCGTAGATGCAGAATTCCATGGCAGGTTTCACTTTTTTAAACCTGCGATGCTATTTGAATGTGATTTAATATATTACCGAGTGAATTTTGAATTGATATATATTCCGTTAAAAAAAAGGGACACATTTTTCTTTTCTCCGCCCTTTTTACTCGACGGATTTCTTTTGTTCTCAGCAGTGGGAGGAAGTGGCATTAATTGAAGAACTGTTTAAATGGACTTTAACTTTCCTTTTAACGATTAAGTGTCAACCGCAGTCTCTCTTTCCCGCATTAATGCCATATCCTGGAAATTTATTCGAATAACATTAACAAGCAATTCTCAAAAAATATGTCACCGACTCTCAGCATTTGGTTATATAGAGATCGTATATTTTATTCCGTCCGTAAAATATTTTGCGTGTCGACTGTTGCCACGTAATCTGAACGTTTTACGATTTCGTTTCCCACCGAGAAATGAGCACTGTGGTATCTATTCTACAACCTTCTAAATAAGTAATGCTTTCCGAATGCTCGTCAAGTTACGTCATTGCCTCACTTGGTGTTTAAATTTTCCTTCAAAGAATCTCGTGTTTTACTCAACAGTCCCTTCCAACGGCAAAATCACTCGCTTGCAAGATAGACCCCACCAGAGTCACGTGAATCACTGTGGGACTAGTTCGGATCGTATTATTATTGTACTGTATATGGTCAAATTAGTCAGCGAGGAAGAATATAAAAGGGCAGAAGAGAAAAAAAACGATGTGGAGAAGTCCTACAGGAAAGAAAAACTAAATGGATTAGACACAATGGCAATGTCATTATATTATATAAATACATTTACAATAGTAGGTCAAATTAAAAGGGAGATCCTTTGTTGTACTCGCACCAAAGTTGATGCATAACATTTATTGTAATGGATAGAAATGTAAATTAATACCACCCCCTGAACTGCTTGCACCGGCATCACACGATCATGATATATCATTTCATTTGAAGTAATTCAAAATCATCACGCACAATCCGATTTCTGATCAATGTTAAGAAAAATATGCCGGTGTTATTTAGAAATGTAATATATTTAATCATAATTTTTTTAAACTGTTGTTACTGGAGTATTTGACCATTAGCCGTCGTCAAGGAGAGAAGGAACACTTCCATGTCTGACAAATAACTGAATTTCACCATGCCGACGATTAGGTGAGTTGTGCCGCCGAAGTATTCAAATATCAAAGTTTTTGAGTGATTTATGAAATGGTCTCTTTGGTGTGATCCGCAGGCCTGTGTCAACAATTATTTTCACTCTTGGAAAAATGCTTACGCATGTGTTTGTGTGTATAAATATGTGTTGCATGTATACATATATGTTTACATAATATACGTATTATATGTACTTGTACATTTAGAAATTACAAATCAAACATGCAAACCCGCCTAACGTCGAAGACACATTCATCCATATGGATACAGATGTACGGAAAATGGATAGGATATTACTTATGTTTTCCCGGATGGACGGGCAGCGGTTTCTGTCTGGTTTCAAGAGACGGGAATCTCAGAAAGGGCCGCAAGCCGGTAGTAATTGGCTCCCAGCCTTTGCAGAGTGCGGATAGGGCGTTTCTGGCCCTTCTAAAATGTAACCTCGTTACGGTCCGTCATGACCCCGGTTATGGAAACAGCGCTATCAAATTATGCGTGAAACTGGGCAAAACCGGGATGGATACTCACGACATTACCAAGGCTCAAAGAGTGACGAAAATCATGCAATATGAAGGCTTTGTTGGACAGGGATCGCAGATTATGTGTTCCCATGATTTCTAATGAAATCGGCATCCTTAAAAGTGGTATGCATCGGCTTGCAACCGAAAACCTGGTCATGAGAAAGGTGTGTGCGAAGTTGGTGCCGCGAGTGCTTTCAGACGAACAAAAGAAAACTCGCACGCGGATATGCCAAGAGCTTCTCAGTCATTTGGGTGAGGATCCAAATTTCTCTGAAGATGCCTCACCAGACTTCTCTCTCTTCCCCAACCTCAGATCCGAGCTGAAAGGACGTTAACACGGCTCACGATATTCACATAAAGGATAAGGAAAGGTGTTGGGAAGCAGGCATAAGGAAAAGGGATAGGAAAACCTTTGAAGAACAAACATAGGAATGGTGGGAAAGGTGAACCAGTTCTAAGCCCAACAGGAGGTTAAATTCACACCCAAGGGTAAGGGTCAGTTCCTTTCCCTATGCTGGTTATGGTTTCCTAGGAAGATTCGGTACCCGAAAAATCAATTAATTTGGGTGGAGCTGAGGGTGCCCAGGAAGGCTTTCCCCAGAATGATGATGAAGTTAGCACTAGTGGGCAAAGACAAAAACACAGAAATACAAAAAAAGAAAAGAAAGTCACTAGGTTTTGAATTTTCGGTGGTCCACGCCATCTTTCTCGAGGAAGAGAAGGGCAGAACTGTGTCCGTCTGAGCATTGTCCAGAAAATTACCTCCGTTTTTGTGAAACGTGAGAAGTTGTGGAGGGAACCGAATGGTCTCTGTATTGACGAACACAGATTTCAGTGCGCCGCGAGGTGCAGTAAGTAAGATCGAGTTGCTTTTCGTTTCTGTTACTTACTTACAATAGCGAGTCAACACAAATAAAATAACTGAAATGCTCGCTATATATTCATATTATTTAGTGAAAAGATTTATACTGTGAAAACTTCAAAGCTACTGATATTCATTGGGAAATTTTCGCTCTGTACGGACTAAATGAGAAGAGTGACAGAGAGTTGTCATTCGTTTAAGAGCGAACACTAAACACTGTCCATGATGTTGACAGAAGTTGCTCACCCGTCTGTGGTGAGCAATGAACTGTCCCGGAAAACTGACGAAAAAGTTCTTGAAAACCGCCATTTTACGTTACCTGAAATCTTTAAAAAGTGTGCCTTAGATTTGTAGGACTCTGTGGTTTTGAAAAATGACTGAAAAGTTAGGCTGCCAGATTTTTTGTGTTCGTCTCGACGAAGAACTTGATGCGGTCATCGGTTGGGTGCGATCTCAGGTGGAATTCATAAAATATTTCAGAGAAATAGCAACTTTAAATCTGCTTATCAAGTACGAATAAAAAAAGTAAAAGTATGCTGTTTTCAGATGGGACAAAAAAATTTTACGTATCTATTCGAGGGTATTTTTATAGCACAACGGAGGTTACTTTCTGGACGGCCCTTGCACGTTACCATAAACACAGTTATCAATCTGAAGGTCAGTTTGACGCGTGATGGTAGAGTTAACCCAATACTACGCTTAAGGGCCTGTGAAATTCAGATATCCAAGTTTCTAAGGAAAAGATAAAGTTATAGAAGCATCATTGAACGGAATCGGCTAAAGTTTAGCGATGAAATTGATCTACGAGTTATCTATTGTTTATTGTTCTGTATTAATGCTGATGAATCTCTAAATGTATTCATGCATTGATAGGGTTTCTTCCGTTTAGGTTTCTCATTGATGCAGGCAGTGCCAATTAGAAGTTTTTCACGGTCCCTTAAAAAATCCTGTGCTTCGTACTGAACTTACCCAGCTTTCCGTTTCACAAAAAAATAATCTTTGCCTTAAGCTAATTAATCCTTCAACTTTTCATACTTTTGTTCTCACTTAATGCTTCCTTAAATTCTTTTTCCTTACTTTCCTCTTTCGTGTTTACACATCATTCTCGATTCTCTCAATGCCATCAAACATCTACCCATCTTTCAGCATTATTTCCATCAGCTATGTTTTTCTTAGATCAATTTTCTCCAAAAAATACTTCGTCCTAATATCTTCCTCTAGCACTTATACGGTAATAGGCTTCCTTTCTACCTAAAACATTCACCCCCCCCCTATAGCCGGCATCATTTCTAGGCTCACCATCATTCTTGAATACCACATTTCTAAACCATAAAGCTCGAAGATCTCATTGCGCAATGCGAATCTTAATAGTCTCCATTCTAAGCTCACGATCGTTCTTGAATACCACATTTCTAACTCATAAAACTGTAAGATCTCAACGCGCAACGCGAATCTTAATCGTTACTTATCTACTCGGAGTTCATTTCATCAGTTCCCTTGTCTCCTTAAATCCTATTGATTGAGCAATTCTTCTCTAATTCCCTTATTAGGCTACCGGTATATCCGTTCATATTGGAGGGAAAATCTTAAACCTTTCTGTTCTGAAACAAAGTTATCTTATTTTAACGCTGTAATCCAGTCTTATGACACTGTTAGGGTTTTCATAATATCATTTTTTGGCCCTTTAAATTGAATATCTCTCATATATTCTTGTTATTCTAAATAATCCTGTCTTCTTTCTTAATCTATTCTGGTAAGGGACTTTTATATGGGTTTAGGGATCCCCAGCGGCACCAGAGCCTTCAAGCGGTCAACCGATTCGAAAGAACGAAAACTTTCCTCATGATGGGCTCTCAATGCGAGTGCACGGGTACTTAGGCGGACCCATGGGGATTACGCTTCGTGGCCCGACTACGGCGCGCAGGATTACCCAACTGCCAAGTGTGACGCTTGCGCAATCCAAATATTCTCCACTCAAAATCCTTTGCCTTGAATTGCTTTCGCCGCGACAGAATGGCTGCCGCTTGGGTTGATGGCTACATGCTCTCAATTCGCCTCCCTTAGCTCTCCCGTCGCATCTGTGTTCACAAAAATCTCCGTTTTTCACTGGTAATGAGAAAACATTTCAAACTTAATGCTGCATCATATGGGCTAAATTTCCCTCCAGATAACACGGGTCAAGAATAATAGAGTGGGTAGCTATTTTTATACCGATAGAATCCCCTTTGTCATAAGGTGATAAAGCGTCAACGCCGACCCGTACACTCTGGATTCAAGCGTATGACTGAATTGATTATGCAGGCTTTCATATTTTTATGCATTTTAAAACAAAATGTAAGCTTTTCTTTGGCTTTCTGCATATTTATAAACCCCATTCGTGTTTCAAACGAATTTTTTACTTATCTCTGAACATGAAAATGAAATAGTCCGTAGCCGGAACATTTCAAAAACTTACTCTTTCTTTCATCAATAAGTATTTATTGCATCAATAAGCATTGCCCTTTTTATGAAAAATTCTGAATCAGGGTGAAATCAGCGTTTTAACATGTGATCAAATCCAAACTGATATCCAAGTGTAAAATAAACACCGTACGGAGGCTGTTTATAAGAATGATCAACTCCGAGAGACTATAAACCAATAATACTTATGAATGTTACTCAGTTTAAATTCATATCATCTCCGCTGTAATTGGCTTTATTTATCCAGGAATAGTTTCATTTATTGTTATAGGAGAAAAATCTGCTGTCAGAAGTCCATAGTAAATGTAGGCTTTCAACACCTCTCTTCCTGCTCATTGATGTTAGGAGGATTATCATTATTGTATGGAAATGGTGGATTTTGAGGAGTAATATTTCAAGGTGTAAGGAAGTGAAAGGTTGTTAATAAACAGAGTGCTGGCATTAAAATACATTTTTGTCATGGGATTCAACAACTGACGTGCCACTGACAAATTGTAATGCATCGAAGGGATTGTTGAACAAGATCCAATTTGGGATCTTAACGATATTGAAAAGTCCCCCTTACATCATTTTGTAAGAGAAAACATCTTCAAATTATTTAAGTGCTCAAAAGCACCAAAGGAAAAGTACCATTGGTGAGAATGCTTATATTCAGATACGATATACAGGTTGATTTCACTCTCATCCATTATTATTTGATTTGATCCCGAGGAAGATCTCCATCTTTTCACTTCTCAGATATTTTTCCACCACGCAAGAGATGTAACTTCGCCTTCGTCTTCCACAAATGACCCACTCAAACCAAACAAAACCCGAACGAAACCAAACAATATACCAAAAGCACGTCACAGTCCTATCCTTAGCGGGTATTAAGCTCAAACCCTCGGCGTGGGAAGCCGTTGACACCAACCGCAGCACCAATCGAACTGACTTTCCACTCGGAGTTGGGAAACGACCCATGGTGAAAAGACTATAAATCAAATGATTGCAAGGAGTTTCGCTCCCGGAAAGTTCAACCCAGCAGCTCCCCGCCCCCATTCCCTGAAGCACCACGCCCCCTTCGCCACCTCCCCCCTCTCTCAACACTTCACCCCCTCCCTCAAACCCTAACCCCCTCCCTCAAACCCTAACCCCCTCCATCACCGCCTCCCACCTTCCTCTCGCTAATGCATGAATACGCAATGGGCGCAAGAGAAAGAGAGAGAAATTTTCCTCCCACACCTAATTATGCCGCTACAAGGAAGGAAGTCAGAGCCGAATTCTTGAACAGGTACCTCGCCAAGATACTTTTAATGGTGAACTTTGTGCATATTCAAATTAACTCGGTTCGCGAACACTCCCTAGGTGAGGCGTAGGAGTCGGGAGAGGAGAGACTTCCTTTGGAATAGGGATGTTCTGACGGCCCTCCGTCCGCTAATATCAGACCAGGGACTCCACCAAGTGACGGATATCAATGCGGAAAGACGGGTGCATAGATGCACTTGGTTGGGGGAGAAAAATTGAGGGATTTGGCATAGAATGGGTTTAATAGTCATACAAGGCATTTTAGCAAATTATTTACGGAAAAACGAGCGAAAAATCTTTCATATTCAAGATGATTACTTAAAATGGGTACAAGAGAAAGCTTTTTGCTCCATAAATGTCTTAATTTACGGAAAACAATGTTTATGACTTTTTCCTCGCAAGTACTAAGTGAGAATAAAATGAAAATTATTTAAATATACAATGACCTGAAATCCACTTGCTTGCTCTAAATGACGAAAATTTTTACCTAAATCGCATGAGATACAGCAGAAATACTTTCGTGCTCGACGCGCAAAAATTATTTTTGAACATGTTCCGATTTGTAATAAAATGATTGAGAACTATAATCGTAAGTTTTTTCTGTCACGTGTATCACGTGAAGTTTTTCTCAGGGTTTCAAAGCAAAGTTAATTTTTCCAAAGTACCGAAGGAAAATATTTTCCGTAAGTTTTGTTACAATATGCCCAGCAATCCTCCCACAGCCGTCAGTGCGTGGTTTCTTAATTTTCGAGCCTGTTATAATAATTATTTATGCTACCAATAAACCAGTGATGAACGTGAACTCGTAAATATTTCTACGAACGCGCTATTATCACCATGATAGTGCCTGCGTTTACCCAGTTTTGGATACTCTTATCACTTTATACGTTATAAATGATTTCCACATGAAAAGTGCCTGAAAATGACTCAAAATACTTCCGCGTTTTGTTTTCGTCACTCGATAAAACCCGAACGGAGGCCACGGGGAAGACCTTTTGTCGGCCCTCATGTCCCGCACTCCCCTTTTAATTTCACACATGTCCCAAAAGAACCGCCGACCTTGTAGGGAAAGCCACACACTAACACCTCCGCTGCTTGTAAAACACTCCTTTAGTTCGGACATAGGAGCATGAGGAGCTGAAAGTTTACCCTTTCCCGAATGTGTAAGGGTGTTCTCTCATTATTCCTCCTCTTTTTAGCGTATTTTTTAAGAATCATTTATGGGCTCTAACGAGGCAATTTCCTTGGCAGGAAAAATTATTGGGGGAAACGTTGTGGCTAGAATGAATTGAATTCTTTTACGTGGTTAAGCTTTAAACAAGCGTCTCCGATCCGTTTTATTTGCCGAGAGATGCCCGAAAAATACAGCTGGCGAAGTTTGATAGCTAAAAGTAAAAATTTATTTAATTTAAAATAATACGCCGTGGATCCTTTGTTAAATATGAATGAATTCTTTTACTAATTGTTTCCAATGAAATCCACGAGAGGCTCTGAAATGTTGTAGGAAAATTTCTGCGGAGCATATCCGTGTTTTTCTCACCCATCCTATTATTTCAACGTAGAGACATTAACTTGTTTTACCTCATTGACCAAAGGAGTATTTTTGTGCGGGAACTTTCCCTCTTTTCTCTCAATTATATTTTCCCAGTATCTTTCTATAGTGGAATGAAAATCCTCTCCCTTCTGAACCTCCCATTTCGTACTCCTTTCCAAATTGGAGGTTAATTTTTATGCATCATTGGAGATAATCTACCTACGAATACTTATCGTGGTATCGCATTACATTCCAGTGGTTGGTTATATTTATTTTCTTCTTCAGGAGTTCGGAAAATCTATTAGCCTTCATGCCGTCAAAAAGCCAATTTCCTTTCACCAACCTAATAAATATCAATACATCCTTTTTCTAGTCGCCTTATTCCTGGCCTTTTTGGATTTTATCAAGAAACTTCCTCTATCCCCCAAACATATTTACACTTCATCGTTATCCTTCCTCTCTGCTCAAATTAAAGTCTCTATTTTTCTTCATGCCCATACTTACATGTATATGTACGATCATCCTTTCATCTCTAAGAATAGGTTTTGCATCCGTTTAGCGCTATGTTCAAAATTATAGTCATAACTAATTTTTCCATTAATAAGCGTTGAAAGGACTCGTATTTAAGCGAGTGGTACCGCCCGTGTATTCAAAAGTTTCACGCATAGCTTCATGGCATGAAAGCTCCCATTTTTCTGGATTAAATGGTAACATAGTTGAGATCAAATTTTGATGTAGTCTCGGGCAGTCAATGATCAGGACAAGACAGAGAAAGAAACGAGAAAACGATATTTCGAAGTTTGTATCAATGTGGATGTTTACAGAATTGGATGATAGAAAATTGTCCATCAGAGACAATAATTATAAATACACTCTAAAGCAATTAAACTAGGGCATAACGCCCTAATAACCTAAGGAATTGTAATTGCCTGCCAGGAAGCAGATTATCACAGGGGAAAATGTAGAAGGAAAAATGGGAGGAAACACTGGATAAAATTGTGCAATTGGGAGAGGAGGGGTGATAGGAGGAAACGAGGGAAAAAAGAGAGGAAACATTGATCACGGGGTAAGTAAACGAAACATGGTGATCGCTTGAACCGATTATGACCGAGAAATTAATGAGGCAGGAGATAGATTGCGTTCCGCGGGGGAAACAAGCAAGTGGAAGGAAATGGTGCGAGGGATGCGACGGGATTCTCGAAAGCGGATCGAGGCTTCTTGACGCGCACCGCACGGGGCAAAGGTTGCCCCCGTTCCTGCCTCTCCCCACACCCTCCTGGTCGCCCACCCCCTCCTCGGTATGCTTAGGCTCCTTCACCCCGTCCTTCGCGTCCCGCAACACCCGACTCCCACCACGATCCCACATCCACGAGAGCAGCTCCGGCGCCCGCTTCGTCGAGAACGAGGAGCGAGTCGGCACCGCCCCCTCACGCGCCTTCTTGCCGAGTGATACAATGCAAGTGAGGTGAGAGAGGGGTGGGTGGGCCAAGTATGAGGGGCCGAAAGGGGGAGCGAAATGGGTAAGGGGGGAGGGGTAAATGGGTGGCGGAGAGGAGCCCCGGGAGCCGTTTTCTGGGAATCGTCGCCACCGCCCCGCTCCAGCATTTTTTTCTCCCGGAGGGAAGTGAGGGGTGTGGGGAGAGGTGGTCCCAAGATCTTATTTCTTCGGAAATGAAGGGAGCGAAAGGATGTCCTCCCTTTTGGAAATAGAATGAAGTATGAGCTTCGAGCCCTTTGCTCATAGGTAAAGAGTCCGGCTCTAAATGAAAATGTGACGAAAAAGTTACGTCTCAGAGACCTGTCTGTGGATGGTGGCGAGATTTCATAATTATTAGTGCAGATTAATTTTTGCCACTATGGTTTTCGGCGGTTGAAATCAGACCGTGGTGCAAGAGCTATGCTTTGGATGGAAGGTGCAAGGTACTCCCATTACTATGACTACACACACATCAGATGGACATTCTCCTCGCATCACCTATCAACAACAACAAAATACGTGTGACGTACAGTCCATGATCATGGAAGCTAATCTCTCTTTTCATTCCCCTTTCCGGTCAATAATCTTGTAGTAGAGAACATTTAACGTATCTAGAAGTATAATGTTTTGCAGATTTGGTGAAAGTGGTACAATGAAGTAAAATTTCAGGTAAAAGAAGATTAATGCCGGTAAGTTTGATGTTATATATCAGAGAATGGTTTTTATTATGGGTTTTTCGTAACGGTCTTGGGAAAATCTATAATAATTATTTCATTTTGCTTATTTTATTTGAGAATTCACTAATTATACACAATTCTATTTAATTTAGAGCCTATAAACTATTTATTAAAAATTTCACTCCGTTTGGAAGTATTTCCAACTTAGAAATAAATACTCAACTCCTCCGTTTAACTCAGCCTACTAACCATTCGACAAAATGGTTCTGGGATGAGATCGTCAAGAATCAGTGGTAGTAAAACATCGGGAATGCATCGGTCTCCACCTTTAATAGACTTAAGAACGGCACTTTCAAGCAATATCATACGAGTAGGTATTCCAGTAACAGCCATTAGCCTCTCGTCATGTTAACTTGAACGAGGTGACAGGGCAGTAACTGTTTTTACTTTTATTACTGGCCACAAATGGTATTAATGTATTTTATATAATTTTAGCTTAAAGTATTTGTTCATACAAAATATGACGTTAAATTTAACCCCTGCACAAGTGCTGCGGTGTTGCGTATTACCATCCTACCCAATGGCAGAATAAAGATGTGTATAAATAATATCCTGGAATGTAAAGGGAACTCAAAGCTTAAAATTAAAATTCCACTCTTAAAAGATGCGACACAAAACTCGTGCATTAAATCCTTCACAAACTTAAAGCACACCTAATTTCCTGTCAAATAATCGGCTCCATTATCCTAAACGATTTGCATATATCCCTTTACTTTAAAACGAAGAAAAGGAAGTGTTCACTGTAGTCTTCTTGAATTTCAATGAAGCTAAATACGGTTAGTAATTTTCTAGATACTGGGTATTATGTAATGGTCTAATGATACACTTTTCTCGAGCAGTTTTAGAATATTCAATTTAGAATGAAATCGTCAACTTCAAATACGAATATATTTGTAATA
Source organism: Hetaerina titia (assembly GCA_037158775.1). Classification (NCBI taxonomy): domain Eukaryota; kingdom Metazoa; phylum Arthropoda; class Insecta; order Odonata; family Calopterygidae; genus Hetaerina; species Hetaerina titia. The sequence continues at coordinate 62,243,637 of CM073779.1, read as the reverse complement.
CCGGCTCATTTTCTCCGGTGATAAAGTTTCCACAGCTAATCCAGAATGCATTATTTTATAATCCTTACCCCTAAATTAAATATATTATCACGTTCCGTTGGTTCCTGAATGTATTTAAATTACTGGACTGCTTTGGTAAACGTAGATTTTTTAACTTAGTTATGCAATTAGAAATGACAGGAGCTGTAAACCGGAATAATACTCCTTTTTCCTCCTCATTATATATTTATGCGCCATTGTATCAATTTAAAAAGCTTTTAATTACGTAATATCACAGGAGTCTACTATCTTTAATCCGAATCAAATAATTAATTCTATTACATCAATTTAGGGATTAGGGAAGATGTATGCTTAATTGAGTGGTGCGACGATCCAGAAAGTTTTAAGGTTCCCCTTCACAACTTCTGCCGGTTCAGTAGTCAGAAGTTGATTCATTAGTACTTTTATAGAAAAATATTTGGGATAATCAATTCATTTTATGCGAGCGTTCATCGTCAACTACTATGAATTTCAATTAGCACCCCAATCAATAAGAAAAACTCCCAAATTCTTTATACTGCAGGCCTTAAAATTAAAAAAATTGTTGGCTATCTTTAGGCTAAAATTCGTAAAGATTATCAATTTTGCCGTTTATATCCAGGGAATCCATTAATTTGAGTAACCTTTAGATGGAGACTGTGTGTACAAGGTGTGTAAACAAATATTTGTGACAATATTCACTATCACCCTCGCTGAATCATAATAAAGGCATAAACGTTCACATAACTTCACCTGTGCCACATAAATTAAGCCCTTTCCTCGCGACATCGATGGAGCTTACTTCTGGAGTGCCAATCGGTATATAACAGTGCAGCAGTTTGAAGTGCCGATAGGGAGATAAGTTCTTTTTTCGCCATCTCCACGGCAAAATGATCAGATTTCTCACCGAGTTGCGAATTATTTTTCACTTTCACTTTACTTACTTTAAATAAAAATCTTTTACTTTGCATGACTGCGGTCAAACTGGGAGGCGCGAATGAAAACCAAGTTCGAATAGGCGACACGTGACGCGAAGGTAAAGTGATGGAAGGGGCAGGAGAGTGGAAGACCACATGACGGAGCGGGAAAGCGATCGAAAGAGGAAGTCCCCAGGGAAGCGGTCAGAGGCGTTGAGTGGTTTTTGTGTACACTTCTGTTTCATGTTTGATGTGACTATTGCCCACTCCTTTTGTGAGTTTGACAATATCATATTAGCATAGTCAATAGGCGGTGGTGCTGTACGGCCGCAGTGGAGTAAAATCTGTCAGTGGTAGAAAACCTGTAAAATCCGGAAATATCGAAGTAATCATTCATAGCGATCGTTTTTTCTCGAGTAAGCCTCTCTGAAAGATGTAACCTGTGAGACTCGGATACAAACGATTCTGAGCAGCTGAATGGATGAGTTTCCTTTGAATCTTTGGGACTTTGTAAGCAGACAACATTTCGAACCTATTTCTTTTTGGACTTTTGTTTAATATTTAATCACTATCCTTGGCCTGAAACCCCTGTCGTTTGAAATTATTTCGATCCGTTTCTGAACTTATACATTTGAAAGTAAAACGATATAACAATGAAATCTAATTTTCAAATATAAGATTTTGATTTCCTCCAAATCACCCATGTTTATTTTTTATTGCTGTTGGTGAAAAACCTATTATTCGTTAAAATAACATGTCACCCTAAATATTTGCACCTCTTGGAATTTCTACTCTAGTCACTTTCCCGTGCCCGAAACTGCCACAAATGTAATACATGTTCTTGTTCTGTCCCAAAAAATAAGTAAAATATCGGGGGGAATACTTTATTGCAGGTCAAAGTAAAAATTACTAAAACACTTCGAAACAGCACACTTGTGTATCAACGCACCGATGTCTGCGCCTCTGCCACGCTTCTGGTACGCTTCCTGAAAGGCGTCGACGGGATTATCGTTCAGGCACCTCATCACGGTCTCTTTTACAGAATTTAGTCGTCCAAAATGGTACTCAAAGGGGTTGTACTTCGGTCGTACGCAAAGGTGTGCTTGGGTACTCGTCCTGTTATCAGTAATCACATATTATAAAAAATCTGGTCACTTTCACAGTTGGTCCAAGAGGTCCATGGCAAGATTATCACACGAGCAGTCTTCCGACAGCAACTTGAGGACCATTATGTCTAAGTCTTCTGTAAGAATTTAATTCACTGGTTTTATAAACATTGTACTCTGCTAACATTCTGACACTTAGGGGTCAATCAGAACTGAGCATGTGTCACTTTTTGCACATTGTCATCACACTGTGTTTTTGACGGATTTCCAGGGCAGTCCTCTTCGTCAACCTCCTCGTTAACCTCCCAGAGCTTCGTGTGCAAGCAGAAAACCATCATTTTGGATATTTCTCCATCTTCCTAAACCTCCTTAACAATTATAAGGGGGGAAAAACTCCACTGGCCGTAAAAAACAGTCGCAACTCTCGTCAGACCAAATTGTTGTGTTGGTATTCGCGGGAACCAACCACAACCTCTCGACCAAGAATACCCTCTGTGGTGGTTTACGGGAAATTAATCCACGCCAGGGACCACACACAGCCACACACACACTATCCTGTCTGGAATCCTTCACGAAGCTGTGAGACTTCGTTAAAGATTCCAGGTGGAAATGTAATCCTTCACGAGGCTGTAAGGAAGACCCCGTTAAGGATACCAGGATGTATTACAAGCACACACTCTGTGACTATCCACGAAGGACGAGCACAGACCAATCACACACACTAGCACTCAAGAAGCACACACACACGCACTCAAAGGGCCCAACTTCTGGGAAAATCTGAAACGATAGAGCGCAGACGAGGATAGCGTCGAACACGCGTGTTTCGGCCACAAAGTGGCCCTCTTCAGCGAACTGAAGGGAAAAACACCAACACAAGGTTGGAAGTAAACTACCGAAGACAGACGTCAAATATATATAGTGACTGTGAAAGGATGTAGGAGATAGGGGACCAATAGGATTAGTGGGAAGGAAACACGCGTGTTCGACGCTATCCTCGTCTGCGCTCTATCGTTTCAGATTCTCCCAGAAGTTGGGCCCTTTGAGTGCGTGTGTGTGTGCTTCTTGAGTGCTAGTGTGTGTGATTGGTCTGTGCTCGTCCTTCGTGGATAGTCACAGAGTGTGTGCTTGTAATACATCCTGCTATCCTTAACGGGGTCTTCCTTACAGCCTCGTGAAGGATTACATTTCCACCTGGAATCTTTAACGAAGTCTCACAGCTTCGTGAAGGATTCCAGACAGGATAGTGTGTGTGTGGCTGTGTGTGGTCCCTGGCGTGGATTAATTTCCCGTAAACCACCACAGAGGGTATTCTTGGTCGAGAGGTTGTGGTTGGTTCCCGCGAATACCAACACAACAATTTGGTCTGACGAGAGTTGCGACTGTTTTTTACGGCCAGTGGAGTTTTTCCCCCCTTATAATTTAACCTAGAGGCCGTAGAGCTCTTGATAATTCTTACTCCTTAACAATGGCCATGGTCCCAGAACCCGCTTTGTCGACTTTAACATAAAACTGTAGCGCATATTATTGCTCCATGGAAAGTGGCATAGTGAATTTGTGACGCGACCCTCACACAGGGATTCAGCCTGGCAGCAAACCGCAGACTTTAACGGCCCATTTACTACTGACGCGGGTCGTGTTGCCTTTCCAAGACCTTAGACAATTTTTTCCGCTACAAATCGTCCTACTCCAGTCGTCTGCTTTGCCAGTAAAAATCGTTTTACTTACTTTTTTGGACAGACCCTTTATTTAGTTCATATCCTATCAAATGAAGTCCAATTAGTGACCCTCTTGTTGCAAAGATGGTATTCTACCTTTAAAACAGTTCCTTATACTATATCATAGGTCGCAGAACCAATGATTGAATAAAATAATTGCTTAAACAAAAAAACATTTTCATTTTTCATGAAGTTACAGCACCCTTAAGTTAGCTAAATTAGTATCCTCAAAGCAGATAATGAAAAAAATACTAATTTTTTGCTCGAAGAAACTTAAAACGACATAAATTTGAGTACTTTGTATATACCCTGTTGAGTACCCGGTGAATGTACCGAAGCTTGGAAATGTCCAAATGTTAATAATATGCAAAAAGTTAGCGTTACTTGGCGCACTTGTGTCAAGAACCCGCGTGGTCCAAAGAGGGACGACGGTTAGTTCAAATGGCAGCGTCCCCCGCTCTAATTTCTCTTCCCGCTACACGTTCTTGCGCGGGGACACGAGTCATCTGTCGGCCGCGAACAACCAGCCTTTTCCAATAAAGACCCACGGCCAGCCCGCATTGCTCAGCCTAGCGGCTGATATAGCAGCTAAAGTGGAGTTGTGCGTAGTAGTACTAGGGGAGGTGACCGACAGCTAAGGTCATTTGCGCTGGACTGGAAAAGATGGAGAGAAACCCGGCGTTGGAATTAGCCTACTTTTAACGAAAGGCGCCAAGGGGTCCGCAGCTTAACGTCCCATCTGACGGACGGCGTACTCACTCAAAGTACCTTACACAAAGCACCTCAAGTAGGAATCGACATACCACTGAAAATATTCGACGCCCCCCCCCGGGTTCGAACCCGGGTCTTCTGGGTGGAAAGACTGTACGATAGCCACCGTACCATCTCGACCCTCTCGACGAGGAGTTACCACCCCACTCAGTCCCTCTTTTTGGCGACGGGCGATTTCTCGGATGGGTAAATTGTTCCGCATCCCTCCATCGATTCGCTGCCTCCGCCGCGTCGTGTGATCGGACGCCTGTTTCACCTGAGACAGAACTAAGCGGTGGTGGGTCGGCGTTATCTGCATTTCATCCTCCTCACTCCGGAAAGTTCCCAGAAATCGTCTTTAGCTCCTCCCGGTGTAGTCCCGTGCCCGTGGCATCCAGCGGTGCTCAGTTCCCTCAGGCCAGGGGTCGGAGATACGCAGGGAGGGTGGGGTGCGTGCGCGGGGAGATTGGCGCGGTGCGAATGGGTGGGGAGGTGATGAGAGGGTAGGGTGCCCGCGGGGAAAGGATGGTTGACTTGGGGAGGGTGTGAGATGGTGTAAAGCCGCTCCGCCGGGTAAATTACTCTCGGCGCGGGAGTGAGGATTTCACGTGAATTCTCCAGGCGTAAGGGCTTCGTTCCGGAGGATTTTCCATAAGCGCCATTATTATCGCGATGAAATTATAATTAAGAGATCAATCTCGGGGGAATGTGATTCGCACTTGACATTGAAGCCTTTGCCGGAGGAGAAGGGTATTTTTTTAAAGGATTAACTCCATGAGAATAGGGATTGACTCAAAATTATTGTGGCGCATAAGTAATTATGAATGGAACAAATGTCTTATGGTAACCGTGCGTAACAAAAAACTATGAACCGAATGAGTCACTCTTAACTGTGTCACCGATCAAGGGTTTGCTACAGATTACAATTCCCATCACCCCATGACGAATTAAACACATAAAATGAATACACTTCATTGAAAATATTAAGTGAATGATTATATCATTTGTGAGAGAAGTTTGGTCTATTTATCAAATCTTTACTCGTTAATTCCATAGTGAGTTATGCACTTTTCATACTGGTACCTGTCAAAAATATTTTAATCGAGTGTGATAATTCAATTATTACTTGGTGCGTTGAAATTATCCAGGTTCTCTTGATGTTGATACTCAGTCTGTTACATTTTATTTTGCAGCCGTTTTCGATGGCCCTAGAATTAGTCGACGTTGGAGGAGGATTGAAGGGTACACATTGTGATATTTTCAATGGATATTCCCTCATATCTTTAAACCTCACATATTTTCTGTGAATTGATGAATACTGCAGAAAAGAGTTATAGGTTCAACCATTAATTTTCCATTGTTTACGCGGGGCAGTGGTCTCTTTTTCTTTCACGTTTGCTTCCCATAGGAATTTAAAATTTCGTCCGCATTTCGGCCACAAAAAGTACCGTCCCGGAAGAGCATTCGCAATTGGCAGTCACCCCTGCCATTAATCATACTTCTTAAATCCGCCTAGATTTGATGAGGCCCGTTCCGCTCCCCCCTCTTTCCTACTCCCAACCAATCTCCCTCTCCTGCGCTCATCTTAAAGCGCACACGTTCGCTGTCCCCGTATTTTGGCGTTTGATGTGGATGCACAACGACGGAAATAAATCACCTGAATTGAATTTTGTGAAATTTATTCGACTTTGTGCCTACACATATGACAAATGCTCAATTTTTTTCCATACGCTTTCTCGAGCGCAGCTATTTAAAGAACCCTTGTTTCCCTCGAAACATGCGCCAGTGAGTCGAAATGCGAATTACTTTTTATATTGCCGCACGTGACCTTATCTCGCACTCTCTCTCTCTCTTTCCTCATCCACATACGGCGTTTTATGAGATAAGCCAAGACCAGGATTAGTTTAACACTTTGATGAAAATTTCCTTAGCTTTAAGTTCTTGCCAACATTGGTTCGGTTGACTCCTCTTTACCACATGGCTCTAAGGTAGTTTTTATTTTAATTCTTCTTGAAATCCTGAGCTTTATGCTTTAATAAAACGATGGATGTGTATTTGCTATGAAAACATAAATCTCTTTGACTCGAGTTCAAATTCATATCCCTCCGCTGTATTTCGGGTATTCCGCTAGGGACGACGGCAGAGTTTCCATCAAAGCAAGTTTTCTGAGGTTTTTGTGTGAGGAATGTGTTCGGACTCACCTTCCAACTATGCGGCACTATGGAGAATTCTTGATAACCCACAATCATGAAGATAAACTCATTGCACTTTGTGAATCCATTAAGGAAAAGTCATTGCACTTACGCAATTGTGTAAGTTAAAAAAGTTTACGCCCTTAAGCGTGACTACTTACAATTCGTGGTTTAGGCATTTGGCGCAATATTACTATGCGTCCATCAAATTAATCTCTATTGTCCATCAGTCCTTAATACAATCGCGTTTCAGATGATTCAAGCTAAAATTTCATACCTAACGATTAAGGATAATAGAAAAGAAGAATCTTTACTTAATCCATGATAATTCTTGATTAATATTCATGGTATGAGTAGCCAATCATTAGCAGTTCATTGCGTAGAAAAAATAAAAACAATATCATTTTTACGACGTCTTAGCAATATTTCTCGAAGTACACGTTGCAAGGGAAGATGAGATTTACTGGATATAACAAAAGGTAAAAAAATTATATTACTCTGAAAAGGCGAGTGACTTTCCATCTGCTCATCATATCTTTAATTATAATTATTCTTTGGCATAATTTGGTAGATAAACCGGTGGGCATTCTGAATTTCTTTGAAAGAACTCTATTTTCTTTAATAGGAGCATCAATGATCCACGAGGTGTGTGCCATATTCATTATGCTTTGTCACTCGTGTGCTGTTGATTTTACTACCACTGTAGCATTTGTTAAAAATGCATTATTTTAACATCGGTTCAGTACGATAAAGGTTGATTTTAGAGAGTTTCTTAGCAAATTCTCATTCAAGAGTATATTTAGAGTCACTGCATCGAAGGCTTTACAATTTAATGGATTCTCTCTTTTAAGATATTCTCTCTTTAATGTATTCTTTTCTCTCTTTCAAGTTTCTTGCTAGTATCACTGAGTAATCTTGATACAGATCTCACACGTTTTGCATTATTAATGGATATTCTATCAAACTAGAATGAATTTATCCACAAGGAGATGCTGCTTAGTACGTCTGTGAGACCACACGCTTACACCAAGTCTTTAATTCTGGCACAGTGAACAATCAACGAGACGACGAATGACTGCTAGATACAGAAAAGTTAGGCGCCACTATTTGGAAATTAATTTCTCTCTTCACTCTTCCGGAGCACGTTTCAAAGGGACTTCTTTCACCGGAAACGATGGAGGAAGGAAAACCAGCAGGTTTTTTTTCTCCTCCTATCTGTCGTCGAAAAAAATGGGCGGCAGAATTAAATTAGCTTCACCCTACGGATGAGCACTTCAACAAAACATCAAGATTTTTTTAGAGTGATTAATCACTCTCTAATGTTTAAGGTTTTTCGAAAACCCTCTTACAAATTAAATATACTCGCTCCAAAACACTAATTGTTGAGTATACATTTCATGAATAAATTAAAGATAGAACCTTTAAACGAACTGCTTTAATAACAAACATTTACTATTTATGCAATCCTACTACACGATGAGTATTTACAAAACATGAATTTATGTGCCTCTACTCCCCCCATTTAACATTCTAAATTTCTCTATTTTTGTTTTAATATTCCACTAGAAACACCGAATCAGCACTAACGGTGGCACCGGATCGTAAAAATCGCGATGTTTGAGAGTTCCTGGGTAACGCTGAAGTGTTTTTGAATGAATATAATAGTCGAAAATAGTTTTCGTTTTGGGACTCTGAGACACTTGGGTGCTGGATAATCTGACCTGCCGTATGTCTTAAATCTAAACACCGCCACTTCTTAAAAGTCATCATCAACAATCCTAAGACGCAATGCTCTTAAGGTTTACTAATACCGAAGATAAATTTGCCGCTTTTGAACTGTGCGAGTAAACCTATCTCGCATTAATATACCTACGGATTCGTATAAAGTTGTCTTTAGGATCCTCCTCTTCATTAGAACGCTATCTGATGAAACTATACGTACAACAGTATGCGTCCATTTAAAGAAATGACTATATCATATGATTAACACTTGTGGAAACATACCGTAAAATGAAGGTGCTATTGTAAATAAAATTAAAATATCACCCTCACGGTGAATGAGTTAAATCATTGCCACCATCATAAAATATTTGAAACACAATGTCCAACTTTAAAGAAAAAATACCAATTGCTGGAATATTTTTTTCAACATTTAAATAGATCTGTTCCGTTTTCTTAAAAGATACACCCAATTGTAATCTATTCTATTACTAGGTGAAATAACCGAATAGAGAAATTGGCATTTAATGTGGTAAAGCATGTAACTCAAAATCTCCAACAATTAATTCACGTGGTTAAACATCAACACTAAAGTAAACTTCTTCTACCTACGCGCTTAATTAAAAAAATCATATATGCATCATATTTATCTATATTTCAATTGAAATAATATATTGAGCAAACCCTTAGCCACACAAGTATGAAAGCCGTCTAAAATAAATCAGCTACTCTTCATTCAATTTGTAACATCACTTATTTAATCTTATCATTCTCATTTTTAACTCTTTGTCCAGACCATAAACGTAGGTTATACTTACTAAACGCAACCATTTACTTACTTCCAAACCAGAAAATGTTTTGATCCCTGTAGGATATCTACCAGACTCGATTAAATTTTACAAGAATCAGCAGCCGAAAAGCATCCCCCAAACAGTGCACTCATTTGCGGATACTTGTGGAATTTCCCGGACTGGAGTGATTAATTGCCGCGCTTAACTTTCCTCCAGTTGCTCTTCGCAACACTCTTCCGACCATTTCCTTGACGATTCAAGCAACGGAAAAGTTTGACAACTCGTGCTCGAAACTCGTCTCCATGCGTTGAACCGAAATTCCTAATATCAACTCCGCAGAAGTGGTGCGCGCCAGTGTTTTCCGAGCTCAGGTTAGCACCCGCTTCGACCCTTAGTTTTAAAAACCTTTCGGCCGCCACTAAACCGGCCACCAGTCACTTCCTCCCGCAAAACTCGGATCGTTTTACCTGTTTCGGCTATCCCACGTCAATTGGGGTGTGTCGGCAAATCGGTGAGTCTCCGATCGCGGCCCCAAGGCATCCCACCCACGCAGTCTTCCCTCGAGGGTCTCGCTCGCGTTTCCTTCCGACCGCCGGTGGGTGAGCCGTTCGCCGCGCGCGTGGACGTCGGAGCCACTGAGAGTGAAGAACGCGCACCTCGCTCGCGGGCTCTCGCAGCCGCGGCCGCCCAGGCGGCAGCACGGGCGCGGCGTCGACGGCAACGAGGGTGGGGGGGAACGAGATGGAGAGAGAAGGGGGAGATGGAAGGAGCGCAAAAATCGGGAGAGACAGCAAAAGGATTGGGGGGGAGGGGGGAAGGTTTGAGGTGGACGGACGCGTTCGAGATGTGTGCCTTCGTCACGGCATTCGCCAATTTCACGTGTCATCCAAACAAAAGGGGGATTTTGTGGAGCGGTGGTGGAGGGGACGTGGCTTCTTTCTTTCGAGGGCGTTTCCGCGCTCGACACCTCGCCGCCGTGATTGGCGGGGAGGCCGGTGCTTTGCGCTCCAATTTGCCTCTGTCGCCGGAGTCGTCGTCGCGAACGCCTGTGGGACGTCTCCCGCGTGAGAGCGGGGCAGCAATAGCGCCGGCGAGGGTCATGACGGTTTGGAGTGGACGGAAAGCAAATTGACTGCCCGTCAAGTTCCTACCTTCTCCCCCACCACTGGTTCTTGGCTCTCGGTTGAGGCCTCTGGTCGAAATTCGCTGGTTTTGCTCTGAGCCATGTTTATTTATTTACAAAATCCTCCGTGAGTGGTCCATGAGTCGTGCGACAACCATGAAAAGAGTTACGGTTCGTGCGGAGAGGCCAATACTTTTAAGGTCAAGTGGCAAGGTCCATAGAAGTTTCTTTCAGTTCGAATATGTCCATTTCAGAAGTCCTGAAAATTCTGGCCCCCGAGGTTTGAAGATTCCGTCTTCACCATCAATTTACTCTCCTGTTGTTTGCAAAGCTTTCGGAAGCAGTTGTAGGTGGAGCTCTTGAAAATTATGGCAAACTACAAGGAATGTGTTGTTTTGGAGTTTTATACGATTATAACATCAACTAAAACTGGAGCACAACATTTTAAGCAGATAACAGGTTTATTTGCACAGCGCTGTCTCTCTAGCAATTGGTGGGATACTTTTAGACTACTTCTATGCAATCCAATGTAGAGCGCATCCATAAGAATCTGGATATCAAAAGAAGAATCTTTAAATATCAAAAGAACAAATGGCATTGAACTCAATATGAAGTAAAAACTTTGGAATAAATATCGTCATAAACAAGGCTGCTGCTTTTAACGTTCATTATCATTCTTCGGTAGGGTTGACATGCATAAACTGGATATTTGTTGCATCTTCCATCTATGCTACCTGTTTCTCCATTAGCACCTTCCACATTTAAGAGGTATTTGCGATTCATTCTAGGACTCTTTCAAGTGTTCTCCCGCTTCTTCCTTCTTCTCACTAACATGCTTTGAGAGCTCTTTTTTCAAACCGTTTCCCATTGAGTAAACCTTATAAGGAACTTCTCTATTCATTCGTCCCTTATAAATCCTAAGTGTTTAATGCAAATGACAGCGCGTCCACAGAAATTCTCTTCGCGTAATTATCGAGGCGTATGTCCCCATTTATGCCACAAGTGGTTGGCTCGCTTGATATTAATTTTTAGCGAGGTGCATTTGAAGGACATCTAACAGGGCACATCTATCTATATGTATTAACAACACTTTGTGTTTCGCTTCATTAAAACATTTTTTCAATCAAGGCAGGGATAGCTTCGGATGAATGTATTTACGGCGAAAAGCAGAAGTTTCACAGGCAAAAATCGCTCGCCTTGACCGGAACTCGAACCAGGATCCCACAATTTCCTTCCATTAAAAAATTTAAAGAAAAGAGTATGGTAAGACATAATTCGGATGGCAAAAAAATCGACCGGATGTCCTGGTAGCGGGGTTCGAGTCCAGGTCAAGGTGAATAGTTTTTTTAAATTAAATTTATACATTTTGGTACACATTAGGGGATGATTCTCTTTGTATAACTGTCGCGGCATCCTCTTCTCTAGGTCTTTAAAAATGGGCAACAACGATTAGTCTGTGCATAAATATTTTGGCCACTTACGAGAAGCATTACAGTCTCACGCGGTCCGCAGTCCTTGAGTTTACACACCTCAGAAATAACTGCTCACCCCATTAATCTTGGGCACATTCATCGAGGAAAATCCATTTTTTTAACGCTCCATCATTTTCGTCACCATTTTCTCACTCCACCAACCCTTCCCCGTCTTCGTGAAAATGTTTTCCCTGAGTTTATCTCAATAAAAAAGTAATTCGTGGTGATTATAATTGAGTTATTCAATCTAAAGATTTTTTGTTTTTTGCAATTCTCACTTCTCTTACGCCATTCCGCTTACTCTAGCCTCATTGCTTCCCCATTGTAGTCTAGTCTTAATGAGAACATTTTCCAGTTCACGCTGTCAAATGTCCTCTCCAAGCCCAAAAAGCTGTTAGTGTTGGCCGGAGGTTGTCATCCTCATATTTACTCGAAGCCTGAGAGTGGCACTTCTCGTCTCTCTGCACACTCCAAATTCATAGTTGCCCTTACTTAGTCACTTTCTCTGTTTCCTCTCTATTTCTCGATTAATAATTGTTACAATATTAGTCGTATAAATATATAAAAAGTAATTTTGTCTGCATAAACTTTTATCTTTATAATTCCACCAAGAATATTTCATTTCAAAGACGGTTGACCCGAACAAAAACTACATCAGGAACTAAGGGATACAAAGAATTTTCAAATATTTTAAAGACTGATGGACGTGAGATATACTAGACGGAAAGCCGGATAATTATTTGAATCATATTTTTTACTCCAAGCCCATAGCTGGTGAAACCTAAAGCAATTACAAATTATTTAAAAACAATTGGTACATGGAAATAATCATGACAAAATACTATTTAATGGGTCTTAATTTCGAGTTATGATTATGGCTATATGATCCATATTTCATGCGAGCAGTGATACTGAATTGCGCTGTTCAAAAGAGCGTGGAGAATAAAGTTGGTTTTTCGGATGACGTAAGTGTTCCAACTAAAATTAGTCTTGAATTATGATGAGTATCAAAGTCAGAGTTGAATGAATAATAAAGAGAATTAGAAACAGTAAAACCCGTGAGCAGTTCGTTTTTCCAGCTCCCTTGCTTCGGAAGATCCATCGCTAACCACGTACACGGCTCATTTAAATGGCGACGTCTTAAGGGAAGTGTGATTCATGAAGGAAGAAAAGAGGCGGCGAAGATGAAAAGACTTAAAGTAATGACCAAGACGCATACACGAGTGGTGGCATTTGTGTATATCTGTGTGTGCGTGTATTAATTATTATGTACATATACACCAGTCTGACATGAAGAAGGCATCGGAGTAGGCCGAAAGTTTAAACAATCTACAATGTGTCCGTTTACGTGTTATCTATTTTATTCTGTGTTCTATTGTGCCGTCCAAATGTTATATAAATATATATATATATATATATATATATATATATATATATATATATATATATATATATATATTATATATAGTATATATATACATATCTCTTTCTTCTCAGTTCCACCTATCTTCAGAGGAAGGTGGTTAGGCCACCGAAAACTGGGAATACGTATGTGTTTCTCTGTGTTTTTGTTGGCTAGCGCTATCTTGCTTCTCCATTTAAATTGCTATTCACATTCTTGTGACTTTCCTTCAAGATATGTGTATAAATATGTACTATATATATATATATATATATATATATATATATATATATAAACCATAAACACAGTTATCTACCCGAAGGTCAGTTGATTACTGTGGTAGAGTTCACCCAGTATTAAGCCCGACGATGTGTGAAATTCACACATCAGGGTAGGGGGGCCAGTTCCTTTCCCTGATATACAGGTATATACACACATATATACACACGTATATATGCATACATACAGGGTTCGTCCGGAAAATAAGTGTACTGAGCTCAGGAAAAAAAATTTATTACACTTTTACATATCTTAAGCTAATATTCCTCAAAATAGGACCCTTGTGAGTCGATACACTTGTTCCAGCGGCGTTCCCATTCCTGGAACGCTCCCGCGAAGGCATCATCGGGAACCTCTCGAAGACACGTCGTCACGGCCTCTTTGACGGCGTCCAAAGTCCCGTATCGTGTTCCTTTCAAACTCCTCTTTATCTTCGGGAACAGAAAGAAGTCCGGTGGTGCCAAGTCCGGGCTGTAGGGCGGGTGCGGCAGCGTTACCACGCCGTGCTTGGCCAAGAAGTCCGACACGACAAGCGCGGTGTGAGACGGCGCATTGTCGCTCAGGTTGTCAGTCATACGGTTGATCGCTGGCCGGACGCGGGCAACTCGTTTTCGAAGCCTGTCGAGCACTTGGACGTAAAATGCAGCATTTACAGTTTGTCGTTCCGGTACAAATTCGTAGTGGACGACTCCCCTTTTGTCAAAAAAGACAATGAGCATCATAAACTTATTTTCCGGACGAACCCTGTATGTGTGTATACGCAGAAATATATCGATAATAAAGAACAGCGAGTACTTTTTCATTATGGCTACTTTAAAGTTGTTACATCATCAAGTAGTCCTTTTGCAGCTTGATTAAAATGAATGTTTACTTGACCAAGGACTCAAGTCTTACTTCCCTTGTATTACAAATTGAGGAAACACTGGCCTAATAATGGGACAAGAAGCCTAAGCCGTTAGGTTTGCGATGCATGTTTGAAGTCTTAGTTGAAAAAAACCTGTGACCATGAGGAAATAAAAGATTTTGGAGTGCGGACCCAGAACTAAAAAGAACTTCTCTCATTAATATACCACCGAATTCTTCATTTCCAACTACCTTAAATAAATCGGGAAATTGTCTTTCGTTGACTCAAGCATTCGGCATCTTCTTTCGTCCCAGCTCCCGAATGATGAGAGCTCTCTTTCTTCATCCAACTCCAGTGTCATCCTGCAATCCGTCTGACACCCAGCCCGCCCCATCGCGATGCACCCAAACTGTCTAACACCCTTGAGGCACCTCCCAATGATGCCAGGCTTCGGTCCTCCCTTCGCCTTGACCCATTCATCCTTCGTTCCAACTCCGTGATCGGTGCGAGTATGCGACGAAATCGATAGACTTGTTAGGTTTTTAACGAGCGTGGAGATGACGCGAGATGAAATGCACATATGACGATAACGATGAATGTAATGCACGGCACTCGTTCAGCCTCTTCAAATTCATTCCAGGGTTTTTAGAAACAATGTCCGAACAGCAAGCGCTATAGAGTACCTATTCGATTCGAACAGCCAGATTTTTCGTCAAAGGAAAAATCCTTTTTTATACGCAGGCGGAGCTCTTACCAATTAAATACAAAGGAGAACATTTCTTTAATCCAGGGACCAAGTCAAGAGCGATGACAAATTATTGTTACTTAGTCCGCTCGCCGTTTCATCCTTTACAATTTTCACGTGTTAAATTTAATAACACTTAGTTCTTTGAACAAAAGTTAATTTGATCGATTTTTTTAATTTTCAAATTTTATAATAATATGTTCTGGTTTGCGGTCTGAGGTTGAAGTATTTACATTAAATCTAAGGTGCAATTCAAAACTATCAATAATGTTGCGCTTGGAGTTGTGACTCGTACTTGAAGAGATAAATCTGCCAAAAAAGTCAATTTCCAAATGTTTACACGATATTGCAGTAGTGTGAGGCTAAGAGGTAACGAGATTAATGTAAATATCATAAAATTCTAAACGATTTGGCTCGATCGGCGAGAGGAGAGGTCATCTCGTACTCACCCCCTTGGCGTATGAAATTCATGCATTGGTGTGGTGGGGAAATCTTGTCCATGTTCCTTTGGAGGTTTCCCAAGATATTGCCGGCGATATTTTTTATGGCCGGTACTCGTGAAATTTACGTTAAAAAGTCTGTCAAGCAGCGGTGCCCGGATTTGAACCCCAGCCCTCTAGTCGAACACAACAGACAATCACGTCACCAACAAACTCATCTGCCTACAGACACTACAGACTCGGGCAGTTCTTAGAGTTCTGCTTAGTGGACTAGTAATAACATGAAGACCCATTCATGCTGTCGATCGCAAATATCATGTAATTCTCTAAACACTGGAATATAGGTGGTATACGTATTTAATTTTGAAATTCGAAATGGTATTTAAGTAAACAATATTGAAAAGTATGAAGAAAAAGCAAAGGAAGATAAACTATAATCAATAATTCGTACAATGAGTGAATCTTCATATCTTCCGCATCATTCATCGCGTATGACAACTTTTCGTGGATTTTAGAAAATAATCTCAACTGCTCTCATATTAGTAGTTTAACTAACTTCATACCGTTGGAAAACAAAAAAAAAAACGTTTCTTTCAGAACTGGATATTTTGATTTTATTTGGTGATAATCTTAAAATGTATAACTATCCGTAAAATTGATTTTGGAATAACATATTTGAAATTATCGATTTCGCAATATCTGCTTGACCCTAACATTTAAAGGGAAGCTACGTAGATGAGAAATACTAGTGAATTTAAATGAGTTTGTATTCATAGTTTTCCACAAAGTGTTTCATCATTGTGATAAAAATACGTTTTCCGGCCTTTGATTATTTCCTATTAAATAACTTCTAGCTTAAAATTTCTTATTTTCACTTAGATTTTTTGTGAAAATAAATTGCATATTTATCATTTCCATTCAACTATAGTTAACAGCTTAATATAAAAGTGGAGTCAAGGGATCAATATTATGTAATATGTAATGAATGTAAACGGTTCTAAAATGAGTCAAATAAAACTGTATGCAATTTCAAACGCCATTTACAAAACCTAGCCTTTAAAAGCATAACTTTAAACAGACTGTAAAAATTTATGTAAAAAATGCAAAAGATATCTTGGTTATTCCAAAGCTATCGTAATTCCCCAGCATAATCGATGGCTTAATATGCCGTCAGACCAATTCTTATGAAATCAAAAGAACTTACATGCCCTATAAGTTAATTTTCATCCCGTACAAATTCTGCTAAAAATTCTCGTTCGTAAAATGACTCATGTAAGGAGCATTTCTTAGAATAAAGAAGTTCATTGGGAAATATAAGTACATTAGTTGCTTTAGATGTTATTAAATACTGAAAATTATTCACATTTGATTATTCTCAATATATTCATATTGTGAATAATCAAAGGATTTACCCAGTTGGGAATGAAACAATCCGAGAAAAATTTCTAATTGGATATAGCCCGATCTGTAAATAAAGATTTTGTTTGACGCAGTCATTTTCGAGGTAACATATTGATAATTTAGTTTGCGTATTCCGTCACCACTTCTGAGAACGATGCCATATCAGGAAACTACGTTCAATTATTTAGTGAAAGCACAATGGTACATATAGTCAAATTTAACGAGTGGTTTTTCCGGATGGATATATCATCGATAGCAAAAAAATGGCACTTATTCGTTGAGGGCATGGTAGAGGGTCTGTCTGCTGTCGATAGGGACCCGGGATGAAACCGGGAGGATGTCGTGAGACACTTTCAGCTAAACCCAAGCTGTTCAAATTTATGGATACCAGAACTTAATGAGAAACCGCAAGCGGCAGAGAAAGGAAATGGTCCATTGAAACTTTCGCTTTAATATCACTTGAATTCTATCCTGGATGGTCATGCCGACCCTTCCATTTTATACCCACCTTACACGTACATGAAGGTAAAACTGTGTGTACGACAGTTTGATAGATCTCCGACTGTTCCCAATGCACAAAAAAAACCTGTGACCATGTATAGGCTCCTGGCGCTCTGCTAAAAGAGTTCCATTTAAGAATTTGTAGTACATATTGTTCCTAAGTGACATTTTCTGTCAACGAGAAAGCGGATATACTGTTCAAATTTAGAAGAATTAAAACATGGCTGAAACACAATACATAAGGTCATCTTACCGGCTAATATTTAAATTTCATCTTCATATTCAAGATTTTGCATTTCATGGAGCAAGGGATTGACATGCATTTGATCAGCTTTGCGTCGAGGATTTCCTCAGCAAAATTAACCGCTGGTGGCCTTAAATTTAACAGGAAGAATGCTCCATATATGAAGAAATTGGTTAAATTTATTTTAATTTTAAAACTTTATTAATTTAAGTGCTTGATTTAATTTTAAATTGACAATTTTAAAAGAACTAAAGCTGAATGTCTATGAAAGCAAAATGTATAGGTAATAGGCTAAAAGAGGAGGAAGGAAAACATAAAATAAAGGAGAGAATGAAATTAAAGCTGATTAGCATAAGACTGAAGTATAGATAGGAAAACTCCTCAAATAATAAATGATTTAATGATACCGTGTATGCATAGGATGAGCGAAAAGCGGCATGAAAGCAAAGGAGTGAACTCGTTCGGAACATTGGGATTCACAAATTCTCGGTATGACTAATGATTAAAGGAAGGAAAATTTTGAGGGTATAAAGTGTGTTATATGGCAATGGAAAATTGGCTTAAGGGTTGCAGATGGTTAACGTTTGCCAGCTTTAGAAGTATATTGTTGAGTAGCAATTTAAATTCTCTTTAATCGATTAAACACTCTCTAAATCATCGTAACTCGTTCAATTCCGTTAACCGTGAAACGGGGGGAGTTTATCGGCAAAATTTTCAATTAAAATCCGTCACATGTTTTAGGTTCATTGGACGAAATATTGGGATAAAAATTAATACGTATCCTAGGATCTGAGTCAGAGCTAAATAATGTTTTTAAAATTTACAAATAAGTACGTTATTACAATAAGAAAATTTTTTTCCAAGTTATTACAATGGGCATCCTTACACCACATTTATTGTACATGTACATCTTAGCCAATGAATGATTTGATAATTTTACAATATAAACTCTTTTTCTCTTACTAATATCAGCCTAATTAGATTTCTTAAGGGTTGAAAAGATATTATAGTAAAAAAAATTGAATAAGCGGAAAATGAAGTACGTTATTACAATAAGAAAATTTTTTTCCAAGTTATTACAATGGGCATCCTTACACCACATTTATTGTACATGTACATCTTAGCCAATGAATGATTTGATAATTTTACAATATAAACTCTTTTTCTCTTACTAATATCAGCCTAATTAGATTTCTTAAGGGTTGAAAAGATATTATAGTAAAAAAAATTGAATAAGCGGAAAATGAAATCCCAAATTTAATTAATAACCAAAATGCATCTTTTATAGGACGAATCTATGTGGATTATGAAATCAGGTTTCTAGTTTATAGATGTTAACTAATTTTTCACGTCATTACGTGAGGTGAAAAAGTTTTGACGCTCACTTTGCATGAACATAATAAAGAGCTGAGAGACAAGCACTCTAAGGAATTGCCGCTGAGCGACAAGAAAAGGATACCGCGTGCCTTAAAAAGCATTCATCACAAATATAGCTCTTAGGTTGCTCATCATGTAGCTTCTTAAGAAGTTGATAAATTGACACTGTTGAATTGACTTTGAGCTTCCATTCCTCCAAACTTTCTCCTTATATCTTGGCCTCGATGACAGAAATCAGGTGGCTAGGGTTTCTTTCCCTCGGCAGGTTTTTGGCACTAATTTTCTGACTACTTGGATGATTTCCATGGTTAAAAGCGATCATTATCTATCAATTTATATAAATGGATGGCTATAAGCATTTATAAATATTCACTTTTTGAAGGGGTCAAAAATCAGCATAGCAGTCTTTTGAAAGGAATATAGACGTTGATCAAATCAACCAGAGGGAAAAGGAATACTTCTTTAAAACAGTAGTCTAAAATATCTTAATTAATCGAGCAATATAAAAAAGATCATGAATGGAATTGCATTTTAATTGAGCTTAACTTTGTGCTTCTATGATTATGCAGGTTAAAAGGATATTTGAGAAGAATTTTAAAAAAGACGTTAAAGCGACGTAGTATCACTGAAAATAATAAGAAGTAACATATTTAAGCGTGAACTGAAGCTCATGATAGTTCTTTGGAACGTTTTTCTAAAACATTACTCGCACACACATGCATACCTTATATAACTTTTGGATATAAATACAAGGGGGACAGGAATAGGAACACATATACGAGTAAAGGACAAACAATCAAATACCTCCCAAGATAACTTTTTTACGATTGTAATTTGCTCGATTCAACATTCCTCACCAACCCTAGGTTTGTCCATAATACATGTATGTATTTCGTAGGAAATACGTTAAGTAAATAATGTCGAAATACAATCCAGTTGCGCGTAAAATGTACGGTTTGTAAACAACTATATAAATTTAAAGTGCAGGGGTTTAAGTTCGTATAGTCATGCTATTAATGCATCTCAATTGCTTTCACATTCTTAATACTTTGATTTTAAAACCTAGGTTTAGAAAGCACTTTTATATAAATGTATACACTTAAATAAATAATATATTTAAAATGAGTTGTAATATAGACAATTCATATTGGAATTACATCACTGATAAACTGTATTCAATATCTAAGTATGATTTTGTATGGTGTTGAGTATACTAATGAGTCAGAGCTATATATGAAAAATTAGTTACACTGTTATTTCCATATACTACAGGCATCCCATTTCCTTATATCCGTATCACATGTGCATGAATATCTGTTCGCCATTTGGCGGGTTTTTGTAGGTAGTGGTCATCCAAAACCTTCCTTAACCAGTAGTTTACCAAATAATAATATGATATATATATATATATATATATATATAATGTAATTAGCATCATTATACAAAAACACAGAACCAAACAAAAAAAGAGATACTCACTAGGTATCGAATGTTCGGTGGTCTGCACCAACTTTCTCACGAAAAGAAAGGACAGAACTTGAGAAAAGGAGAACCCGGAAGCACTGGATGGAAGGGGAAGGTGAGGAAATGTATAAAACGGGAAGAGTTTGGAGGGGAAGTGTTAGGGAGGGATTTTTAGAAGGGTGGGGATAATATGGAAGGTGATGGGGGCGGAGGGGGGATGCAATTTTGTGTAGAAAGGAGCAATTATTGTCTAATATTAATACCTGGGTGATTCCAGGAGCCAGATGAACGCTTTCTCTATCGTTTCGAGTTTCAGTGGAGGGTCAGAGGGTGGGAGGGATGCTAAGATGGATACACTATAGCATTTTTCAAAGGGAATGTTGCGTTCGGAGGCGTGCTTGGGGATTGGAAGCATACCAATCAGGGAAGAATTCTTGCATGAGCCTCGTTGGCTATCGATTCTAATATTAAGGGGTGAGGTACACTGTCCAATATAAAGGCAGGGCAATGTCTGCACTTCAGAAGGTAAACTACATCTACATCTCCTCTATATAATACCCCCAAGCCGCTGCAAGGGCGAGTGGCGGGGGCTGTTAGGTCACAACCCAAAAAAGGGAAAAAAGAAAAACAGCATTCAAACCAACACATGCATGCAAACCCAAATCCAGAATATATTTACATCTACATCTTGATTCTTGATTTTTGTTAACGATTTGAACCGCGAAGTGAAAAGTAAGATAAGGATGTTCGCGGATGACACAGTGATTTATCGGGAGATATATGGGGATGAGGATCGTTTAATTCTAGCACGTGATTTAGATTGCATTAATGAATGGTGTTCAAAATGGGGATTACCTTTAAATCTTAATAAATGTTCGGTGGTAAATTTCTATAAAAGATCCACGGGATTCGTTTACAAATTAGCTGGAGTTGACCTTGAAGTAGTTGATACGGTGAAATACCTAGGAGTTACATTCACTAAAGACTTAACTTGGGGGACCCGTATACGTAAAGTCTGCGGGCAAGCATATAAAAAATTAGGATTTATTAGACGCCTTGCCGGCAGAAGTGACTCCAAGGTCAAGGAACGTTATTATCACGCTCTTGTAAGGCCCCATTTAGAATATGCATGTAGCGTATGGGATCCGTGTGAAAAAGGCCTCATTCGGGAAATTGAGAAGGTCCAACGCCGGGCAGCTCGTTTCGTGGAAAACTGTTACGATAAAACGAAAAGCGTCACTGAAATGCTTATGGAGTTGGGATGGGAATCATTGGAAGAAAGACGACTCAATGCTAGGTTAAACTTACTAAATAAATTCGGATCCGCATGTTTCAGCACCGAGGTCTCGAAAATTATTCGCGCTCCAACATACAATTGTCGCTTGGATCATGTGTACAAAATTCGGGAAATAGATGCCAGGACTAGCAGACTCAAGGACTCCTTCTTCCCACGGACAATACGGGACAACAACTGTAGGGTCACACTCGGAGATAACGAAAATGCCTCTTGCCACCCTCGGCGTCTAGGTAACAATTAGTTATACTCGACTGCATGCAGTCCCGCAAGCCACCGCAAGGGCGTGTGGCGGGGGGTGTTAGGTTACCACCCAAAAGGAAAAAAGAAATACCGCATTTAAAACCAACACACACATGCAAACCCCAATCCACAGTAGTGCACAAATTCATAGAAACATCCCATCATTCCATGTGTATGCAAACACACATCCACCTCCCCTCACTCCACAAGCATGCAAGTACACATGCTTAATTATAACAAACAATTGTATCTTAGAACGCAGCAAGAAATCTATCCAAGATTCAAGTAAACAGCAAGGCGAAATACCACCACCACATGAACGTGCAAAACAAAACGCTCTCCTACCCAAGGTGAGGAATTTGGCCCAAAGCTGCAGGCAGGAAGAGGGCTCCCCCACGGAGAGGGACAAGGGATGGAAGAGGAAATTTAGGTTACCAAAAGCAGAGCAAACAATACTGTAAACAGCACTACATTACTTAATGGCATTCCAATGCGGTCATGCGGGAAGGGTTTTGACAACAACAAACAGGAGATTAGTAAATGTGTATGCAATTGAGTATAACTAATTGTTACCTAGACGCCGAGGGTGACAAGTGGCATTTTTTTTTTATCTACGAGTGCAACCGTACAGTTGTTGTCCCGTATTGTCCGTGGGAAGGAGGAGTCGTTGAGTCTGCTAGTTCTGGCAACTGTTTCCCGAATTTTGTATACATGATCCAAGCGACTACATTGCTAGAGGTACATGAGGAGTAGGGAATTGGTGGGAGAGGGTTAAAGAGCGGGCGGTAGAGGGATGGGATGTCACATGATTACCTGAAAACTTTCATTACTCATTTAAATGCTTCGTGTATCCATCTTAGCATCCCTCCCGCCCTTTGACCCTCCACTGAAACTCAAAACAATAGAGCAAGCGTTCATCTGGCTCCTGGATTCCTGGAATCGCCCAGGTATTAATATTAGACATTAATGTGTTTAATTATGTTTTAATTATGTTACTAATTAAGTAATTTAATGTTTCAATTAAACAAGTGAGTTTCTCTTTTTTGTATGCTTTTGTGTTTTTGTCTTTGTATACTAGTGCTAATTCTATTTACATACTTATTCACGTCCGTGAGACTTTCACAAAAGTGTTATACATATATGTAATTTAAATGAAGAAGCGAGGTAGAGCCAGCGAACAAAAACACTTAGAAACACATACAAATGAAACTCACACGTATTCTGATTTTTCGGCAGCAAAACTACTATATATATATATGTATATATCTATACATACATATAATAGGCTTCTGACTGCGTAGGTTGGAGCTGTAGGCAAAAATGCAGCGAAAACTTTGTAATTCCCGATATACTTCTTGAATAAGATGATATAAAAATAATGTTTATTCAAAACAACTTAAAAGTTTTCGTGAAGGATTTGCAGAGTTTCACGCAGAATTTTACAGAAAAACGCTCTTCCTTCAAAGAGCTCGTTTCCACGGATCCTATTTTTCGTTGCACTCCGGGAACACCCCTTCACAGAAATTGTCGTAACAAATCAACAAATAAGATAACAACAAATTGGTTAAAGGCGGTTATTTGGAAATATTTCGCAAATGCAACTCCTCCAAACGAATTAAACCAACTGAAGGTGCGCTATAAAATACTACCTTGATCAACAAGTTCCCGAAGTTTATTCATCTAAATCTATATTGTCCCCTTCAAAGTAATCCCCATCGACTGCAACACATTTATGCCAGCGCTTTATCCAATCCTCGAAACATTTTTTATATTTAGTTTTCGGTATGTCCATCAGTGCTTCCTGCGATTTTTCCATTACTTCCTCTCGGCTGCTAAAACGCGTTCCCCGTAATGGTTTTTTAACTCGATTGAACAGAAAGAAGTCACAGTGAGCCAAATCAGGTGAATTCGGTGGCTGTTGGATGGTATTTGTTGCATTTTTCGTCAAAAAATTACGAATAATGATAGCACTGTGCGACGGTGCGTTATCATGGTGCAAAATCCACGAGTTTTCTGCCCACATTTCTGGTCTCTTTCGGCGAATTGCTTCATGCAAACGTCTCATAACGCCCAAATAATACTCTTTGTTTACTGTCTGGCCTTCTGGCAAAAATTCATGATGCACTACACCGTTGTAATCCATGAAAACCATCAGCATTGCCTTCTTTTTTGACTGAAAACGACGTGGTTTTTTTGGTCTCGGCTCATTTGGTGAACGCCATTCACTTGCCTGATGTCTGGATTGCGTGTCGTATTCATAAACCCACGTCTCGTCTCCAGTAATGATCCTTTTGATGAATGTGGGATCGGATTCAGCCTCGCAAATCATGTCTTTTGCGACGTCAACACGGTCTCTTTTTTGCATGAAATTGAGGTCTTTTGGCACCAACTTTGCTGCTACACGACGGAAACCCAAATCATTAACCACAATGTCTTGGGCGGATCCATAGGCAATGTTCAAGTCCTCCGCTATTTCTCTGATGGTTAATTTGCGGTTATTGACCAACATTTCTTTTACTTTATCAATTTTTTCACCGACTTTCGATGTCGATGGTCTGCCACTGCGTTCATCATCTTCGATTGACTCACGACCACTTCTGAACCGCTCGTGCCACTGGTAAACGACCGTTTTTTTTTTAGAGAATCGTTGCCGAAACACTTTTCCAACATTTCCAACGTCCGTGCGCCACTAAATCCGTTTTTTACGCAAAATTAAATACAAGTTCGTTGTTGCAAATTTAAATCCATTTCTGCAATTGTAAAAAATCGCCAACACACACAGAGATAGATGTACTCTTGGCTACGTAACTTTTGCAAATGTCAAGTTATGACACTAAGATTTAAAGGGAATATCAACAACAGATGTACCAATTTAACAAAAAAAAACAGAACTCAAATCGGAACGATGGGAGCGCCACACGGTGGTTATTCCGGGAACGTTTTGATCAAGGTAGTATATCGAGAACTCCTTGAACCTACGTCGTAATCAGGATTTGGATCACTTGTTTTGCGTCCAATAGGTATCATCACAAATTTGGCTCTCTCTTTTATTTCTTTACCTCACATAGAATAGGCTTTATATTAATAACAGTGTTTCATGGCCAATTCGTGACGTGATTTTTGGTATCTACTTCATCATTGAAGTAGGAATACACAATTTCAATACTATGAACAATAGAATAAACAATACTAATTGAATAGAGGCAGACAGAGAGCAGGAAGGAAGGGTGCTAAATGGGTGAAGGGTCTCCATTTGGTGATTTATGAGTGGATGTCAGGTATTCATATAAGTATAAGGCTAACTCTTCTTTAAGTAGGTACAATTGAACGAAGATACCGGAAAGGTGAGTGAGAGCAATGCTTGTGAAAGTTTGAAATTAGTTAATGGTGGATGATAAATATGGAGAAGGACGCATTGAGAAGCTGAAAGGTTATACCCGATAAAGGAAGAGTTGATCAAATTTGTTAGTGAAAAATAAAAATAATGATAAATAATAAGGATAAAATGGAAAAGAAAGAATAAAGATAAAAATAAAATAATCCAGGCGCAATGTACTGAATCATCATCTATCACATCGTGAAAGTTGATTTGCGATGCCTTCAGCAACTTCCTTTAGTATTGTAGCGGGTATTTCTTCCGAACTTGGGAAATTATATGTCCCTATACTTTGGAGTTGTTTCTACTTCCTCCAGGAAAAATTTAATGCTAATCATGGATTCTTCTGGTGTGGGAAGGGCTCCGCTTTGTTCACTTTTGGTGCAGTGGTTTCGAAAAAAGTTTTTCGAATTTAGGCTGTGTGCACACTATCTTTAACAATACCGCCGTTTTCTCCATTTAAGTAACGTACAGTCGGACCATTCCCTTGTATTGTTCTGATGTAAAGTGAAAATGATTTAGGTTTATCTTCTTAATATTAATATTTCATTTTGGTTATCAAGGCATGTAAGGCCTTGTGCCTCACATGTCATTAAACCCTTTACGTATTGGCCATCCCAGCTATTGATGCTACTAAACATACCATGAATAAATATAAGGATTACCTAATTCTTATGTTACAAGAGCATGAGAAGTCTTGAAAGAATAATATTCGGCAAGGCGTTCTAATACTGTAATAGACCTTAGTCATTAAAGTATTCTATTAAGCACAAGCAGTCTTATCTGTAAGTCAGAAAGAATACACAAGAGCTTAATGTCGTAGCAAAAATCGTGGGATATTATGAACCATCGCCATCCCGCGAGAACAATATACAACTTCAAAACGATATTATTTATATTCATCCCACTGGTCCATTTCCAAGGCATTATTCATCAGCGTCACACAACCCATATGAATATTGCCATACTTTTGTGGTTTGTAGTTATCTCATACATATTGAACTTTCGTTACAAAAAGATATTAACTCAATTCCATTCGGTGCGCAGAAGCCGATTGCTGAGTCGAGGATTGAAGTCGTTGATCCAGAGTCATGACTACTCCGATACTGAATATCGAAATACGTATGTCTCAGGCCCCAGGCCTCAGGATGGGCCCTGCATGAGGCCTCACATTAGGTACTGATCAGGTGAGCATTTAGTTTAGCACCGCGTGGAATTAACAAACTTTATGCGATTTTCATGTTAATACTTAAGGTAAAAGTCACCAACAAAATTGTAAGTAGAATAACTAAAATGGAATACCATGTGCTGTTAAAACCTGGGAAGGTTTTAAAAAATCTTAAGAGTTTTATGATTCCTAGAATGTGTAAAATGTTTAGTCATGTACCAACAAAGGAAATTTCTGGAATAACGTTTTTATGAAATGTGGTGAACCTATTCTTAGCGGCACATTAACTAATTAGTTTTTAATAATATTAGTATGTATTGCATTCAGAATATTATTATTTATATTAAAATGACTTCAATAGCCATAATTTGATGTCAGGGTTTCATGTTAGCATTCTACGTTACATAGCACAGTGTCATTTTTTCTAATATCGTGATTGTTGGTCGTCCTTCAGCATCTAGTGGGTAGATGGTAGGAAGATTCTCTTCAAGGTATGTTTTTACGTAACTACCACCATCAATTGATGTGTCGCAGTGTGGTCTTAAGTCTTATTTGCGATCCAATTCAAATTTTCAATTTCTATTCTTTTCAACTACAAGTAAATATTTTTCATAACCCTTTTTGCTATATATCATTCAACTTCCAACTGTTCGATTTCAGATCCTAATTTGTGCTGAAACCCCACAATGTGTGTCTTGGGGAGGTAGAGTTTTGCTCCAACAATGATAATAATAATGTTGTACTGCAAAATAAATCTTTAAGCAAATTGCTAATTGCCAAAAGGTGTAACAAAATTGTACTGAAATGTAATTTAACTATATTTCATTTGAAATTTTTTAACATTTTGTAACTAAGAGACAGTGGGGTAATAATAATTAATCGGTGAATAACAATTAGTTTGTGGGAAAAACATAAGTTGATTTTATTTTTCAAAACTATTTTGTACTAATTACGCAAACCTTTTTAATGCATACATTTTATGCCTTCGGCCATTGTCGTCGGTCTCCTCCCGCCAATGGAATTTTTTACTTTAGGAATATTTCACTTTTTCATCAACGTAAAATTAAGTCAATGCTACTACCTATGATATAACTTTGTGTGATGGAAATTGTGAATAAATACAGCGGATAAGGAGACACTTGTTTATGGTTAAGTGCCTTTTTAATTGCATCGCTCTTCATTTATCATGGCTTAAGCAAATTTAAAAATCAAGAACAAGCATATATTCGCCAAAATCAATAATATTTACGTAACAGTATGTTTTTGAAAGTTACAATGTAGCAATCTCAGTCTTGATTAAGTCAGCGTCAGTATATGAAAATACCACAAAATATCATATGCACATATGTATGATGTGCAAACACGTTTCATTTCTCATTCTTGCAATTGAATCAATTATGTTGCAGTAAAGTTCCTAGACATTCAATTCTAAGCTTACCAAAGAACGCATGGAGCTAAAGAATTCAAAATTTTCCCACGTCCTAATTGAACCTTTCCACTGTGGTTTGTGCTGTGTGCTTGCTTCAAAATTTGACCTTAAAACGAGTGGAAAGCCGGAATACAGGCTGGAAATGACAGTTTAATATTTATTTTCCAGCGTGATATTCCAGCGTCTAAATCACCACATTTTCCGCAATTTTTTATTAGAATAGTTTCTCTCTTAGCCCAGTGAAATATTTCTCCCAGTTGTGGTTATTTAAATGACTTTGAACAAAAAATTACCTTTATATAACGAAAAAATTTGCAAATGGAATTACTGAAAAAAGCCCATACATTTTAAAGGCGTGGTATGTGGAAATAATATAACCTGAATTAATGAAAATAGACAAAATATGTAAGCATAATTGTTGGGAAACATTCAATTCTGGAACTTTTTGGAGATATTTATTTCTAAATTAATCCCACTGTGCTATGCTCAAATTCCATATGAATATGGAAGTTTAAAAAAATGACAAGTTCAAAATTAAATTTAAATAGTGTGTTCTAATTTTGTTCTCTCTTTTGACCATTTTCCGTGCATGCCTTTCAACCTTCGTTGGTATCTTTTAAATGTTCACAAAAATTTAAAGCGAGCAATGCTTGTTTTTATGTAAGCTGAATTTCCAAATTACATACGATTACCATTGAAGCTCAAAAATGTAATATTTTTTTCATCTGCTGAGAAAATGTTATTACTTAGCCAGCGAAAATGGTGGCGTGAATAATTTAACCAAGCGCCTTCAGTAAATAACTGTCACAAACTGATATCACCGTCTGTAATTTTAATTGCTGAAAAATGATATCGAACAATGGTCAGTCTCATGCGCGGACGCGAAACGAGTTTTGAGCCTCTTGTGTGTTTTTATGTGCCATAGTCGTTACTCAAACTCTCACTCATTCCAGTTGCTTTTGCCTCCAGAGTACACGGATAAAATAGAATTCTTGATGTTCATTCAAAATATTTAGAAGTCATGATTGGCAAGAAAGAATAAATTCAGTAATTCCTATTATCAAGCTGACTGAGAATCCTGCTTAGTGATCTCGCATTTTTTCAATTAACGTAATTATTTTTCTTTAACAAGGAGAATTGGTAATGGGGCCATGAGCCTTGAACCACTAAAATTGTGGGGGTACATTAAACCAATGGTTTTGAACATTTCTCCCATTGATAGGACAAAACCAATTAATGCATTGCAGAATCTTCGTAGAAGTGATTAATTGGAACTTTGAGACATATTTTGAAAAAAAATAAGATTGTAAGATAAAAACTCGGGATTGGCAAGGGGTAAATACGGGAGTTGGGTAGGTTTTGGTTATTCAGTGATTTTTTGTGCATTATAAATGAAAATAAGCATATTACGAGGTTCTGTCATCAAAACGTTATTTTTGTTTAAGTTCAAGAATAGAACTCATTTATTTCCTAGAGAAACTAACTCCACGAGAAAAGTTGAAAAATAATTTATACTGATATATCGTTTTTAGTATCCCAACAATAAGCTTTTCCTTGGTTGATGTGACTTTTATTATTTTAATTATCTCATTAAAATTTATCTTTCATATTTTTGCATACTATATATCCAGCGTTTTAATCGCAAATAATGTTACTATTGTGAAACTCACACTGGGTGTTCATATGTGAATAACTTGTAAAAGAAGGTAGTGTGGTGTTATTGAAGCAGGTAACTATAAAGGTGGCAAAACTTTAAGTATTATATAATTAGTTATATGTGACCGGTAATCATAGATTTCTTTCATTTTCTTTAAATCAATTTCATTCGCGTTGCACGCATTTGCGTTATCACGTCAAATGCAGCTCATTTATTCACCCGAGTCAATGAATGCATTGCAGAATCTATGGAGAGGCGTATCATTGGAACTTTGTAGGAGACAATTTTGGATCCAATAATATAATGAAAACACTGTGCGTGCATATTTGAATATGCAGAGTCATTTTAGTTATTCCTTTAGCGATAATCATAAATTACTTGCTCTGAGGAACTATCAATGGAAATTACCTATTAACGATTCAAAATTGTTTAATGCTTAAAAACACACGCAGTTTCGAAAGGCCGGATCATTCACAATCAAACATGAATGTATGCAGACATTTACGAAAGACCCTTCCCGTGGTAAGCATTTGTCTTTCCACAGGCAGTTGGAGATTATCTGCAAGTTAATGAATTGTTACTCCTCTAAATAAATTCAATCTTCAAGGATGAGACAAGGATGCGAGATAAAGTTTCTTTTATTTTTCAGCGTCAGTAAATGATGCAAACGATAATCGCCACGAGGTGATCAAAATTAGAAACACACAACATATGAACCGAGCAAAATCCTCATCAAGCTGTTATTTCCAACTTCCAATTCAATTGTTAAATGTTTTCTTTGGTATCATTGGCATACAACATATCTGATGTTGCTACATCAATATCCCTCTCTCAATGAGGACTCAGTTTAGTTCCTTCAGCATGAATTACTTTTCATTAATTGGCATTAAGAGCATAGTACGTATAAAGGAGTATGATATAATTACTTCGGTATAATGGAGCTGAGGCAATTTTTCAAATTATCCAATGGATACACTTGGTACTACAAAATGTTCATATCGAGCATTTATTACCTACCGTTTTTATGTTAATAGGGATCTTAGTAGGTTTTACGGACCATGGATGCACATTACTGTACTCCCAAGCCCTTACTTAAAAGTACATGGCACAATTCATCCTTAAAATGTCACAATAATTTATTCTTTAGCTCTGCATACTTTCTACTTTCTTTAATATAATTCAAAATCAATTATTCCCCTCACTCTACCTCGTTTCCAGGATTCTCCCCTCTGTTACCCTCCCTCTGTCTTCAGAATCCCGTGCTCTAAATATAAGTATGTCCTGTAGTGACTTGTCCTACTTTCTTCGGATCTCTCCCTCCAAACTCCTCTCATCCCCTATCTGTCCTTGATCTTCATCGCTGTTATCCATCCCATCCATTTCATTTTCTCCGTTCTTCTCCACAGCTACATTGTTCTCCTATAGCCTCAACAACCACACACAATAGTTTTACAAGTCATACAAAACTATTACACCCCAGATTAAAGTTTTCACCAGTATTTTCAACAATATCATCATGCGTGCAACAGCATTAACACACGTGCATATTGTCAACTCCCGCCTCCTTAACATTTTTTTACCCATTAAATTTTTCTGTTCATTTTACCAACACTTCCCAAAAAACACACCGCATATATCTGAACTATTTTAGCTCTTTTATTGTCTACCCAAAATGTATAACTATATTGGAACAGGAACTAGTTGGAACTTTCTAAATAATAGCTTTTGCATGGTGTGCTTCACTGCGTATGTGACGAGACATTCCTATTTGATTGAAATATGACAGTCCAATTTTACTTCTAAAAATTTCCTTGGTCTACGTTCCTGATTCTCTTTTCCACTGAGAGGAAACAGAACACTCATTTTGCCTAGATTTTTTCACACCCATTTTAATGCAAAATTAAAAACCC
Source organism: Hetaerina titia (assembly GCA_037158775.1). Taxonomy (NCBI): domain Eukaryota; kingdom Metazoa; phylum Arthropoda; class Insecta; order Odonata; family Calopterygidae; genus Hetaerina; species Hetaerina titia. The sequence goes on along the minus strand of CM073779.1, from coordinate 62,212,060 downwards.
TCTGTCCTGTGATATGCATGAGGCCTCAACTATTTCCCGAACTTTGACTCGCCGATCATTCTACACCATATCATGGATTTTGTTAATCATTCCTAAAAAAAGTCACCACTGAAAGTCCCGAGTGGCTGTCAGGGTCTCTCTCTCTTGTACGTTCACAAAAGGTGAGTTTCTCTTGGATGATTCCCTGACTGTCACAAGGAAGCCTTATAATCACATACCTTCCCCCGTCTATACAGATTTGCCACCACAACAACCCACCACCTTCCCACCATTTCTTCCCTAGACACAAACGCTAGGCCTGATTGTTCACTTTTCACAAGAGGGTAATAGCGAAATACGTTTGAAAACAAACAAATGAGTGTATGCTACCCTGTCAATTCCATTCACATCATGCTTATCAATAATTTCTACGAGATTGCATCTGAAACAGTTAATTTTATGTCAAACGGCAAATTACGATCATATTGACGGTGCGAAGTCTAATATCCATGGAGTGGATATTTTCTACTAAATATTCGTTCAACATTAAGATAACCTCTGGTATCAGGTCTGACAATGTGCATTAAGAAATATATGTAAAATCAAATACATAAAAATATGTTTATATATAAAATAATATTGTCGAATCTGTCCGGAATACTTTTTGAGATCAGTCTTAGATCCTATTCCGAAAAGATAATTGCTACATGATGCTAAAGCATGCATGCATGCCAGCTAAAGTTATTCTCTGGATCAGTAAAAGGATAAAGAGTAGGGAAAAAATACTTAAGGGATGATCAGGTTGGGTGTAGGAAGGGGAGAGGAATTAATCGAGAGGAATATAGAATACTGTCAGTACGTATTTGCCTGTTTTTTTAGATTTAGGAAAGGCGTTTTATAGAGTGAATTGGGAAAATTAATTAGTATATTTAAGAAAATAGGAATAGATTGAAGAGACAGTAGGCTACTCCGCAACTTATACATGTCTCAGAGTGCTCAGGTGCGCGTGGGGAACGGAGAGTCCGGATGGCCAGTGTTAGGAAGAGGGGTAAGGCAGGGTTGCCTATTGTCACCGGTGCTGTTCAACGTATACGTGGAGGAAATGATTAAAGAGGCATGGGAAGAACTGGAGGTAGGAATGAAAGTCGGAGAGGAATTCGTAAAATCGGTTAGGTTTGCTGATGACCAAGCATTAGTGGCTCAATCAGCCAAGGGGTTGCAAGTATTGCCGAGTGAATTGGAGGTTCAGTGCGATAGATATAGGATGAGAATCAATATTAATAAAACAAAGGTTATGCGATTTTCCAGGAAAAAAGGCTAAGCTGAAAATTAAAATAGGAGGGGAAAAATAGAGCAGGCAGAATAGTTAGCGTATCTCGGAGATGTTTTGGACAAATACGGTCAAAGTAGTAGGGCCGTAAGAAGAAGAATTGTGCTAGGAAAATTCTTTCCGAAAGAAGAGGCAGTTGACAGGGACGTTGAATAAGGATGTTAAGAAAAGACTCGTTAAAACTTTCCCATGGACAGTAGTTAAGTACGGCGCGGAATCGTGATCACTGGATCAGGATGATAGACAAAGATTGGACGCTTTTCAAATATATGTGTGTTGAAGGTGAAATGAACCAAAAGGAAAATAAATGAGGAAGTTTTAGGTATGGTGGTCAAGGAAAGCGGAGTGTTGGAAGAAATCATAAAGAGTCAGTTCAAATGGCTGAAGGGCATATTGATCTGCAATGGAGTACTGGTTTTAGAGGAGGCGATTTCAAGTTCATTTGCACTATTAGGGATAAACGGAATAGGAGTAAGTTTGGAGAGAAACCCGGCGTCGGCATTAGCCTACCTTTGTTGAAAGGCGTCAAGGGATCCAAATTGTAGCGTACTATCAGACGGATGTCGTACTCACTCAAAGTGCTCTCTACAAAGCGCCTGAAGTAGGGATCGGAATCCCACTGAAAAAATCTGCTGCCTCCGTGATTAGAACCCGAACCCTCTCGGTGGGAAGCCGCGTCATCCCCCGAAATATTCTGATCCCCATAGTTTACTTGTACGTTTAAAATTGTTTCAAAATTTGTGGAGGGTAGTCTTTTTAGTCAAATATTGTACCTCATATCATTTTTCGGATTAGATTTAAACATGAAATCACTACCCAATTAGAAGACTACATGCAAGCATTGTAAATACTTGATGTAAGAAGCTTTGGTAAAAGGCATATATAAATAACACGTTCGGTGTAAGCCTATGATCAGAACCGGGCATTATTAATATTTTCCAAATAGAAAATATTAGCATGATTATGAGGTACACCAATACGTCAAATAGATTTAACATGGATTAGAAATACATTTGATGAATGGTTATCAACGAGTTATGGACTTCAGTAAGATAAAGTTGAATAATATTGATTAGACAGCAATATAGAAATAACAGAATGAAATAGAAAATAACGGAACACATCCTAGAATAATCAGTAAAATCAATAGAGTTCGAAAATTCGGCATTGATCACGACAACCCTAAGATCTGGACTCTAAGCAGAGATTGTGGAATTGGCTGCTGCTTCAGAAAAAAAATTCGTGATATATTTTTTTATACGTATGCATTTAATTCGTGACAGAGATTATTTCGTAGTATCCTAGCAGTGGGTGCGTAACCCCATTCGGCTACGAACAAGAAAGGGCAAGGGTTCAAACCGCATTCAGTCTTTTCTCAACCTCCTTACTCAACGTACCCGTCATCAACTCCCTCCTCCTTGTGAAAGCCTCTTTGCTTGGCGCTGTTCTTCTCCTTACGTCCCTTCTACTTTACGTGCACCTCTCCCATTTCTATACCCAACCTGATCATCCCCTAAGTAATCATTTGCCTTACGCTCTATCCTTCAGCTGATGATCCTGAGGACGACTTCAGCTGCGTGGGTTATCAAACTTACCTTTCTGTTGTTCTCAAATGACGTTGCCTTTACCTTTTTCGGAATAGGAACTAACACTGATCTCACAAAATCATCCGGCAAGATTCCTTTCTCATAGATACTACGAATCAGTCAATATAGAGTCTTTTTCCCACCTTTTCCTAAATATTTCAACAGTTCCACAGGAATGTCGTCTGCCCAAACGGCCTTATTTGGTTTCATCTCCCTTATTGCCCTTTCTATCTCATCCTCGAGTATGCCTGGACCTTAACAACCTTCCTCTACGTAATGTTTCTTTTTTATGTCTAACCTTGTTGGCAAAATATTTTTAGCATACATTTCTTCTATATATTTTTTTCCATCTCCTTGGAACTTATCTGTGAATAAAGAAAACTATTTTCTTTATCCACTTTTCTTTAACTTTGACTCTTCTTACTTTATATATATATATATATATATATATATCCCTCCCATGGACTACAACCTTGTCGTGGTGGAAGGGCTTGTGTGTTCCGATGACCCCTAAAGCTGTGCTGGCGGGAGTAATAATAATTACTCCTGGAAGGGTCACCCATGCCAGATAGGCCGAAGGTTAGGAGCCAGAAGAAAGGTAGTTTACGCAGCGTCTGTTCCTCAGTGAGGCGGCTGCAATGGCGTCTGACCCCAGTGGGGCGGCCATTAAGTGATGGTGTCACGTTAAAAACACTATTGAGGAAGGCAACGGGAAACCACCTCAATTATCATTCCCAAGAAAATATGATGGACGCAAAACAGAAATTGAGTCCTGGCAACTGCGGGACTCGGCCCAAGGGGCCGTGTGTCGTGCCCGGCAGCGGGGGAGGCAAGGCTTCCGCGGTCGTCATCCCACGAAATCCTTGCGGGGGAGAAATAACAGCAGCAGGACAGAAGATGCAGAAGAAGACGAAAGTAGTTAGAATAGGAACCTGGAACGTCAGGACAATGTTGAGGAGAGGCAAATTAGAAAATATTAAGCGAGAGATGGAAAGAGGTAACATAGATGTTTTAGGCCTCTGCGAGGTGAGATGGAAGGATAGCGGGGAATACTGGAGTGACAATTATAGAGTAATATACAGCGGCGGGGACGAGAGCCAACGAGGGGTTGCCGTAATTTTAAATAAAGGGGTAGGAAGAAGCGTAGTCAACATAGAGCAAGCGACAGATAGAATTTTACTCGTAGAGATTAAAGCAGAGCCGACGAACTTGGTCATTATTCAGGTATACATGCCACCGAGCAACCACAAGGAGGAAGAAGTCGATAGGATGTATGATGAGTTAGAGGATATCATCGCGAGTGTTCCTGCAGGGAAACATTTGATAGTGATGGGGGATTGGAATGCGACGGTAGGCGAAGGAAGAGATGGTGGTGAGGTGGGGGACTATGGGTTAGGCACGAGGAATGAACGCGGGGAGAAAGCAATTGAATTCTGCAGGAGACAGGGGTTAGTCATCACTAACACATGGTTTAGACACCACAAAAGGCGTAGGTATACATGGAAAATGCCAGGTGACTCAGAAAGGTATCAGATTATATTATGGTTAGGCACAGGTTTAGGAACAGTGTGATAAATTCGCACAGTTTCCCAGGAGCGGATGCGGACTCTGACCACAATTTAGTTGTTATGAAATGTAATGTTCGTTTCAAGAAGATAAGGCAAGGGCGGCGGGCGAAAAAATGGAATTTAGAAGCAGTAAATGAATTAACGAGGAAGGAGTATCAGGAGGCTGTAGAGAAAATGATGGATGACGGTAAAGAACTGAGTACTATCGAAGAAAAATGGGAATGTATCAAGAAAGGGATATTGGAAGCCGCTAAAGACACTATAGAAACCGTTAACGGGAAAAGGATAAGGAAACCATGGGTAACGGATGAGATGATTGCAAGGATGGATGAGAGAAGAAGATGGAAAAATGTAAACACAGAGTTAGGCAAAATGAAGTACAAAGAGTTAAACAGTAAATTGATAAGGGCCACAAATAAAGCAAAAGAAGAATGGTGGAAAACGCAATGCGAGGATATGGAAAGTTTACAGAAGAAGGGTGAAATTGGTGCTCTATACAGCAAGGTTAAGTTATTATCGGGAAGTAAGAAGGCAAGATGTGTGCTAACAGTTAAAGATAAATGGGGTAAGATAATAGTTGAACCAGGAAAAATCCAAGAGAGATGGAAAGAATATATAGAAACACTGTATGGTAAAGAACTTAGGCCGACAAGGTTAGACATAGAAAAGGAACATGACGTAGAAGAAGATAGCTTAGGTCCAGGCATACTCGACGATGAAATAGAAAGGGCATTAAAGGAGATGAAAGCAAATAAGGCTGTGGGGGTGGACAATATTCCTGTAGAAATGTTGAAATGGTTAGGGAAAGGTGGGAAGAAGGCCATATATGGACTGATTCGTAGTATCTATGAGGAAGGAATCTGGCCGGAAGATTTTGTGAGATCGGTGTTAGTTCCTATTCCAAAAAAGGCAAAGGCTTCGTCATGTGAGGATTACAGAACAATAAGTTTGATATCCCACGCAGCTAAAGTTATTCTCAGGATCATCAACAAAAGGATAGAGAGTAAGGCAAATGATTACTTAGGGGATGATCAGTTTGGGTTCAGGAAAGGAAGAGGTACGCGTGATGCCATTGCAGTTATGAGATCACTAGTCGAGAGGAATATAGAATACAATCAGGACGTTTTTGCCTGTTTTGTAGATTTCGAAAAAGCGTTTGATAGAGTGAATTGGGAAAAATTAATGCGTGTATTGCAGAAAATAGGAATGGATTGGAGGGACAGGAGACTGATCCGCAACCTGTACATGTCTCAGACTGCTCAGGTGCGAGTGGGGAACGGAGAGTCCGGATGGGCAGTGTTAGGAAGAGGTGTAAGGCAGGGTTGCCCATTGTCACCGGTACTGTTCAACGTATATGTAGAGGAAATGATTAAAGAGGCATGGGAAGAACTGGAGGTAGGAATGAAAGACGGAGGGGAATTCGTAAAATCGGTTAGGTTTGCTGATGACCAAGCATTAGTTGCTCAGTCAGCCAAGGGGTTGCAAGCATTGTTGAGTGAATTGGAGATTCAGTGCGATAAATATGGGATGAGAATAAATATTAATAAAACGAAGGTTATGCGATTTTCCAGAAAGAAAAAGGCTAAGCTAAATATTAAAATAGGCGGGGAAAAAATAGAGCAGGTAGAACAGTTTACATATCTCGGAAGTGTTTTGGACCAACACGGTCAAAGTGGTAGGGACGTAAGGAGAAGAATTGCGCTAGGCAAGGAGGCTTTCTCAAGGAGGAGGGAGTTGATGACGGGGACGTTGAGTAGGGATGTTAAGACAAGACTCGTAAAAACTCTGATATGGAGCGTAGCTATGTACGGCGCGGAAACGTGGTCGCTGAAGCAGGAGGATAGACGTAGATTGGAGGCTTTTGAAATGTGGGTGTGGAGAAGAATGGAAAAGGTGAAATTGACCGAAAGGAAAAAAAATGAGGAAGTACTAGAAATGGTGGGGGAGGAGAGGGGTTTGTTGAGAGAAATCCTATGGAGGCAGGAAAAATGGATGAAGGGCGTATTGAGCGGTAGTGGAATGTTGAAGAGGGTAATAGAGGGAAGAATGTTGGGCAAGCGAGGTAAGGGTAGGAACAGGATAGGGATGTTGGACGAGATGAAGGGAGGAAAGAAGTACACCGAGATGAAGAGGGACCTGATATAGATTAGTTTGCTAGGTGGGGAGTCACAAAATGTTTATTTGATAGTTGGGTCCATCCAAAAACCTACCTTAACCGGTAGATTACCTAAAAAAAAATATATATATACATATATATATATACATATATATATATATATATACATGTTTATTATACTTATAACTGTATATATTTATATATATAATATCATGAGAGGATTACAGAACAATAAGTGAATATCCCACGCAGCTAACGTTATTCTCAGAATCATCAACAAAAGGATAGAGAGTAAGGCAAATGATTACTTAGGGGATGATCAGTTTGGGTTCAGGAAAGGAAGAGGTACGCGTGATGCCATTGCAGTAATCAGATCACTAATCGAGAGGAATATAGAATACAATCAGGACGTTTTTGCCTGTCTTGTAGATTTCGAAAAAGCGTTTGATAGAGTGAATTTGGAAAAATTAATGCGTGTATTGCAGAAAATAGGAGTGGATTGGAGGGACAGGAGACTGATCCGCAACCTGTACATGTCTCAGACTGCTCAGGTGCGAGTGGGGAACGGAGAGTCCGGATGGGCAGTGTTAGGAAGAGGTGTAAGGCAGGGTTCTCATTGTCACCGTTTCTGTTCAACTTATATGTGGAGGAAATGATTAAAATAGGCATAGAAAGAACTGGAGGTGGGAATGAAAGTCGGAGGGGAATTCGTAAAATCGGTTAGGTTCGCTGATGACCAAGCATTAGTGGCTCAATCAGCCAAGGGGTTGCAAGTATTGCCGAGTGAATTGGAGTGCGATAACAAGGCCTTTGTTTGGAGTTATAAAATATTTATTTGACAGTTGTGTCCATCCAAAAACCTACCTTAACCGGTAGATTACCTAATTATTAATATACTTGTAAACAGTGTTCAACCCGAAGGTTGGTTCAATAGGTGATGGTAGAGTTCACCCAGTCCTATACCCGACGGCGTGTGATTATTGACAAAGAGTAGGGGGCCAGTTCCTTTCCCTGTATAAATACATATACATACTTAGATGTACACAAGTATGCCCGATGGTACAATCCTCGCGTCCTCAAAGATTCTTTCTTCGTAGATAGTAAACGTCTGAACCGTCTCGCGCCTTGAATATAGTTTCCTGTGTTACTTATAAGTATCCTTGTTTGCCTAACTACAAGGGGCTTGGCAGAAACTATTATATTGTAAGGTATAAATCAACACAATAAAAATCCTCTTACAAGAGATACTTTGAATTCTCTAGGTGGAAAATGCTCTCTTCGGGTTATCCAAACTACGCATGTCCTTTCCTCTCATTTCTTTTTTAATAACTATATTTAACTTAACTATTATCACTGTATTAAATTTAACATCTAGATTTAATACTCAACTATTATTACTGTATTATTTATTCAGACCCTGGCACTGTGGAGTGCCAGGGTCTGCAGAGTTAATTGCACTGGCCGACTGAGAAACACTACTCAGCCTCTGCGACAGGAATTCAAATGGTGCTACCTGCTGGGTAAATATGCGCGCGTAATGTAAACATCCTATTAGGCATTTTAATGCATGCCACTTATTTATAGACCTGCCCTCGCAAGTGAGAGACAAATTTAATTTTCAGTTGTAGATTTTTCATTTTTTTTATAATTAAATAGAAGAATTATGAAATCATTATTCTTCGTTCCACTAATAACGGGATGCCAGAGCTGATATTTATTCCACATCCACTCATTATATGAATATCGTTCACACGTCCACCCCTCTGATATCATCCACTTCCATTTCATCATTCTTCTGCACGTTCATCGGCGATTACTCTTCGAACAAATTACATAAATGATAATTGAAAGAGTTCGTCGTTTTTCTTAGAAATTTTCGATCCCATTGAAACTTAGGTAATTGTTTGTTATTAGCGAAAATAACGTTCACTTTAATGTTCGTTTAGGAGTATTAAACAAAGCCAAAGTCAACAATTACTTTTTCTGGACAAACCCATATTCTTCAAACCGTTTACACGCTTGTGTCAATGGATGCGAACGTCTTAAATTTTAGATAACCCAAAAAAAATCTTCGTGGAATACTAACATTTTCCATATCTTACAATGGTAGTTCAAACAATAATGCAAGATATTTTATCGCTCTCAAGTATATATTATCTTAGGAAATATCCCCTTACATTCTTTCTATTCACAGCATTTACTTTTCAAATATCGATTTCAATTTTCTTGAAAGGTTTTCTGAGTGAAATATATCTTCCTATAGCTCTCCGATTTGTCGATTAACTGTTGCAGAAAGCTCTTTTCAGGGAGAAACAATAGATAGACACTTTTGACTTTGAGAACCAGTCAAGGGCTGTTGGGGTCATATCTAGACTCTATCGTGAGGTAAAAATTATCCTCTCGCATAGGTACAGTCACAGCTTAAAAAGCAGGTGTGAAAGTTGAGCAAATTTTGAGTCACAAAACTCAAATCGTTTCTTTGTATTTTCCTGGGCAATATCTCGGTCAAAACGCGATAATACACTCCCAATATACCTATTCACCTTCTCGGTAACGATCTATTGCTGGATATAAGCTAATCTCAGCATTTACATAACCTCTGATTGTGACCATTCAAATGTTTTGAGTGGCAGCAACATAAAAATCTCGTTTCAAAGTCTCTAAGCCACGTTTCATCAATTGCGAAAATTTGGATCAAAAAAGTTTGTTCTTCAACTAGAGAACTTTGTTTTAATATTTTTGTAATATCTTGCGTTTCTTTATCTCTTTCAGCTGTCAGAAAATGTGTGCTGGGAGTTTTATATTTTGCCCTTCGTTCTTTAAAATATGGAGTATTGATATTATAGCTTTCTTCTTCTGCTGACATTTCCTCATCAATATTGACATAAATACCCGGCTATCATTCAAAAAGATGTGGTAGGGGTTGCAACCTTCAGGTGGGAAGGGTAGGAATAGTAGGATAAGGGTAGGAAGTAGGTAGGAGTAGAATAAGGGATGAAGAAATTATCATGGAAAAACGGGGAAAGGGAAATATATTTATTGAAAATCTAAAAAATAACATGAAAATTCGTTTACATGCTGAAGGAAGACTTTTCAAAGCAAGGCTAAATTCATCTAATAAAGTAGTTATTTTTTATTGATAAAAAGGAAACACAATGAACCTAAACTATTTACACGATCTGCCTCCACAACAACAGCACATGTCATGCAGAAATGGATTCTACCTAACTGATTTTACGAATTCCCCGCCGACTTTCATTTCTACCTCCAGTTCTTCCCATGCCTCTTTAATAATTTCCTCCACATATACGTTGAACAGTACCAGTGACAATGAGCAACCCTGCGTTACACCTCTTCCTAACACTGCCCATCCGGACTCTCCGTTCCCCACTCGCACCTGAGCAGTCTGAGCCATGAATTCCTATCTTCTGCAATATACTCATTAGTTTTTCCCAATTCACTCTATCAAACGCCTTTTCTAAATCTACGAAACAGGCAAATACGTCCTAATTGTTTTCTATTCCTCTCGATAAGTGAACTCATTACTGCAATGGCATACCTCTCCCCTTCTTAAACCCAAGTATATAATTCCCTAATCAATCATTTGCCTAACTCTCTATCCTTTTTTTGATGACCCTGAGAATAACTTTAGGAGCATGGGATATCAAACATTTTTCTATAGTCCTCACATGACATAGCCTTTACTTTTTTCGAAATAGGAACTAACCCTGATCTCACAAAATCATCCGGTCAGATTCCTTCCTCAAAGATTCTACATATAGTCTTCCTCCCACATTTTCGTAAACATTTCAATATTTTCGCAGGAATATTATTGGCTATATTTTTGTCTACGATTTTGCATATACTGACCAAAATGGAGATTGGCCTACACGGAGTTGTTTCAGAAGTAACCGACCTAACCAAGAAATGGCGGTCATTTTTTGAAAAATTTCAGTGTATTAGAAACTATGCCATCAATAAAGCATGTGTTTCAAGTTTAAAGGCGCTACTGTTTAGTATGTTTGGCAGCCATCAATAGTGAAAGGTTTTTAATGAATTTGTGAAAATGGAGAAAATTTGTCTTCGTTATGAGATACAATACTTTTATTTGAAGGGCCTCTGCCTAACCAATACAAAACTGAACTGGATTTTACTCTTGGCGAATCTGCTCTTTCATTTACAACAGTAAAAAATTGTGTAGCAGAATTTACCCGAGGCTATACGAGCTGTCAAGGCGAGTATCGCATTGGTGGACCAAATGAGGTGACGACTACAGAAACGGTGAAGAAAATAAAGTGATACTGGATGATCGTTGCTGAAAGTGTACGAGCTAGCAGACATAGTAGGCATTTTAAAAACTGCGGCAAATTGCATATTAATTGAAAATTTGGACATGAGGAAGCGGTGTGCAAGATGGGTGTCTGATTTGCTCACACTGGAGGAAAACCAGTGTCGTGAAGGTGCTTCAATTGACTGTTTAGCAAGGTTTCCCAGCAGCAAAGCAGAATTTTGGCGCCGTTACATAACCATGGATAAAACATGGGTCCATTAATTCACACCCGAGACAAAAGATCAATCAAAACAATGGATTCAAAAGGAAACTGTCTCCAAAGAAGGCGAAGACCTTTTCATTTGCAGGCACGGCCACGGCGTCTGTTTTTTGGAATACGCGTGGGATACTTTTCATTTGCTATCTTGAAAAAGGAAAAATTATTATTAGGCGAGTATTATTCAAACTTAATTCATCGTTTGAGCGTAGAAATCAAGCAAAAGCGGCCATATTTGGCTAAGAAGAAAGTGTGTCATCAACACGAAGCACAAGCCTACAAACTCATTGCAATAACAAAGTCATTGCAATGGCCAAAATTCATGAATTAAAGTTTGAATGGCTACCTCATGCATCCTATTCTCGAGATTTAGCCCCCTCGGATTATTTACCGTTCAGAAATCTGAAAAAGTACGAGGCGTATTCTTAAAGTAAGTACCGTTTGCTTATATATAATATTGGCGCTTCAGAACACAGTTTTGCTCCTGCAACGCCATCTACTGATTTATTGAACAGCTATAGCAGCATTTGTTTTGTTTCAGAAGTCGTTTGCTTGTCTGTGCATGCAAACAACAATGTCCGCGACAACCGTTGATCCCGCCAGCTGTGAAGTGCGTTCTGTCATACGATTCTTGTATGCAAAAGGATTGTCGGCTGCTGAAATTCATCGGGAATTATGCCTTCTTAATAAACCTACAGTTATGAGTGAAGGAAAGGTTAGACAATGGTGCTGTGATTTGAAAAATGGACGAACAAATGTCCATGACGAAGAGCGAAGTGGTAGGCCCAGTATTCTGACCGATGAAATTGTTTCGCAAGTGGAACAAAAACTGCGATGTGATCGTCGATTAATGGCCTGGCTGAACAATTTCCTCAACTTGGACGCACTACTGTCTACAATATTATTACGGAAAACCTCGGATACCACACATTGCGTGCAAGGTGGGTACCGAAAATGCTCACCGACCACCACAAAGAGCAAAGAATGTCCAGTGGACGAGAGTTTTTGGGTCGTTGGGAACTCTTTAAACCACCCACCGTACAGTCCTGACCTTACACCCAGCGACTACTTCCTCTTCTTGCACTTGAAACAGTGGTTCGGTGGACAACGTTTCGAAACCGAAGAGGAACTCAAGAATGGCGTTGTCGATTGGTTCAACCCTCAGGCGGCGAGTTTCTATGCAGAGGGGTTAAAGAAGCTGGTGCAGCGGTACGAAAAATGCTTAGAATTGAACGGTGATTATGTAGATAAGTGAAGTAGATTTGTAGCTAACTAAAAGTGCCAAGAAAATGTGTTTCATATGAGTATATTTTTTCCTGTGACCAAACGGACCTTACTTTATGAACACGCCTCGTAGCTCGGTGGTCAAAGATTTTCCAACCGTGATGAAGTGATGTCGGCAGTTAATGGCTATTTTGAGGAGCAAGAGTGTTCTTATTATAAAAAGGATGTCGAACTTGTTAAGCATCGCTGGGAAAAGGGTATAGAGATAAAAGGAGATCATGTTGAAAAATCAATACATTGTTTTCCAACATTTTTGTGTTCTCTTTGTTGGGTCGGGCACTTCTGGGATTACGGCCGTAATTCGAGTAATTTTAAAAATTATTTTTGGCATAGGGATAATCGTAACCATTATTAATTCTAACGGTACTATTCCATACTAAAGGCTATGGTGTATGTTTTTTACTATTGTTATTATTTTTTATTTTCCCTAATGACATGAAGCCCAGGAAATGCGTTCTGCAGTTCATTTACATTTTTTTTAATTCTTCGAGGTACCTTCAGGATCATACAGACTGAAAGCCTTATTAAAATCATTTCAAATATTAAACTCGATTGAATTATTTCAATCCGAAAGTAACTTTTTCACAAATTGCCTCAAATTGTTTCCAGTGGATATATTTTCTGCAATGTATGGTCATTCTATGATCATTGAGATCTTCATTTGAAAGACGTGGAATTTGATAGGCCCCGAACAATACCACGGAAGTTTGACTTTCCGCATCAATTAAATAATTGAGAGTCACTATATTGATCTCTTACGTTCATTTGAAGGAGCCCTTAGCTCTTTTGCATTCCTTATATCTCCCGCTCCAGTCAATTCCTTGGGTTCTCCCCCCATTGTTTGCTATTAGCAGCCAATCTGCATTTGACATTCATTTAAGCGCGAGAAAACGGGAGCACCACTATACTGAGTGGTCCGACTGGGTTTACCTTACAAAATTATTCTTTCCCTTGATAAAATGACGGAATACTAAAAAAGAGAAATTAAGTGAGAATAAAAAAAATTGGCTACGGATCAAGGTAGGAAAAAGAGAAAGGCATTAAAGAGTAGCATCGAAAACGATCTGAGAAATGTAGTTTCCAAAAATACAGGAAAATAATGCAAACCTTAAAGTTGTGGGTTTGGAGGATAATATGATTATAAAATTTGTGTATGAGCATGTTAATTTATCCATTCATCAATATGGATACGTTAAGTAATGAGGAGGTACTGAAGAGGGTAATTTATGAAAGAGCTTAGTTTAGTGAATAGTTTACTAAATGATATGATAGAAGATAGAGAGGGAAAAAGAAGGGACCTATAAAAAACAATGAGAGTAAAGTGATGAAAATGCTAGAGTTTTGGAGGGAAGAAATTGAAGAATGGAGTAGATGACTACGGAGGGATAAACCAAAGGTCAGAGTTTAAGGATAAGCGGAGGATAAACAATACTAAGGACCTGTGCAATATTTTAACTCACGAAGATGGTCATCCTGGTTATGATTACTTCGAATTGCCTCCAAAACATCCATCTGTTACTTTGAAAGAAAGATATAGGCTTTCCGATCGTTGCTCTTTTACCCTACTTTGGTACAAGTTTAGGATATTTAAACTTCTCTTCCCTTTTTATCATGTGTCCTGTTCACTTCCCATTTTTCACGTTCCTTGTCTCGTTCCATGCCATTTAACTGGTTCTCTAACGATCGTCCGTCGTCCTGTCTTTTCAAATGGCTGACACAAATAGAAAAATGGGGGGAAATAGCAAACATTCCTTATAAATATTTAACACACTTAATATGAATGAAAATAGTTATGGAAAATTGAGAAGTTAAGGCGTGTACAATTTCGGTTTGCACTGATGAAGGGTTAGTTATATAACAACTATTTCTGACACTACATACATACTTGCGGTGGATTCCGTCCATCCCAAAACCATCTCTAAGATGAACTATTTGGTCATCATGGGCAAAAATCATATTAAAAACTATCATTTCAAGTGCTGGCGCACGAACGGGAACAGTGTTTGCACCCATGCAGAGCCCCTCCTTTGAGGCAGAAACGAGAAACATCCGCCGGTGGCTCCACCGGTACCCTCATTGTGATGCGAAATAATCTTCCACACCTCTCAGGAATGCAATGGAAATAACTTCTGGTAGTCCGTGATATACGGGTTTACTAGTTTAGCACTGGAGCGGCACGTTCTCATCTTTTGTTCTCCGAACGGAGATATTTCCCTGCAAGGCTTTCTTTTGTTTCATTATGCACAGGCCTACCTCCGAAACGCTCTCCGGATGGACCGCGCGGTGATCTGGCCTGAGGATTGCACGGTAACGTACTATTCAAATATTTCATGTTAGATCCCGTGGCTAATATCCATACTATTCTTTCAGACACCAATTCTGTGGCATAGTAACTAGGTAATATGTCTAGGTCCAGTGACTGGGGATAGATGAAAATAAGATAAATATATTATTAATGTGATTTTCTGATGTTTTACGTAATTCATGTATTATTTATTGTACCTATAGTTTCTATATGTATAGAAAATATGTAACTAGTTATAGATATATTTATTCAAATATATCTATATGTATATGTATACATATATATAATATAAAAATACATAAGTACAAAGATGTATCAGTCTATTCCTTTGATGAATTTTCTATCATAAAATACATGAAAAATACTTTGCTACCTTAAAATGACAATTTTTATAACATGTGAATGATAGGCGCTTAATTATAATTGTTGAATTATTAATTTTGAACTTTACAGCTTTTGGCATATAGTTTTAGCCACACGGATGTCAACGAACCACTTTCCTGCACATTTCCTCGAATTTATGAAACCCTCCTGTTAATATTCAGTTACGAGAATTTTAGCGGGAACTATTTTCTGTTAATATGTTTAAATTACGTTTACTGTGTCTCTAATTCTGAGAGTTCCTGCGCATGAAACTAGGGGCTATTGCCTTTCCCTAATTCTCCAATCACCATGATACTTCAACTGTATAGGAAAAATTTTCATTTCATGCCTATGCTATATGTATGAGTAAATGGTAAGGTCGTCCTGAATTCATCTTAACAAATGAATAAGTAAAATTTTCATTCAAGAATTAATTTAATTATGAAATTGATTTCTCTCTGTTCCCTTACATTTAAATAGCGTTAAATATAACCACAAGGTTTGCTTGCTTAATTTAACTTCTTAACTGTCCAGTCCTTCGTATTCTTAGGTTTTTAATAATTTGAATCAAAGGTGTTTACTTTCATTTATTTAGGTAAAATTATTATTCTGCTCAATCGAAACGTAACTGTCTCATGATAATTATGAATTTAAAATAAAATCCAGTTACATTTTATTCACGAAACATTCTGGTTGTAGGTTATTCATATTCGCAAGTATTTTACCGCAATGAGGAATGCCAAAAAACTACATTTTATACCTTACGGCCTTTAGTTCGGTGGGCTTTTACATGCATAAGTATTATTTAAAAAGGCCAAATGTCACAGTTGTAATGATTCAAATGAAAAATCTGTCACTTCCCTAGCAACTCTCGTTTCCCATAGATATGTATTTCATTCTTTCGCCTTATCCTTCAGCTTTTCGTTATTTGAACTCCCAACCATGCTCTTTGTCATGCTTTTAACTTTGCTTCTCCCTCCTCCACGCTTACCTAAGATGCTCCCTTATATCACATCGAAATCAGCATTCCACAAGTTCTCAATTTATCTTCTATCTTTTTTTATCTTCTCTTCCCAGAAACCTTGGGCCCGTTTCCCCAACCGTATCCGGAACTATTTCCTTTGTCTTCCTCTCTACTCAGCTTCATGCCTCCGTTGCTATAAATGCAGACACCTTCTCCTCATTCAACATTCCCGTTCCTTAATATCAGTTTTGTTGGCCATTATTTAAGACTTAATGAATATTTGATTCACAGCAAAATCATTTTTATGCTTTCCTGGGCTTCTGGTGGTCCGCGTGTTCCTGGCATCCCAATAAGCCAGGGGTCGAGCCACCAGAGTTCATCTAATCTACATGTCAACCCGAAATTCGTCGAAAGGACGTGTGGCAGGGGGTGTTAGGTCACCAGCCATTTTACTTCTAATCCACGGCTTCCGATACACATGGCGCCACGCGATCGACCGAAAGACAACTAGGAAGGGGGCTGAGTGGACGCCATTTATCCAACATCCGTTATACGCATTAGTAACACTATGCTGGAAGTACCGTCTGAGGCAAATTAGGAAACCCATTAAATAGGGCGAGTGTACATGTAACTACTTTCTTGATCTTCTAGGTATGTCTACTTCAACTCCACTACTCCCATATATATATGGCACCCCGCGATCCACCGAAAAGGAGCGTGAACGAGGTGACTGTACAGCATTCATGTTGGCTCAATACTTATTTTATAAGAGGGAATCCTGGGAATACAAGAGAATACGTTAGCCGCCCGGCTAATCACACTCCGAACTTAACAAAGTTTCGAAAAGCACCAGGGCGTACAAAGGTTTGTACAAAACAGATATGTAGAAGTAATACATGTATAGTATACAATACAGAAATACCTGTACAAATAATATTAATTTTTAGAACTTGTAGGTCAGTTTTTTAAAGTAACACGGATGTATATAAATGCAGGTGTATGTATGAATATATGTATGTATGAATTAATACAAATATGTGCGTGCTTGCGTGTGTGTGTACATATACACATACATACAAATATAAACTTGATGCACGCTAGCAATAAATAATAGTTAACATAATCAAGGATTTACATTTGCTCACTTCGATATTTCGGTTGTCTTAGCCAATTTAATTAGGGGATATTAAGTCACTGAAGGAAAAGAAAGAAAGTGAAGAAATACTGGGAGGGGAGAGTTAAGAAGGGCATCAGTAATCGGTGATTGGTTATTGAGAGGAAGGAGACAGCTAATGAGAACAATTAAGTCCGGGAGAGGGTAGCAGGATTTAAAAAGATAGATACAAGCAAACTCTAGAGTCCTTGAATGTATTTATGTGACTGTTGGCAGGAGGGGGCCAATAATGGAGCTCTGTAGCAGTTGTCGAAATTTTTGTTACGGGGACCTGTGTGCCTGGGAAATGGGAGGGAGGCGGATGGCGAGAATGGGTTACAGGATGCTCTGTGTTTGTTGATTCTAACATTGAGGGGCGTGGTGCATTGGCCGATATAAAAAGCTGGGTAGAGGGTACATTGTAGGAGATTTATGGCTTCCGAAACTTCTCCCCCCTTTCCCCACCTCCACGGAGCCACAACCACAATGTCCCGTCAATTCTTACCCTCCCCCTATCTTTTTCTGCGAGCCTTCGGGTATATGTTATAAAATGGTCTTTGAGTAAAAGTGTACCTGAAAATGCCAACAATGTCATGAAACTCGTAGTATCATATTAATATGCTTTTATTTAATATGATTTTCCTAATATTATTTTGTTAGTCTTTTTTCACAAGATGAAGCCCGATATCATTGAAATATCCCCCAACGTCCGCAATTCTAATGCAAATATAAAAATAGAAGATAAAGACAACGGGAAGAGATTGAATAATACAGTGAATAAATCTACCAAAAACGTAAAACACCTAAAAGTGAATGTATGAAAGAAGAAATCGTGGCAAACAAAGAGAGACGGGGTCAAAACGTACTGAGAAGCGATTTCGTCAGAGCGAAGAGGGACCTCAGGGACAAGGAGCCAAGATGATGCCCTATTTAGAATTATCAAAGATGCATTTAGGAAAGGCTATGAAAAACCACCATAGAACTTCGAGAAGATCAGATAAATGCTAATCACAGAGAACATTCATGATGTCTCATTCATAAAAAATATGAACTCGGATACTTGCCTGAAAAATATGAAAATAGATAGAAGAAATCCTATTCGAATTAAGGAAAAATCGAGGAAGAAGATGGTCGAATTCGGCTTGAAAGAACCGTTCAAAATAATGATACATCTAAACAAGCCATTTTTTTCGGTATTCGCGGATTTCGGTATTCATTTTTATTACTAATTCCAGTCTCGAGTTACGGTGTTCCAAAACGTTTCGAAGACTTTCTTTATTATACTTAAAAATATTCAACGAAACTTAGATATGCATATCGCTGTCATTTGACAATGAATGGGAGGAGTAATAAAGGGAAAAGAGCTTCCCTTACTTTTAACTGAGGCACATGAACTAATATCCGTAAAAACATACTTATTTGAATCGTTAAACATCAGGGAAGAAAGAGTTTGGACTGTGGAGCCCCAAGTAATGACTTAATCTTCAGAATCGGTTGGAGCTTATTAAATTTTATGGTAGCATATCAATGAATATAAAAAGAAAAATGTACCACTCCTCTAATCATGGTTAATGATATTTGTATCTCAACTCCAAATCGTATTGCCAAATTTGGAATCGCTAATTAAAGGTCTCATACCAAAGAAGATTTGACAAACAGGAAGGAATTATTAGCAGGTACCTTGATTAGTGAACTGAAGGAACGATTACTTAATACTTAAATAAGAAGAGTTCTTATACAGAGTGCGTTCAAAAATTAATGCAATTAAATTACTTGCGTCGCTCCTTTTGGTCGGAGTGGAATCGAACCACTTGGAGTAGGTAAGCTTTGCCGCGAAATAGATCACTGTGCTCTCCAAGCCGTGAAAGCGGCAGGACGTTAGTTATCGTAAACTTCTGCGCGCCAACCTTGTCACGAAAAAAATGCAATCGACGGTCTAGCAACGTTACGGGAATACTACGTTTGGGCTTAACTGGTAAACAAATCTCTTGAAGAGACTAATAAAATGATTCGTGAGGCTTGCCGGGACTCTGCTGTATCCTACCCACAAGTTTCAAGGTGGTCAAAGGCCTTAAAGGAGGGCCAGGAAGAGATTCACGACGAATAACGCTCTGGGCGGCCGTCAACCAGCAACACCGACCACAATGTGGATTTTGTTCAACAATTGTTGGACTTTGACCGTCGATTAAGTATCAATACGAGGTCCGTAGAACTGAACTGTTCGTCTACTTTTGTGTTTCACTTTCTCACTGAAGGTTTAGCGATGGGGGAAGTGTGCGCCAAGCTCGTGTCCAAAGTGCTTGTCATATATTTTCCTTTCTATAAACTTCGCCTTCTTCGTCCTTCTTTGCAACCACATTTCAAAAGTCTCTTATCTACGCATATCGTCCTCATTTAATGATCATGTTTCCGCGACGTACATAACTACGCTCCATATCAAATCTTTAACGAATCTGACATCCTCACTCAACCTCCCTTTCGTATTGCCTTCTCTTTGTGAAAGTTTCTTTGCCTAAAGCAATTCTTCTCCTTATGTCCCTAGATGTTTTGACCATTTTGGTCAAAATCACTGACCTTTGTTTTAATTAAATTTATCCTCATCCCATGTATGTTGCACTGACTTTCCAATGCAGACAAAGAATGCTTGCAACACTTTGGCTGACTGATTAAATTAAGCTTGATCATCAGCAAACGTAACTGATTTTATGAATTGTCCACCGACTTTCATTTCTATCTCCAGGTCTTTCCATGCCTCTTTAAGCATTCCCACACTTATACGTTGAATAGCAAAGGTGATAGTGGTCAATCTGTATTAATCTTCTTCCTAATTCTGCTCACCCGAACTCTCCGTCCCCCACTCTCACCTGAGCAGTCTGAGACATGTACAGGCTGTGGATAAATCTCCTATCCCTCCAATATACTCCTATTTTCTGCAACACAAACAATAGTGTTTACCAATTCACTTTATCAAATGGCGTTTTCGAAATATAAGAAACAATCAAATACATCCTGATTGTATTCTATGTTTCTTTCTATTATTACCCTATTTACTGCAATGACAACGCGTGTACCTCTCCCCTTCCTGAAACCTGAGCATTCCATATGTGATCATATTCCCTGCTCTTCATCTTCTTGCTAATGATCTAGAAAAACACTTTACCTGCGAGTAAACTTTGACATGTTGTTCTGTAGTCCTCAGATGATGTATCCTTCACCTTTTTTGGAATAGGAACTAACGCTGACTGACGGAGTGTTCCGACCAAATTTTTATCTCGTAGATGCTACTAATTACACCATAAGAAATCTTCCTTCAATCTCACCTTTTCCTTAACTTTTAAATAATTCCGCGTGAGATTTTTCCACCTTATGTTATTGATACGGCCTTGTTTGATTTCAGTCCCAGTTATGCTCCCTCTAACTGGCTATCAACAAAGCCTGTCCTCATCTACGTCATATTCTCTCTCTATTTCTAATCTTGCTGGCCTAATGTTTTTGCTGTGCAGTTTTTCTATGTATTCCTTCTAACATATCGCAGCTTTTCTGGTCCAACTAATATTTTTCCCAACATATTTCTGATTGTTAACACAGATTTTCCCTGTTTACTTCCCGACGGTTTTTTTTCCTGTATAGAGCAGCAATTTCACTCATCTTTTGTTAACTTTCCAATTCCTCACTCTCCATCTTCCAACACACTTCTCTTGCTTTGTTTTCCGCCATTAAATTCTTACCATTAAGTATTAATCATTTCTTTTAGCTTCCTTCTGCCTAAATAGGTGTTTACATTCTTTCATTAGCTTCTCCTATCCATCTCCTTATTCGTGTCGTCCGTAATGTATGGTCACATTGTCCTTAGCTTATTAGCAATTCCTATAGTTTCTTTCGCGGCGTTCAATATCCCTTTTTTATATTCCAATTTCTCCTCGATATCCACCAGCCACCTTTCCTCACTATTAAATTCTACAGAACCTCCTGGCACCACTCCCTTTTCAATTCAGTTAATTAAATTTACCTTATACAAATTCAAGAAACTGCGGAAGATGCCGTAACAGTAACTTTAAGCAGAGTCATCCGGAAACATGCATTAAAATACCGAAATTTCAAAGTGTACCAAGCATTCATCTTGTCCGGGATTCGAATTCGAAGTTCTCAATATCCGGCCGGGTGCTTTAGCCAATTAAGCTACAGAGGCGTCCTCTTGTACTCGAAAATTTTGGGGACTTCAATAAGAACAAGATTCATGCCTAGTCTGACTTTATCCCAGCAACCTTCTCTTCTACATCCCATGCCTAGTATTTCCTCGTTTTTTCCTTCGCGTCCATTGAACCTTCGCATT
The DNA here is from genome assembly GCA_037158775.1 of Hetaerina titia. Classification (NCBI taxonomy): domain Eukaryota; kingdom Metazoa; phylum Arthropoda; class Insecta; order Odonata; family Calopterygidae; genus Hetaerina; species Hetaerina titia. Next base: position 62,190,532 of record CM073779.1, on the reverse strand, counting down.
ATACCACCACAATCGCATCTAAAAAGTCTCCAATTTACGTTTATCCTCTTTCCTCGACATCCAATCTCCCTAGCCGTATAAAACTACGCTCCGCATCCAAGTTTAACTAACCTTTCCTTTGATTCATTACTCAAGGTCCCTGTTATCAACTCCTTCCTATTTGTAACTTCTTTGTCATGAGACCCTTATTTGGGGATTTCAGTTAGGCAATACGATATGGGACTAAAATACCGAGGACCATTAAACAGAGGGGTGGTCTTTTCCTTAATTCTAAGGTCTTCACCAAAGATTTCCTCTATGTCTCCCTTCCATCTCTCTTGAACCTTCCATAGCTCAATTGATGATTTTCCTGAATTATATTCAATTATTTGCACAGAGTATCCCTTCTTACTTCCTGACAGCTGTTCAGAATCCTAATCTCATCCTTTGTAAGTTTTCCTTATCCTCTCACTGTGTCTTCCGCCAAGCTTTTTTCCCTCTGCTTGGTCCCTCCCTTAGTTTATTATTACACCCATTATACTTCCTTCAACCTATCATTGTGTTAAATTTTCTATTTCCTTATCTCATATATCTTTCCAGCCTTCTCTTCCGTTATCCATGGTTTCTAGCTCTTTTTTCTATTTATTGTCCCTATTGTTTCGTTTACTACTCTTAATATCCTTTTTTTGATATGTTTCCATTTTTCGTCTATAGTACCGAACCCCCTCTCCTCCCTCGTTATTTTTCTCTGAAGCCTAATGGTACTTCTTTCTTATAATTACTGTTATTGCTTCCGTATTTCATTTCCTGAACCGTCTTCACTGCTTTATCTTATTGAACTGGACGCTACACTTCATAATTACTAAATTGTGATCCGAGTCCGCATGCGCTCCCGGGAAAATGTGGCAATTGAGCTGTCTGTTCCTAAATCTGTGCATAACCATGATATAATCTAATTGATATCTTCCTGATTCTCCTCTTGAGCGTCCATTCCTCCACTCTCAAATTTTTAAACCTCTTCTGGGCTCAATGCGTCGTTCAGATCTTCATTTTCTGCTCCCACGGCAAACAAGATCTCTTCACGGCAAAAAAGTCTTCGTCCTTAACTCTCCCAATTCAGTATAATTTCCTACTGCCATACCTGATCTCAAAATAATTTTACCTGAAAAACATCGATATCCATCTTGAAAACAATAACTTCAACACCTCCACAATTAACTAACCAGCAATGCCTACATTTCTGTAATGGTCACCTATCACACACAAAATGTTCCATTCATCTATCTCCAGCCGTGGTCTGCTGCTACAACGTCCCATAACGTCCCATTCCTCCATTCTCTTGTCAAACGCGGGTACCAAGAAAAACATACCCAATAATAAAATACTTCCCCATGGCTCAGCCCTCTTTTAAAGTCGGCTATTTCTGAAAATATTGACTACATCACAATCATCCTTTCTGAAATCCATAAAATTATAAATATAAGAAAATAACTTCACCCGAATATGCAAAATGATATATTGACGTTCGATGTTCCACCTGTATACATGTCGATCTGAGTCTTCCAGGGGACCCCATAACAAAAGCTACATTCTGAATTGAAGGAAGCAATTATTGCTCCCACCTCCCTTCTCATTCTTAACTAGTCATTTTTCAACCACCCACGATGAAAATACTGCCTAATTTTTTGTCCAACGATCTCTTTGTAAACACTGAATTCTCATCCTAAGCTTATCTACACCCCATGCATATGAAAAAAAATTTCATTTCCTGACTTTCATGTAACCTCCACCCAGCCAAATTTTAAATGAATGAACCACTTATTCCCCTTTATCCTCATAAAAACGATTTTAATCCACCATATAAATGGAACATTAAAACATTTGCGAACAAACTTTCCGATAGAAATGCCTAACATGCAGCTGCACCACCTCGGCGTTATCGTACAATTCCTGTTTTGTCTGAGTTGAGCCGCAAACCTTCCCTCTAGGAGAGGGAGATGATTTGAAGCCAACGGGATAGTCGCTTACCTCGCGACCCCTTCCACATCTTTTCAAGTAGTCGCCCCCGCGACCGCAGTGCGGGAGCATCCTCTGGACCCCTCTCGACGAATTTTGATTGTTCGTTTACCACGGACCCCTCGTGGGACTGAGAGGCCAGCATCTCCCTCCCTCCCAGCGGTGGCCACTGATTGGCGAGCCGCTCGGATGGCGCGCTCTATAATCGATTACCCCCTCCCGAGAATTGCTCACTCGAGGGGTTCGTAGAGGCCCCTGGCATGAGGAGTGTGAACTACAGCAACCCCAGCGGCAGTGAAAGGAGGGAAAATTTGAAGAAATAAATGTGCCGATTCCGCCAGTTCGGGTGCTCTGAATGGGAGAGCCATTTGCGTATGACGCTCGCACGCTGAATGGATGGGCCTCGATGGGAGAGAATGGATGCTGGATGGCGCCGGACACGGCCCACGACCGGCCGCACGATAACTTCCCAAAAGTGGCACGTCCGAGAGGTGTGCGAACTCCACCCGCTGTGAATGTCCGTAAGAGGAAGTAAGGATTCGGGGAAGCTGCCGACCGATTGTTTGTTTCCTGATCTTTGGTCTTTTCATCAGTCACTTCAACCGTATCGTGAAAATAGTTCAAGGTTCATTACTCTCCTTCAGATTTAAATTATTTTAAAATGTTTTACTAAGAATCAAGAATAGTTTCCATATTTTTAGAAGTTCAATAACTTTTATAGGAGTAATGATTTCATGGTTGCGGCTACGGCTTGGCTTATTGTTCAGAGATTGAGATGTATTTTTCTTTCACTCTCGATTCACTAGAATGCATCACTTCATCACTAACACAACCTATTGATGGTTATCCGATTATTCTATATCAAATAGACTTAATACTACAAAAGTCCATGAATTTGATAGTACATTATAATCTTACGATTATAAATATTGTATGACTGAATAATTTGATAAAAAGGAAAATTATGGCACGTCTCTGAAGGGAGATGTAGCATTTTAAGAAGTGTGTTAGGATTCCAACTGCCTACTATGGGGCAATTTGTACTCCTATAGGTTTTTAAGCCGATGTTTAAGTAATTTACTTATTTGGCGAAAAAATACACAACATAAACCTGCTCTTGGGAAATTATAGAACGAAAATATTTGAACTTAAGTCAGAATTTCCTATACATTTCACATGGATAAAAAGTATTGGGAACATTATTTTTCTGACCTGATTATGCATCACAGCGCGTAGGCTCGATGGTGGTGGGTCTCACCTTCAACTCATGCCAAGCGCTAATCGCCTGCGCGCGCGAGTCTGGGCTAGATTGTGTTATCACTGGACCTCTGTCTGGGAGCAAATGCAAAATACAGTGAACGATTGGACAGCGGTACGCGATCAAACTCTGGAAACTGGAACTGGGGAAATCGGGCACGGAGACGTTAGGGATAATTTTCCACATATTAAAGGATGAAAGCATGCCACAAACTGCAGTTTTTAAGGAGCACAAGCTCTTCAAAGGTGGCCGAGATAGTGTGGAGGACGAGCTTCACGCTGGACGGCCGTTGACGTCAAGAACCCGTAACGTATAACGTGTGCGTGAAGTGTTGAACTCAGACTGTCGGTTGATTGTTGGTGCGCATGATCGGATATCGTATTGAAATTAATAAGGCGCCAGTTCTTCCCATTATCACTGAAAATTTGGCAATGCTAAAAATCTACGCTAAACTCGTCCTGAAGGTCTCGACGGATGACCAAGAGAAGAATCGAGTGTCTGCTTGCAAAGACTTTCTTCAAAACGACAAGGCGATTCCCCAACCCCCTTACAGTCCCGATTTGGCGACAGAAGACTATTTCCTATTCCCAAAAGTGAAATCCCTCCTCAAAGGGCACCACTATGGGACCGTAAGTACCGTCAAAGAAGCTTGCACACTTACTCTGAAGAACCTTCCTAAATCCGCCTATCACGGAGCCTTCGCATCGTAGAGAGCCGCTGCCAAAAGTGTTCCGAAACTATAGTAATTTACTTTGAACAATCATGAGACATTGTAACAATAATGGAAATAAATGTATTTTCCGACACAATTCCCGATACTTTTTATATAAACCTTGTAGAAATGGTGAGTTAGACGCCTTTGATCGAGATTCACAGAGTTACGAAAGGGTAGAAAAAGATTCATGGAGTTTTGAATAGGCCTAAAATAAAATTAGATCATTTAAGGGCCTGTGAATGATTGGGAAGGTTAACCATTAAACCATAAAATAATAAAGGATTTTGAACGAAAAGAATGTTCTTGTATACAAAAGAGCACTGGGTAAAACGTTTTCGAAGAATTAATCTGGGAGTATTTTTTGAACATATTTAGCTAAAATGAAGTTATATTTTTGATGGTGTAATGAATTACATATTTGACCATTGTTACACCAACATTTCTTTCTCAACAAACTCTTATCTTAATTTTGAAGTTAATTTACATTTTGGTGTTTTTTTCCCGTCGCTAATCGCTCGTATATCATGTTTTGGAGTAAAAGAGAAGGCATTAAATATCAGGGGCGTTCAATAATGTATTTTTTTATATTGCAAATTGCATCGCGTGTTGACTCCATCGTTTACGTATGACGACGCGACGCTGACATTTTGCTTTTGCCTAAACGAATTGTCAGCTAAGGTCTAAGTAATACTACTAAAACTTAGGAAGGGTGTCTTTTTGCAGATCTAAGATGATTTTAAAATTTTTAAGGACGAGGGGCTATAAATTTCAAAGAAAGGTAAATCCGGAATTTTAGTCACCAATGTTGTGGAAGTACAATTATTCACACCACTGCTACTATTACGAGAGATGAACGAGGAATAACGTTAAGAGTACTATCAGAAATATTAAAAATATCATATGGTGTTACTTAAACCTTTAGTTACAGTTTTGGGCTTCTGCGGCGTGGGTTTCATGACTACTGAGTACAGCCAATTATACTGCTCACATGAAGGAACAATAGGATTTTAGCGTGTAGGTTTGTTGGCACTTGAATTTGACACAGGATGTTGAGGAATTCATTTCTAAAGGTATCACTGCAGACGAAGCTTGGCTACTTCATATCAGCTGAGTTCAAACTAGTTAGGGATTAGTGCGCATGAACTCGATCATATATTGAAAAGAAAGCTTAGTAAAATAATAAATAAAAAGATAAAAATAAGAAACAAACAAACTACCTACGAATTTACATTTTGTGATCATAGATCTCATTGGCCCTAAATTATGGCAATACATGATACAAGATATAATAAGATAGGTACAAATTGCATTGAGGTAGCTTGTATACGGCTCACTTTTTCGAAGTATTGGTGTTTACTTAATATTAATTTCTGTTTTTTTAGCTAATATTCTTGTTTCCTCCATTCTTATATTGCTTTTATTTTAGAGGTGAAATAATTCATGAAAATAGGAATGCGTACCAGACCTATGTCACTGCCCAGGCGAAGGTAGATTTTACTTGTACATAATTAAATCTTGAGCTAACCTTTACTACCATTTTCTTTGTACCCCTGCAACATGTGCATCAATTTGGAATGTGGGCATTTATCAAAGACAATTTTAAAATCCATGAAAATCGAATCTCTGTTTTTGTTTCTTTTCTCCTTTGCAGGATGCTGTGTATAACCTAACTACGTTTCGCACGATCCCTACCTTTTGACTCTGCGTTATTTGCTAAGCACAAGTTGAGTGTCGAGGAATGTTATGACGTTGCTAATAATGATATGTTCCAGGACTTTGCACGAGAGGTAGGTTGAAGAAATCCCGCTGACACCTCGTACTTGCGTCGTCAGCGCGATTTGAACTTTTGCTTTCTCTGGTTTGTAGCCGAATGGGGCTACGCACCCAATGCTGGGCTAATTCGAAATCTTCTCTGTCACGAATTAAATGAATGCGTATAAAAAAATATCTTACGAATTGTTTTTCTGAAGCAGCAGCCAATTCCACAATCTCTGCTTGAAGTCCAGATCTTGGGGTTGTCGAGATCAATGCCGAATTTTCGAACTCGATTGATTTTACTGATGATTCTAGGATGTATTCCGTGACTTTCTATTTTAATCTGTCATTTCTATTTGGCTGCCTAATAAATGTTATTCAACTTTATCTTACTTTAGTCCATAATCCGTTTATAACCATTCATCAAATGTATTTCTAATCCAAGTTAAATCTACTTGAGGAATTGGTGTACCTCGTAACAATGCTAATATTTCTAAGCAGGAAAAAAATTATATTTTCCAGTTCTGATCATACGGTTACATATGCCTTCTACCAAAGCTTCTTACATCAAGTATTTACAAGGCTTGCATGTAGTCTTCTATTTGGGTAGTGATTTCACGTTTACAACTAATCCGAAAAATGATATGACGTTCAATATTTGACTAAAAAGACTACCCTCCGCAATTTGTGAAACAATTTTAAACTTACAAATAAACCATGGGGATCAGAATATTGCGGGGGATAACGTGCAGGCTTCCCACCGAGAGGGTTCGGGTTCTCTTCATGGAGGCAGATTTTTTCAGTGGAATTCCGATCCCTACTTTAGGTACTTTGTAGAGAACACTGAGTGAGTACGAAGTCCGTCGGATGGTACCCTACACTTTAGACCCCTTGACGCCTTTCAACAAAGGTAGGCTAATGCCGACGCCGGGTTTCTCTCCTCACTTACTCCTATCCCATCTATTCCTAATGGTGCAAATGACCTCAGCTGTCGATCGCCCCCGCTAAAATTACTACTAGTATGTAAAATATGATTTCATTTAAATTATGAATGCATTATTAGTAATTCTCGCTAAAATTTAAATACTATGATATACCTCGGAACTTGATCATGTAATAACTGTCATGTTAGGTCAGATAATAACCAGCCAATTCAGGC